>JAUDYJ010000006.1:85046362-85646362 GCA_030761175.1 Masticophis lateralis | reverse complement strand
ATAACTGGCATCAGTCTGTTGGCTAATACTTTAGCGTAAATTTTATAATCCGTATTCAGGAGAGATATTGGTCTAAAGTTTTCAGGTTTAAAAGATTCTTCTTCTTTAGGTATCAGTGAAATAAAGGCCGTCTTCCATGAGGGGGGTATATTACCCCCCTGCTGAATATGACAAAACAGGTCCTTAAGATGCTCAACCAGTTCCTCTTGCAAAGTCTTATAATATACTGCCGTCAAACCATCTGTCCCAGGAGCTTTAGATAATTTCAATTGTTTTATTGCATATAAAATCTCTTCCGATGTTATAGGTCGGTCCAGTCTATCACTTTGTATGCTAGAAATTTTTGTAACTCTCTTCGTCTGCAAATATTTATCAATGAGATCTTCTTTAACTTTATCTGCTTGATACAATTTAGAATAATAAGTTAAAAAGGCTTGATGTATTAAATTTTGTTGGTGCACTTGTTTCCCTTTATACTCAATAGTATTTATCATACGAGAATTTTGTTGCTTTCTCAAAGTATAAGCCAACCATCTGCCAGGTTTGTTAGCATTACAAAAAGTATTATGTTTAGCAAATTGCAGATTGGTTGCTGTTTGATCAGCCATCAACACTTGGAATTGGTCTTTCAAGAGCTTTATCGTTAATAGTAGCCTTTCATCAGCCGGATTCTTGATAAGCAGTTGCTCTTTTTCCTTTATCTCTGTCTCCAGATCTATTCTTGATTTTTGACGTAGTAATCTGTGTCTAGAATTCATGTGTATCAGTACACCCCTCATATAAGCCTTGCATGCGTCCCATACTATCTCAATGGGGGTACCTTTATTCAAATTAATATCAAAAAATTCTTTAACTTGTTTTTTAAGGTCCATAATATACTTTTCATGTCTAAATATATTTTCATTCATACGCCAAGATCTCCTTTCTCTCTTACCCAAATTTATCTCCATCCACACTGGACTGTGATCTGTTAAAGTTCTAGGAAATATTTTTGTCTTAGTCACCATAGTAAGTAAATCCGTAGTAACCAACATAAAATCAATTCTCGAAAAAGATTTATGTCTGTCTGAGAAAAAAGTAAAGTCCAATTCTTTGGGATGATGAATTCTCCAAGCATCCTTCAACTCTAATTCTTCTTTCAATGAGAAAAATGTCTGTGGTAGCTTATTTCCTTTTTTAGCAAGGGTCTTTTTATCCAACGTTGCATCAATCACCCCGTTCCAGTCACCCATAATCAAAAAGGACTTATAATTCCACTGCAATATTTTATCATTCAACATTTTGTAAAAACTTTCCTGCTGCTGGTTCGGGGCGTAGATACCAATTAAAAGCATTGAACAGTTCTGTACAGTTATTGCGACTGCAATGTATCTCCCCTCATCATCCGCTTCTATAAGTTTAACTGGTATTCTTTTAGAAATATAAAAAACAAGTCCATTCCTTTTAGCTACACTGGAAGATATAAAATGTGATCCAAGTTTAGAAATTAGAAGTTTCTGATCCTGGGTTCTGATATGAGTTTCCTGCAGACATACAACATCATTATTGTATTGTTTCAGGTAGTGAAATATTTTTCTTCTTTTCTGCGGTGAGTTCAAACCATTCACATTCCATGATAGAATTTTAAGCATCATTCTGAAAATGGTCGAAGCCCTTTAAGCATTTCGCGAAGACTCTCGCCAACCACCGACGTCTTCGGTCTTGCTCCTCCCACAGCTTCTGAGTATAATTTTTTCCCATTTGTTCCATTCTCCTCCTGTGGCATCTTCCCCTGATGTGTCTCCAATCTTTGCTTCCCCGCAGCTCGAGTTATCCGTTGATCCTTAGGTTCTTGCATCAACAAATCCAGATCAGGCTCCACTTCTCTTGTAGCTCTGGATTGCTTTGGTTTCACCTCAGGAAGTTCTATTAAAGAATCTTCTAAAACACCTCCGACCGCACCTAGGATTTCCTCCCTTAATACTTCTTGACCTTCTTTTAAGATCCCCTCTTGAGGAGCCTTCTCCACTGAAATATCTTCAATAGGTAAAAGTGTAGAAGAGCGGGGTGAAACTGAAGTTTTTTTCAACACATTATTATAGAACTGTTCCGCCTTCTCCACAGAATTAATACGATATCTCACATCCTCATAGCGTAAAACGATACCTGCAGGGACGTCCCACCTGAAAGGGATCTGCCTCCTTTTCAGCTCATTCACCAGGAAACCAAAATCTTTCCGATCCCTTAGCATCTTTGGAGGTAACTCTTTATAAACTCCAATTTGATTACCTTCATGCAAAACCGTAGTCTGGAAAGAACACTGCAGAATATCATTTCTCAATTTCCTCTCAGTAAAGTAAACCACCACATCTCTTGGCAGATTCCTCTGTTTCGCCACTCGTGAATTAGCTCTATACAGCTTATCAATTCTTTTATCAATCACCTCTGAGTCAACTTTTAAAATCTTCGCCAACACCTCCACACAGGTTGCCCTCAAGTTCTCACGATTATTCTCCCTTAAGCCTCTTAGTCTTATGGCAAATTCCATATTCCGGAAATGAAGCATGGTAACCTCCTCCTCTAGTCTCTGGTTCTGCACCCCCACTTTAAACATCTGTTCCTTCACATCTTTTTTATTAGCTTCCACTTCCAGACTTAAATCCTCAACTTTTTTTTCAATCACCAGTAAGGCATCAGTAAGTACTGTAGCCACTTTAGCCACGCTTTGATGTAATTCTTCAGTTTTTTCCTCCACCAACTCCTTCACTTCCCCCACCACCACCTTAATTTCTTTTTGATTTTTAGTCATTCTTTCATCCAGTTTGCTCATCTGCCCAGAAAGCTCTCCCAAATATTTGTGTATAAATGCTTTCAGATCTTCTGTTTCACTATCCTGTGACTGTTTTAGCTGTTTTGAAGCTGGGGCTGACTTTTCCTTTGTCTGGTGTGTGGGGGAATCCCCCCCCGTTCTCTTTGAAGCCATGCCTGAACAAAACTTAAATCTGGAAAAAAAAGAAAAAAATCTTCCTCCTTTTCCTGATCTCCCCAGTTTTACAGAAAAGGAGCAAAATCCATTAACTTTTACAATGGAGAGCTTGTAAAACTTGTAAATAAACACAGTCCAGTTACAGGCAGGCACACTTTCTCTTTCTTATCACACTTTCTTCTTCCGCTTTCACTGACTCTGCTTTAATCAGCCGCCATGTTCGGACACTTTTACGATCAAACAGCATTCATTTCAAAGTTGAAAAAATCTTTAAAAAACCTTTTACTTATCAAAAAAAAGTTTTTAGGTCTCACCAAGTTAGCCACCAATCACCTAGGTTTCAGCTTCGTTCGTTTGCTATTCCTCCCCGTCTTGTTCTGACAGGCAGAAGTCCCGCGCCGCTCGGAGATCCGGCAGGTTGAAGAGGGAGCTCCAACAGAAAGCGCTTGCCAGGGCTAGGAAAATGCCCTGGCTGCACTTTCTTGGGCTCAACCTGTTGCTGCCCACTCTTGCTCCCCCCTTATTTCAAAAGGGGAGCATTCCGAGCCGCTTTTAAGCAAAAAAAGCGGCTCTACAGGCGGCGGGGGCGGCGGCCGAACGAGCAAGCCGCCCTGCGACGGAGCGATCACAAACCGGAAGTCAAAGAAATCGAGTTTTGACACCCCGTTTTGGGTATCTCGGATTGCTGCACATCTCGTAGGCTCTGAGCACCAAACCAATAGACAGGACTTCACAAGAGGGGTACCTGCTTTCATTATTCTGCATTACAAAAAGGTACGACACCACAATTGCTTCTTTCGTAGGCAGTCCTCTTCCCAAACAGTGCCTGACGTGAGCTAAGATCTCACAAAGTCCCAAAACGAGTAGGAGGAGTCCAATTCAGCTAGGATCATCTCCATGAGTTTCTTCCTTTGGATCTGAGAAGGATTCTCCGATGACTAACCTTAGCTGGATTCAGGATACTGACCCACATCCTATCAACCTGTCGAACAAAAGTAGGCTTTGTGCAGGAAATGCCAAATCTTGGGTGTTTTGGCATGGGTTATCAACAACCAGATGGAGGGGAACGGGCAGATAAGCATCCCTTCCGGGAGAACAGAGTTGAGATGCTCCATCAAGCAGATAATGAGAAGGCAATGTATGTATTTTTCTATTCCCATATTTATTTATTTGAATTATTTACCTATTGAAGATGTATTTATGTATGTTATTCTGCCCCACCATTCTGTCTCCCCATGAAGACAAAATAAATGTTTTCAAGAAAAAAAGATATCTTTATTAAACGTTCCTGTTTCAATTCAGTGTTTACCCTCATGTTCTGCTTTTAAATTACCATATTTTTCAGTCTATAAGGTGTACTTCTCACACACACACCCAAAAAGTGGGTGGAAATGTCTGTGTGTCTTATAGAGGATTGCCACTGCTGCCTATCACCGCCGAACGTTTGGAACTGTCTAAAAATGGGACGCGTGGAGGCCAAAAATGGGGCACGAGGAGGTGGTAATAGGCAGTGGTGATGGGCAGCAGCAATCTCTGCATCCTGGAACAGCTGATAGGAGGTATTCCAGGAGGCCGATCCAACTGCCAATCAGCTGCTCATGCTAACTCAGGCAGTGGTGAAGCTGACCAGGCTGTCTGCTGCAAGGAGGCAAATTTATTTATTTATTTGATTTGTATGCCGCCCTATCTCCATAGGACTCAGGGCGGCTCACAAAAACCAGATAAAAACATATTAAAATACAATTAACATATATTAAAATTCATTAAAATAATCAAACCTCATCAGTCCAGGCTAGGTTTAAACAGCCATGTCTTTAGTTTGCGGCGGAAAGTGCGAAGGTCAAGGGCCAACCGGAGCCCCAGGGGGAGTTGATTCCAATGGGTGTGGGAGTTGATTCCAAAGGGCGCGGCCACAGAGAAAGCTCTACCTCTGGGGGCTGCCAGCTGACATTGTCTAGCCGATGGCACCCTGAGCAGCCCCTCCCTGTGAGAATGCACTGGGCAATGGGAAGCTGTTGCTGGTTGCAGATGGTCTGACAAATATCCTGGGCCTAAGCCATGTAGGGCTTTATAGGTCATCACCAGGACCTTGAATCTTACACGGAGGGCAACCAGCAACCAATGCAAGTCACTCAGGAGAGGTGTAACATGCGAGTATCGGGACCGTTGCAGCAAGATACCATGGTCAATGGTATCAAAAGCCACCCAAAAGATCTAATTGGACCAGAACAGAGGAATAACCCCTATCCCAAGCCCTCCAGAGATCATCCACCAGCGCGACCAATGCCGTCTCCGTGCTGTATCCGGGCCTGAAACCCGATTGGAATGGATCCAGATACTCCGCTTCCTCCAGGGCCACTGGGAACTGACATGCCACTACATTCTCAACAACCTTTGCAAGAAAGTGAAGGTTGGAGACTGGACGGAAATTACTCAAAATAGTTGGATCCAAGACAGGTTTCTTGAGGAGGGGCCTAACCACCACCTCCTTCAAGGCGGCGGGAAAGCTTCCCTCCTCCAAGGAAGCAGTTATCACTGCCTGGATCCAGTCATGTGTCACCTCCCGAGCTGAATAAACCAGCCAGGAGGGGCATGGGTCCAGTACACTCGTGGTCGCATTCAGCTTCCCCGTGATCCTGTCCACTTCTGCAGGGGTAACAGGATCGAACTCCTCCCAAATGACAAGACCTGCCACCTCCCCACTGTCTGACCCTGTCCAGAGTCCAAGCTGTCCTGAATCTGAGCGATCTTGTCCAGCAGATGCTGACCAAACTCCTCGGCTCGCTCTCGCAAAGGGTCCTCCCCCATCCTCTGGTTCAAGAGGGAGCGGGACACCCTAAACAGGGCAGCTGGGCAATTATCTGCGGACGCGATATCGGAGAAGTAGCGACGTTTCGCTACTGCCCGCTCCACCAGGTAAGATCGTGTAAACGATCTCAGCTGTGCTCAGTCAGATTCGGAACGACTGGTTCTCCAACAGCTCTCTAGGCCTCTCCTACTCCCTAGATTGCTGGGAGGCAGAGGCAGATTTTTTTTCTCGTTTTCCTCCCCAAAACTAGGTGTGTCTTAAGAGTCTGAAGGATCTTAGTGTGAAAAATACTGTAACCACATCACATCCCTTTCTGACGTTCTGTCATACTTCATCTCTCATTCACGTAGCCATAGTTTTGGTTCCTTTGTTTGTTTTACAAAAAAAACCCAACCCAGACTTTTGCGGCTCACTCAAAAGGTGTACATTTTAATGATCTCGAAAGTAACATTATTAGAAGGAAAACAACAGGCTGAAGGTTCAATAAATATAAACACGGCAAGTGTTTCGCATACATTAAAATACAGAGCAGTTGATAATTTAACCAAGTTTAGGACGTGGGCTTGAGGTCAAACACAAAACCAACTGACTGAAAATTATGCCTCTTCGATACACATTAAAAAAAAAGAAAGAAACAAGACCTCAGTTCTTGCATCTCTGAAATTAAGAGTCAACAGCGCATGCAAGGCGAGGATGTTTGGAGGTATATATTTTCTATCTAGGAAAAGGTAGATTTCGAATGTCGAGGCATGATGCTCCTTCTGGCACATCTCAGGACCCTTCCTCCAAAGAGGTGAGGCCACTGGCTCTTTTAATGCCATCCAGGAAAGGAAGTGTAGAAAAAGAACTTGACTGACCTAATTGCACTTTCCACAAATACGACTCGGTGAAGCATTACGTCTTCTTCATCTTTGGCATGTGGGGGATAGAACATCTAAACCATAATAGCCATCAATCAATTTCGGAGCGTTAGTATGCAGCGTAAAGACTTGTGCGTTTGGTCTCCGTGTTACAGAGAAACGTGCTACTTTACCTCCATGAATAAATAAGGGACTGGGTCTCACAACAGGATCATCACAACCCAAGTCTAATGCCCACAAGTATCAGAATGCATCGGAATAATTCACATTACAGCGACAGCTTTACTGCCAATGCAAGGTGACAAAATAACAAAAACAGCAACAGTGCACCATTATTTTCTCAGTAGCGACCACATAGTAGTGGCTGAAGAACCATAGCCAGCCCCTCAATTCTCTGATGGTTTTTGGAGTACGTTACCAAAAATAACACGGAAGGTCCGCCTTCATCTTGGTTATACTTATTATGGTTTGGCTCGATAGCATTTTTAATTTTTTCCAAAAGAAAAATCATATATACTGTATATATATATATTTATTGCACGATTATTCCCAGGGATAATCATAAGGCAAATTCCACTAGGGAGCTCCCTTGTGCAAATTCTCCTAAAGCAAACTTGAATCCTGTTAGGACAACAGCAGGGGTGAAATGCTACTGGTTCGCACCAAACTGGTGCGAACCCGTAGTAAAAAAAAAAAAAAAAAGCTACAGGTTTGTCAGAACTGGTATTTCATGTTTGTCAGAACTGGTGACAGTCAGCTATGTCACGTGATTTACATTCGCTAGAAAGCAGGAAATCCTGCTTTCTAGCAAATCTAAATCGCGCGGCACAGCTGTTCCCCCGCCAGTGGATTTCACCACTGGACAACAGTGTGCATCAACCCACAATTGGACTGGGACAGTAATTTTTCGCAGGATTGGATCTGGTTTTGTTTCTCTCTTTTTTTTTTTGTATTAAAACAGTCACTAAAGAATTCTAAAGGTGCTTTTTTTCAGGAAGCAACTGGCCTTTCTGTTTTTTTCCTTTGAAGACGTTTTGCTTCTCATCCAAGAAGCTTCTTCAGCTCTGACAGGACCATGGGGAATTATATTCCTTGCAGACAGCTGGTCATTTGCATCCTTTTTTAGTCGTTGGGGCCACTTGGAGGACCCAGATAAACCTCCAGGTGCTTCAACGACCTTTTAAGAGGATGCAAATGACCAGCTGTCTGCAAGGAGTATAAATCCTTCTGTTCTCCACTGTCCAGTCAGAGCCGAAGAAGCTTCTTAGGTGAGAAGCGAAACGCCTTCAGAGAAAAAAAACAAGAAAGCCCAGTTGTCTCCTGAAAAAAAAGCACCTTTGGGACAACCATGAAACTGGATGGATTGAGAATCTCTACAGACCTAAAGGATGGTAAGTAACATTATTAAAACAAAAGATAGGGAATTATTATTTTTTGAGGGGGTTTCTTAGGCAGAACTACTGCGTTTAAACTTTCTGTTGGGATCATCCCACACCACGTTCCATCCAGCAGAGAAATCCACTTCCACTCTTTTGAGAGGCCTGCTCTTTAAAAGGGAAGCTAGATTATGCTCTCACTCACTGTCTGATCCTGATTAAATCGTGTAAAACAGGGGTCCCCAACTCCTGGTCCACGGCCTGGTGGCAGCCCGTGGCCCGTTTGGAACCGGGCTGCGGAAGTGGTGGTCGAATACATGCGTGCGTGCATGTGCACAACTGCATTTGTAAAAACCCCAAACTTTCCGGACCGGTGGAAACGGTGGTAGGAGAGAAGAGGGGATAGTTTTGCGCACAGCTGCATTTGTGAAAGCAGCACACGCACGCCCGAGGCCATCCCCTCTCCTCTCCACGCTGCTGCTGCCACTGCCTCGCCGCCAGTCCACAGAGGCGGAAAGGTTGGGGGAGCGCTGATCTAAAGATCACCTGTTAATTTATACTGCAGTATTATTCAAATTCTGCCCTTTGCTTAACGGCTCCAGGAAAGCGTTTACAACAGCAATCGGTTCCAGAAGCTTCTCTGGAATATCACCTTTTCCACCAGCCAATGCTGTGTTCTTGTCTTTTTTTTCTCTCTCTCTCTTTTTCCCTTCAACAAGGGTGTACCGGTCAAGAACGACGGGGAAGCCGAACGAAAGTTTAAATTCCTTAGCGGAAAATTCTTTCCAACATGCTACGTTTTCAAACATAATTGAAAAAAAATAAAATAATATGGCGATTCCACGTGGGGCATAAATAATTTCCTTCTGGGTTAAACGCCGTACAGCCGCGTGCGCTCAGCTGTCACTCATGGCACGTAAGTGATCGCTTCTATTGAGAAAAAGGCAGCGGATTTGAGGCGAAAGGAGGCGCTCCCTCATTTCCAGTTTTACAATGAAGCGGCTAATCCCGGTATTGGGAGTAATCGAGGACAATTCAGCCTTTGTCAATGTGGATGGCAAACTACACTGTAGGTCTGAAATGAAATAGCCAATCCAGTTTCTCATGTACGCCCCATGACTCACAACTAGGATGTTGGCTGCCAGTCCTCCTGAGGCAGCTTCTTCCGAATTAGAATCGGATTCCGGTCCATCGTGGTGGTTTTGCAGCAAAGTGGCAGAATTTCCTTCTGCTGTTTCTGTATTTTCTTCTGTCCCCGGGTAAACTTGTTTTTCTAGACATGCCTCCTGGGCAACAAGATTGCAAAAGTATTCGAAGAAATCCTTGACGCGGGCTTTCACCTGAAGGGAGAGAAAAATCAGATGAAAAGTGTTGTGGTCCGCCAGCGGTCAGTAGAGCTGGCAGCAGACTCAGATAATGATGAAGTTGGGGAGGAACATGGGCCAGTCCTGGAGTCTGGAGAAGACTCTGATGAGGGCTCTGCATCAGAGGCAGAGAGGGGGCCAGGGCCGTCTAACAGCTGCCTTCGGAGTCGGACACCAGTGAGGCAGAAAAACAGCTGGAGCCTGTTCCCAGTGTGTGCATGCACAGAGCTGCCATGAGAAGGGAACAGCTAAAGAACAAGGGTCGGGAGTAAGGCCACAGGTGGACGATGAATGGCCCCTCCCAGAGGGAATAAAAGAGGAGTGAAAGGGGAATGGAGTTTGCAGGAGACAATTAGTTCGCTTAATTGGTTCGTGACTCTCAGAGACTCCTTGCCAAGTTTTGAAGATATTGGTCTGGCAGCTCTCCAAGCCAGATAAAGGTCTGTGACTGTAAATTCTCCCTTGAAAGACTTTGCTGGATGTGAACAAGAGGAATTCACAGTAACTTAATAAAAAGGGTTTTTTGTCGGGACAAAGAGTCTGCTTCACGCTCTTGGGAAGCCTATTTCGGAACAAAAAGCTTTGCAAAGTTATTGCGGGATAGGTTTTTTATCAAGGTGAACTCTGAAATTCCTGCTCAGTTTCTCTCTCTGCTAACATTTTTTTCCCATTTCCCCTCTCGGAATGACTCCACTGAACTTCCTCCAAACTTGGGTTAATGTCTCTGTTTACTTCCACATTAGTGGAAGTAAACCTGAGCTTTTCAAGGCCTTGGTTCATATTCATCCACTGTGGCCCTCAGTACTTCCTATTCCTGTTCTTCCATGAGGCGAGTTCTCTTCCCTCAGCCTGTGACTAGAAGAGTCCACTGAGGATGGAGTAGAACCAAAGGATTGGCAGCAGAATTAATCCCATTTCACTATAATCATCAATGGTACTGAAGGCCTGTAAGAGATCTACAGAATTTTCCAGATCAAATTTTCCGTTTCTGAATGATGTGCGCTTATATGCTGCTTCTGTGGATGTATGTATGTATCTTATGATTGCCTGTCTCTTCCCACTCAAGACTATAGAATAGAGTAACAGAAAGAAGGAGATCTTGGAGGTATTCTAGTCCAACCCCCTGCTAAGGCAGGAAACCCTACACCACTTCAGACAAATGGTTATCCAACATCTTCTTAAAAACTTCCAGTGTTGGAGCATTCGCAACTTCTGGAGGCAAGTGGTTCCACTGATTAATTGTTCTGTTGGGAAATTTCTCCTTAGTTCTAGGTTGCTTCTCTCCTGGATTAGTTTCCACCCATTGCTTCTTGTCCTGCCCTCAGGTGCTTTGGAGAATAGCTTGACTCCCTCTTCTTTGTGGCAGCCCCTGAGATATTGGAAGACTGCTATCATGTCTCCCCTAGTCCTTCTCTTCATCAAACTAGCCATGCCCAGTTCCTGCAACCGTTCTTCATATGTTTTAGCCTCCAGTCCCCTAATCATCTTTGTTGCTCTTCTCTGCACTCTTTCTAGAGTCTCAACATTGTTTTTATATCGTGGTGACAACGAGTGTAGTATTCCAAGCGTGACCTTACCAATAACTATAACAATGTCATTTGTATTTTTATGATTTATATTGTTCTGTTTGTTTCCTAGTATGATTTGATTACTTATTAGTAACCTATGTCTATCACTAAGTGTTGTATCTTATGATTTTTGATGAATATATTTTTTTCTTTTTTTTCCTTTTATGTACACTGAGAGCCTATGTACCAAAGACAAATTCCTTGTGTGTCCAACCACAATTGGCCAATAAAGAATTCTAATCTATTCTATGTGTGCGAGAGAAAGATGTGGCTGCTATGGCTGCGCAATATAAAGAATATAAAAGATGTACTTGTGGGCACGATTAGGTGTGAACCTTTTGCACTTGTACTTGCAAATCCTGCACATATGAATGACGTATGAATGATACCTGTCAAAAAGATTTGCACACATGTCTACCTACTGCAGCTGTGCAAGTACATGGGCATCTTAGCTGCCTCTTCCTTCCCTCTGCTGCTTTTCTTCTGCAGTTCAGCTTGAGTCTCTCTGCTTGCTGGAGGTATTTTAGCGAGACCCTTGCTGCCTTGGGGGAGTGAGCCTTCTCAGCCATTCACAAGTGCATAAAAGTTAAGCCAGTCACTTCCCAACGGACCCCAAACCCCAAACAGAATCCTTACTTGATCCAGGGTTTCTCCTCCAGGAGGGGTAAAAGAGAGATACGGCTCCCCAGCTTCCTTGGCCATGGCCTTAAGATCACTGAGAGGCCTCCCTTCCGCCACTCCGTATTTCTGTCAAGGCAGGAGAGAGAATTACTGTATTTTTCGGACTATAAGACTCACCAGAGTATAAGATGCATCAAGATTTCGAAGAGGCAAACAAGAAACTCTGCAGGCCTCCCAAACTCTCTGACAGTCCCATTTTTGCAAAACTCCCATCTGGGAGGCCTGCAGAGTGGTCCTGGGGCCCGGGGAGGGCAAAACCGTGATGCATGGGGGGTTTTGAGAGGCCAAAAACAGCCCGGTTTTATGCAAAAACAGAGTGTGCAGAGCGTTTGGGAGGCCTGCAGAGTGCTCCTGGGGGCTGGGGAGGGCAAAAATGCCCCCGTCGAAGGGCGGCCTGCTGCAGACACATTTCCCTTCTCCTTTGGAGAAGGGCCAAAGAAAAGAAGCTTTCCTGAAGCAGCTCCTGTAGCCTCCCCCCGCTAAAGGGACCGCTTGTCCTCCATCTCTCCTCAGCTTCACCAAACATTCTCACGTCTGTTCAAAATCGGCCTTCCTGCAATCCCAGCTCCTGATTTCACACCTGCAACTAAAAGACTGGGGGAGCTGTGATAAAACATTCAATAAATATTGAATTGCTCTCTATCATTTCTGTTCAATGGCAGACATCTCCCACGGCAGGTAACCAGCCGAGGTTGGTTGAGTCACAATGACAAATGAATTCATTTGTCCTAATAGGAGACGGGTGCACAAAACCATGGGAGGCGGAGCTGGGATTCAAATAATGTAGCAACCGATTCTTTGTCCTAATGACCAGCTGCATGGGCGTGGCCACAGTGGGCGTGGCCAGGGGGTGTGACAGGCAGCACTCAGCCTCCTGCACCCCACTGGGAGCAAAAACAGGCTGTGGGGGAAATGTGTCGTCTCATTCTCCCATGCCCCATTTTGGGCCTAGTAGGCCTCCCTGAAGCCTCCTGGGAACGAAAATGGGCCTAGTAGGCCTCCCTGAAGCCTCCTGGGAGCAAAAACGGGCCGAGTAGGCCTCCCTGAAGCCTCCTGGGAAGCAGAAACTTGCCTAGTAGGCCTCCTTGAAGCCTCCTGGGAAACTTGCCCAGTAGGCCTCCGTGAAGCCTCCTGGGAAGCGAAAACAGGCCTAGGAAGCTGTCCTGAAGCCTCCTGGGAAGTGGAAACATGCCTAGTAGGCCTCCCTGAAGCCTCCTGGGAACGAAAATGGGCCTAGTAGGCCTCCCTGAAGCCTCCTGGGAGCAAAAACGGGCCGAGTAGGCCTCCCTGAAGCCTCCTGGGAAGCAGAAACTTGCCTAGTAGGCCTCCTTGAAGCCTCCTGGGAAACTTGCCCAGTAGGCCTCCGTGAAGCCTCCTGGGAAGCGAAAACAGGCCTAGGAAGCTGTCCTGAAGCCTCCTGGGAAGTGGAAACATGCCTAGTAGGCCTCCCTGAAGTCTCCTGGGAACGAAAATGGGCCTAGTAGGCCTCCTGGAAGCCTCCTGGGAGTGAAAATGGGCCTAGTAGGCCTCCTTGAAGCCTCCTGGGAGCAAAAACGGGCCTAGTAGGCCTCCTGGAAGCCTCCTGGGAGCAAAAACGGGCCTAGTAGGCCTCCCTGAAGTCTCCTGGGAAACGAAAATGGGCCTAGTAGGCCTCCTTGAAGCCTCCTGGGAGCAAAAACGGGCCTAGTAGGCCTCCCTGAAGCCTCCTGGGAGCAAAAACGGGCTTAGTAGGTCTCCCTGAAGGTTCCTGGGAAGCAAAAACAGCCCTGCAAAGCCGTCCTGAAGCCTCCTGGGAAGCTTAAACTTGCCTAGTAGGCCTCCCTGAAGCCTCCTGGGAAACGAAAATGGGCCTAGTAGGCCTCCCTACTATATGTCAACCAAAAGTGGACATACAGACTGGGTGAAACAAGGCTTAATAACAGTAAATCTTACAGTGATCTTGGAGTCTTACTGGACAACCAATTCAATATGAACCAACGGTGTGCAGCGGCAGCCAGAAAGGCCAATGCAATTCTAAATTGTATTAACAGAGGGATACAATCAAGATAAGTGAGGTACTAATACCACTCCATAAAGCCTTAGTAAGTCCACACCTAGAGTACTGCATCCAGTTTTGGTCACCATGTTATAAAAAGATGTTGAGACTCTAGAAAAAGTGCAGAGAAGAGCAATCAGGGTGATTAGGGGGCTGGAGACTAAAACATATGAAGAACAGTTGCAGGATCTGGGCATGGCTAGTCTAGTGTACAGAAGGACCAAGGGAAACATGATAGCAGTCTTCCAATATTTGAGGGGCTGCCACAGAGAGGAGGGGTCAACCTATTTTCCAAGGCACCCGAAGGCCAGAGAAGGAATAATGGATGGAAACTGACCAAGGAGAGATTCACCCTGGAAATAAGGATAAATTTTCAAACAGTGAGAGCAATCAACCCATGAAACAGAAGTTGCCTTCGGAAGTTGTGGGAACTTCATTACTTGACGCTTTCGAGAAGAGACTGGACTGCAATCTGTCAGAAATGGTGTAGGTAGGGTCTCCTGCTTGGGTAGGGGTGAGGTGGGATTGGTTGGACTAGATGGCCTACAAAGTCCCTTTGAACTCAGTTAATCTGTTAATTCTGTTAAACATAAAGACTCATGTGTTTGACCTCCACATTAGAGAGAAACATGTTATCTCCAAGAATACTGGACTAGGTCTCAGAATAGAATGATCAGGGTTCAAGTCTAATGCCGGTAAGAATCAGCATGCATCAGAATTCATTCACATGAGAGCAATAAGTTTGCTGCCAACACAAGGTAACAACCAAGACGCAGGACTTCGCAAGAGGGGTACCTGGCTTCATTGTTCTGCATTACCACAGTGAGCCATAGTGGTGCAATGGTTAGAGTGAAGTACTGCAGGGCTACTTCTGCTGACTGCTGGCTGCCTGCAATTTGACAGTTCAAATCCCACCAGGCTCAACGTTGACTCAGCCTTCCCTCCTTCCGAGGTGGATAAAATGAGGACCAAGATTGTTGAGGGGCAAGATGCTGACTCTGTAAACTGCTTAGAGAGGGCTATAAAGCACTGTAAAGCAGTATATATGTACAACAATGCAGTTGCTTCTTTTGTAGGCATCCAAAACAATGTCTGACATGACCTAATATCTCACAATATCCCAAAATGAGTAGAAGTTGTCCAATTCAGCTAGGATCATCTCCATGAGTTTCCTCCTTGGAATCACAGCAGGACCACCTCATGACTAACCTTAGTGGGATTCAGGCTGCTGACCCATCCCATCAACCTGTTGGCCAAAGGTAGGCTTTGTATAGGACATGCCAAATCTTGGTATCTTGGCATGGGCTATCTACGACCAGATGGAGGGGAACAGGCACATAAGGCTCCCTTCTGGGAGAACAGAATTGAAATCAGATGGAGGAGAACAGGTACATAAGGCTCCCTTCCTGGAGAATGGAGTTGAGATGCTCCATAAAGCAACTTGTGGGCTGTTAAACCATTAGCGGGCAGCCATCGTTCCAGGCTGGAGTTCAAATCCACATCAAGCAAACCCAATGGGAGAAGCCAAATTTCCTTTACATCACTTTACAGCAATTTACTTAACAATTATGGCAAAAAAATATTCAGTGTGACTGACTTAATGACTGCCTCGCTCTGTGATGGAAGTTCTAAACCACTGAGAATCAATTATGGTCAAAAGTTCAGGACTCTGTCGTCAGGAAGCACCAGGTGAAGCTAAACAGAATCACATCAGATACCTGTACAATTAGCATAGGGGCCCAACAAGGCTGTGTGCCTGCATCTCAAATGATCCATCTGTTAAACTACTGAAGTTCACAGATGACACAACAGTGATCGGTTTCATTTGAGACAATGATGAATCCGCATACAGACGGGTGACTGAACAACTAGCCTCGTGGTGCGACCAGAACAATCTAGAACTGTACACACTCAAAACTGTAGAAATGGTGGTGGACTTTAGGAGAAACCCTCCCATAGTACCACTGCTTACAATACTAGACAACACAGTATCAGCAGTAGAGACCTTCAAATTTCAAGGTTCTACTATATCTCACAACCTAAAATGGACACCCAACATCAAAAACGTCATCAAAAAAACATAACAAAGAATGTTCTTTCTGCGCCAACTTAGAAAGCTCAAACTACCCAAAGAGCTGCTGATACAGTTCTACAGAAGAGTTTGAATTTGAGTTTATTGCATTTCTATACTGCCCTTCTCCCGAGGGACTGAATCCATCAAAGCCCTCCAAGATGGATCAGATCGATTTAAAATTAATGTTCAAGGAAAATCCATTTTAAAGGGTAAAATGTAAACCAAATTCTGTTTGTTCAGAATCAGAAATAAACCCCAGATCTCCATACATATCTGAAATGAGAATCACAGCGCATGCAAAGCAAGGATATTTGGAGGTATATACTGTATTTTCTATTTAGAATGCCAAAGTTTGAGGCTCCTTCTGGCACATCTCAGGACTCTTCCTCCAAACCAGGAGGCCCCTGATACTGGTGGAGAAAAAGAGCTTGATTGATCTAATTGCACTTTCTACAGATGTCCAATTGGTGAAGTGTTACATCTTGTTGATCTTTGATATGTCGGTGATACCGCATCTCAACCATAATAGCCGTAAATTTTTATTTATTTTATTTATTTGTTTAGATTTGTATACCGCCCTTCTCCTTGCGGACTCAGGGCGGTGAACAGCCAAATAAAAATAGTACACAAAAGTTAAACAATTTCTTTAAAAAAAGCATATAACTTTGGCTAAAAATTAAAACCATTAACCATTAAATATTTAAAATACCCAACCCTATAATACAGATCTTAAAAATTCAGCGGGGTCAGGCTAGACCAGCAAGCTGAAAGAGATGAGTTTTCAGGGCCCGACGAAAAGTCCGGAGGTCAGCAATTGTTCTCAGTTTTGGAGGAAGATCGTTCCAGAGGGTAGGGGCTGCCACAGAGAAGGCCCTCCCCCTGGGGGTCGCCAGCCGGCATTGTCTGGCTGACGGCACCCTGAGGAGACCCTCTCTGTGGGAACGCACCGGCTGGTGGGAGGCTATTGGCGGCAGAAGGCGGTCCCGTAAGTACCCTGGTCCTAAGCCATGGAGCGCTTTAAAGGTGGTCACCAACACCTTGAAACGCACCCGGAAGTCCACAGGTAGCCAATGCAGCTCGCGCAGGAGAGGTGTCACATGGGAGCGTCCCATCGCTCCCATAATCCCCCGCGCGGCCGCATTCTGCACTAGTTGGAGCCTCCGGGTGCATCCCAAGGGGAGCCCCATGTAGAGAGCATTGCAGTAGTCCAGGCGAGAGGTGACGAGTGCCTGAGTGACTGTGCGTAGGGAGTCCCGATCTAGAAAGGGCCGCAACTGGCGTATCAGGCGAACCTGATAGAAAGCTCCCCTGGCCACAGCTGTCGTGTGATCTTCCAAAGACAGCCGTGGGTCCAGGAGGACGCCCAAGTTGCGCACCCTTTCCGTGGGGGCCAATGATTCGCCCCCAATAACCAGTGATGGTGTCAGCTGGCTATATTGGGACGCCGGCAGCCACAGCCACTCGGTCTTGGAGGGGTTGAGTCGAAGCCTGTTTCTCCCCATCCAGGCCCGCACGGCTTCAAGGCACTGGGACATCACTTCCACCCCATCGTTGGGGTGGAAATGTACAGCTGCGTATCATCAGCGTACTGATGGAACTCCACCCCAAAACCACGGATGATCTCATCCAGCGGCTTTACATAAATGTTGAACAGGAGGGGCGAGAGGACCGATCCCTGCGGCACCCCACACTAGGTGCCTCGGGGTCGACCGCTGCCCCCCTGTCAACACAGATTGCGACCGGTCGGAGAGGTAGGAGGAGAACCACCGTAAAACGGTGCCTCCCACCCCCAGTCCCTCCAATCGGCGCAACATGATACCATGGTCGATGGTATCAAAAGCCGCTGAGAGGTCTAATAACACCAGGATAGAGGAATAACCCCTACCCCGGGCCCAATTAATATCTTTTTTTTTAAATAAATATTTTATTATAAATTAAAAACAAAAAAACAGAAAGAAGACTATAACAGAACAAAATCACATACATACGACTGAGGTTGACTCAACCCCCGCATAAATAAAGTTACTAAGTAACATTACATATCATCATACAACTTTGATCCAGTTTATCATGTTACTTCATGCACTTATTAGTCTTCTTATATCTAATATTACCTTATTTATATTTAGCTTGCTATTTACATATCTGTTCTATCCATTGGTACCATTTATCCCAACTTTGATTGAAAATTGATTCTTGTCCATCTGTAAGAATATATGTTGGTCTATCACATCCTGCACACCACAAAATTTTGTTAATAATCATCTGATCTGATTGTACTTCTTTCCCTTTCCAAAATGGTGCCTATGCAATTCTAGCCGCAGTGGTAATATGTATGAAAAGGTACCAGTCTTTTTTCCTTATGCCCCCAGGGTTTATTCCTAACAAGTAAATCTCTGGTTTCAGTTGATCCAGTAATCTCCATGAGCCAATCTTTTATCTTATTCTAATAGTTTTGGGCTTGTAGACATATCCACCATTTCTGGTAAAAAGTACCCATGGCGGACCCACATTTCCAACATTCTGCTAAAGTTCCAGGAAACATCTTTGCGATTCTTGCTGGTGGTATATGCCATCTATATAACATTTTAAATATATTTTCTTTGAAAGACACTGCCATCATCATTTTTACATTTCTATTCCATATTTGTTGCCATTTTTCCAGATCTAATGAACATCCAAAGTTCCTCCCCCAGGCTATCATCGAATCTTTAACTATTTCCTCAGCTACAGATCGGGACAGGAGGAGATTATATACCTTAGTGATACATTTTTTATCACCTTCCAGGAGGGCCTTATCGAACTCTTGTGGTGAAGTAAAAATCCCCCCATTGGCTTTATCTTTTTGGTATCTTGCTTGAATTTGTGCATATGCCCACCAGTCCAAATTGATTCCCCGTATTTGTTCTTCGGCTTTAGATCTAAGGTTATCCCCACCGTCCAGCAGTTCTCTATACATCGTAGGTTTATCCAAGTTATATAGAGGTGGATATGTAGTCACTTCAACATAAAGACTTGTGCGTTTGGCCTCCATATTACAGAGAAACATGTTCTCTAATCTCCATGAATGTCTGTAAAGATTCTCAGTCATCCATGTCACAGTTGTCCCAAAGGTGCTTTTTCAGGAGGCAAGCAAAACAAGAAAGTCCAGTTGCCTCCTGAAAAAGCACCTTTGGGATGACTTCCATGTATAATGGACTAGGTCCCATCACAAAATTATCACGGTACAAATCTAATGCCCACAAGCATCAGGATGCATCAATGATTCGCAACAGAACAAATAGTTTTACTGGCCAAACATAAGGTGACCAAAAAGTTCACAACCGTTTTAATTCTCAGTAGCAACAGCAGAGCATTGGTGGAAGAACCATCACTGGCCCCTTCATGATCTGATGGTTTTGGAAGTGGGTGTCTCTTCCTTTCTCCCACCCACCCCTTCAATCCATCCTCCCCCCCCACCCCAGCCCTCCTGCATAAAGCCAGGGCTGAAGGACCAGGGTGCCCAGTATTGGCGACTGGTCAGCAAAGGAGAAGAACCAAGATCGCTTTTCGGGTCCTACATCTTCCAAGCCAAGTGAGCACCATGCGCCCCGTCCTGGCTCCAGTGGTTTTCTGCATCCTCAGGCTTCTGCTACCTCTGGCCACCTGCAGCTGGGGACCCGCGGTCGCCTCCCCCATCTGGAGCAGCTCCGAAAACCTGGTGCACCTCTACACTTCCAACAACAAGAAGGGTTACTACCTGCAGCTCAATCTCAACGGACAAGTGGACGGCACACCGTCCCAAACTGTGTACAGTAAGTTCCTGGCAGAGCTGCGGAGTTGGCTGCTGCAGAGGGATGGTAGGATCATGTCCAGGATCACCCCTGGAGGATCCAGAGTGCTAGGAATTCAATAACAGAGTTGGAAGGGAGTTGGAATATCAGTTCCAACTCTCCTGCTCAGGCAGGAAGCCTTAGATCATTTCAGACAAATGGTTGTCCAATCTCTTCTTTAAAGCGTGTGTGCGGGCAAGGATGAACCCAAGGATGTAGCTGTAGAGGGCTTTTAAAGAGTTGGAGGAGAGAGGTCTTTTGAAGGTCCTCTAAAGCATGTCAATTACCTGTCTGAAGGATGGAGAGCCAGTCTGGTATAGCTTGAAGGTGCTGGCCTAAAATCCAGGAGACAGATCTCCAGCAGTGGAGTGGTGAAGAGGTTGAGGCTTAGGGTCCACCTGCTACTCTGGGGAGAGCCACTTACCTCTGTGTAAATTGTGAAATTGCTACAAGTTGGATAATACCATTAAATCTGCTATGCATCTATTAGATGTTAGTATTTCCTCTTACTTTCTCCACAACAACAACCCTGTGAGGTGGGTTGAGCTGGCCCCAAGTCGCCCCGCCAGCTTTCATGTCTAAGCTAAGATTTGAACGCACAGTTTCCAATTTTCTCACCTGGTGCCTTAGCCACTCCTAGACCAAACTGGTAACAATCCCAGCAATCCAACCATACAGTAAGGGATTGCTTAATCCAGGGAGGAAATCTTAAGAGGAGATCTCTCAGGATCTACTGGGAAATATCCATCTCATCTAGCTGAATATTATGCCATCTACCGAAACTCTTTAGACAAGGGACAAAAGTAGATAAATTAAAGTCCTCTTTATGCAATTTCTTTTTAAATACTGATAGATCATTAATACTAATCAGAAATCTCGATCTATATACTACTAAAACTCTCCTGCTGTCATTTTTAATTGAGTTAAACTGTGCATTGTAGGGCAAAATGTTTTGAACCCAGATAGCCATAGCACTTAGACTTATATCCCGCTTTACAGTGCTTTGCAGCCCTCTCTAAGCGGTTTACAAAGTCAGCCTCTTGCCCCTAACAGTTTGGGGTCCTCATTTTACTCACCTCAGAAGGATGGAAGGCTGAGTCAACCTTGAGCCTGGTGAGATTTGAACGGCCAAATTGCAGTCAGCAGAAGTCGCCTGCAGTACTGCACTCTAACCACTGCGCCACCAAAGCTCAAATAATATGCTTGAAATAGTAACTTAACCTTTACTCATAACCTTTACTCTCATGGAATTAAAAGTTTGCAGAACTTATGAAACGTTCCATGACATGAGATGATGAGCCGGGTGACCACAGATTGCCTAGTATCAAAGAGCTCAACATTAAAACATCTTTTTCCATTGTCTTTACATTTGCAAGATGGGCCTCTCCTTTTATGAGTTCAAAACCCCCTATTGTTCTGTTATAATAAAATAGTCTTTGGAGAGAAACATCACCCGAAGAAAACCTCGTATTTAGATTGTATTCATTTTCATTGTGAATAAAATTGACTGAAGATGCTTTCATCGAAAGTATTTTTAGGACCAGGGGTGGGTTCTACTTACCTTTACTATCGGTTTGCAATGGGATTGCGCATGCGCAGATCACCAATGATGACATCCAGGGCAGTGGGTGAAGCCAACCGGGGGCAACCCACCACTGGCTAGGACCCTCCGTGGCTTCTCTCTTGCGAAAGGTACCTTGGCTTTCTTCCTTGGATATGTATAAAGAGCTGTCCTAATATTTAACCCATTCACTTCCAGGTACTTTTGTAATCAAAGCTATAAGTCCAGGCCTTGTAAGAATCATTGGTGTGATGAGCAAACTCAGCCTATGTATGCGCAATGATGGAAAACTCTACGGATCGGTGAGCCCTAATATTCATTTTGAATTATTTGACTCCTTTCCTAGTGCAGCCAAGCCATTAAGAACTTGTGTTAGGAGAGTTCAAGTACGTTTCTTAGTCTACCATGTTTCCCTGAAAATAAGATCCTGTCTTATATTTTTTTGAACCCCGGGCCTTATTTTCGGGGAAGTCTTATTATTTTGGGGCATGTGGGGCTCCTCTTGCTGTCTTACCTGATTTCCAGCTCTGTCTGCCTAACCCTAACCAGAGGAAATGGCGGGAACCGGCTGCGCATACATTTAAATATTTTCAGAGAGGGTTTATTTTCAGGGAGGCCTTATTTTAGTGCATGCGCTGAAAAGACTGATTGGGCTTATTATCAGGGATGTCTTATTTTAGGGGAAACAGGAGGTGGAAGAAGACAATTACTGTATTTTTCAGAATATAAGACGCACCTTAGTTTTTGGGGAGGAAAATAAGAAAAAAGCTGATTGGTGAGTGGATCAGCCTCCCAGAATACCCCAATCAGCTGGGATTTTACAGTATCCTTCCCCCCAACCAAGCCACACCCACAGAACCAGTAGTAAAAAAATTTGGATTTCAACACTACTCTAAAATGAACACATCTTTATTTCTAATAACTATGAGTTTCTGGGGTTGTCTCTAAGTCAATTACCATGCCAGTAAAGCTAAAACCAGCTTTGGTCCTAACATGGGCCTCTCATTCCTTTGTTTCTATGTGCAACTTCAGGCTTGAAGTTTATGAGATTAGATAAATCCACCGTGCATTCTGTATGTCCTTCTACAATTTCTATTAAAAAAATATGCCTTTCTCCTTTCCCACAACAGTGTGGGGGGGAGGACCGAACACGATACATGAATATGAATGAAGGAGACTTTGGAAACAATCCTGTGTTTGAGGCCTACCTAAACAAACCAAAGCCAAAACAAGTCACCAATTCTCCAGGATTGACATCTGTCAACTTCCCTCAAATCGGAAGGCTGTTTAAATACTCGTTCAGTATTCCAAACATGGCTGTTGCGTCCTTTGCAAACCAAACTCTTTTGAGATGTAAGAAGAGTGAGATCAGATATCCTAAACAAGGAGAAAGAACAAGGATTTGCAAAATACGTGGCTGATTTTTACCTCTGCCTCGACCTTTGGTTTGTCTTTTGGTTGTCTTTATTTTGTGTTTGTGTCTCCTTTAGACTTCCTTCAATGACGACGATTGTGTTTTTAAACACGTACTGCTAGAAACTGCCTACGATGCTTATGAGTCCGTCAAGTACAAGTTCCTTGTCAGCCTAGGAAAGGTTAAGGGAATATTGGGTCCCAATCAGAACCTACCACGTTTTTCTCAGTTTTTAACTAGAAGGAATGAAATCCCCTTAAGCCAGTTCCACACGCCACAGCCTCAGCCAGAAGTCACCACGGACAATGATGAGGATCCATGTGGGGGCATCTTGCATGGAATTATACCGGACGAAGTACCATTGGTGAAAGGCATCCATCCCTGCTTCGAGGATGACGACAGAGAACCAAACGACGGCACAGTGTGGTGAAGATTTCCTAGCCTGTGTACGGGCCAGTGAATCCGAGACGAGAACCGGACTTCTCTCCTGAACCGTCAAAGAAAGCTAAATTCCTTTTTTTCAGATGAATTTTTCAGATGAAAGGAGCCTCAGATAGCTCAGCCGGCTGAATAGCCTGTTATTAACATCCAGCTGTCTACAATTACACCAGTTCGAGGCTCAAGGTTGACTCAGCCTTCCATCCTTTCTAAGGTAGGTAAATTGAGGACCCAGTTTGTGGGGGCAATAAGCTGACTTTGTATAAAAAATATAGAAAAGTATGAAGGCTATTGCTTAACGTCTTGTAAGCTGCCCTGAGTCTCTGGAGAAGGGCGGCATATAAATCTAATTTTTTTAAAAAAATTGTTCAGAATATGGGGGTCACAGCTGTGTACAGGTAGTCCTTGACTTACAACAGTTCATTTAGTGACTTCAAAGTTACGACACTAAAAAAAGGAGGGGGGAGACTTAGGAACGTTTTTCACTCTCACTAGCGTCCCTGGGTCTCATGATCAAAATTCAGATGGGTAGCCACTGACTGGTCTTTATGATGATTGTTGTGGCCCGTCAGTGGCCTGTGCAGCTAGTAGCTGATTCAGACAGCGAGAAGGCTGATGTGGTGCTGTGCCAGCAGCCTGTGCAGCTGGCACTCGAATCAGACAATAAGGAGGCTGGAGAAGATGTGGTGCCAGAGGTGGGGATTCAGCCAGGGCCTTCAGAACCTCCAGAAACTCACTTAAGTGAAGAGAATGAAGAGGAGGAGCCTCTTCTCGATGCACGGGCGCGCAGAGGTGCCAAAAGGCAGGAATGGCTCCTCAGGAGGAGGTATCCTTGAGAGTAAGGCTTGGGGCTAATTGGCCACTCCCTTAGCCTATTTAAGGAGGAACGCCAACTGAAGCAATTTGCAAGGAACAACTTCGTTCACATACCTTTGTGTCTTGTCTTGCTTATCTTATCAGCTTCCTGCAAATTGCTTCTGGGCATTCTGCCAACCATAGTAAGCTTTCAGTTAATTTCTTTGAATTCTTGGCGGCTGTTAATGCAATTAATTAACAGTCATTGTTGTAAAAGACTGATTTATTTAGTAAACTAAGGTTTGAACGGATTTTGTGTGTGCTGCGTTCTTTGGGGTCCGTAGCTGGGGCAGAACAACGATTGCAGTGCAATAGGGTCTTGCAATCCCCTTTTGTGACCTTCCGACAAGTAAAGTCAATGGGGAAGGCAGGTTCACTTAACAACCTGTCTTACCAACTGAACCACTCCGGTGATTCCCTTAACTCTGGCAGGAAAGGGCTTAAAATGGGGCAAAGCTGGTTTAACAAATGTTTTGCTTAGCAACATACATTTTGGGCTCAACTGTAGTCGTAACTCAAGGACTACGTTTACGCATCTTCCCGGTTCTAGCCCTGGTTCTTACCAGCCTGAATTACGAACCTAGAACCTGGATTATCAGGCGAGTTTTATATCAATTCCTCTATTTACATTTCAGTGTTTAAGCTTCACCTCTGTAAAGCTGTACAGTATATAGAGTTCTTGTCATGCCACAGCCCACCCACAGCTGACTGGCAAGAGTTGCTGAAGTGGCCAACATGTCATCGGTTGAATCTTTGACTTGCTTTGACTCTTTAAGTCAAAAATAAATGCCCAGAACCTTTAAATAAGCAAAATCTTTGGATCAGCAATTACAGGGATGGGCCAGGGGTGAAATGCTACCAGTTCAGGCCGGTTCTCCAGAACCTGTAGTTAAAAATGCTTTAAAAAGTTTTAAAAAAAATTCTGACGATCACGCGTCGCTCAGCTGATTGTCGGAACTTTTTTTTAAAGAAAAACTTTTAAAGCATTTTGTTTACTACTAGTTCGGGCGAATAGGTAGTAAAAAAATGGTAATATAAAAATGCTTTAAAAAGTAAAAAAATGGCTTGGACGATCGCGTGGCACAGCTGTGATTGTCGGAATTTTTTTTTTTTACTTTTTAAAGCACTTTTATTACCTATTCGCCTGAATCGGTAGTAAAAAATGCTTTTAAAATTTTTTTAAAAAGGTTCCCAAGATTGCGCACCACAGCTGATTCCGTCCCCCTCCCTTGCTGTTCTACTTACCTTCCCAAGCCTCCTTTTGATGTGAACTATGCATGCACCGCCAGCGAACTGGTAGCAAACAGGTTTAGATTTCATCACTGGGATAGGGAATTAATTTTCTCAAGGAGCCACAGGAAACTGAGACTGTTATGGAGGAGCAAACCGAAACAGCACCTTGACAGGACCTATTATCTCACAATATCCCCAAACGAGTGGAAAGAATCTGATTCAGCTGGGATCATCTCCGTGAGTTTCTTTCTTTGGGACTCAGCAGGACTCCCTCATGACTAACCTCAGTTGGATTCGGGATGCTGATCCATCCCATCACTCTGTTGGCCGAAGGTAGGCTTTGTGTGCAGGAAATGCCAAATCTTGGCATCTAGGCATGGGCTATGTATGACCAGATGGAGGGGAACGGGCAGACAAGGCTCCCTTCCTGCAGAAATGAGAGACATTGAGCTGGCCATGCCCACCCTGGCCCCCTGAGGTCAAGCACAACCCTTATGTGGCCCTCAAAGAAATCGAGTTTTGACACCCCGTTTTGGGTATCTCGGATTGCTGCACATCCCATAGGCTCTGAGCACCAAACCAATAGACAGGACTTCACAAGAGGGGTACCTGCTTTCATTATTCTGCATTACAAAAAGGTACACCACAGTTGCTTCTTTCGTAGGCAGTCCTCTTCCCAAACAGCGCCTGACGTGAGCTAAGATCTCACAAAGTCCCAAAACGAGTAGGAGGAGTCCAATTCAGCTAGGATCATCTCCATGAGTTTCTTCCTTTGGGTCTGAGAAGGATTCTCCCATGACTAACCTTAGTGGGATTCAGGCTGCTGACCCATCCCATCACTCTGTTGGTCGAAGTTAGGCTTTGTGCAGGAAATGCCAAATCTTGGATGTTTTGGCATGGGTTATCAACAACCAGATGGAGGGGAACGGGCAGATAAGCATCCCTTCCGGGAGAACAGAGTTGAGATGCTCCATCAAGCAGATAATGAGAAGGCAATGTATGTATTTTTCTATTCCCATATTTATTTATTTGAATTATTTACCTATTGAAGATGTATTTATGTGTGTTATTCTGCCCCACCATTCTGTCTCCCCATGAAGACAAAATAAATGTTTTCAAGAAAAAAAGATATCTTTATTAAACGTTCCTGTTTCAATTCAGTGTTTACCCTCGTGTTCTACTTTTAAATTACCATATTTTTCAGTCTATAAGGTGTACTTCACATACACACACTCAAAAAGTGGGTGGAGAACTTCCTGTGACGTCGCAGCAGCTGGAGGAGGCAAGGGATTCTTCTCCCGAGCCGATCCTCCGATCGCTGTATCTGGCGGCTTCTTTGAAGCTTCTTTGAAGCCAACATCAAGCGGGAAAGCTTGGTGGAAAAGAGGGGAGTTTTGCCAGCTCCGTGTGGAAAGTGCAGGCTGCACGAAGAGACTGAAGTCCCTCCCCGATGTCGGAGCAGTGAGAGGATGCCTGTTACGGTGCCCCGAGGCTGTGACTATACTGCTTGAGGAAGTTTATTCATCCAAGCCAAACCAAAAGACTGATTCGGTAATTTGAGACTGTGACTCGATTGGAAGCTGCAAGGTAGTGGAGTTTTTTTAAATCTTTCCTACTCCCAGAGCCTAAACTGAGTGAAATGGCAGGGAAGTTAGTTGGCAGTTTGAGAAGATTATCAACCTTGGATTATAACTGATTACTGCGATCTGATTTCACTCTGTTTTTACAACTGGTGAATTTTGAATTTTGACTTATTGTTTGGGAGTGTGAACCCCTCGCAGATTTTGAAAGAAAGAGTGCTGTGCTTCTTTTGATTTTTCTATTTTTGACTTAGTACTAATATTTGCTGCTCTTGAAATACGCCATTTGTATGAGCAATCACTTTTGAACTTACTTTCATGGTGAGATCATCTGGAGAACTGGACAAGTAGGTGTTTGCTGCCATCTAGTGACCAAAATTGCTAACTACACCTAGACTTATTATAGTTGGACTTCCCCCCCACTTTTTTCCCCCCGTTTTCCTTTTCTTTCCTATTTCCTTTTAGATAGCCAGTAGGAATTAAGTACCTAGTAGGAATCAGTGATTAAACTTACCCCTAGTACATTGGATATAGCGAAGCAAGAGTGAATTTTGATAATAGGTGGTGAAACCATTTGGTGTTGTATGATTGCTTGGAAAGACTTTTTAGGAATATCCAAAATGGCTACCATGACTACCACTTTAAAGAAGAAGCCAATTACGACCTCTTCAACCTCATCCCCAGTTACCACCTCTGTGACACTACAAAGATCATCTGAAGACGTGGCTACTCCGGGAAAAGCATCGACGCAAGATATTCTCCAGTCTATACAGGAAACATTGATCAAAAATCAAAACTCAACGTCTAAAATTTTGGAAGAGCTGAAGAGGAATGTAGAAACGTTAACTACGGAGACAAGGTTGTTTCATGCAAAGTTTGAGGAGGTCCAAAATACTTTGACTAACCATGAGGAACGGATTCAAGCTTCCGAGACAAAGACCGAGAAAGTGACATGTAGGATGGAGCGGCTTGAACTCCGGCAAGCCATGGCTAATAAAAAAATGGAGGAAGAGATTATCTTCCTTGAGATGGATAGATCTAGCTACTTCTTACGGTTTCAGAATGTCCCTGAAGAGAAAGGTGAGCGCTTGGATGTACTAATGGGAGAGATTATGGCAGGAATTACTGGAAGAGATTTCGCAGAAGTCTCAAGAGATATTGACGATGTGTACCGAGTATATACCAGCTATGTTCGGCGCAACAAGCTTCCTAAAGAGATTCATGTTCGATTTACTAGAACAGCACTAAGAGATGAAGTGTTTCGGAAAACGAGGGACCAAGCTTTTACTTATAAAAATAACCGACTAACAGTACTGCCCCAGCTCCCGAGACGTGTACGAGACATTCGGAGGAAATATGACTTTTTGACAACATGGCTGAGGAAGCAAGGGATACCTTATCGTTGGCTTCTACCGGAAGGCTTGATGTTTACCTGGCAAGAACAGAGGCTACGATTGGAATCCGTACAGGAAGCGCAAGACTTCGCGGAAGCCTATATTAATTTAAGTGACCAAGAGAGTGAAGGTGGTAACCTAGGTAAGAATCAAGAAGAGGTAACCCAAGAAACAATAACTACAGAGCATAATGGACATGACAAAGGCACAGCCCAATCTGGAGAAGAAGGAGGAACAATTTTCCAAATCGAGACTAGATCCCAGAAACTCAAGAACGCAGGCAAGTAGAGGTATGGATGAGGTGCTTAACCTGTTTTCTGTTAACATCAATGGCCTGAATGCTCCCACTAAGAGGAAAAAGGTCTGGGCTAAACTTCAAAAAGATAACTATGATATTATATGTTTACAGGAGGCCCACATAAGGAAAGACCACTCTAAGATCTTAACTTATCCTAAACTGGGGAAGTTGTATGTATCCTTGGCCGACCAGAAGAAGAGGGGAGTTGTTGTTTACGATCGGAGAGGCCTGGTGAAACGTCAAATATATGCAGATATAGAGGGTAGGATACTCATGTTAGAGATTAGTATTGACCAAAAAAAAGTATTGTTAGTAAATATATATGCCCCTAACGTTAACCAAATGGGTTTCTTTAAAGATTTGTATAAGAAAATTAATGAATTAAATTACATGTATGTATAGTAGGTGACTACTATATGTATGTATGTATAGTAGGTGACTTCAACGCGATTACTGATACTTCAATTGATTATGATCCAGGAAAGGGTTCTCCTAAATATAAAAAAGGCCATAGGAAGGTACTCCCTAAAACTTGGGATAACCTAAGAACAGAAATAGGGTTAAGAGACGTATGGCGAGATTTCCATCCTATGCAAAAGCACTTCACATATTTCTCTCCCAGGCACAGATCGTGGTCTAGGATAGATATGGTTTGGTCAACCTCAGAACTGAAAGAAAGCATAAATTCGGTTGAAATAGGGACGAACATATGGGCAGACCACCACCCCTTGGTAATAAAATGGAAAGGGTCCACTAGAAGAGCGAGATGGTCTATGAGGGCTGAGATCATGAAAGACGAGGGATTTATAAATATGATTAAAAAAGAATTAGATCACTTCTTTACTGAAAATAAGAGAGAAGATACTTCTCTTCAAAATACTTGGGATACTGTTAAAGCAGTAGTTAGAGGATTGGCAATAAAATATACAGCTACCAAATGGAGAAAGGAGAAGGCCAAACAGATTGAGTTAATGGCTGAACTGGAGAAAGCTGAGGGAGAGCTGCGTTTAAATCCAGATTATAATTTGATTAAAGAGAAAATTGACTTGATTAGGCATGAGTTATCTACCCTAGATCAAAATGATTTGGCGAATAAAATTCGGAAATGTTGACAAAATCAATTTGAGCATGCTAATAAGCCGGGCCGGTGGTTGTCATATAGATTAAGAAAAGAGGCAGAATCTAGAAAGATTGAATTTTTACAGGATTCTATGGGAAATTTGGTAGGTACCGCAGAGCAAAAAGCAAAGGTGGTCCAAGATTTTTATACCTCCCTATATAGCCAGGAAATTTATCCAGAAGATAAACTAAAGAGCTATCTCCAGAATCTACAATTGGAGATGATTCCGGATCACTGTAAAGAAATTTTAAATTCAGAAATCACAGTTGGGAAAATAGCAGTAGCTATAAAGAAACAAGCTAATGGCAAAACTCCGGGACCAGATGGGATTCCTAGTGAATTTTATAAAGGAGTCTTTGACTCACTTAGTTTGTATATTAAAGATTTATTTAATGAGGTTTTACTACACTCTAAAATACCCCGGTCCTGGACGGAAGCCTATATTTCCCTAATTTCAAAACCCGAAACAGACAAAACTCTGATCCAGAACTATAGACCAATCTCGCTCCTGAATGTGGACTATAAGATTTTTGCGACAATACTAGCTGAGAGACTCCGGGTGTTCCTGTCCCAATTTATCCACCAAGACCAGAATGGTTTCTTACCTCATAGGCATCTAAGAGATAACGTAAGGGTGGTATTGAATGCCTTAGAATATTATGAGACACACTCTGATAAACCAATGGTAATGATCTTTTTGGATGCCCAAAAGGCTTTTGACAGAGTCAGCTGGAATTTTATAACACAACAATTGGAAGTGATGGGCTTTGGGCCTCAATTTACAAGAGCAATACAAGCCATTTATTCTAAACAGTCGGCAAGGTTACTGCTTAATGGATCAGTATCAGATGAGATACAGATTTATAAAGGTACCAGACAAGGATGCCCTCTTTCACCGCTATTTATTTTAACACTTGAACCACTTCTTAAGACGATTAGACAGGATTCGGAAATTAAGGGCTTAAAAGTTAAAGGGGAAGAATATAAACTCCAAGCATTTGCCGACGATTTGGTTTTCATATTAGAAGATCCCCTTATTACAGGACCAAAATTACTTACCAAATTAGATGAATATGGGGAGGTAGCGGGGTTAAAAATTAATAAAGATAAAACCAAAATGTTAACTAAAAATTTGTCAGGTGCCCAAAAGGAACAGATCCAAAATATTATGGGGATTAACTGTGTCAAAAAACTTAAATATTTAGGTATTTGGCTTACAAACAGATGTTCTTCCATTAAAGAACTCAATTATTCTAAATTATTAACAGACACAGCAAATGATGTGGAGAGATGGCGGTGCATTCAGATCTCATTTTTGGGTAGAATTGCCGCGATAAAAGCCCATGTTTTACCGAAATGGATCTTTTTATTTCAAACAGCCCCTGCAAGATTAGAAAAATTTTTTTTTAGGAAATTAGACCAAATTCTAAGTACATTTATTTGGCAGAGTAAAAAGCCCCGTATAAAGAGAAAAATGTTGCAAGAGCACAAAACAAGAGGTGGCTTGGGGCTCCCAATGTGGGAGCTTTATTACCTAGCCTCATCCCTGGTTTGGATAAAAGATTGGGTGATTCTCTCAAGAAAGCGCATTCTAACAATTGAAGGATACGATTTGCAGCAGGGATGGCATTCTTTTTTGTGGTCTCAAAAAGACAAAAAATTCAAATACTTTACAAATCATTATATTAGAGGAATTTTAATAAGGGTCTGGAAAATGGTGAAGAAGCAAGTTTACACACAGATTCCTAAATGGGTGTCTCCGTTAGAGGCAGTGACCCTTCCAACTGTGCACAACACAAAGAGGAACTGGGTTTATGGTGAGTTGTTGGATGAAATCGGGAGACTTAGACCTAGAGCGGATCTCCAAACTAGAGGATTAGACATAGATTGGTGGTCCTATGCGAAAATTCAAACTAGATTCGCTAGGGATAAACAGGAACCTGGTATTTCCCTTCATTTACAAACTTTTGACAAGCTTCTCCTAGGTGACCAAAGGAAATTTATCTCTAACGTTTACAACTTTCTCTTATCCAATTTTATGACGGAGGAGATTGTAAAGGACTCGATGATTGCCTGGGGGAGAAATATAGGAACAACAATTCAGCTTGATGCATGGCAAAATGTATGGAACAAAACTATGAAACTGACCCTTTCTTCCCCTTTCAAAGAAAACTTCTATAAAATGATCTACCGTTGGTATCTCCCCCCCACCAGAATTGCTAAGATGTCCCCAGGGTCCTCTGATAGATGTTGGAAATGTGGGTCGGCCAAGGGTACTTTCTTCCACCAGTGGTGGACCTGTCCGTCAACTAGACGCTATTGGAGGAAAATAAAACAGTGGCTGTTTGAAATAACAGGTGTGAGCTTTCCCCTTTATCCAGACCTCTACTTCCTTGGAATAAGACCAGACTATATTGATAACAAAGATTGGTATATATTTGTCCATGTCTCAACAGCGGCGAGAATGGCATTTGCCCAACTGTGGAAAGATGTAGAGACGCCTCCTGATCATCTGATAATAAACAAGATTCTCCGATGTGCTGAGATGGATAGATTAACGTATATTTTAAAAGACAAGAAAGATTCAATATATAATAGAAGTTGGGACAAATGCTTTGTCTGGCTCAAAAGAAGGTTAAACCTAGGAATGGGGTGATAAGATCGTCTATTTAGATTAATTAGATATTTATTAGGCTATATGATTTCTTAAAATTTCGACAAAAACAGGCTAATTCTTTCGTAGATAGTTAGTAGAAATTGACTCTATTGAAATGTTTGGTTTGGATGATACTAGTTATTATTAATTGGAGAGTGACCTTAACTCTCGGTTAGTCATGTTTGTCGTTTCGTTTTAGTCTTGTGTTTATGTGTTTCTACATTTCACCATTTATATTGTTTTTCAATGTTTACTTTGTGTTAATTTTAATGTAAATATTTAATAAAGATTTATTTAAAAAAACAAAAAGTGGGTGGAAATGTCTGTGTGTCTTATAGAGTGAATGTTGCCAAAGTCCTGCCTACCTACAGGCCCCCACCCTTCGGCCTCTGCCTCCCAGCAATTTGCTTCCTTACAGCAAACAGCAATCAGCCTGGTCAGCTTCAGCACAGCCTGATTTAGCATGAGCAGCTGATTGGTGGTTGGATCGGCCTCCCAATCAGCTGTTCCAGATTGCAGGGGTTGCCGCAGCCCATCGCCGCCTCCACGCACTCCATTTTCGACCTCTGTGTGTCCCATTTTCGGCCTCCGTGTGTCCTGTTTTTGGCCTGTTCCAGGCAGCAGGATTGCCACTGCTGCCTATCACCGCCGAACGTTTGGAACTGGCTAAAAATGGGACGCGTGGAGGCCAAAAACGGGGCACGAGGTGGTGGTGATAGGCAGCGGCGATGGGCAGCAACAATCCCTGCATCCTGGAACAGCTGATAGGAGGTATTCCAGGAGGCCGATCCAACTGCCAATCAGCTGCTCATGCTAACTCAGGCAGTAGTGAAGCTGACCAGGCTGTCTGCTGCAAGGAGGCAAATTTATTTATTTATTTATTTGATTTGTATGCCGCCCTATCTCCATAGGACTCAGGGCGGCTCACAATAACTAAAATCAAAACCAGATAAAAACATATTAAAATACAATTAACATATATTAAAATTCTTTAAAATAATCAAACCCCATCAGTCCAGACTAGGTTTAAACAGCCATGTCTTTAGTTTGCGGCGGAAAGTGCGAAGGTCAGGGGCCAACCGGAGCCCCAGGGGGAGTTGATTCCAATGGGTGTGGGAGTTGATTCCAAAGGGTGTGGCCACAGAGAAAGCTCTACCTCTGGGGGCCGCCAGCCGACATTGTCTAGCCAACGGCACCCTGAGCAGGCCCTCCCTATGAGAACGCACCGGGCAATGGGAAGCTATTGCTGGTTGCAGATGGTCTGACAAATATCCTGGGCCTAAGCCATGTAGGGCTTTATAGGTCATCACCAGCACCTTGAATCTTACCCGGAGGGCAACCAGCAACCAATGCAAGTCACTCAGGAGAGGTGTAACCGTTGCAGCAAGATACCATGGTCAATGGTATCAAAAGCCACCCAAAAGATCTAATTGGACCAGAACAGAGGAATAACCCCTATCCCAAGCCCTCCAGAGATCATCCACCAGCGCGACCAATGCCGTCTCCGTGCTGTATCCGGGCCTGAAACCCGATTGGAATGGATCCAGATACTCCGCTTCCTCCAGGGCCACTGGGAGCTGACATGCCACTACATTCTCAACAACCTTTGCAAGAAAGTGAAGGTTGGAGACTGGACGGAAATTACTCAAAATAGTTGGATCCAAGACAGGTTTCTTGAGGAGGGGCCTAACCACCACCTCCTTCAAGGCGGCGGGAAAGCTTCCCTCCTCCAAGGAAGCAGTTATCACTGCCTGGATCCAGTCATGTGTCACCTCCCGAGCTGAATAAACCAGCCAGGAGGGGCACGGGTCCAGTACACTCGTGGTCGCATTCAGCTTCCCCGTGATCCTGTCCACTTCTGCAGGGGTAACAGGATCGAACTCCTCCCAAATGACAAGACCTGCCACCTCCCCACCGTCTGACCCTGTCCAGAGTCCAAGCTGTCCTGAATCTGAGCGATCTTGTCCAGCAGATGCTGACCAAACTCCTCGGCTCACTCTCGCAAAGGGTCCTCCCCCATCCTCTGGTTCAAGAGGGAGCGGGACACCCTAAACAGGGCAGCTGGGCAATTATCTGCGGACGCGATATCGGAGAAGTAGCGACGTTTCGCTACCGCCCGCTCCACCAGATAAGATCATGTAAACGACCTCAGCTATGCTCAGTCAGATTCGGAACGACTGGTTCTCCAACAGCTCTCTAGGCCTCTCCTACTCCCTAGATTGCTGGGAGGCAGAGGCAGATTTTTTTTCTCGTTTTCCTCCCCAAAACTAGGTGTGTCTTAAGAGTCTGAAGGATCTTAGTGTGAAAAATACTGTAACCACATCACATCCCTTTCTGACGTTCTGTCATACTTCATCTCTCATTCACGTAGCCATAGTTTTGGTTCCTTTGTTTGTTTTACAAAAAAAACCCAACCCAGACTTTTGCGGCTCACTCAAAAGGTGTACATTTTAATGATCTCGAAAGTAACATTATTAGAAGGAAAACAACAGGCTGAAGGTTCAATAAATATAAACACGGCAAGTGTTTCGCATACATTAAAATACAGAGCAGTTGATAATTTAACCAAGTTTAGGACATGGGCTTGAGGTCAAACACAAAACCAACTGACTGAAAATTATGCCTCTTAGATACACATTAAAAAAGAAAGAAATAAACAAGACCTCAGTTCTTGCATCTCTGAAATTAAGAGTCAACAGCGCATGCAAGGCGAGGATGTTTGGAGGTATATATTTTCTATCTAGGAAAAGGTAGATTTCGAATGTCGAGGCATGATGCTCCTTCTGGCACATCTCAGGACCCTTCCTCCAAAGAGGTGAGGCCAATGGCTCTTTTAATGCCATCCAGGAAAGGAAGTGTAGAAAAAGAACTTGACTGACCTAATTGCACTTTCCACAAATACGACTCGGTGAAGCATTACGTCTTCTTCATCTTTGGCATGTGGGGGATAGAACATCTAAACCATAATAGCCATCAATCAATTTTGGAGCGTTAGTATGCAGCGTAAAGACTTGTGCGTTTGGTCTCCGTGTTACAGAGAAACGTGCTACTTTACCTCCATGAATAAATAAGGGATCGGGTCTCACAACAGGATCATCACAACCCAAGTCTAATGCCCACAAGTATCAGAATGCATCGGAATAATTCACATTAGAGCGACAGCTTTACTGGCCAATGCAAGGTGACAAAATAACAACAACAACAACAACAGTGCACCATTATTTTCTCAGTAGCGACCACATAGTAGTGGCTGAAGAACCATAGCCAGCCCCTCAATTCTCTGATGGTTTTTGGAGTACGTTACCAAAAATAACACGGAAGGTCCACCTTCATCTTGGTTATACTTATTATGGTTTGGCTCGATAGCATTTTTAATTTTTTCCAAAAGAAAAATCATATATACTGTATATATATATATTTATTGCACGATTATTCCCAGGGATAATCATAAGGCAAATTCCACTAGGGAGCTCCCTTGTGCAAATTCTCCTAAAGCAAACTTGAATCCTGTTAGGACAACAGCAGGGGTGAAATGCTACCGGTTCGCACCGAACTGGTGCGAACCCGTAGTAAAAAAAAAAAGAAAAGCTACAGGTTTGTCAGAACTGGTATTTCAGGTTTGTCAGAACTGGTGACAGTCAGCTATGTCACGTGATTTACATTCGCTAGAAAGCAGGAAATCCTGCTTTCTAGCAAATCTAAATCGCGCGGCACAGCTGTTCCCCCACCAGTGGATTTCACCACTGGACAACAGTGTGCATCAACCCACAATTGGACTGGGACAGTAATTTTTCGCAGGATTGGATCTGGTTTTGTCTCTCTCTTTTTTTTTTGTATTAAAACAGTCACTAAAGAATTCTAAAGGTGCTTTTTTTCAGGAAGCAACTGGCCTTTCTGTTTTTTTCCTTTGAAGACGTTTTGCTTCTCATCCAAGAAGCTTCTTCAGCTCTGACAGGACCATGGGGAATTATATTCCTTGCAGACAGCTGGTCATTTGCATCCTTTTTTAGTCGTTGGGGCCACTTGGAGGACCCAGATAAACCTCCAGGTGCTTCAACGACCTTTTAAGAGGATGCAAATGACCAGCTGTCTGCAAGGAGTATAAATCCTTCTGTTCTCCACTGTCCAGTCAGAGCTGAAGAAGCTTCTTAGCTGAGAAGCGAAACGCCTTCAGAGAAAAAAAACAAGAAAGCCCAGTTGTCTCCTGAAAAAAAAGCACCTTTGGGACAACCATGAAACTGGATGGACTGAGAATCTCTACAGACCTAAAGGATGGTAAGTAACATTATTAAAACAAAAGATAGGGAATTATTATTTTTTGAGGGGGTTTCTTAGGCAGAACTACTGCATTTAAACTTTCTGTTGGGATCATCCCACACCACGTTCCATCCAGCAGAGAAATCCACTTCCACTCTTTTGAGAGGCCTGCTCTTTAAAAGGGAAGCTAGATTATGCTCTCGCTGTCTGATCCTGATTAAATCGTGTAAAACAGGGGTCCCCAACTCCTGGTCCACGGCCTGGTGGCAGCCCGTGGCCCGTTTGGAACCGGGCTGCGGAAGTGGTGGTCGAATACATGCGTGCGTGCATGTGCACAACTGCATTTGTAAAAACCCCAAACTTTCCGGACCGGTGGAAACGGTGGTAGGAGAGAAGAGGGGATAGTTTTGCGCACAGCTGCATTTGTGAAAGCGGCACACGCACGCCCGAGGCCATCCCCTCTCCTCTCCACGCTGCTGCTGCCACTGCCTCGCCGCCAGTCCACAGAGGCGGAAAGGTTGGGGGAACGCTGATCTAAAGATCACCTCTTAATTTATACTGCAGTATTATTCAAATTCTGCCCTTTGCTTAACGGCTCCAGGAACGCGTTTACAACAGCAATCGGTTCCAGAAGCTTCTCCGGAATATCACCTTTTCCACCAGCCAATGCTGTGTTCTTGTCTTTTTTTTCTCTCTCTCTCTTTTTCCCTTCAACAAGGGTGTACCGGTCAAGAATGACGGAGAAGCCAAACGAAAGTTTAAATTCCTTAGCGGAAAATTCTTTCCAACATGCTACGTTTTCAAACATAATTGAAAAAAAAAAAGGTAATATGGCGATTCCACGCGGGGCATAAATAATTTCCTTCTGGGTTAAACGCCGTACAGCCGCGTGCGCTCAGCTGTCACTCATGTCACGTAAGTGATCGCTTCTATTGAGAAAAAGGCAGCGGATTTGAGGCGAAAGGAGGTGCTCCTTCATTTCCAGTTTTACAATGAAGCGGCTAATCCCGGTATTGGGAGTAATCGAGGACAATTCAGCCTTCGTCAATGTGGATGGCAAACTACACTGCAGGTCTGAAATGAAATAGCCAATCCAGTTTCTCATGTACGCCCCATGACTCACAACTAGGATGTTGGCTGCCAGTCCTCCTGAGGCAGCTTCTTCCGAATTAGAATCGGATTCCGGTCCATCGTGGTGGTTTTGCAGCAAAGTGGCAGAATTTCCTTCTGCTGTTTCTGTATTTTCTTCTGTCCCCGGGGAAACTTGTTTTTCTAGACATGCCTCCTGGGCAACAAGATTGCAAAGGTATTCGAAGAAATCCTTGACGCGGGCTTTCACCTGAAGGGAGAGAAAAATCAGATGAAAAGTGTTGTGGTCCGCCAACGGTCAGTAGAGCTGGCAGCAGACTCAGATAATGATGAAGTTGGGGAGGAACATGGGCCAGTCCTGGAGTCTGGAGAAGACTCTGATGAGGGCTCTGCATCAGAGGCAGAGAGGGGGCCAGGGCCGTCTAACAGCTGCCTTCGGAGTCGGACACCAGGGAGGCAGAAAAACAGCTGGAGCCTGTTCCCAGTGTGTGCATGCACAGAGCTGCCATGAGAAGGGAACAGCTAAAGAACAAGGGTCGACTTGGGAGTAAGGCCACAGGTGGACGATGAATGGCCCCTCACAGAGGGAATAAAAGAGGAGCGAAAGGGGAAAGGAGTTTGCAGGAGACAACTAGTTTGCTTAATTGGTTCGTGACTCTCAGAGACTCCTTGCCAAGTTTTGAAGATATCGGTCTGGCAGCTCTCCAAGCCAGATAAAGGTCTGTGACTGTAAATTCTCCCTTGAAAGACTTTGCTGGATGTGAACAAGAGGAATTCATAGTAACTTAATAAAAAGGGTTTTTTGTCGGGACAAAGAGTCTGCTTCACGCTCTTGGGAAGCCTATTTCGGAACAAAAAGCTTTGCAAAGTTATTGCGGGGTAGGTTTTTTATCAAGGTGAACTCTGAAATTCCTGCTCAGTTTCTCTTTCTGCTAACATTTTTTCCCATTCCTCTCGGAATGACTCCACTGAACTTCCTCCAAACTTGGGTTAATGTCTCTGTTTACTTCCACATTAGTGGAAGTAAACCTGAGCTTTTCAAGGCCTTGGTTCATATTCATCCACTGTGGCCCTCGGCACTTCCTATTCCTGTTCTTCCATGAGGCGAGTTCTCTTCCCTCAGCCTGTGACTAGAAGAGTCCACTGAGGACGGAGTAGAACCAAAGGATTGGCAGCAGAATTAATCCCACTTCACTATAATCATCAATGGTATTGAAGGCCTGTAAGAGATCTACAGAACCAAGGGAGGAGTATAGGTGATCCGTGACAAAACGACCATAATTAAGCCCAAAATTTCTGTCACTAAGCAGGTTTCACCTCACTCTGACCTTTTTTGCCATCGCTGCTAAGCAAATCACTGTACTTGTTAAGTGAATCGTGCTGTCATTATTTATTTATTGGTTCGATTTATATGCCGCCCTTCTCCGGAGACTCAGGGCGGCTTACAATAAGTTAAGCAATAGCCTTCATACTTTTGTATATATCTGCTTAGTAGGGCTTTTTGGACCCCCCTAAGTGGTGTTCTTTTTTATACAAAGTCATCTTATTGCCCCCACAATCTGGGTCCTCATTTCACCTACCTCGGAAGAATGGAAGGCTGAGTCAACCTTGAACGTGGTGAGATTTGAATTCGCAGTAACTGCAGGCAGCTGGTGCTACTTAACAGCACTTTAGTCTGCTGCGCCACCAAGGCTCATTATAAGAAATCTAGCTCCCCCACCCACCCATCGCGTTTACTTTGCTTATCAGAAGCCAGCTGGAAAATTATACAGATGATGAAGGCATGATTATTTAATTCTTTTATTAATATTTTAAATTTTGTATTGGAGTGCTTTTTATTCTTGGCTGTACACCTCCCTGAGTCCAGTAGGAGAAGGGCGATATATAAATTTAATAAATAAATAAATAAATAAATGATCCCAGGAGACTGCAAAATACATGCCAGTTACCAAGCGCCCCGTGCCATCACACTGCATGACTGATGTTGCAAATTTCTCTTTGGGGAGGAATGGGTCCCAAATCGGGGTCACAGAACAGCGTTAAAAACTGGCAACAATGCAGTTGACAAGCGGTGTCTGTACTGTACTTGGAAGCAGAGGATATTGTGTAGATGGGTGTAATGTAATTGTGTACTGAAACAATATTTCTCTCTCTCTCTCTTTCTTTCAACAATTTATGTTGGGTTGCACTGGAGTGCTGACATTCGATTCCTGCAGTTTGATGCATTCTTAGCTGAGAGATAAATTGAGTAATCCCCGAGTATTTGTATGCGAGTTACCAGACGGCATATGTAGGCATTTCAGGAGCCGTGGTGGCACAGTGGATATAAGGCAGTATTGCAGGCTAATTCTGTTGACTGCCAGCAGTTCGATCCTGACCGGCTCAAGGTTGACTCAGCCTTCCATCCTTCCGAGGTCGGTAAAATGAGGACCCAGATTATTGGGGGCTATATGCTGACTCCGTAAACTGCTTAAGAGACGGCTGGAAAGCACTGTACAGTGGTATAATAACAATTGATATTTTTGAGTGTGCTGAACGTACCAAGGAATAAATTTTCCCTGTTTCTGAATGATGTGTGCTTATATGCTGCTTCTGCGGATGTATGTATGTATCTTATGATTGCCTGTCTCTTCCCACTCAAGACTATAGAATAGAGTAACAGAAAGAAGGGGATCTTGGAGGTATTCTAGTCCAACCCCGTTTAGGCAGGAAACCCTACCCCACTTCAGACAAATGGTTATCCAACATCTTCTTAAAAACTTCCAGTGTTGGAGCATTCACAACTTCAGGAAGCAAGTGGTTCCATTGATTAATCGTTCTGTCAGGAAATTTCTCCTTAGTTCTAAATTGCTTCTCTCCTGGATTAGTTTCCACCCATTGCTTCTTGTCCTGCCCTCAGGTGCTTTGGAGAATAGCTTGACTCCCTCTTCTTTGTGGCAGCCCCTGAGATATTGGAAGACTGCTATCATGTCTCCCCTAGTCCTTCTCTTCATCAAACTAGCCATGCCCAGTTCCTGCAACCGTTCTTCATATGTTTTAGCCTCCAGTCCCCTAATCATCTTTGTTGCTCTTCTCTGCACTCTTTCTAGAGTCTCAACATTGTTTTTATATCGTGGTGACAACGAATGTAGTATTCCAAGTGTGACCTTACCAATAATTATAACAATGTCATTTGTATTTTTATGATTTATATTGTTCTGTTTGTTTCCTAGTATGATTTGATTACTTATTAGTAACCTATGTCTATCACTAAGTGTTGTATCTTATGATTTTTGATGAATATATTTTTTTCTTTTTTTTCCTTTTATGTACACTGAGAGCCTATGTACCAAAGACAAATTCCTTGTGTGTCCAACCACAATTGGCCAATAAAGAATTCTAATCTATTCTATGTGTGTGAGAGAAAGATGTGGCTGCTATGGCTGCGCAATATAAAGAATATAAAAGATGTACTTGTGGGCACGGTTAGGTGTGAACCTTTTGCACTTGTACTTGCAAATCCTGCATATGAATGACGTATGACTGATACCTGTCAAAAAGATTTGCACACACGTCTACCTACTGCAGCTGTGCAAGTACATGGGCATCTTAGCTGCCTCTTCCTTCCCTCTGCTGCTTTTCTTCTGCAGTTCAGCTTGAGTCTCTCTGCTTGCTGGAGGTATTTTAGCGAGACCCTTGCTGCCTTGGGGGAGTGAGCCTTCTCAGCCATTCACAAGTGCATAAAAGTTAAGCCAGTCACTTCCCAACGGACCCCAAACCCCAAACAGAATCCTTACTTGATCCAGGGTTTCTCCTCCAGGAGGGGTAAAAGAGAGATACGGCTCCCCAGCTTCCTTGGCCATGGCCTTGAGATCACTGAGAGGCCTCCCTTCCGCCACTCCGTATTTCTGTCAAGGCAGGAGAGAGAATTACTGTATTTTTCGGACTATAAGACTCACCAGAGTATAAGATGCATCAAGATTTCGAAGAGGCAAACAAGAAACTCTGCAGGCCTCCCAAACTCTCTGACAGTCCCATTTTTGCGAAACTCCCATCTGGGAGGCCTGCAGAGTGGTCCTGGGGCCCGGGGAGGACAAAACCGTGATGCATGGGGGGGTTTTGGGAGGCCAAAAACAGCCCAGTTTTACGCAAAAACAGAGTGTGCAGAGCGTTTGGGAGGCCTGCAGAGTGCTCCTGGGGGCTGGGGAGGGCAAAAATGCCCCCGTCAAAGGGCGGCCTGCTGCAGACACGTTTCCCTTCTCCTTTGGAGAAGGGCCAAAGAAAAGAAGCTTTCCTGAAGCAGCTCCTGTAGCCCCTCTAAAGGGACCCTTGTCCTCCGTCTCTCCTCAACTTCACCAAACATTCTCACGTCTGTTCAAAATCGGCCTTCCGGCAATCCCAGCTCCTGGTTTCACACCTGCAACTAAAAGACTGGGGGAGTTGTGAAAAAACATTCAATAAATATTGCTCTCCATCACTTCTCTTCAATGGCAGACGTCTCCCACGGCAGGTAACCAGCCGAGGTTGGTTTGAGTCAGAAGTTTATTTCGATGACAAATGAATTCATTTGTTAGCAATGCTGACATACCTGCCCATCCTTCAGCCAAGTCCCACTCTGAGATGGATTATTTTCTTTTGCTTTCCTTCTTTTTATCCCCCTCTCCCTCAGTTCTCAACCACCCAATCACAGCTCTCAAATAAGCCCACACTCCCTCTCAATGTGGACAAAAAAAGCCATTCTTTTGAAGGCAACGAAGTCCACATTTTGGACAGAGAGGGCCGCGGGTTTGAAAGAGGCCATCTTTGTCAACACTGAACAGCCCTCTCTCCACCGAGGGGGAGGGATACAACTGTTCTGTCCCCGTCCCACACATACACACACTCAGACAGACAGCCGGGGGTTAAATAAACTGGTAGGCAACCAATTAGTCCGATAAGATGCTCAGCAGCAATCCCAGCAGCTGCTTGCCAAGAACTTTATCAACAAACAAAAATACCCACAGTCAGAATTGTCTGAATATTTCCAAGGCCCAGATTGCTGTTTTCCAAAGGTGCAATGTGACTCGATAGTAGTTAGTTTTGTCCGTCACAGAGTCTGAATGATTAACTCACCCCCTTTTATAGCCTGTGGGGTGTGGTCCAGTGAGTCAGCTAATCACGGGCACGCCTTTTCTTCTGTTGCGCGCGCCTGTCTCTGCGACGCTGACGCGGGTCCAGCCAAGACTCATTACCCTCATCACTGTCCACCTGAGGCTGAGGGGACGTGCTTGGCTCTGGGCCTATCTCTTGCTCTTCGGTGTCTTCTGGAGGCATTGCCAGAGAGGAGGGTCTTGAAGAGGGAGGCCTTGCCAACTCCTCTCCCTCACTCTCAGAGTCCTCTCCTGCTGATGACACAGGCTCAGGCAACGGAGCCACAACAACAACATCATCTATCTCCAGTTTACAACACAGTCCTTTCAATCGTTCGAAGAAGGCTCCACACCCATTTGCACCACTCAGGTAATCCTGAGGACACAGATAAACCTCCAGGTGGCCTCAACAACTGACTAAAACAACGCAAATGACCAGCTGTCTGCAAGGAGTATAAATCCTTCCATTCCTCATCATCCAGTCTGAGCTGAAGAAGCTTCTTGGATGAGAAGCGAAACGTTTTCAGAGGAAAAAACACCCAGAAAGTCCAGTTGCTTCTTGAAAAAAGCACCTTTGGGACAGGGCAGCCAACCGAGTAGAACGGGGCCTCAGCCCCGTTCTACTCAGTTCTTATTAAATCTGCACCTGCCCTGCAGAGTTCACGCTGCCAATGCCATGGGAACCTGCATTGATCTTCTATAGGGGCAAAGAAATACTTACCCGTTCTCGAAGGCGGGCATCACATTTTACAGGAATCTCTTTGCAGTACTGGCTATTTGTAAGAATTGAAGCCGTGGTCTGAAATGTTAAAATGAATGTTGAAAAAGCTTCTTCTTCTTCTTCTTTTTTTAACTTGCATTTATTTCCAGATGTCAAGACTGACTCCTTAATAATTCTGGGTGGTTTACAAATGTTTTTAAAAAATTGGAAATACAAACAGTCCTCAATTTATGTCCACAATTAAGCCCAAAAGTTCCTGTTGTTTAGTGAGACACTTCTTAAGTGAGTTTTGTCCCTTTTTTTACTGTCTTGCCACAGTTGTTAGTTGAATTGCTGCAGCTGAGAAGTTAGTAACACGGTGAATCTGGCTTCCTCATTGATTTTGCTTGTCAAAAGGGGATTGTGGGACACTGCACAATTGTCTGATTTGGAAAGATTTGGAAACAAGTTCAGACAGGTGCCATTAATACAGGTAATGAGTGGAGGACAGAGGAGCCTCTCAAAGAAGAAGTTAGAGGTCTGTGAGAGCCAGAAATCTTGCTTGTTTGTAGGTGACCAAATGCTTATTTTCCACCATAATTTGCAAATAAATTCTTTCCAAATCAGACAATGTGATTGTCTGGATTTGTTTTCTCATAGTTGAGGTCTACCTATTATGACAATTACAGGCCTCTCTCGTCTTTTTAAGTGGGAGAACTTGCACAATTGGTGGCTGACTAAATACTTTTTTGCCCCACTGTATGAGAGAATTGCCAAGTGTCTGAATTTTGATCACGTTATCTATAAGTCATTCCCCCACCAATGCCATTGTAACTTTGAACAGTCTCTAAATGAACTGCTGCAAGTCAAGGACTACTTGTCCCAGGATGATGTTCCAAGACTGAATCTGGGTCGGCCATCGAGACCAGAGGTTTAGTCTCCCAAGACTTTGAATTCCTGTTGGAAGTTCATTTTTAGGGAACTCCTCTCTACTGGATTACGTGCTTTGGGCTATTTTGTGAGTCGTATTTATGTGGTGCCTTCCTATTGGCTGATTGGTGTGTGGATGGATGGCGATTGGTTGACGTTTCCTTGTGTTGCCAAGCCCTCGGCTCCTAAATACCTGATAAGCTGGTGGAAAATCAGCACACCTGTTGACTGACAAGGGGCCCGTTTCCCCAGGCTTCAATCATTTCCCTGGCTGTTTTTGTAGCTGCCCGGCCAACAATCTTAGTAGCTATGAAATTGAATGTATAGATTTTTTTATCCCACCTTTATAATTTTTATAAGTAACTCAAGTCGGCGAACATACCTACTATACTGAATTAAAGAGGAGGCAAACTAATTAAAAGTGGAAGTCTATTTTTTACTACCTATGAATGCAACTTTTAAGACTGTATGGTTAATCAATTCACTAATCGTTACAATTTTGCAGTACTTATCCCATGCACACACACACATAAAACAAACTTCAAAAACAAACCTCCTAGAATTATGACCGTTTATTAAATTTCTAAGGTCTCCCAACAAGTCTAAATATTTCTTTGTGCACAATTTCTCCAACAAGATACTTGCCTGCTTTGCCCGAATCAGGTCACTGGTGAAGACATGAGTAAACCTGACATGACGGAGATACATCCCAGCTGCATTGGCTTGCTTGAACCCAGTCTCGGAGAGAGGCTCGTCCACACCCTGACCTGCAAGAGCCACCATGGGAATGCGTCCAACAGTTAAGAACAAGCAAGTTTTAGCCCTCATCAGCTGATACTCTCCAAAGATCAGGGACAAGCATTCAGCCAAAAAGGGAGGCTCTTCTAAAAGAGCCAGTGATGGTTAACCTTTTTGGTGCCGAGTGCCGAAAGTGTGCACGAGCGAATGTACACACATGTGCCCAACCCCCCAAAATGCAATGTGAGTGCCCCCTGCGCATCCGTGTGTCCCCTGCACATGCGCCCTGCCCCCCCGGCACCCCAAAAGAGCCTTGGTGGCGCAGCAGACTAAAGTGCTGTTAAGTGCTGTTAAGTAACACCAGCTGCCTGCAATTACTGCGAGTTCGAATCTCACCAGGCTCAAGGTTGACTCAAGACTTCCATCCTTTCTAAGGTAGGCCAAACGAGGACCCGGATTGTGGGGGCAATAAGCTGACTTTGTATAAAATATACAAAAGTGTGAAGGCGACTGCTTAACGCATTGTAAGCCACCCTGAGTCTCCGGAGAAGGGCAGCATATAAATCGAACCAATCAATCAATAAAATAAATAAATTTGGGCTTCCAGGTTGATGTAGGTGGCTTTCCAGGCCTAAAACAAGAGGAGGGGGCGGGGGGGGCCCATGGGCGGCAGAAATGGAGTAGAATGATAGGGCAGCTGGGGGGGGGGAACCTGAGGATATTGGGGAAGGCCCTGCCCCCCATGCGTGTGCAGCAGAGACCTGACGACCAGTTGGCTCATTGGAGCTGGCGTGCCCGCAGAGAGGGCTCTGGGTGCCACAGCTGGCACGCGTGCCATAGGTTCGCCATCAGGGGCTTAGGCCCTCTCTGAAAAAGTCAACAATTACGTAACTAAATGCATCTTCCTTTCTTTCGTCTTATGTGATCCTAACTTAGAAAAACATTGTTTCATTATCTGATCTTGTGAAGGGCCACGTACGTCACTGGCTCAAGAAACAGAATGGAGTAAGCCAGACGGACTCAGCACTATCCTTATGCTTTCCTTTTGCAAGCTTGTGGTCAGGAGGCAGAGATCCCTAAAGCATCCAAATCCCGATTGTAGAATTGTGAAGATGTTAAAATTGTCGCGACTAAGCTTAGATCAAGCTGATCTAAGTTTATGGCCTCCGGAGGGCTGGGGGAGGCCGTTTTCACCCTCCTGGAGGGTCCAGGAAAGCCTGTGGAGGGGGAAAAATGGGCCTACCAGAAGCCCGGAAATGGGCTGTTTCTGGCCTCCGGAGGATTCAGGGAGGCTTGCTAGGCCCAAAACGGAGTACGGGGGTATCACACACACATGCGTGTGTGGGAGGGAGGGAGGGCATTGCATTATGGGTGTGAGCGCACACGCTTTTGGCACCCGAGGAAAAAAAGGGTTAGCCATCATTGCAATAGGTAGTTCTTGACTTACAATAATAGAACCCAACAGCTGTGTTGTTAAGTAAAGACGGTTGAGTTTTGCCCCATTTTACGACTTTTCTTCCACCGTTGTGCAGCGAATCTCCATACTTGTTAAATTAGTCACACGGTTGTTAAGCGAATCTGACTTCCCACTGACGTGGCTCGTCTGGTCACAAAAAGGGGACCCTGGGACATTGCAACCCTCATAAATACGAACCAGATGCCAAGTGTCCACATGACAATGGGGATACCATAAGTCACTTTTTTCACTGTGCTGTTGTAACTTCTAATGGTCATTAAACGAACGGTGGTAAGTTGAGGAATAACTTACTGTACTCTACCTGTACTGAACTGCAATTAATCAACACTTTTGGACAATTAGCGAGGACAAAACAATTTTTTTAAGGCAACAATTCTTCCTCTTATATAGGAGTTGGTGACTGTAAATTCAGCAGCAAATCTATATCCTTGGTTACACCTGCAGTGGGACCTTGAAAACAGACTTCTAAGCAGTTATTTGGAAGCAGGGTGGATTTGATCATGTTGATTGAAATCATCTTTTAAATCCCTAGTAAATCGGCTTGATTTAAATCAACTCGATTTAAATCATAGTTTTTAAAGAGCAACTGTCACCTCTGTCCCGCAACAGCTCCTCCTCAGCTGCTGCTTGACTCACCGACGGTCCCAATATCGCAGAATATACAGCCTCATGCTACGTAACGGAGCTCCGTTTCATGCTGAATAAACTCAATTATTCATGTATCTTAAATAGAAAACTACCTTTAGATAGATTTTTTTTACTCCATTTAATAAAGCATTTTATTAAAATAAATTGGATAGAAATAAAATAAATAAATAAAAAATCCAATTTAAATTTTAAAAAAAACCATCGATTTTTAATCCACCCTGTTTTGAAGTCACTCAGAAAACTGAGGGGGCAGGGGAGTCTGTTCTCCTGGCAGATGCCCCATCTGTCACCACCTGGGACGACGCCAACCCAGTGCGAACTTCAAAAGAGATGCTTTGGAGGGTGTGAAAGCACTTCTGATGCCCCCTTCTTCACATCGTGGATGCAGGAAAGTTCCCTTTGGGATTCCTGTGGCTGTTCCCCGCTGCCTCAGATATATGTAGTACAGTAAGTCCTCAACTTACAACCGAGCCCCAACATTTTCTGTTGCTAAGTGAGACGATTCCCTGATTTTACGACCTTCCTTGCCACGGCTGTTAAGCGAGTCGCTCCAGTGGTTTAAGTTAGTCGCACGGTCGTTAAAAGTGAATCTTGATTCCCCATGGACTTCACTTGTAGGGAGGTTGCAGAAGCTGATCACGTGACACCCCCCCCCCCCACCCGGGGACAGTTGCAACCGTCATACATATAATGTCAGTTGCCAAGCACCGAATTTTGATCACGTGACGGTGGGAAGGCTGCGTCGTAAGTGTGAAAAACAGTCAGAAGTCATTCCCCCCCCCCGTACCTTCGTAACTTTGAATGATCGCTAAAGGAACTGTTGCAAGTTAAGGACTAACTCTAATAACTGGACGAATCAATATTCAAATATTGATTTAATAACCACCAAGAGAGACAAACCTTGCATTATCTTCTCTTTGTTGTATCTCGTTTGTCCACTGTGGGGGGGAAAAAAGACAAACAAACTTAAAACAGGAGAAAACCCACTTCTGACTGAGAACTTTTAGCCAGGAATTTTTAGTGTTACTCAGCTCTTACAGCACTGACTCAGCTGGGCTATCCCAGTCTTTCACCGCTAACGAAACGCACAATTTTGTTACACGCACAAACACCAACATTGCTGGTGGGGTTGCTTACTGTGTAACGAAGAGGCACTGGCACATGCTCCCTGCCCTCTCTTGAGGCCCAGGCATCGCTCCAGGGATCTACCAATGACTCCTTAACCCTGACTTGATTCGCAGGATGCACGTCACTAAAATGATCAGGAGAATTGTGAGAGATTAAGCAGCGAAAACTAATCATTTTCCTAGCCGGAAAGATTGGTATGAATCTGTATTTGGGGTTAGATACAGTGTTATATCATCAGTGAGGAAGTGTTATGTGATCAAGAGGGAAGATTGGAATTACCAAGGCCTGCCAGAACCAATGCAAACAATAAAAGGGTCTAAGAGGAAATTAGAGACATGGTGGCTCAGTGGCTAAGATGCTGAGCTTGTCGATCGAAAGGTCGACAGTTCAGTGGTTCAAATCCCTAGTGCCACATAACAGGGTGAGCTCCCGTTACTTGTCCTAACCTAGTAATTTGAAAGCATGTAAAAAATGCAAGTAGAAAAAATAGGGACCACCTTTGGTGGGAAGGGAACAGCGTTCCATGTGCTTTTGGCGTTCAGTCATGCTGGCCACATGACCACAGAGACGTCTTCAGACAGCACTGGTTCTTCGGCTTTGAAACGGAGATGGGCACCGCCCCCTAGAGTCGGGAACGCCTAGCACATATGTGCGAGGGGAACCTTTCTTAAGAGGAAATACCTGACATCTAACAGGAAACTCCAACAGGAAGAAAACATACTACGGTTAACTCATTTCAAGAAAGATTTTTTCCTCTCCAGGCAATCAACCAATGGAACAGAAGCTGCCTTCAGAAGTTGTGGGAGCTTCATCACTGGAAGCTTTCAAGGAGACTGGACTGCCATCTGTCAGATATGGTGTAGGGTTCCCTGCTTGGGTGGGGGGTTGGACTAGATTCCCTACAAGGTCCCTTCCAAATTCTATTCTATTCTATTCTATTCTATTCTATTCTATTCTATTCTATTCTATTCTATTCTATTCTATTCTATTCTATTCTATTCTATTCTACTCTACTCTACTCTACTCTACTCTACTCTACTCTACTCTACTCTACTCTACTCCTATTCATTAATAATGAAAAGTGGATTATGTTTAGTAAGAAGACTGAATAGATAAATGTATAGCTATAAACAAGATAAACAGACAACCCAATTAAAGCAATCAATACTTAATTTAACAATATGCGCAATTTCATTAGAGAAGGGGAAGCAACCCAGGTTGACTCTGGCTGAGAGACACCTACTTAGCTCTCGTTGTTAATTATCCCTGTCTTTCTCCATCAGAATTCAATAGATTGTAGAGTTGGCCAGTAGGTAACCTTCTGCTTGTACTGATATCAGCCAGTTGAAATCAAAATTTCAAATTAAGTCTGGATTTTTTCCCCTTGTGCTTCACTAAACAATTTGATACAACAGTAAAAATAATCAACTGAACAAACAAAGAAAGAGTTTTGCAATGTTCATATCAAGGTATTTGAATTGTAACACTCACTCTAGAAAATGCTTTTAATGCTTGAGAAAAAAAAAAAAGAATCACAACGGTCCTTTTCATTCTCACTGCTGTTGATTTAAAAATCCGTAATTACAAGAACATAATTTTTAAAATCTTTTAATACATCAGAATTTTCCTCAGCCGCACAAGATCCTAGCTTCGGAAGGAAGTTTACTGCTTTCAACATAAGACACTATAAATTATTTTTTATCGTTGGCAGCCTCTACAGTATTCAGCAGCATTTCTACATAATTATGGAAAATAAGCAAAACTGCATTCTGGAACAGCGGAGTTTCTCATGTTTTTGAATTAACAACTAGAAAAGCCAAATGAAGTTGCCTACTATGCTTGAGGGGAAGAAAATGCCAAAGATTTTGGTCCAATGGTTTTTATTAGCATCACTGTGTGTGTTTTTAGAGGCCGTTATTCACACTTTAAAGGTTGTTTGCTCTTGAAATAGACATAATGAAATCCTAATGTAGACTTGGAGAGTACAGGATCTGCGATCTCTATTTCAATCTTCAGGTTTTGCTTTGTAATATACTTCATACACAGATGATTAAGGAGATGGAGCAAATTTACACAGAGTAATTTGCATAATTCAGAATCCAGAATAATCAGGGCTCCCAAAGCCACAGGTCATTAGGAGTCCTTTCCATGACCACAGGAGAAGAAACCAGAGATTGAAGGGAGAGAGGGTTCCTAAAAAGGAAGATTCTAAAAAACATTCCAGGAAGGGACACTTTGTTGCACACACACACAAAAAGACATCTGTAAACCTGAAAGAAAACAGACAGTAAAACTAGAAACAGGTGTAGGAAAAGTACAGACAGGCAACACAGATTTGTGAAGATGGTATTAAGAAAACCAAGTTCAGAATGAATATAGTTTAGCAAGTTTCACATTCATTTAAAATAAAAATGTCGTTCTCTCACCTGCTCTGTGAATACAGCAAAACGCTAATGGATAACAAAGAAAAGACAGATAGACTCAACTCTTAATTTGGCCCCGTCTTCTCTAAGAGATAAGTGCAATTGTCAAGAGCTATTTGAAAGAAGAACAGAATGCCAAGCTGAACTCAATAGTCCAGGACTATCGACTGACCTTGAATAAAAGGAAATCTCCACAACCAGGTGCACTCCCTCTTGAGATATTAAAGGAACTTGGCTGATGTCCTGGCCCTAGTCAAATCTCCATCCATTACTTTTTTCAGAAATTCTGGAGAATGGTCAGTTACCAGATGACTGGAAGAGAGCAAATATCGTCTCTATCTTCACAAATGAAGAAAAGGGGGACCAGAGAAATACAGGTTAATCAATCTCTCACCAATACCTTGGAAAATTCTACGGTGGATCATAAAGTGAACCCTTTTAAAAATGAAGAAATGATTAGAAGTCAGCCTAGATTTGCCAAGAAGCATTATCAGTCTTGCAATCAGAGGTTACCCAATGAAATTAAATTCTGGAAGAATTAGGACAAAGGAAATACCAAGCAAGTGAAGTATAAGTTGCACGGCAAGTTTCACATGTGAACCCGTAGCTTGCTTGTAAATGAAAGTCAAAAGGGTGCTTATCTATATGTCTATACAAACTAAAGATGCTTCTTGGATGAGAAGCGAAATGTTTTCAAGGGAAAAAAATCAAGTTGCCTTTTAAAAAGTACCTTTGGGTACTTATCTAAAGTTCTTCATCCACTAAAATGAGGTATAGAATTAGGGTTGCCATGGGCTTTGGTTCTGATCCCAGTACTCTTCAATATTTTGAACAGTTACTTGGATGAAAAGGGAGAAAGCAAGCTGAACAAGAACACATTATAAATTAACATTGTCAACCGTATACAAAGAAAATCAGTACAAAATGTTGGCATTTAACACTGGCGAAATTGGCTAAAACATATGCAAATATGAAACTGGAATGCTAGAAGTGTAAGTACAAAGAGGGAACATTTTATCATATGTAGTGGCAATGCCCAAAAGCAAAAAAATATTGGGAACAGATAAGGGGATGGCTGCAGAAGATAACAGGGGAACAAAACAAATTCAAAGCTGAATTATTTTTATTAGGAATGATTAACTGAAAGATCAAGAAGCAACTCCAATACATTATTCTACACATAGTAACAGCAGTGAGAATTGTCTATGCCCAATGTTGGAAACCAGAAAATATACCAGCCAATCATCAATGAGATGATTATATACAAGATACTAGAATGTGCTAAGATGTATAGGCTCACGTTAGAAATGAAAGGCAAGGAAGAAGCAGAGTTTTATGAGGTGTGGGATAAACGGTATAACTGGTTAGAACAGAGAAACAAGAATGTATAGGAATAAATGTAAATATCTGTAAGAGACACATGACACAGTACTATTAAAAATGTTTATTGTTATGTAAATTGAAAATAAATAAAAAAAGAATCTGTCATAAATTCTGTGGAAGTTAGCAGTGTGGAAATGTCTTTTTAAAGACAGCTTCAATAGAAGCATTTTTACAAATGGAAATAATGGGCAAGTGTAGTCCTTGTTTTATAAGCTAATAAGGAGCTAAACTACTGCACTTAGTTCTAAACACCAAACTTGAAGAACCATTCAGAGAAACACGAGAGACTAAGAAAAGTGGTTATGTTATACTTGAGAAAACAAGATCATGGAGAATTTTTCAAGGGTACTACACAGACAATTCTCGGTCATCGGAGAGTATAGAACCAGGAACAACCATCTCAAATTACATAAAGGAAGAGTCTGGTTGGATGCTAGAAAAAATCTTCCTAATGCTAAGAGCAGCTAAGAACGTAACTTTTTCCAGAGGAAGATATGAGCTCTTCTTCACGAGCCGTTATTCAGTTTTTGGGAGATACCCTAATTTGAATTTATGCGTTGAAATGCTCTTTCCAAATCAAGGATTCTCAGAAAAGTTCAGTTGAGGAATAGTTACTGGAAGCATACATACACTAAGGTAGTGCTGAAGAGGATACTACTTTGGTAAAGTTGCATTCAGGAATGAGGAGAGCTACTTCACATTTGTTTCAGTGGAGCAACAGAAATTTCTGCATTGTTATTTTCAATCTTGAATCTGGTTTAAAATGAAGATCATTCATGGATTTAGCAGGTGTGAATTCGGGAATAGACTGAGTTAGAAGGAAGCCTGTGTCCTACCCATCCCCCAAAATCCATGAGGTGGATGTGAGTGGTTTGACTTGCATTAGCTGACCAAGAAGGTTAGAAGGTCTTAAGTAAGCCTACATACTTATAAGAGAACTAAGACCTTATAGAACGTTTTCCCCCTAAGTTTCCTAGAACAATTATGTGACATGAAGTCTGACTTGATACAGTATATAAAATGTAGATTACCTACCCTGAGTGAAAGATGCACGGGCAATAGGCTTTTACCAGGCACTCAGGAAAGATAAAGCGATTCTGCTGATATTAATCCCAACTCCCTCTAGAAGTGATGGAGATGGTTTCAAATTACCATATTTTTCAGAGTATAAGACGCACTGGAGTATAAGGCACAGCTTAGATTTTGGGAAGAAAAATAGGAGGAAAAAAATCTGCCAATCAGGTATTCATCTGGCTAGCTTCCTTAGTCTGGTCAGCTTCAGCACATTAGTTTGCTGGTTTTTATCCCCTGCTTGGGGATAAAAAACAGCTTCTAAAGCACATATGATCTTTGGAGAGAGAAGCAATGAGAAAAGCAGGCAAACTATGGAGATCACTTCACGCGCTAGCTCCTCGTTAGGGCTGAAAAAAGCTTCACAGCTGAGAGTCAGAGGGAACAGGCAAAGCAAGGAAGGTGGCTTCACTGAAAAAACTTCTAAAAGCACAGCTGAGAGTCGGAGGTAGATCTCTTCACTCACTACATCTGGAGTTTAATTAAGATGCACCCAAATTTTCAGCCTCTTTTAGGAGGGAAAAAAGTGTGTCTTACAGTACAGTAGCTGATGAAGACCATCAAAAGTCCTTTGAGGACTTTTTAATATATATAATGGCATCCATTGGAATTAAGGTGCATCACAATTCCAGGTAAATGTCTATGGAGATTCTCAAATCATCCAGGTCATGGTTGTCCCAAAGGTGCTTTTTCAAGAGGCAAACTGGATTCTGCTTCTCATCCAAGCAGTTTCTTCAGCTCTGAAGAAGCTTCTCAGGTGAGAAGCGAAATGTCTTCAAAGAAAAACCAGAAAGTCCAGTTGCCTCTTGAAAAAAAGCACCTTTGGGATAACTCCAGGTAGGGCACAAAAGTGGAATTAATGGCTGCTTGGTAATTAGATCATAGATAACATGTAGTGGAAAGGTATATATCTACAACCAACCAATCTAAGCAATCAGTCCACAAACTGAGTAGTAAACTGTGAGTGCGATCTGAATTTAGGCATCTTAGTACATAGATACTGACTACAAGAACAGGAAGTGGAAAATATGTTTAAAGAAAATCTAAGTGGTATCTTTAAAGTAATGGGATACTGATAAGCCAGTGATCCACATATGTAAACAGATAATCAGGATGATATTATCACCTTGGGGGACCAAGGGGGATGGCCTTCTGTGGGCCACACAGGGTTGGCTAAACACTTACAAATTCTCTCAAGTCTATCAGGGCATAGCTTGTCCCAATTATGTGTGAAGACAATGACCCATTGTGATCCATTATAAGGCCTGAACAGAATCCATATATATATATATATGGATGTGAGAGAGGCTAGGCCCTCTTTATTATTTTTATAAATAAACTCAAGGCCGTGAACCCTAAAACCCAACACACTTTCCTCCTCCTATTTTACCCAAAACAACAACAACCCTGTGAGGTGGGGTTGGGCTAAGAGAGAGAGGCTAGGCCAGTGGTTCCCAATGTGGGATCCATGCCCCACGGGGGGGGGGGGGGCAATTGGAACCTTGTTTAAACCAAGTTAATGGCCTTTTAGGATTCCTCCGCATGAGTAGAGTTCACTTTTTGAGTAAAGAAAGAATTATATGTGGGGGGGGGGGAAATGAGGATTTTTAGAGATGCTTAGGTGGGGCATGGCCAAAAAAAGGTTGGGAACTACTGGGCTAGGCCCTCTTTATTATTTTTTATAAATAAAGTCAAGGCCGTGAACCCTAACCCAACACACCTTCCTCCTCCTATTTTTCCCACAACAACAACCCTGTGAGGTGGGTTGGGCTAAGAGAGAGGGGCTGGCTCAGGGTCACTTAGCTGCCTTTCACGGCTAAGGTGGGACTTGAACTCAGGGATCTCCTTGTTTTCCAGCCTGGTGCCTTAACCGCTAGGCCAAACAGCCGCTCCCGTCCCTCTGGGAGGCTCAGCCTCGAGGTAACAGTTTCCCGCCGCCTCACGGGCTCAGGGCTTTTTTAGCGGGCTTGGCCAAACGGCTGGGTCGCCCTCTTCCCTCGGGCCAGGAGGCTGCCCTGCGCCCGTGCACCACCCAAAGTGCCCGGCGGAAGAACCGCGAAGGTAGGCTGAACCCCGCGACGGCCTTCTCCTTCGGCGGCTCCGCATAGCAGCTCCCCGGGGGCCCCCAGATACTCACTGCCGGATGACCGTTAAACCGAAGGCGGCCATGCCTGTCTTTCTCTTGTCGATGTCGCTCGCACGGATGACGTCATGCCGGCGCGCCGCGCCCCCGGGCCAATGGCGGTCGGGTAAAGTCTCGCGAGAAGAGAAGGAGCGGGGAGGAGGAATCCCGGACGAGGTCTCCGCCTTCTTTCGGAATCGAGTGCGAGGGGGGTGGAAGGGGCGGGGCTTGAGCGGTAGCGCTCTTCTTGTCTGGGTGGCAGTTGGTGGGGGGGGGGGGTCTCTCTTGGGAGGGCAGCTTCGCCTTTGGGGATGAGGGGGAAAGGAGGGAAGGGAGGAATGGAAGGAGGGAGGGAGGGGATGGGAGAAATCAAGGGGAGGGAGGAAGGAAGGGGAAAAGGAGTGGAAAGGAAGAAATAGGCAGAAGGAATGGAAAGAAAGAAATGGAAGGAAAGGAAGAAATAGGCAGAAGGGGAAAGAAAAGGAGAGGAACAAATAGGAAGAGGAAAGGAAGGAGATAGAGTGGTGGGAAGGAAGAAATAGGCAGAAGGAAGGAAGGGGGGAAGAACAGAAAGGAAGAAATAGGCAGAAGGAATGGAAAGAAAGAAATGGAAGGAAAGGAAGAAATAGGCAGAAGGGGAAAGAAAAGGAGAGGAACAAATAGGAAGAGGAAAGGAAGGAGATAGAGTGGTGGGAAGGAAGAAATAGGCAGAAGGAAGGAAGGGGGGAAGAACAGAAAGGAAGAAATAGGCAGAAGGAATGGAAAGAAAGAAATGGAAGGAAAGGAAGAAATAGGCAGAAGGGGAAAGAAAAGGAGAGGAACAAATAGGAAGAGGAAAGGAAGGAGATAGAGTGGTGGGAAGGAAGAAATAGGCAGAAGGAAGGAAGGGGGGAAGAACAGAAAGGAAGAAATAGGCAGAAGGGGAAAGGAAAAGAATAAATAGGTAGAAGGAAGGAGATAGAGTGGAAGAAAGGAAGAAATAGGCAGAAGGAAAGAAAAAAAGGAAGAAATAGGAAGAAGAAAAGGAGGTAGAGTGGTGGGGAGGAAAAAATAGGCAGAAGGAAGGAAGGGGGAAAGGACGGAAAGGAAGAAATTTATTTATTTATTTATTTGTTTAGATTTGTATACCGCCCTTCTTGCGGACTCAGGGCGGTGAACAGCCAAATAAAAATAGTACACAAAAGTTAAACAATTTCTTTAAAAAAAAGCATATAACTTTGGCTAAAAATTAAAACCATTAACCATTAAATATTTAAAATACCCAACCCTGTAATACAGATCTTAAAAATTCAGCAGAGTCAGGCTAGACCAGCAAGCTGAAAGAGATGAGTTTTCAGGGCCCGACGAAAAGTCCGGACGTCAGCAATTGTTCTCAGTTTTGGAGGAAGATCGTTCCAGAGGGTAGGGGCTGCCACAGAGAAGGCCCTCCCCCTGGGGGTCGCCAGCCGGCATTGTCTGGCTGACGGCACCCTGAGGAGACCCTCTCTGTGGGAACGCACCGGCCGGTGGGAGGCTATTGGCGGCAGAAGGCGGTCCCGTAAGTACCCTGGTCCTAAGCCATGGAGTGCTTTAAAGGTGGTCACCAACACCTTGAAACGCACCCGGAAGTCCACCGGTAGCCAATGCAGCTCGCGCAGGAGAGGTGTCACATGGGAGCGTCCCGTCGCTCCCATAATCCCCCGCGCGGCCGCATTCTGCACTAGTTGGAGCCTCCGGGTGCACCCCAAGGGGAGCCCCATGTAGAGAGCATTGCAGTAGTCCAGGCGAGAGGTGACGAGTGCCTGAGTGACTGTGCGTAGGGAGTCCCGATCTAGAAAGGGCCGCAACTGGCGTATCAGGCGAACCTGATAGAAAGCTCCCCTGGCCACAGCTGTCGTGTGATCTTCCAAAGACAGCCGTGGGTCCAGGAGGACGCCCAAGTTGCGCACCCTTTCCGTGGGGGCCAATGATTCGCCCCCAATAACCAGTGATGGTGTCAGCTGGCTATATCAGGACGCCGGCAGCCACAGCCACTCAGTCTTGAAGGGGTTGAGTCGAAGCCTGTTTCTCCCCATCCAGGCCCGCACGGCTTCAAGGCACTGGGACATCACTTCCACGGCATCGTTGGGGTGGTCTGGGGTGGAAATGTACAGCTGCGTATCATCAGCGTACTGATGGAACTCCACCCCAAAACCACGGATGATCTCACCCAGCGGCTTTACATAAATGTTGAACAGGAGGGGCGAGAGGACCGATCCCTGCGGCACCCCACACACTAGGCGCCTCGGGGTCGACCGCTGCCCCCCTGTCAACACAGATTGCGACCGGTCGGAGAGGTAGGAGGAGAACCACCGTAAAACGGTGCCTCCCACCCCCATTCCCTCCAACCGGCGCAACATGATACCATGGTCGATGGTATCAAAAGCCGCTGAGAGGTCTAATAACACCAGGATAGAGGAATAACCCCTACCCCGGGCCCGCCAGAGATCATCCACCAACGCGACCAATGCCATTTCAGTGCTGTATCCAGGCCTGAAGCCGGACTGGAGCGGGTCTAAATAGACAGCTTCATCCAGGTACCGAGGGAGCTGCCATATAACCACACTCTCAACAACCTTCGCTAAAAAGGGAAGGTTGGAGACTGGACGGTAATTAGCCAAAATAGCCGGGTCCAGGGAGGGCTTCTTGAGGAGGAGCCTCACCACCGCCTCCTTCAAGGCGGCCAGTAGGGCATCCTCACGCAAAGAAGCATTTATGATCTCCTGGAGCCAGCCTCGTGTAACCTCCCGGGAGGCCAGCACCAACCAGGAGGGACACGGGTCCAATAAACATGTGGTTGCATTCAGTCTCCCCAAGGTCCTGTCCACGTCCTCGGGAGCCACAGGATCGAACTCAGCCCAGATAACACTCTCAAGACCTGCCTCAGTCACCTCGCCCGAACTAACCCAATCGGCGGCCAAGTCATCCCGAATCTGAGTTATTTTGTCATCCAGATATTGAACAAAATCCTCAGCACGACCCTGCAAGGGATCCTCCCGCGCTCCCGAATGAAGGAGGGAGCGGGTCACCCTAAACAGGGCGGCTGGGCGATTATCTGATGATGCGATAAGGGCGGCAAAATAGTTAGATTTTGCTGCTTTTATCGCCACTAAGTAAGTCTTAATGTGAGCTCTTACTAGTGTCAAGTCAGATTCAGAGCGACTGGCCCTCCAACCGCTCTCTAGGCGTCTTCTCCGGCGTTTCATCTCCCTCAGCTCCTCGGTAAACCAAGGAGATAAGTGAGTTCGGCGCCGGGTCAGAGGCCGCGAAGGCACGACACGGTCCAAGGCTCCACCGGCTGCCCTATTCCAGGCAGCCACCAGATCCTCAGCCGAGTCGTGTGTCAGTGTCTCAGGAAATGGCCCAAGCTCCGTCTGGAACCTATCAGGATCCATCAGGTGCCTGGGGCGGAACCACCTAGTCGGTTCCGCCTCCCTGCGGTGAGGTGCAGCGGTCTGAAAGTCGAGTAGAAGGAGCGAGTGGTCAGTCCATGACAAGGGCTCCATAACTATATCCCCAATATCTAGACCACTCAACCACTGACCAGAGACAAAAACTAGATCCAGGGTGTGTCCACCAACGTGGGTCGGGCCCTGAATTACCTGGGTCAGGTCCATGGCCGTCATGGAAGCCATGAACTCCCGGGCTAACTCAGATGTTTCACCGATAGATGGCAGGTTGAAATCCCCCATGATCATAAGCCTAGGGGTATCAACCGCCACTTCGGCTACAACATTGAGAAGCTCGGGCAGGGTCGTTGCCACGTGGCAGGGAGCCAGGTACGTGACTAACAGACCCATCTGCCCACCACGACCCCACCTCACGAAGATGGACTCACACCCGGCTATCTGCGGTACAGTGGTCTGTACAATAGGCAGAAGGGGAAAGGAAAGGAAGAAATAGGCAGAAGGAAGGAGGTAGAGTGGAAGAAATAGGCAGAAGGAAGGAAGGGGGAAAGAAAAGAAAGGAAGAAATAGGCAGAAGAAAGGAAAAATAGGTGGAAGGGAGGAAGGGGAAAAGGAAAAGAAATAGGCAGAAAGGAAGGAAGGGGGAAAGGAAAGGAAGAAATAGATGGAAGGAGAAAAGGAAAGGAAATTGAAGGAAGAAACTGACAGAAGCAAATTGGAGGAAAGGGCAGGAAGCAAAGGAAGAAATAGGCAAAAGGAAGGAAGGGGGAAAGACAAAGAAAAAGAAGAAACAGATGGGAGGAAAGGAAAGAAAAAAAGTGAAGAAAAACAAGAAATAGATGGAAGGAGGAAAGAAAGAAATGGAAGAAAGGAAAGGAAGAACTAGATGGATGGAAAGTATTGTTGAAAGAAAGAAGAATTGCATGGCAGGCTGGGCAGGGTTGCTCCTAGGTTGCAGGGTATGATGGATCGGGGTGTTGGAACAGGACTGTGCCATGCTTCCTTGGCCTTGCCAGGGGATAAGCGAGGATTGAGACAAAAGCAGGTGAGGGAAGTCTAGAGACTGAGCACCAGAAAACTAGATCCTGGAAGGGCAATGCATGTGTGGAATGAAGCAAGAGGATACTGGAACAAGCATTGGGGTAGAGAAGAGATAACTTAGGACTGGCAATGGCAAACATACAGAGCTTTAAAAAAAAGGAAACATATGTTAAATAAGTAGCCCAGCCATGTTCAGACAAGAAGCCCCATTTATTCTTGAATAAGTGAGCCTGGACGATCATTTCTGTCTTCTGTGGGATCTGACTTGCGTCCTACCTGGCTGTTCCACCACTCACAACACACAACAGCCCCGGTGGAGGCTAATGGGGCCTTCCAGGCGGCAAAGTAGCAGATGTGAAACATTTACACTTAAATTCCTCCCAGTGAACGAACCGCTGTTGGTTCTGAATAAACAAAGTAAAAACAAATGCCCAAAAAAGAGAAGGGGATTAAAGCAAGATCAACTGACAATTGAAAAAAAGGCAAAATATTTGATGGGTTCCTAGGCTAGAACGCATTTTTGCAATTGAAGGAGATTATGCCATGTAAAAAACAAAAGCTGAAGTGAGCGTCCTGGAGACTGACGTCAAAGGAGATTTTTAAGTGTCATGTGAACATCATTTAAAAATCCTTTGAAAACCCAAATACTGCTCGGTTCTTAATGGATCTCTTCCTCTCCCCATAATTGCCAGTATCAAAGCCGCTTTGCAACCCTTCAAAGTTAAACATGAGCGATGCAATTCTTGGGGGGAGGGTGTGTGTGTGTGTGTGTGTTCAGAGAGAGCTTTGTGTTTTTACTATTCAGCTTGTCCAAAAATTATTCTTAATTACGTGACAGGTTGAAACTTTCTCTTACAAACTGGGCAATGCTGGAGGACACGTTGATTTTCTTCTGCTTATGTGCTTTCTAATTTACAGAATAGACCTCTCCCACTTTTCATAATTTGGAATATAGGTAATCTTCAATTTAAGACCACAATTGAGTCCAAAAATTCTGTTGTTAAGTGAGATTTGCCCAGGGGTGGGTTAACCTCTAGCTAAGATTCTGTGCAGTTTGGAGAACCCCCAAATCCGACTCCTGGCTGGCCCCGCCCACCCCTCCCTTCCCAGGAGTCCCTGCACGGCCCCTTTTGGATGCAGGTAAGTGCAGTGCATGCGCAGAGGCTCGGGGAGGGCGAAAAATAGGCCTACCGGAAGTTCGGGAAGGCCGGAAACAGGACTGTTTCCAGCCTCCAGAGGGCCTCCGGAGCCTGGGGAGGCTATTTTCGCCCTCCCGGAGGCTCGAAAAAAGCCCCCAGAGGCAGGGGACGGCAAAAATGCCCCCCCCATGCAAGAGGCTGACTAGGCCACGCCCACCATGGCCACGCCCACCCAGCAACCGGGCAGAGAACCCCTTGCTAAAATGTTTGAACCCCACCCCCGAACACAGGCAATCTTTGACTTAACGACCACAATTGAGCCCCAAAATTCTGTCGTTAACGTGAGTTTTGCCCCATTTGGCAACCGTTCTGGCCACAGTTGTTAAGTGAGCCACGGCAGTTGTTAAGTTAGTAACACGGTTGTTAAGTGAATCTGGCTTCCCCGTTGATTTTGCTCGTCAGGAGATCACAAGAGGTGATCCGTTGATCCCGGGACATCGCAACTGTCATAAATATGGGTCTGTTGCCAAGCACCTGCATTTTGATCATGTGATCCTGGGGATGCCGCAATGGTGTTAAATGTGAATAATGGTCACAAGTCACTTTTCTCAGTGCTGTTGTAACTTTGAAATGTCATTAAATGAACTGTTGTAATTTGAGGACCACCTGTAGAAGATAGTGCTACCTGGACTGAGAATAACAGAGTTAGAAGGGACCTTGGAGATCTTCTAATCTAATCCCCTGCTCAAGCAGAAGACCCTATTCCTGTGATGGCGAACCTATGGGATGGGTGCCACAGGTGGCACGCAGAGCCATATCTGAGGGCACACGAGCGTTGCCCTAGCTGAGCTCCAGCACACACGTGCCCACCGACCAGCTGATTTTCAGGCCTTCCAGGCCCACTGGAAGTCAGGAAATGGGCTGTTTCTGGCCTCCGGAGGGCCTCCGGGTAGGTTTGAGGAAGGCCGTTTTTGCCTTCCCCAGGCTCCTAGAAAGCCTCTGGAGGCTGGGGAGAGTGAAAAATGGGCCCACTGTGCCATCATACGCCAAAAGTGGGGGGAGCACACATATGTGCGTGAGAGGGCGGAGCACGGGTGGGCATTGAATTATGGGTGTGGGCACACACGTGCACGATCTCCCCGCTCTCCCCTGGCTTTTGGCACGCGGCACCAAAAAGGTTAGCCATCACTGCCCTATTCCATTTCAGATCAGTGACTGTCCAGTCTCTTCTTAAAAGCCTCCAATGATGGAGCACCCACAACTCCTGTTCCACTGGTTAATTCACCGTTAGGAAGTTTCTCCTTAGTTCTACGTTGCTTCTCTCCTTGATGAGTCCCCATCCCTTGTTTCTTGTCTTGCCTTCGGGTGCTTTGGAGAATAGCTTGACTCCCTCTTCTTTGTGGCAGCCCCTCAAATATTGGACCATCCCGATCATGTCACCCCAGTTCTTCTTTTCACTAGACTGCCCTGTTTCTCCCAAAATAAGACATCCCCTGATAATAAGCCCAATCGGGCTTTTGAGCGCATGGCAATAAGGCCAAGCACTTATTTCAGGGTTCAAAAAAATATATATAACACAGGGTCTTATTTTCGGGGAAACACTGTAGACATCCTCAATTCCTGCTTGACTTGTTAAGCAAGAAATCCCCAATTACTCTAAGTTGTGGATATTAAATCCCAGCTCACTGTGTTAGCGCCTGTCCTGTAACTATTTTGGGGTAGATCCATTAAATGGCCCATAGAAAAAATTAAGCGGCCGAGATTCTTAAGCTACTCTTAATGGTTCTTCCTCCAGCATTTCTGCAGCTCTAGAAAAACGCACACTGGGAGACACATTTATGCATATAGGCATATTGACAGGACTTAAGAGGAGGTAGAACTGGTTAGACTCGCTCGCCTTCCGCCCACCGTTGCCTTTCTCAGCCCTACGTGTTGATTGAGCAAGGCACTGAGTCCTCTTCTGTGCTCTTCCTTCTTCCTTTTCAGTGTCCGGTCAGGTAGACCAAAAGATCAGGCTTCAAACTGCAGTTTGACTGCAGGCGGCACCAGCCAATACGAGACAGAGAGAGGTAAGTAGTTCCCCTGTCTGCAAGAGTACTTTTTCTTTCTTTTAAGTCTTAAGTACAGGCAGGTCTGCATCAAACGGGGGGGGGGGGGGGAATACTCAGAAACAAAAAGAAATCAAACTCCCAAGAAGCCATTTTAGCAATGTTTAAAGAGAGGAGCATGCCTGCGTTTACTTCCTCTGCGTTTTATATATTGGAATGCAGCCAGTAATCCTTTTTGTATTTCAAAGAGTCAGCGCTCGTTACGTCCTTCCTTTGGCCAGTCCTGTTCAGTATGGTTAATGCAGCTGAGAACTAGTAGCAAGAAGAAGCAGGTTTTCCTCGAGGGAGATGTTTAAGGTTTATAGTTACAACATTCAGAGTATTGCAAAATTATTTTGTTTTGTTTTTTGTTCGTTTTTCCCTGTAGACAGTTTCAAAATATTCTTTAAAAATTGCATAATCTGTCCCTTTAAAAAAAAAAAAGGAATGCACAGTTGATATACACTTTAGATTGGATGAACGGAGTTGGAAGGGATCTTGTAGGTCATCTAGTCCAACCCCTCATGCCCAAGCAGGAAACCCTACACCATCCCCGAAGGGCAGTTCAATCTCCCCTTGAAAGCCTGCAGTGATGAAGCTCCCACAACTTCCGAAGGCGACTTCTGTTCCGTGGGTTGATTGTGCTCACTTAACCTGGGAAAAGCAAAAAAACCCAATTCCACAGACCAAATCTAACCCCATATTTTCATAAACAGGGCAACCCTGTTATTAGGATGATCAAAACTTTATAAAAGAGATAAAACGTTCAAGGCATCTTTCATCAGATAATATGGTTATTACGCAGTGGGAAGCGGAGGGTTACGACTGTTGTTCAACTCTGTCTTATCATTTGATAAGCAATTGTGCCACCGGGAAACACACCCATTTCCCACTTTTAACTACCTTCTGTATCAATGGGCAGCTATTGGGTGATGAATCAGGAGAAAAAAAATGACAGATGTCAGAGGAACCACCTGTGAGTTATAGCGTGTTAAAGAATGAATGTTTCTGAAAACTATTTGTCTTTATTGCCACGGCGAATACATTTGCTAGGATCTTGAGCTGTAAAAACGGTGCCTGGTTACTTTTATCAAAAGGATAATAATCACCTGGCTCATAATTAGAAACTTAAATACAAATATTACTTACAATTGCCCATCCTATCAAGATGTTTTCGTTTGTAGGTGTACTGTTGGTATGGGGGAAATCTTACCCGAATTCAGTCTGCAGATTCTGCAGCGGGATAGATACAGGTAGTCCTCAACTTATGACCACAATTGTCCTTTAAAAGTATGTTGCTAAGCGGGACATTCGCTAAGTGAGGTTTGCCCCATTTTACAAGCTTTTTTTCCACATTTTTTTTAAAAAAAATTGATTTATATGCCGCCCTTCTCCGGAGGCTCAGGGCAGCTTACAATGCGTTAAGCAATAGCCTTCATACTTTTGTATATTTATATCAAGTCAGCTTATTGCCCCCACAAACTGGGTCCTCAATTTACCTACCTTAGAAAGGATGGAAGGCTGAGTCAACCTTGAGCCTGGTGAGATTCGAACTTACAGTAATTGCAGACAGCTGGTGTTAATCAGAATGCTTTTAGTCTGCTGAGCTATCCAGGCTCCTTTGTTAAGCGAATCCCTGCAGTTAAATTAGCGACATGGTCATTAAATGAATCTGGCTTCCCCGTTGCTTGTTAGAAGGTCATACAAGGGGAATCACGTGACCCAAGGACTCTGCAACCGTCATAAATATGAATCAGTTGCCAAGCATCTGAATTTCCATCATGTGTCCATGGGGATGCTTCAGTGACTGTAAGTGTGAAAAATTGTCACTTTTTCCCAATGCTGTTGTAACTTTGATCGGTCTCGAAGCAAACTGTTGTAAGTTGAGGATGAGCTGTAATAACAACGAAGAAACCTCCATCCGAGGTAATTCCTGTCAATCGTCTGTGGAAACATGTAACCGAGGGAGAACACAGGATGTGCCTTGACAGATCCAGTTAGATTGGCCACAAAAAGACCTCGTATCACAAGCCAGCATCTTTTTGGGAGACACAGGAACAGTCCGTGGAGGTGCCAATCACTGCCAACATATACAACTATGCTTAAAAAGAAAAGGAAGTGTATGCTAGATCAGTGGTCACCCATTGGTGATCCGTGGACCACCGGTGGTCCACAAGAAAAGCTTGGTGGTCCACAGAAAAATTATTTGCATTTTTTATATTGCACTAAATCAGGGGTCCTCAAACTACGGCCCCTGGGACAGATACGTGCAATGAACGTTTGTGTTGCTGCAGAGAGTCTCCCCCTTCGGGGTCTTTTTGTGTGGGTCGGAGGGGGGCAGAAATTCTGACTTGGGGTCTGCTTCAGCCTCCTGGTGTGGGGCTTTGGGCGAAGGCTGGAGGGAAGCACCACTGGTGGCGAAGAGCCGGAGGGCCTTGTTCCAGTGGGACTGCATCATGGCCTAGAACTGGCTGACCATCTCAGCCCGCTGAGCCTCCAGGCGCCTGTACCTGGCCTTGCACTCCCGCAGGTCTTCCCTCTGCTTGGAAAGCCGATGCTCCTAGTCCTCAGTGTGTTGCTTCTGCTGAGCCTCTTTCTCGGTCAGATCCAATTTGAACTGAGCCAGCTCTTTTGCCAATTCTTTCCCGTGATGGCTGCTTAGCTCCAACAACTGCTTCCTGTTGGGGCCCTAAGGAGCCCAGGCGGACAGGCGAGGAGTGGCTGAGAGGGGAGGGGCGAGTAGAGGCTAGCGAGGCACCCCTTGACGTGAGTTGGCCACGCCCATCCAGTCACATGATCACCTAGCCATGCCCATCCAGCCAGTCATTAGGCAGATCATATTAGTGGTCTGCAGGATTTAAAATTATGAATTTAGTGGTCCCTGAGGTCCGAAAGGTTTGTGACCCCTGTGCTAGATGAGGAAGCTCACCCAGGTTCAGTGAAGAGGCACCGTTTATTCTTGAAGTGCACCTAACTGAATGGGCTATGTCTACTTTAATGAAAAGAAGAACTAGGGGTGACATGATAGCAGTGTTCCAATATCTCAGGGGCTGCCACAAAGAAGAGAGAGTCCAGCTATTCTCCAAAGCACCTGAGGGCAGGACAAGAAGCAATGTGTGGAAACTGATCCAGGAGAGAAGCAACCTAGAACTAAGGAGAAATTTCCTGACAGTTAGAAGACCTCCAAAGTCCACTCCACCTTTGTTGTTCTGTTACTTTCTTGAGGTGAAAAGTCTTCATTCAAATTTCTATAAAATACAAAAACACTGCTAACCTGCTCGCCAGGTGGTGAACCTCCATTCCTTAACTGGTTTACACTCCAGGTGTGTCTCCTTCTGTATACATATTGGCATATTTGCAAGCTGTGCTCCTCTCTCAGGAATAGCGTGTGATGTATCTACGGTAGTTTGCTCAGGGGTTATAAGGCCAGATGGTAATGCTTCTGATCCCTCTTACTTACTACTAGGTGGAGGGCTAAATCATTCTTGTCATGAAAGTAATTGGGGGGCACAGGAGTCCCAGAATATTATTACATTATGTCTCCCTGCTCTTTGCTTTTGACAAGTTTATATGCGTGTGTGTCATTTAGAACTGAATTAGTGTTGCAGATGCAGTGTTCATGAATAGAATAGAATTCTTTATTGGCCAAGTGTGATTGGATGCACAAGGAATTTGTCTTTGGTGCATACGCTCTCAGTGTACATAAAAAGACAAGATACATTTGTTAGAAATCATAAGGTACAACACTTAATGATAGTCATAGGGTACAAATAAGCAATCAAATCATACTAGGAAACAATCAATATAAATCATAAGGATACAGCAACAAGTTACAGTCATGCAGTCATAAGTGCCAGGATATGGGTGATAGGAATGAAGAGAAGATTAATAGTAATGCAGACTTAGTAAATAGTTTGACAGTGTTGAGGGAATTATTGGTTTAGCAGAGTGATGGCGTTCGGGAAAAAACTCCTTGTGTCTCATTGTTCTGGTGTGCAGTGCTCTATAGCGTCGTTTTGAGGGTAGGAGTTGAAACAATTTATGTCCAGGATGCGAAGGGTCTGTAAATATTTTCACAGCCCACTTTTTGACTTGTGCAGTATACAGGTCCTCCATGGAAGGCAGGTTGGTAGCCATTGTTTTTTCTGCCGTTTTAACTATCCGTTGAAGTCCATGTCTGTCTTGTTGGGTTGCAGAACCAAACCAGACAATTATAGAGGTGCAGATGATAGATTCAATAATTCCTCTGTAGAATCTGATAGACTCAATAATTCCTCTGTAGAACTCCTTGGGCAGTTTGAGCTTTCTGGGTTGGGGCAGAAAGAAAATTTTTTATTGTGTTTTTTTGATGACGTTTCTGATGTTAGGTGCCCATTTTAGATCTTGAGATATGGTAGAACCTAGAAATTTGAAGGTCTGTACTGTTGATACTGTGTTGTCTAGTATTGTAAGAGGAGGAAGTATAGGAGGTTTTCTTCTAAAATCCACCACCATTTCTACAGTTTTGAGTGTGTTTGGTTCCAGATTGTTCTCGTCACACCACGAAGTTAGTTGTTCAACCTCCCGTCTGTATGCGGATTCATCATTGTCTCGAATGAGACCGATCACTGTTGTGTCACCTGCGAACTTCAGTAGTTTAAACAATTTATGTTTCAATTCCTTAACAATTTCAACAATTTATGGATGCGAGGGATCTGTAAATATTTTCACAGCCCACATTTCTTTAGTCTGCTTAGGGTTTGCACGAGAGGCAATTCATTCTTACCATATTTGTCTCCTTTTCTGTCATGTGTGTGTATGTTTATAAAATTTATTTGCCAGCCATCTTGTATAATGAGTCTGACTGGCCGGCTTATAACAGAAGGATGTTTTTTTATATTTTGTCTTTTATTATTTTCTATAGTTAACTCAAGCAACAAATAATATTTCTTTATCTGTATCCTCCTTTTCTTATTTTTACAAACAACTCAAGGTGGCAAACATATCAAACACACCTTACTCCTCCTATTTTCCCCCCAAACGACAACAATCTTCAAGGTGAGTCAGGCTGAGGAGAGAGAGAGAGAGAGAGAGAAGGACTGGCCCAAGTCACCCAGTTGGCTTTCATGGCAAAAGCAGGACTAGAATTCACCATCTCCCGCTATCTAGCCTGGTGATTTAACCACTAAACCAAACTGGCTCAAATTCACATTACATCAGGGCTAGTTTTGAGAAGCCCGAGATCCAAATTCTTTTTTAAATCTGCATGCCCAGAATTGTCTAAGACCTCAGCCTGCATAATCACTGGCTTAGTGAACGGTATGTAAAAATCCTGATTGGGTTTTTTTCTTTTTCCTAGCAAACACAAAGAAGACTTAGAGTTAAAATAACTTTATTTTATTTATTTATTTATTTATTTGTTCAACTTGTATGTCGCCTTTCTCCAAAGACTCAAGGTGGCTTACAATGCATTTAAAAACCATTTAAAAGTTAAACCATTAAAAACAATAAAAACCCATTCTTGGCCGGATCTCGCCAAATCGCAGCAGCAAGATCAACGGCCCCAGGCCTGCTGGAAGAGCCAGGTCTTCACCGCTTTTCGGAAGGCCAATAGGGTGGGGATGATCTGGACTTCAGGAGGTAACTGGTTCCAGAGAGCTGGGGCAGCCACAGAGAAGGCCCTCCCCTGCGGGCCCACCAGCCAGCATTGTTTAGCTGACGGGACCCTGGGGAGACCAACTGTGGGATTTTACCAGTCGCTGGGAACTATGCGGTAGAAGAGGGTCTCGAAGATAAGCTGGCCCTGAGCCATGTAGGGCTTTAAAGGTAATAACCAACACCTTGAATTGTGACTGTAGTCCAATAGGGAGCCAGTGCAGCTCGCGGAGAATTGGTGTAATGTGGGTGTACCTAGGTGCACCCACGACAGTTCGCGCGGCTGCATTCTGGACCAACTGTAGTCTCTCCGAACACTTTTCAAGGGTAGCCCCATTTTCACTTTGTACGTACACTAATCGGCCTATGTGAAAATGAAATTTCGTTGCATTACATTTCAAGCTTGACACACTTGAAATGACTGTTACGCTTCCTGTGGTTTACATGGATTTCCTCACCACCCCTATTAAACCCAACTACGACGAGCAGATGCAAATGTCTAAACGCTACTATAGTAAGCGGTCTTGGCGCTGTAGATACACAGGACTTCCTGTAAAAATTTGACGGGTGAGGCATGGCTGCACTTTCCTGACCTCAGCCACAGTGCTGCATTCATTCTCATAAGGTAAAGATAATAACAAACTCGGTTTAACAGAGGCAGCCCTTTGTAAGATGCATAGATGATAGGGTTGCGTTTGTTATCATTCTGGACCCAGTTAAGCTCTTCCCTGAAGAGAAATCCAAAGGCTTTCTGCATATTTATTTTCAGATCTCTGGGAATCTACCAGATATGTAATTTTTTTAAGCCCAATAGCTGAGTACACACGAGGATATTAAGTCTGCCTCTGCTTCCACTTGAGATGTTACTCAACTCCTTCAGAGTCCAATCTGAGGCTTCAAAAGTACCCAGATGGTTGGGAGATTATCAGTTGCTTTTAACTTCTTACCTGGCAGAAAAGCAGCTTCAGGAGGAAACACTGGACTTTCCCCGGGGAAATTAGATCTTTGGGCAGGGATATCAAACAGGACAGATATCTCCAAGTTGCAATCTTTTAAAATCTATTTTTAATAGTGCACATCAATCGAAGGCGGATAACTTTTCTAGAAATAGTACACACTTGTATTGTGATGTGTGGAAAACACGCGGGGGACAACTATTGGTGGCGTCCATGGCTTTGTTCTCCTCCGACCCACCAAACAGCAGGAGGGGGAAAAACATTGGTTATTCTCTGGGCTTTGGAAACCCTTTGTGGAACAGATCAAGGATCTGGGCCCGTTTAGCTTGCTAAAGGGAAGACACAGAGAGAGGCCCTGTGATTGCAATCTGCCAATCTTTAAAAGATTGCCATGCAAAGGTAGCTCTGTTTAAGAGAATAACAGAATTGGAAAGGACCTTGGAGGTCTTCTAGTCCAACCCCCTGCCCAGGCAGGAAACCCTACACCACTTTAGACAAATGGTTAACCAACATCTTAAAAACTTCCAGTGTTGGAGCATTCATAACTTCTGGAGGCAAGTTGTTCCATTTGTTAATTGTTCTAACCATCAGGAAATTTCTCCTTAGTTCTAAGTTGCTTCTCTCCTGGATTAGTTTCCACCCATTGCTTCTTGTCCTGCCTTCAGATGCTTTGGAGAATAGTTTGACTCCCTCTTCTTTGTGTCAGTCCCTCTGTTGGAAGAAATGTCCTCCTGGGTTCAGTTCCAAGTGGGGAAAAAGACACTGGATTCATGGAAGTTGCTTGGAAAGAAGGTTTATGGATGAACAGGATCACGTGGCTTGGAGATCTTGGGCGAAAAAAGGGCAGAGATGCTGAGAGTGCCTGGGTTTTATGCCCTCTGTTGGGCTTTTGAATTTGAGCTTGTGTTCTGATTGGTTGTCAGACTCCCATGGGGCCATGAAGGGATAACTTTGTAGGTTGTCTTTTGAATCCCAGGCTTGGTTGACTCTTGCTGGGTAATGATGTAATGAAAAAGCTTTGGGCAATTCCTATTATGGCTCTGCCTGAAGGAGGTAGATCTTGGTTAAGTAAAATAGACTAGCCTAGGCCTTAATCCAAATTTTTTTACTACTGGTTCTGTGGGCGTAGCTTGGTGGGCGTGGCAGGAGAAGGATATTGCAAAATCTCCATTCCCACCCCACTCCAGGGGAAGGATACTGCAAAATACCCATTTCCCCCCCCCCCACTCCTGGGGGAAGAATGTTGCAAAATCTCCATTCCCACCCCACTCTGGAGCCAGCCAGAGGTGGTATTTGCCGGTTCTCCGAACTACTCAAAATTTCTGCTACCGGTTCTCCAGAACCTGTCAGAACCTGCTGGATTTCATCCCTGCCTTAATGGCCCCATGGGAGTAATGGCCCAGTAACCGTTAACAAAGATCAACAGTTACTGTTAACTATTACTGAATGGTTGTATCGCATTTAGAAACATTTGGCAATAAACTTTGGTTCTTAATTTTCATGTGGCTTTTCAATTTTTTTTATAAATGTTCTGAGATGATGCAGTGTAGCAATTCTGTTGCTGATAGCTGGCATAAGGCAACATATTATTATTATTATTTTTTAGCTACCCTAAAATGTTTTATTGTCGCAAAATAACTAGAAACATCTCTCCATGAATCAATGATCTTGAGAGATTTGTGGAAAATAGCTTTGGTGGCGGTGGGGGGAACCTTCTTTGCAAATTATAGAACAAATCTTTTAATTAAGGAATATTTTATACCGGTCTGATTTCTAATTTTTAAGCGCATCAGCAAATGATTTCCTAATACATTATCCTCATTTATTGAATGGTTGCTAAGCACGGAGTACATTTTTAGTGCGAGCTATGGATCTCCCCAACAGTCTTCTACTTAAGGCCATGTTTTGCTAGCTTGGCTCATTGGCAGAAGAACAGCAAAGAAATCACTTTCAGTTGGTATCGATGATAGGATGGCATGATGTAACTTGCCCCAGAAGGCAAGACAAGAAACAATGGATGGAAACTAATCAAGCAACCTGAAGGAATTAAGGAGAAACTTCCTAACAGTGAGGACAATTAACTAGTGGAACAGCTTGCCATAAGAAGTTGTGGGTGCTCCAACACCGGAAGTTTTTAAGAAGAGATTGGACAACCGAGTAGAGTAGAGTAGAGTAGAGTAGAGTAGAGTAGAGTAGAGTAGAGTAGAGTAGAGTAGAGTAGAGTAGAGTAGAGTAGAGTAGAGTTGAATAGAATAGGAATAGGAATAGGAATAGGAATAGGAATAGGAATAGGAATAGAATAGAATAGAATAGAATAGAATAGAATAGAATAGAATAGAATAGAATAGAATAGAATAGAATAGAATAGAATAGTTGGAAGGGGCCTTGGAGGTCTTCTAGTCCAACCCCCTACTTAGGCAGGAAACCCTACACCACTTCAGACAAATGGTTAGCCAACATCTTCTTAAAAACTTCCAGTGTTGGAGCATTTACAACTTCTGCAGGCAAGTTGTTCCACTGATTAATTGTTCTAACAGTCAGGAAAATCTCCTTAATTCTAGGTTGCTTCTCTCCTTGATTAGTTCCCACCCATTGCTTCTTGTCCTGCCCTCAGGTGCTTTGGAGAATAGCTTGACTCCCCCTTCTTTGTGGCAGCCCCTGAGATATTTGTCTGAAATGAGTGTCCTGCTTGAGTCGGGGGTTGGACTAGAAGACCTCCAAGGTCCCTTCTAACTCTGTCCTGATGGATTGATTGATTGATTTAATTTTTAATGCTTCATGCTCTACATCCATGAGGAGTTTTTGTTGGGTTTGGTGAGCAACACATTCAGCACATCCTTATAAAATAAATAAAACAACAATGTTAACTCGCCTAGCTTAATGAGAACGTCAAACAGGCTGTATGTTTACCTTTTAGGCAGTTCTTTGGTATTTCAGAAGCTATTTATAGGAGTGGTAGCAAAAAGAATTTCTCACAAAGACTCCTCAGTGCAAGAGTCCTAATCTGTTCTCCGTTTTTTCCACTGTTCAGCTCGTGGGCTGCGTTTTGTGACTTAACGAAATGGCAACTTCTTGAAAACCTGTGAAGATGGACAGACAGAAAATGGGTGTGGCTCAGCCACAGGAAGACCCAGAAAGCAGCACAGTAGAAGGTGACTCGGGAACTCAACTGGACGTTTTAGCCAAAGCGCACGAATTCTTCCGGATCTGCGATACAGAAGGGAAGGGGTTTATTGCTCGCCATGACATGCAGGTAAATCGCAAAAGGTAGATTTATACAAGTATTTCATTCATTTCTCAAGGAACCTTTTGTCTCTCTTATTTGAAGTTATAATTGGGAGCCAGCAAGAACGAATAGCATTTTTATTCTCACACTTTTTTTTCAACAACTATCAATCATGTCCGATTCTTGGAGTTTTTTTGTTTTTTTTAATTTGATTTATATGCCACCCTTCTCCGGAGACTCAGGGCGGCTTACAATGCAATAGTCTTCATACTTTTGTATATATTTATACAAAGTCAGCTTATTGCCCCCACAAACTGGATCCTCAATTTACCCACCTTAGAAAGGATGGAAGGCTGAGTCGACCTTGAGCCTGGCTAGGATTGAACTCACAGAATTACAGGCAGCTGGATGTTAATTGCTGCCTTTAGTAGGAGGCATTAGCCCCCTACGCTACTCAGCTCAGAGATTGCCTGGACATGTCCCCTGCAGTTTACTTGATAAGGTTTTCCAGAAATATTTTGCCAGTGCCTCCTTTCTAGGGTTGAGAGAAAGTGCCTGGCCCAAGGCCCCAAGGTCACACAGCTGGCTTTGTGCCTAAGGTGGGACTAGAACTCGCAGTCTTCCGATTCCTAAGCCTAATACCTTAATCGTCACACCAAACTGGCTCTACTGGCTTTATTACTTGGCTGTAAATTAGTTCAACACAAGAAAGATAACACACACACAGGATGAAGGATGTAAATCTGGCAGAAAGTCCCTTATGAGTATTGGCTTATGTATTGTTTAAGAAGGGACGCGGTGGCTCAGCGGCTAAGATGCTGAGCTTGTCGATCGAAAGGTTGGCAGTTCAGTGGTTTGAATCCCGAGTGCTGCGTGACGGGGCGAGCTCCCATTACTCGTCCCAGCTTCTGCCAACCTAGCAGTTAAAAAAATGCAAATAGAAAATAGGGACCACCTTTGGTGGGAAGGTAACAGCGTTCCGTGCGTCTTTGGCGTTGAGTCATGCCGGCCACATGACCATGGAGACGTCTTTGGACAGCACTGGCTCTTCAGCTTTGAAACAGAGATGAGCACTGTCCCCTACAGTCGGGAATGACTAGCACATATGTGTGAAGGGAACCTTTACCTTTACCTTTTATTGTTTAAGAGCATCCCAATGTAGGTCTGTACTGAGGGCGAGTAGGGAATTTTAGAGTCATTAACGGGAAGGAGATATACAAGTATAGCCAGCCACATAAACAGGCTGAAGTACAGTTTTTATCCGTGGGCTGTCAAGACTCCTGAATGCGAAATAACATCATAACTACGTAGTATGATGGACTGCAGGGCCGGTGCAACGTGTAACATGTTCACACTGGCGCAATAGGACTGGGTGTTGTGTTAATATGATTTATTGGGTGAGGGATTTTCTGTCTTCACTGTGAGTTGTATTGTGTTGGGGGGCTGCACTGAGGGAGCTCAACCAATCTCATTGTACATCTGTTGTGCACTGACAAGAAAGATTTGAATTGAATTAGACCTGCGTTAAAGGTCCTGGGACAATGGACCTCACGGGAGTTAATCTTAAAATTAGAAGCCAGTGATCTGTCTGTTTGGTAAGGATCCAGAAGATTTAGGAATATGGAAGGAAGCCAGATCAGGAAGCAGAAAGGCTGTTTACAGGAAGCGGATACTCTGGCCATGAATCATGGCTGGAATTGATGCCCTTTCCTTAGGAGGAGTCACAGGGATCTTTGCAAATGTTAAGGGATAGAGATAGATTCATTCATTCATTCATTCATTCATTCATTCATTCATTCATTCATTCATTTTGTATAGCTGCCCAATGTTTCATCATTATAACTACAGTACTTGCCAAAATTGTGGAAACCTTTTTGGAAAAGTGTATTTTTGAGGTTTGATGGCTAATAACACCACTTTTTTTTTTTGGAGTTTCAAGATAATCCTATTCCACTGCTGGAATGGCCCTATGGAGCCAACTAAAGATAGAAGCAACCCAGCAATAAAACCCAGTTAATAGAAGCCATCATTCAATCTTGGTTTCACATTAGAACTCTGCAGAACTAAAAGACTTGGTTCCCTCCATGGGAAGACGTTGTAAGACCGTAATTCATGCTAAAGGTTACCCAACTAAGTATTAACTGGCATGGTGATCATTTTTGTATATCTCGTTTTTTTCTATGGTGATCATTTTTATAGATCTCATTTTTTCTACATGTTTCACTTTTCTTCTTTACACTGCAACTGTTATTCTAATAGCAAATCCAGAGCCTCCTGCAGTTGTCGCTACCAGTTTGCGCGATCCGGACAGAACCGGCTAAATCCCACCACTGCATTCCCCTAAATTATTTGTGCTTTTTGTTTTCAAGACCTTTTCAAAATTAACCTTTTATTTTACACGTAACGTCTGTGTAACTGAGGAAAACGTTGTCGTTTTAGAGGCTCCATGGTGAGTTACCGCTTGTCCCCGAAGAGCTGGAGAAAGTATTTGACACTCTGGATGCAGATGGCAATGGCTCTCTTACTCTAGAAGAATTCACAACCGGATTCAGTGAGTTCTCCGTCCACATCGTGCTTTAGAAATAATTCAGCTGTCAATTCCTATTTTAGTGGTTCCTTTTACGCATTCATTTATATTATTTGATTTCTCAATTCTCTGTAGCATAACTTAATAACTTTTCTAGAGGAAAGCCAATAGTAGTAGCACTTAGACTTATATACCGCTTCATGGTGGTTTTTACAGCCCTCCCTAAGCTGTGCCACTGTACCACGAGGAGAATGAGAAAGGGAATGGAGGGAGGAAGGAAGGGAGGCCTGAAGGAATAGTAATAGTACTTAAACTTATATACTGCTTCACAGTGCTTTACAGCCCTCAACAATCTGGGTCCTGATTTTACCAACCTATGAAGGATGGAAGGCTGAGTCAACTTTGAGCTGGTTAGAATCAAACTACTGGCAGTGGGCAGAATTAGCCTGCAGTACTACATTCTGACCACTGCGCCACGAGGAAGGAGAATGAGAAAGGGAAGGGAGGGAGGGAGGAAGGAAGGAGGGAAAAAGGAAGGAAGGAGAAAAGGAAGGAAGGAAGGAATAGTAATAGCACTTAGACTTATATACTGTTTCACAGGGCTTTTACAGCCCTATCTAAGGAGTTTACAGAGTCAGCATATTGCCCCCAAACAATCTGGGTCCTCATTTTACTGACCTCGGAAGGCTGAGTCAACCTTGAGCCTGGTGAGATTCGAACTGCTGAACTGCCGGCAGTCAGCAGAAGTAGCCTGCAGTACTGCACTCTAACCACTGCGCCACCACAGCTCATGGGGTCCGTTAATTGGGACATTCCTTTGTTTGGGTTGCTCCATTGATTCATTGTTCTCACTGTGAGGCAATTTCTCCTCACGTCTTCTAGGTTGGATCTCTTTTTAACATGTTTCCACCCTTCTTGCCTTCTGGTGCTTTGGAGAATAAATTGTTCCCCTCTTCTCCGTGACAGCCCCTCAAATACTGGAAGACAGCCATCATGTCCCCCCCCCTCCCAATCCTTCTCTTCGATAGGCTAGGCTTACCTAGTTCCCTCAGTCGTTCGTTCGTCATATGATTCTCTCTGTTTACTTACCACATTTAACATACTGTGTGGCTTCAGTTCCTTCCTATATCCTGGATGACTAATCCCACAGCCTCGGTTGGGAAGGCTTAGTTTTTTTTTTTTAAGTTGCTTTTCTCAGAAGAAACCCCACAATGTCCTCCTTTGCTATCCAACCTCAAGGGGAGATGCTCACCTTAACAAAGGGGTGTCAAACTTGATTTCATTGAGGGCTGCATCAGGGTTGTGTTTGACTTCCAGGGGTGGGGACACCGGTGGTGGCCAAGTGCTAAAACAGGACTTCCCTGAGACTCTTCCTCCAGTCATTATCTGCCTTCTCTCTTTCCGTATTTTTCCTTCCTTGCTCTCTTCCCATCTTCCCTTCTTCTTTTTTTTTCTTTGTCTTTCCCTTTCTCCTTTCCTGCTGTTCTGCCCCAGCTATGGATCCCAAAGAACACAGCACACATGAAGTTTGTACAAAACTTAATTTACTAAAATAACTCAGTCTTTTTGAAAACAAAGGCTGTTAATCAACTTTCTTAACAGCCTACAAGAAACCAAAGATAAAGTAATCACAATCTTACGAAGGTTGGCAGAAAGCCCAGAAACAATGTGTAGAGAATCCAGATGCAAAGTAGAGTGAACTAAAGTTGTTCCCTACAACTTGCTTCAGTTGGCGTTCTTCCTTAAATAGGCTAAGGGAGTGGCCAATTAGCCCCAAGCCTTACTCTCGAGGATATCTCCTCTTGAGGAACCACTCTTGCCTTTTGGCAGTTCTGTGCATCCGTGCATCGAGAAGAGGCTCCTCCTCTTCATCCTCTTCACTTAAAGGAGCTTCTGGAGGTTCCCACATCTTCTCCAGTCTCCTCATTGTCTGACTCAGGTGCCAGCTGCCCAGGCTGCGGCGCAACAGCACACCAGCCTCCTCGCTGTCAGAATCAGCTACAGTTCTCCCGAACCGGATAGAACCGGTTCAATAGCACCACTGATTTCTCCTTTTGTTTTGTTTTGCTTTTAGTTTGTTTTGCGAGACCTCTGTCAGTGAAAATGGAGCTCTGGGTAGTGCGCATGGCAGAGGGCTGCAGGAGGCCATCACGGCTGAAAATGGGGCCCAGGGGCCTTGAGTTTGATACCCCTGCCTTAGTCGATGCTTAGTCTGCAGCTCAATTATAAGTATCTTGGTGATTTAATGGAGACTTAAACAGTGATTGGTGATTTAATGGAGACTTTAATAGCGCTTCTGTTGCTCGTGGGGCTCAATAAAAATATTCATGGCATGAGATGCTGCCAGGCCATTTACTTGAGCCCAAATTTCCATTGCTGAGCGCAATGGTTGTTAAGTGAGCTTTGCCCCGTTTTAGAGGTAGTCCTCAATGTCCGACCATAACTGAGCCCAAAAATGTATGTTGTTAAATCAGAAATATTGTTAAGCATCCCATTTTATGGCTTTTCTTGCTTGAGGGAATCACTGAAGTTGTTAAAATAGCACCGTTGTTAAGTGAATCTGGCTTCCCCATTGGCTTTTGCTTTCACAAAAGGTGATCACCTGCAAATATGAAGCAGTTATCAAGCATCCAAATGTAAATCACGTGACCGCAATGGTCGTAAGTGTGAAACATGGTCGTAAGTGTGAAACATGGTCATAAGGGTGAAAAATGGTCGTAAGGGTGAAAAATGGTCATAAGTCACTTTTTCCAGGACTCTTATAACTTTGAACAATCACTAAACCAACTGTTGTTCGTCGAGGGCTACCTGTACAATCTTTATTAAGCGTCACCGTTATTAAGTGAATCATTTGCGGGTGTTAAGTTACGGTTAGGGTTAACATGGTTGTTAAGTGAACCGGGCTTCCTCATTGACTTTGCTTTCACAAGGTCACAAAAGGTGATCGATCGCCTGACGTTGGGACACTGCAACCGTCATAAATATGAGTCAGTTGCCAAGCATCTGAATTTTGATCATGTGGCCACGGGAATGCTGCAACAGTCGTAAACATGAAATCGTCATAAGGTTCAGGGCCATTGTGAGTTTGAACAGTCATTAAACGAACTGTTTTAAGTCAAGCGTTACCTGGAAACAATTTGTGGAATTTTAATGCTCTTCTACAGGGACGTGGCTAAGAAGCTGAGCTCATTGATCGAAAGGTTGGCAGTTCAGCGGTCCGAATCCCTAGTGCCGCCTAACGGGGTGAGCTCCCGTTACTTGTCCCAGCTTCTGCCAACCTAGCAGTTCGAAAGCCCGTAAAAAATGCAAGTAGAAAAAATAGGGACCACCTTTGGTAGGAAGGTAACAGCGTTCCCTGCGCCTTTGGCGTTGAGTCATGCCGGCCACATGACCACAGAGACGTGTCCGGACAGCGCCGGCTCTTCGGCTTTGAAACGGAGATGAGCACCGCCCCCTAGAGTCGGGAACGACTAGCATGCATGTGCGAAGGGAACCTTTACCTTTCAGTGGTGGGTTTCAAAGATTTTTACTACCAGTTCTGTGGGTGTGGCTTGGTGGGCATGGCTTGGTAGGCGTGGCAGGGGAAGGATACTGCAAAATCCCCATTTCCTCCCGATCAGCTGGGAATAGATGGGGGCAGGACCAGTCAGAATTTTTACTACCTGTTCTTTATCTTTATGTTTATTTGATTTATATACTGCCCTACTCCCGAAGGACTCAGGGTGGTGAACAGCCAAACAATAAAAATACACAATACAAAATTTAAAATAGGATAAAAACGAATTAAATAATTTGGCCCAGACAGATTAAAACACCCCAATCGTTTAAAACCAATTAAAATTTTACCTATTTAAAAAAGGGGAAAAGATTTAGGCCAGGCCCGCCTGGTGAAATAAAAAGGTCTTGAGAGCGCGGGGGAAGGTGCGCAGATCCGGGATCCTCACTATCTCCGGGGGAAGCTCATTCCAGATAGTAGGTGCCCCCACAGAGAAGGCTCTCCCCCTAGGGGCCGCCAGTCGACATTGTTTGGCCGATGGCATCTGGAGGAGCCCCTCCCTGTGAGAGCGTACCAGCCGGTGGGAGGGTATTGGTGGTAGTAGGCGGTCCCGTAGATAACCAGGTTCTCCAAACTACTCAAAATTTCCGATCCCAGTTTTCCAGAACTGGTCAGAACCTGCTGAAACCCACCTCTGCCTGTAACGCTCTTCTGTTGTAATCTTTATCAGAAAAACGACACATTTTTTTTCCCTTCCAGATTACAGGGGCTCATTTAACACGATTTATTTTTCATGGAATTTGCAACTAGATTTGGTTTTCATTTATGGCAAGCACCCCCGAGGGCCAATCAAATCACATCTTTTAAAACCCGCAGGCCAGTTTTTGTCTGGGAGGAAAGAATCCTTAGCTGAGGTCTCTGAAACGCGTTTTCGTCCTAAGTCGAAAGAAAGCATCGCGGCACGAAATGAAGACGACGACCAGTTTTCAAATTTCATAGAACAACTCGGAGCCGAGAATATCTTGAAGGAGTAAGTATGGCCCCTGAAACAATAGAGAGACAGGAGAAGCACAGAAACTCCCATCATTCTGGGAGTCTGGCTAGGTGACTCAGTGGCTAAGCTTGTCAATCAGAAAAGTCGGCAGTTCGGTGGTTCGAATCCCTAGTGAACAGGTCTCCTCCTCCTCCAGGGTCCCTTCCAGTAACTGTTCTGGTTTGTACTATTTTGGCCTGGAAAGAAGTCAAGTGTACAAAAGTGTACGAATATACCAAGGTTGAAAAAAATACACCCACTTGTGCATGAAAACCCGGTATTAGACTTGTTTAAAATATCATTGGAGAGAAAAAAAAAAAGAGAACATATTTATAATTTCCACCTGGCAATAGGTTTACAGAAGTGGTCAAAATTGTGGAAACCTTTTGGGAAAAACTGTATTTTCTAAAACTAGTTAATAACACCACTTTTTTTGGAGTACTACCATAAAATTGTATATCAGTGGAAAGATAATTTAATCAAGAATGTAATGCAATAACTTTTATGAAGGATTTGCTATTAGAATAGCACTTGCAGTAGAAAGAAGAAAAGCGAAACAGGTAGAAAAAAACGAGATATGTAAAAATGATCACCATAGAAAAAACGAGATATACAAAAATTATCACCATGTCAATTAATACTTAGTTGGGTAACCTTTAGCACGAATGATGGCCTTACAACGTCTTTCCATGGAGGGAACTAAGTCTTTTAGTTCTGCAGCCGTTATAATGTGGAACCAAGATTGAATGATGGCTTCTATTAACTGGGTTTTATTGCTGGGTCGCTTCTGACTAACAGGTTTCTTTAGTTGGCTCCCTAGATTTTCAATTGAGTGAAGGTCTGGGCTATTCCCAGGCCATTCCAGCAGTGGAATAGGATTATCTTGAAACTCCAAAAAAAGTGGTGTTATTAGCCCTCAAACCTCAAAAATACACTTTTCCCAAAAGGTTTCCACAATTTTGGCCGCTACTGTATTTCTCCGTCTCCCAGGAGCAGATCCAAAATGAGTTTCTGTGGTTCTCTATTTTATTCTCCCCTTTTGCCATCCATTCTGTGACCCAACTGGAATTCTGTTTTCCAGAGTGGAACACAGAATCCTCTAGAACGTTTTGGCGGTTGCTTTCCACTCAAGTAATGAGTGGGAACAATTAACCAGTGGAACAACTGGCCTCCAGAAGTTATGGGTGCTCCATCATTGGAGGTTTTGGGCTCAGTTATGATTGTAAATCAAAAATTACCTGGATTTACTTTGATAAGGTTTTTATCTACCTTGTTTCCCCCAAAATAAGACCCTGTCTTACATTTTTTTGAACCCCGAAATAAGCGCTTAGCCTTATTTTCAGGGAAGTCTTTATTATTTTGGGGAACGTGGAGCAAGATGGGGCTCCTCCTGCTGTCTTACCTGATTTCCAGCTCTGCATTTAAATATTTTCAGAGGGAGGCTTATTTTAGCACATGCGCTCAAAAGCCCGATTGGGCTTATTATCAGGGGATGTCTTATTTTCGGGGAAACAGGGTAGTTTTTAATTCTCTGCTTGCTGCCTACAGCCATAAGTTTAAGATGAAAGACAACGCAAGTTCAATAAATAAATAAAATCAGAATTGAAAAAAAAAAAGAACAGGAAAGGAAAAAGCCACTGATTCTCTCATCTATCCTCAGGATTCTTACTTTATGGCACCAGAATGCTAAAGTTATACTTTCTACTGAAACCTCTGAGAATTAGATCCTAACCTGCATTTCTGTTTCTTTTTTCTTTTCCCCCCAGTGAAGACGATGTGAAGAAACTCTGGCTGCACCTGAGGAAACATGTGCCTCACCTACTTTCCAATTTCGAAGAATTCCTGACAAAAGTCTTCTCTCAGCTTCACGAAGCTGATGATGAAAAGAACACCTTGGAGTGCGCCTTGCAAAGGTAAATGCTTCTTTTATGAGAGCTTTCTTAAGGGATTTTTTTACCTCATGTTTCTTTCATCAGGATTCTTTTGGGGCAGAAACTTCCCCGTTCGTGCGTAACGCACGTTGAAAGCTACAGCAGCAGGTTCGATGGGATCCCTGCGAGGGTTTTGGCCCCGCGAGTATAATATCCATCCCATTAAACCCGCATCTAGATAGATAGAACAGAATAGAATTCTTTATTGGCCAAGTGTGATTGGGCACATAAGGAATTTGTCTTTGGTGCATACGCTCTCAGTGTACATAAAAAGACAAGATACATTCGTCAAGAGTCATAAGGTACAACACTTAATGATAGTCATAGGGTACAAATAAGCAATCGAATCATACTAGGGAACAGCCAATATAAATCGTAAGGATACCAGCAACGAGGTTACAGTCATGCAGTCATAAGCGGGAGGAGATGGGTGATAGGAACAATGAGAAGATTAATAGTAATAGTAATGCCGACTTAGTGAATAGTTCGACAGTGTTGAGGGAATTATTTGTTTAGCAGAGTGATAATGTTTGGGAAAAAACTGTTCTTGTGCCTAGTTGTTCTGGTGTATAGTGCTCTATAGCGTCATTTTAAGGGTAGGAGTTGAAACAATTTATGTCCAGGATGCGAGAGGTCTGTAAATATTTTCACAGCCCTCTTTTCGATTCATGCAGTATACAGATCCTCAATGGAAGGCAGGCTGGTAGTAATTGTTTTTTTCTGCAGTTCTAATCATCCTCTGAAGTCTGTGTCTGTCTTGTTGGGTTGCAGAACCAAACCAGACAGTTATAGAGGTGCAGATGACAGATGACTTGTAGGATGTACTGATAGTCCTCGATTTACGGCCACAATTGAGTCCTAACATTTCTGTTGTTATAACAAAACAGTTATTAAGTGAATTTTGCTCCGTTTTACTACCTTTCTTGCTATAGTTATTAAGGGAATCACTTATTTGTACCCTATGCCTATCATTAAGTGTTGTACCTTAATGATTCTTGATGAACGTATTTTTTCTTTTATGTACACTGAGAGCGTATGCACCAAAGACAAATTCCTTGTGTGTCCAATCACACTTGACCAATAAAGAATTCTGTTCTGTTCTGTTCTGTTCTGTTCTGTTCTGTTCTGTTCTGTTCTGTTCTGTTCTATTCCCTTCCCTTCCCTTCCATTCCATTCCATTCCATTCCATTCCACTCCACTCCACTCCACTCTACTCTCTACTCTCTATTCCATTCCATTCCTTCATATATTCTATTCTATTCTATTCTATTCTATTCTATTCTATTCTATTCTATTCTATTCTATTCTATTCTATTCTATTCTATTCTATTCTATTCTATTCTATTCTATAGTTGATAAGTTAGTAACACAATTATGATGTGAATCTGGTGAACACAAAGTCACTTTTTTCACTGCTGTTGTAACTTTGAACGGTCACTAAACGAGCCGTTTGTAACTTGAGGACTACCTGTACTGAAATGACTCCGAGCATGACTTGCAAAGCAGCTGTAGATTTATCTGGTACATTTGCCTGCCTCTCCACACTGGACTTTCTCTCAAAAAGGGGATTATACGGTTTCTCGTCTCTCTTTTTTGCTGGTGCTTTTTTTTTTTTATGCTCCAACCAAGATGTAATTTATTGTATTTTTAAAAATCCCATATCAGCAAAATGTCCGCCTACGATGATGAAATCCAGTATCTGTATGAAGAAATGGAGCAGCAGATCAAAGCCGAGAAAGAAAAAGTCGTGTTGGAGGCAAGTATAACTTTTAATTTGGGTAGTGGTGGGGTGCAACCGGTTATGTGAAAGAGCGCTCTTTGTGCACACGCGGGCTACACACACGCAGGCGCCTTACATATTTGTGCGCAGCGTTCAAAATACAGCAATTTGAAGTTCAGCTGGTTACCTTCTGAGGCAGCCTCGGTAAATAGAACAGCGGAGGCGCGAAAATCAACTGAGCCAGAAAGAAGGAAATATAGAATAGGATAGGGTGGGTACGAGTGGGCGGGGCCAGCTGATAGTCGGAACTACTGGTTCGCCCGAACCAAGGGGTGAAATCCAGCAGGTTCTGACAGGTTCTGGAGAACCGGTAGCGGAAATTTTGAGTAGTTTGGATTACTGTAATGCCCTCTACATGGGGCTGCCCTTGGGACATATCCGGAGACTCCAGTTAGTCCAGAATGCGGCCGTGCGGGTAGTTATGGGGGCTTCTCGTTACTCCCATGTTACACCTCTCCTGCGCAGGCTGCACTGGCTACCGTTTGTTCTCCGGGTTCGTTTCAAGGTGCTGGTTTTAACCTATAAAGCCCTACATGGCTTAGGCCTGGGATACTTACAGGACCATCTCCTGCCTTCCTCCCACCGTCCAGTGCGCTCCCATAGAATGGGCCTCCTCCAGGTGCCGTCAGCCAAGCAATGTCGGCTAGCGGCCCCCAGGGGGAGGGCTTTCTCTGTCGGAGCCCCGACCCTCTGGAATAGTCTTCCCACCGACCTCAGGACGGTCCCCAGCCTCCTCTCCTTCCGCTGGGGATTAAAGACATGGCTGTTTAAAGAACATTACGATCATGGGGTTATATAGCCTTTTTAGAATGATTTTAATGGATTTTAATGTGTTTTAATTGTGTTTATTGTGATTTGTATTTATGATTGTTTTTGTAAGCCGCCCTGAGTCCTTGGGGAGAATGGCGGCATATAAAGCACATAAATAAACAAACAAACAAACAAACAAACAAACAAATAAATAAATAAATAGATGTCTTCCCTTGTTTTCATTAAACCAAACATTCACAATTCCTGCAATCTTTCTTCATATATTTTAGCCTCCAGTCCCCTCATCATCTTTGTTGCTCTTCTCTGCACTCTTTCCAGAGTCTCCACATCTTTTTTACATCGTGGTGACCAAAACTGAACACAGTATTCCAAGTGTGGCCTTACCAAGCTTATTTGCTTACTTGCCTTTAATTCCAGGTTGGTTCTCACTTTAACGAGCTTCCATCCGTGGCTTCTTGTCCTGTCCTCAGGTGCTTTTGGAGAATAGGTTGACCCCCTCTTCTCTGTGACAGCCCCTCAAATATTGGACGACTGCTATCATATCACCACTAGTCCTTCTTTTTCTTAAGACTAGATAAACCTAGTTTCCACAATTGTTCATTGTATGGACTTCTTACCATCTCTTTTTTTTAACCTGTACGAAGCATACCAAAAAATTCTTTATGTGTGTGTGTGTGTATCAGTGGTGGGTTGCCAGCGGTAGGCTCTGCCCACTGACCCTGATGTCATCAGAAGCTATCTGCGCATGCGCAGAAGCAAGGCATGCACGCGTGCGATTCCGTTGTGAATCGGTAGTAAAGGTAAGTAGAACCCACCCCTGGTGTGTATGTGTGCATATGTGTTTAGCGTGTGTGGTTTTTTCTCCTATGTAAGCATTGCAAAACAACAACACTACACCGCCAGTTTATTCTTATCATTGGCTGTTTTGTTGACTCTAGACCAGGGGTGTCATACTCAAGGCCCCGGGGGCAGATTCGACCCGCGGAGTGCTTAGATCTGGCCCACGGGGCCACCCTGGAAATCATGAAGGACCGGCCTGTGGTGCCTCTGCCATCAAAAATGGAGCTTGCAAGGGCCGCCTGGGCCCCCCCACCCCCTGAGCTCTGTTTACGCTAGCAGAGGGTTCTCAGGAGGCCATCACAGCCGAAAACGGAGCTCGGGAGCCCGCTTTCACTGGCGAAGTGCACGGGCCACCACAGCCCCCCCTCCTGACACAAGTGATGTCATGCTTGCCACACCCACCCCGGCCCCACCCACCCCAGCCCCCCAAGCTCAAACACAACCCTGATGCGGCCCTCAATGAAATCCAGTTTGACTCCCCTGCGCCTAGACAGTGCTTTTAGCTATAAAACGCCCTCTACATGGGGCTGCCCTTGGGATACATCCGGAGGCTCCAGCTAGTCCAGAATGCGGCCACGCAGGCAGTTACGGGGGCTCCTCGTTACTCCCGTGTTACATCTCTCATGCGCGAACTGCACTGGCTGCCGGTTGCTCTCCGGGTCCGTTTCAAGCTGCTGGTGCTTACCTATAAAGCCCTACATGGCTTAGGCCCGGGATACTTACAGGACCATCTTCTGTCCTCCTCCCATCGTCCTGTGCGCTCCCACAGAGCAGGCCTCCTCAGGGTGCCGTCGGCCAAACTATGTCGACTGGTGGCCCCCAGGGGGAGAGCGTTCTCTGTTGGAGCGCCGATCCTTTAGAATGGTCTCCCCACCGAGCTCAGGATAGCCCCCGACCTCCTCTCCTTTTGCCGCGAACTGAAGACGTGGCTGTTCCATCAAATAATCTGATTGTGGGGTTGTACAATGTAATAATTTTAATATGATTTGAAAAGGGTTTTTTAGTTTGAATTAACACTGTGATTTGTATTGTTGATTGCTGTTTGTAAGTTGTCCTGAATCCTTCGGGAGAAGGGCGGCATATAAATCACAATAATAAATAAATAAACCCTCTGCTCTTGTTATTATTGTCCAATTTTGCAGGGCGCCGAGAGGTTCCAGTCCCGACAGCAGATACTGGAAGAAAAACTTGTCGAAAAGGAGAAGGAATTCGAGCAACTGTCTCAGAAGCAGAAAATAGTAGGTGGAAATTATGCTGTTGCAATAGCCTCAATTTTTTAAAGTAAGCTTAGCCATACGGTGGCAGTCTGCTATACAATATCATTTTAGCCACACTTGTAAAAAAGCCCATTAGTCTTGAAACAGGTCTCACTGTCACTTCAATGGTTGCTATAACCATTGGTTCCTTTATGGAAAGATGTCTATGATTGACCAATTCATCTGTCTAGGACCTTTCAGAAAATATGAGAAATTGCCATGCGACTTTTTATATTTAGTACTTTATTCTTCAAATTAAATTTAATCCTCAGAAATTTTTTTTTAGACTTCTTTTTAATTTATTATTATTGTCAAGGAAAATAACCAAAAAGGAATAATACGGTAAAGAAGAAAAAAACAACAACAATGCAAGCAATAGGATACATGTAAATAACAAACGAATTACGAATAACCAGCAGATTGAAAATATTATATGGCTAATTGCACTGATGTCAGAAGCACTAAGCACTTCCGGGTTGAAAGGATTAGCAGGTGACATCACCATTGCCCAGAGGACATCCAGTTGGGGGCTCCTTTCAGGTCCCTGGCAGGAGCTAGAGCAAAGGACAGGAGCTCAACCCTACCCAACGGCAGCACACAGCTCTCAAACGCAGGCTTGCTAATCTCCATCTCAGCCACCTAACGGAGCCATCGTGCTCCTTTATATGGCTAATATATTTTAATTAATCATTAACAACTTAAAGTACTACAGGTAGCCCTCGACTTACAACAGTTCATAGAGTGACCGTTCAAAGCTACAACGGCACTGCAAAAAGCGACTTACGGCCCTTTTTCACACTTACAACCATTGCAGCGTCCCCCATGGACCCACGAACAAAATTTAGACAACTGACTCGTATTTATGATAGTTACAGACTGAGTTGTATGATTCCCCTTTTGCAACCTTCTGACAAGTCAACGGGGGGGGGGCGGGGGGAAGCCAGATTCACTTAACAATCGCGTTACTAACTTAACGAATGCAGTGATTCTCTTACCAACTATGGCGAGAGAGAGGTCGTAAAATGAGGCAAAATTCACTTAACATCTGTGTCGCTTCCCAGCGAGAACATTTTGGGCTCCATGGTGGTCATAAATCGAAGAGTACTTGTATTATGTGATGGTTTGCTTGCTTTCTGGAATATTCCACTGGACAAAATGTCTAAAAAGCAAAGTCTTGGGTTTTTTTTTCTTATCAAGGCAACCTGGTCTGCCCAAAGATAAATAAATATAAATGTAACACTCTAAAAAGCAAAGACTTTCATTTCTTCTGCTTCCTCTGAAAGAAAAGAAACAGCGACCTTAAAAGCCACCACACCAGAGGAGGGTTTCAGCAGGTTCTGACCAGTTCTGGAGAACCGGTAGCGGACATTTTGAGTAGTTCGGAGAACCGGTAATACCACCTCTGACTGGCTCCACCCCCATCTATGCTCTGCCTCCCGAGTCCCAGCTGATCAGGAGGAAATGGGGATTTTGCAGTATCCTTCTCCTGGAGTGGGGAGGGACTTTACAGTATCCTTTCCCTGCCACGCCCACCAAGCCACGCCACGCCCACCAAGCCACACCCACAGAACCGGTAGTAAAAAAAATGAAATCTACCACTACACCCCGCTGCCTGACTGATACGACCTCTGGAACAAATCCTTTTAAACAAAGATTAAAAAATCTTTGTTTAAAAGGGGGCCTGGTAGCTCAGCAGACTAAAGCATTGTGATTAACACCAGCTGTCTGCAATTACTGTAAGTTCAAAATCTCACCAGGCTCAAGGTTGACTCAACCTTCCATCCTTTCTAAGGTAGGTAAATTGAGGACCCAATTTGTGGGGGCAATAAGCTGACTTTGTATAAATATACAAAAGTATGAAGGTGATTGCTTAATGCATTGTAAGCCACCCTGAATCTCCGGAGAAGGGCGGCATATAAATCAATTTTTTTAAAAAAAAAAGATCAGCCCCTCACACTGCATTGCCCTCTGCTTATTTTTCAAGTCCGATACAGTGAATTTAACTTCTTTAGTTGACTGGCCAGATGATCTGTGTCTCATAAATATCAGCCTGACCTCTGCAGAACTGACTCAACCCAGCTCTTACTGAGACGTTGACTGGAAGCTGTAAATAATCCCAAATGTTTCTTAGCGGCGTTTGAAGGTTCAAATGTAGGTAAACCGAGAAGTTCACACGGCCTGAAAAATAACCCGTTCAGGCGGGATCGGCTTGTTGTCAGTGTTCTTGGAGGATTTACGGGCCACTCCTGCTATCTCCCTTCTAACCTGTTTAGGGCCCTGTTCGTTTTATTTGTGTTCTTTTGAAAAAGTGCCAGTTTCAGCCATCATTACCATGCCTTATTACATCGTTGTCATGGTAATGCTGGTTTAAGCCTGGATGATACGATAATTGCATTTCGCAAAAAATAAATTAATTAATTAAAAATACATTTGTTTTTATTCAGAAAGATTAATTATTTATTTAGTGCAAGTGGTCCTGTCATTGATTGAACATAAGCAGATTACAAAAGCCAGCAAATATACTGAATACACACACACACACACATACACACATTTATTTATTTATTTTATTTATTTTATTAAATTTCTATACCGCCCTTCTCCCGAAGGACTCAGGGCGGTACACAGCCACATTAAAATAACCAGGTATACAAAATTTAAAATCAATTAAAACTAATTAAATAATTAATTTAATATATATATATACACATATTATATGTGTATATATAAAGTTAATATATATACACACATATACATACATACACATATATATACACATATACATACACATTATATATATATATATATATTCAAACATGTATGTACGTATACACACACACACATATACGTACACACACACACATACACAAACATATATATATAAATTTTCAAGAGCCTGGTTTAGCTCTGCAGACTAAAGCGCCGTAATTAACATCCAGCTGTCTGCAATTACACCTGTTCAAATCTCACCAGGCTCAAGGTTGACTCAGCCTTCCATCCTTTCTAAGGTGGGTAAATTGAGGACCCAGATTGTGGAGGCAGTAAGCTGACTTTGTATAAATATAGAAAAGTATGAAAACTATTGCTTAACACATTGTAAATCGCCCTGAGTCTCTTGAGAAGGGCGGCATATATATCAAATTCAAAAAATAAAAAAGTATAGATAAAATACATACATGTAGTCCTCGACTTATGACAACAATGGAGCCCAAAATTTATGTTGTGAAGCGAAACATTTTTATCCCCCATCTATTCTCTGCCTCCCGAGTCCCAGCTGATCGGGAGGCAATGGGGATTTTGCAGTAACCTTCCCCTGGAGTGGAGTGGAAATGGAGATTTTACAGTAACTTTCCCCTGCCACACCCACCAAGCCACGCCCACTGAAGTAAAAAAATTTTTGAAACCCACAAAAGTGCTTTTTCAAGAGGCCACTGGACTTTCTGGTTTTTCTTTGAAGACATTTTGCTTCTTATGTGAGAAGCTTCTCCAGCTCGGACTGGATGGGGATGAGTCTGCGTCCCTTGCAGACAGCTGCTTATAAATCCAGTCCGAGTTGAAGAAGCTTCTTGGATGAGGAGCGAAACATCTTCAATGAACAAAAACAAAAACAAAAACAAAATGCACCTTTGGGACATTTTGAATGGGTATTGAAATGAAAGTCGCCAACATTTTTTTTTAAATCAATTTGACTTTGGGGCATCTAGAGGTCTTTGTTAAAATTTTATACGTAGATTTTTTTTTTCTTAAATCATCTGTTTTTCTTCTTTTTTTTCTCTTATAGTTTTAAAAACAATAAGAATAAATAAGAAAACACAGCTCTGGAGGCATTTTATGGACTTGTGCTTAATAAAAAAAACCATTCCATTGGGTTTTTTTAAAAATAGGTTTTTTCCCCCCCATACAGTTGGACAAACAATGCAAAGAGCTACGTAATGTTAAGTACGACACGACCACAGAAAATACCAAATTGAAGGTTACTAACCAAGAGCTTCTCAATTCGCTGGAGAGAACCTCCGAGGAGTTAATTATTGCTCAACAGCAGTTGGAAATACTTCAGGATGAAGCTAAAAAACTGCAGGAAGAAAAGGAAATGTGAGTAATTCTAGAAAAGAGGAATTAACACAAGGAGGTTGATTTATCAGAGGACACATACTTTATGATCGCACCGATCAGAGAGTGGCCACTGGAAGGGAAAAGTCTAAGGGTGGCCTGGAAATTTGCCCAAATGATGTTGTTTGTTTTCTTTAAAAAAAATAGCTTTTATTAAACATTTTTCACCTTTAAAAATAAAATAAAATAAAAAAAAACAAGAGAACAAGACAAACAACAACGTAAAGTAGTTATACAGCCTTCCATATCAGCATATATATATAGCTCCCCTTGAAGAGCACCCGGAGGCTCCAGCTGCTCCAGAATGCGGCCGCACGGGTTGTTATGGGCGCAGCGCATTGTGCCATATGACACCTCTCCTGCACGACCTGCACTGGCTCCCAGTGGTCTTCCGGGTGCGATTCAAGGTCCTGGTTACCACCTTTAAAGTGCTCCATGCTTAGGACCAGGGTATCTACGAGACCATCTTCTGCCACCAATAGTCTCCCACCGACCAGTTCGCTCTCACAGAGAGGGACTCCTCAGGGTGCCATCAGCCAAATTATGCCGACTGGCGACCCCCAGGAGGAGGGCCTTCTCTGTGAGGGCTCCAGCCCTTTGGAATGAATTGCCCCCGGAGATACGTAACATCCCTGACCTTCGTACTTTCCGCCATGCCCTCAAGACCCTGATGTTCCAACAGGTGGGGCTAAACAGTTGAACGAATTTTACATTTGTTATTTTAATTTGGGGTTTTATTCTATTCGGCCAAATTGCGCAATAATTTTAATTGAAATTTTAGGATGTGTGTGCGTTTGTGTTTTTATCTTGGCTGTACACCGCCCTGAGTCCTACGGGAGAAGGGCGGTATAGAAATATAATAAATAAATATAGATAAAATAAATAAATATATTGTTCTGGCTAGTTTTTCCACCTCCCGTCTGTATGCGGATTCATCGTTGTCTCGAATGAGACCGATCACTGTTGTGTCATCTGCAAACTTCAGTAGTTTATCACAACCCGTCTTTGGGACTGCATCAAGTGCAAAACCACAGCACTTCGGCCTCTCCCGCAATCTCTCTTCCTTAGTTATGAATAGGTAATCTGTTACTCTGTTAGAACACAAATAACACTTTTTTTCAGCGGCTTTTTTCCCGCCAGACGTTCTTCTCATTTTGTTCTTAGTTTCATGGAATTTTAATGAACGCAAAACTTCAAAAGTCTGGTGATTTTTTTATTATCAGAGAAGAGATTCAAACTACACACTTATTAGGAGCAGCGTTAATTTTACGATGTCGCAGCTGATTCTTTTGTCAGATTATGATTTGGATCATCTGGGAGAGAGAATAAACAATAAGTTGAACAGACAAACAGACGTGGAATACGAATTGCTGGTTTTGCTTAGTTAACATTGAGGAGAGTCTCCAGAGCTTCATTGAACTGATCTGTAAAATTGTAGGGTTTTTTTTCTCTCTCTCCCATAAAAATGAAAGTTTAACAATCTTCCCGCACTGGATCTTTGCTTTACTTTTATTGTGTCTCAAGAGCAATTTTCTGTCTGGGTTTAGATTAAAAGTAGCCATTAACAATAAATAAACTGGAGTAATTAGGAATTTAGTCCGTTTCTGTAGTTATAAGTGCCATACTTAACAAGAGAAAATAAATCACAGCTCTGTTGGTGTTTTGTCTAAACAGGTCGAACTGGATTTTACATAACCCTTCTTTTGTTTCCTCTCCAGTGAGATTTGCCGGGTGACAGAAATATTAGAGAGGGAGAAATTAGGACTCCTTAAACAATTGGATTTTTTGAGGTAAGAAGATTTCCAAAACAAGCTTTGTGTGTCTTCATGTGTGTGTGTGTGTGGAAGTCATCTTCCTTTTTGATGAATGTGTTCTTTATCGCGGGGACAAAGCTGTTTGTTTAAATAAAAACAGGTCAGGGACTGAATGCACGTACATATTTTTCCTGGTAAAATTGGAGCATTTATCCTAAAATCTAGGTTGGGCCATTCTAGATGGGCTAGTGAGACAGGTAAGGCCACTGGTGCTTCCATTAATGGCAAAAATTAAGTACTGTATTTTTTGGAGTATGACACTCCGGACTATAAGACACACCTGCCTTTTTTGGGGAGGAAAATAAGAAAAAAAAATCTGCCTCTGCCGCCCAGCAATTTGCCTCCTTGCAGCGAACAGCCTGTTTCAGTTTCAGCTTCAGCAGAGCCTGATTAGCACAAGCAGCTGATTGTCGGTTGGATCGGCCTCCCGAGGATCAGCTGTTTCAGGCTGCAGGGATTGCCATAGCCTATTGCCCCCTCCACATGCCCTGTTTTTGGCCTCCACACTTTTCCGCCCGTTCTGGGCTGAGGGGATGTGCAGAAGTGGCAATAGGCAATGGCAGCCTGAAACAGCTGATCCTTGGGAGGCTGATCCAACCAACAATCAGCTGCTTGTGCTAATCAGGCTCTGCTGAAGCTGAAACAGGTTGTTTGCTGTAAGGAGGCAAATTGCTGGGAGGCAGAGGCTAAAGGGTGGGGGCCGGCAGATGGGCAGGGCTACATTTGGTGTATAAGACTCACCCAAATGTTCAGCCTCTTTGGGGGGGGGAAGTGCATCTTATACTCCAAAAAATATGGTAGCAACCCCCAGTCATGAGCCAGTTCTTTCAGAAAGAACCAAATCATCTTGATAATAGACAAATGGTTCTTCCCTATCCCAGTAGTATCTCTGTTGTATCCATTAATTTTTAAGTCCTGAGAAACAACAATCCAGGAAGGACAGTACGTTTACTCAAGTTCCTGAAACAACAGGACCATGTACAGGTAGTCCTTGACTCACAACCACAGTGGAGCCTAACGTTTATGTTGCTCAGCGAAACGTTTGTTAAGTGAGTTTGGCTCCATTTTACGACCTCTCTTGTCGTTAAGTGAATCGTGGCAGTCGTTAAGTTAGTAACACCGGTTGTTCGGTGAATCTGGCTTCCCCGTTGACTTTCCTTGTCAGAACGTCTGCAACCGTCATAAATACGAGTCAGTTGCCAAGAATTTGGATCAGGTGGCCATGGGGATGCTGCAACGGGCGTAAGTGTGGAAAAAAACGATCATAGGTCACTTTTTTCAGCGGTCATTAAATGAACTGTTGTAAGTTGAGGGTTGCCTATACTGGTGTAGGTAGGAGAAAGGATGGCCGAATTTAGGGGCAGAGTCAAAAGAGGGATCAGCCTAGAATCCCTACATGGTCACAAGAGAGCTAAATTCAACCTCCCTTGAATTCCATGGACCTTTATCTAAAATTTAAGCAGGTGCTAAGGATTAATTAACATGGGATGTGGTGGCTCAGTGGCTAAGACACTGACCTTGTCGATCGAAAGGTTGGCAGTTCAGCGGTTCGAATGCTTAATGCCGCGTAACGGGGTGAGCTCTCGTGACTTGTCCCAGCTTCTGCCAACCTAGCAGTCCGAAAGCACGTAAAATAATGCAAGTAGAAAAATAGGGACCACCTTTGGTGGGAAGATAACAGCATTCCATGCGCCTTTGGCGTTGAGTCATGCTGGCCACATAACCATGGTGACATCTTCAGACCAGGCTGGCTCTTCGGCTTTGAAACGGAGATGAGCACTGCCCCCTAGAGTCAGGAACGACCAGCACATTTGTGCGAGGGGAATCTTTACCTTTACCTTTACCTTAAGGATTGATTGAGAAGATTCCTATGCACGGGCATTTTAACAATAAATCAGTATAATTGGACCTTCCCGTGTGAACCTGGTCTTTCACAATTGACAGTTGTGGGAGGAAGAGGGGGCTTCTATCTCCTTCCTCCGCTGTGGGACCAGAGCAGCTGGTAGCAAACTCAAGCTGGAGGATATAACTTTAGGACTCTAGGAGGACGATATTTGGGGAGGCCCCTCAGGAACCAAATCGAATATGCAACAAACCAAGCTGTTTTGTGGCCAATTTTCTTAACAGTTTAATTTGCAGGAGGGTAATTCAGACCCGCTCAGTTTTATTGCGCCTCGTTTGTCTTGATTCAGTTGCGCATCGAGTAGTTTTCAACTTAAAAGCTGCTCGGAACTGCTTACGTTGTCTTCTGCTTGGCTCCATCCTTAATTCGTCATTCTGTAATTCACCCGTAGAAGAAACATATCAAATCCTAGCATTCAGAACCTACTTTTTTTTAAAAAAATGACATCCCAGAATTTCCCCACGAAACAAAAATAGGAATAAAGTACAACCATTTGGCCAGGATAAATACCTTTCCCCCAGATTGGAAAAGTTTACTGGTAAATGGGCAGTCTTGAAAGATATCCTTTAATTTTGGTGTTTTTCCTTCCTTCCTTCCTTCCTTCCTTCCTTCCTTCCTTCCTTCCTTCCTTCCTTCCTTCCTTCCTTCCTTTCCTTTCCTTTCCTTTCCTTTCCTTTCCTTTCCTTCCTTCCTTCTTCCCCTCCCCCCTCTTTATTCCGTCCCTTTCTTCCAATCTACCTCTCCTTCCTTCCTTCCTTCCTTCCTTCCTTCCTTCCCTCCCTCCCCCTCTTCCTTCCCTTCCTTTCTTCCCATCTCCTTCCCTCCTCCCTCCCTCCCTCCGTCTTCCTTCCATCCCTTTCTTCCCATCTCCCTCCTTCCCTCCTTCCTTCCTCCTTCCCTCCCTCTTCCTTCCCTTCCTTTCTTATCTCCTTCCCTCCTTCCTTCCTCCCTCCCTCCATCTTCCTTTCATCCCTTTCTTCCCATCTCCCTCTCTCTCCTTCTTTCCTTCCTTCCTTCCTCCTTCCCTCCCTCTTCCTTCCCTTCCTTTCTTATCTCCTTTCCTCCTTCCTCCCTCCCTCCACCTTCCTTCCATCCCTTTCTTCCCATCTTCCTCTCCCTCCTTCCTTCCTTCCTCCTCCCCTCCCTCCCTCCGACTTCCTTCCATCCCTTTCTTCCCATCTCCCTCTCTCTCTCTCTCCCTCCCTCCTTCCTTCCTTCCTTTCTTCCTCTTCCCCTCCCTCCCTCCATCTTCCATCCCTTTCTTCTCATCTCCCTCTCTCTCCTTCCTTCCTTCCTTCCTTCCTTCCTTCCCTCCCTCCCTCCCTCCCTCCCTCCTTCCTTTCTTCCTCCTCCCCTCCCTCCCTCCGTCTTCCTTTGTCCCTTTCTTCCCATCTCCCTCTCTCTCCTTCTTTCCTTCCTTCCTTCCCTCCCTCCCTCCCTCCTTCCTTCCTTCCTTTCTTCCTCCTCCCCTCCCTCCCTCCGTCTTCCTTTGTCCCTTTCTTCCCATCTCCCTCTCTCTCCTTCTTTCCTTCCTTCCTTCCTTCCTTCCTTCCTTCCTTCCTTCCCTCCCTCCCTCCCTCCCTCCCTCCCTCCTTCCTTCCTTTCTTCCTCCTCCCCTCCCTCCCTCCATCTTCCTTTGTCCCTTTCTTCCCATCTCCCTCTCTCTCCTTCTTTCCTTCCTTCCTTCCTTCCTTCCTTCCTTCCTTCCTTCCCTCCCTCCCTCCCTCCCTCCTTCCTTCCTTCCTTTCTTCCTCCTCCCCTCCCTCCCTCCGTCTTCCTTTGTCCCTTTCTTCCCATCTCCCTCTCTCTCCTTCCTTCCTTCCTTCCTTCCTTCCTTCCTTCCTTCCTTCCTTCCTTCCCTCCCTCCCTCCCTCCCTCCCTCCCTCCTTCCTTCCTTCCTTTCTTCCTCCTCCCCTCCCTCCCTCCATCTTCCGTCCCTTTCTTCTCATCTCCCTCTCTCTCCTTCCTTCCTTCCTTCCTTCCTTCCTTCCTTCCTTCCTTCCTTCCTTCCTTCCTTCCTTCCTTCCTCATCACAGGGAAAGGAACAAACATCTGAGTGATGAACGTGACATGTGTCTTCAGCGGGTACGTTCCGTAGCTTTTCGGCTAAAAAGGTGTTTTACACAAAAACCTCAGACAAAAACTGTAACTGTAAGCTTCACATTGAAAACTTTAAGTTCCATCCCATTTAGACAACTCAGGTTCTGTGTTACAAGGTCGAATTTGACATCTCTTGCAGCGGCCATTATTATGAACAAAGCCTCTGTATGTTAAGCTCCAGGTCTGTGCGAATTGGAGACTAGTTACCCTGTTTCCCACAAAATAAGACTTTTGAGCGCATGGCAATAAGGCCAAGCACTTATTTCAGGGTTCAAAAAAATATAAAACAGGGCCTTATTTTCGGGGAAACACAGTAACTTTTTTGCGGATGGTGAGATTACAATTAAGATTGTCATTCGGGTAATCCTCGATTTAGGACCACCACTGAGCTCAGAATTACGGTCATTAAGTTGCTGCCGACATTAAACAAAGCATCCCAGCTCTCCTGGTTGCAGTCCTTATGCAGAGCATCAGGGTGCCTCAGGAGGCCCAGAGCTGCTAAATGAATGGTTATAAATCAAGGACTGCTTTCATTCATTTAACTTCATCATATATCTGTCTGTCTGTCTGTCTATTTAATGCCTTTAAAGAGCATATACAAAAGCAACTGGAGAAATGTGCCACTCCCTTGCTCAGGTCTCCCACCACTCAGAGCAAGGGGAAGGCGCATAGAATTTTGGATGTGCCAAAAGCTCCCCCGCTTTTGGCACGCGATGGCAAAAAGGTTAGCCATCACTGGCCTAGAGCTATTGAAAGAGAAAATTCTCACGTATTATAAATCATTAACAACTTAAAATGCTATATAGGTCAGTGATGGCTAACCTTTTTGCGGTGTGTCAAAAGCGGGGGGAGCACAGGGGGTCACATGCGTGCTTGCCCACACCCATAATCCAATGCGCCCCGCACCCCTACACATGTGCACACCCCCCCACACACACTCCCCCACTTTTGGCATAGGATGGCATGGTGGGCCTGGTAGGCCTGTTTTTTGCCCTCCCCAGGCTCCAGGGGCTTTCTTGGAGTCTGTGGAGGGCCGAAAACAGCCTCCCCCCCCAGAGGTCCTCCGGAGGCTGGAAAAGGCTTGTTTGCTGACTTCCGGTGGGACAGAAAGGCCCAAAAATCAGCTGTGCGCGCTGGAGCTGAGCTAGGGCAACACTTGCGTGCCCACCGATATGGCTCCGTGTGCCACGGCTATAAGTTGTCCTCAGCTTACAATGATTTGCTTAGTGACCATTTGAACACCGTTACAACAACACTGAAAAAAGTGACTTATTACAGTTTTTCAAACTTTTCCTCACGGTGATGCTTGACAACTGACTCATATTTATGACGGTTACAATGTCCCGGGATCACGTGATCTCCTTTTGCGACCTTCTGACAAGCAATGTCCAATGGGGAAGCCAGAGTCACTTAACAACGGTGTCACTGGCTTAACCACACTTCAGTGATTCACTTATCAACCGTGGCAAGAAAAATGGGGCAAAATTCGCTTAACAAATGTCTCACTTAGCAAGAGACATTTTGGGCTTGATTGCGGTCGTAAGTCGAGGATTACCTGGTACAAACAAGTTTATCTATATAGTTTTGACATTCCGGTATGACATCTACTGTTTTATTTAAGTACACTGCTCAAAAAAAATAAAGGGAACACAAGCAGAAGACATCCGAGATCTGAATGAATGAAATAGCCTTATTAAATACTTTGTTCGTTACATACAGTAGTTTTGTGTTCCTTTTAGTTGTTTAAGCAGTGTATAAACTACTGTATGTAACGAACAAAGTATTTAATAAGATTTTTTCATTCATTCAGATCTCGGATGTCTTCTGCTTGTGTTCCCTTTATTTTTTTTGAGCAGTATATATTTTGACATTTTAAAACAATGTTTCCACAGAAATCTGGGTATGAGGCCCCTGTCAGTCGGAAACAAAGATCTGGCTCAATTATTGGCAAATATATTGAGAGAAGAAGTTCACTGAAGAGGTAAGCCTTCCATTTTGTCTTGGGCGCATTATTATTATTATTATTATTGTTGTTGTTATTGTTGTTGTTATTATTATTATTATTTAATCTGTAGTGAGATTCACAGCCTTTGAGGCTGGTTAATAGCTCAGCAGTTCGAGTCTTAACCAAGGACCTAGGAACTGTTAAGGTATCATTATTATTATTATTAATTGTTAAGGTATTGTTATTATTATTATTATTTAGATAACTTACAGAATTGGACAGTATTCACAGTACAGTAAGAAACAATGCTTTCTTTTTTTTTTTCAATATATTGTTTTTATTTAAAGGCATTTTTACCATTTGCTGGAAATATCCCCTGACTAGAAATTTTACACGGGATATAGTCCTCAATTTACGACCGCAGCTGAGCCCAGAATTCATGTTGCTAAAGTGAGAAATTTGCTAAGTGAGCCTTGCCCGCTTTTACGACTTTTCTTGCCACTGTTGTTAAGTGAATCAATGCAGTTGTTACATTAGTAACATGGTTGTTCAGTGAATCTGGTTCCCCCCTTGACGTTGCTTGTCAGAAAGTCACAAAAGGAGAGATCACTGCAACTGTCATAAATATGAGTCACTTGTTGAGGATCCAAATGTAAATACCATGACCATGGGGATGCTGCAATGGTCAAAAGTGTGAAAAATGGTCCTAAGTCACTTTTTCCAGTGTCGTCGTAACTTCAAATGGTCATTAAGTGAACTGCTGTAAATCGAGGACTACCTGCAGTACTTTAAGTTGTCACTGATTAATTAAAATATATTAGCCATATAAAGGAGCACGATGGCTCCTTTAGGAGGCTGGGATGGAGATTAGCAAGCCTGCGTTCGAGACCTGCGTGCTGCCCTTGGGTAGGGTTGAGCTCCCGTCCTTTGCTCCAGCTCCTGCCAGGGAACTGAAAGGAGCCCCCAACTGGATATCCTCAGGGCAACGGTGATGTCACCTGCTAATCCTTTCAACCGGGGTGAAATCCTCCTGGTTTGCACCGGATTGGGCGATCTAGTAGCGATCATGGCGGCTGGTTCAGCGATCCAGTAGCCTGCTTAGGTGTTGTTACTTCCTGGTTTTAACCAGGAAGTAATGTGTTCATTACCTTCTGCGGATGCGTAGAAGGTTTTGCACATGTGCAGAAAGTATGTGCGTGCATGTGACACACAAGTACGCACGAACTTCTGAATGGGTAAGGAAGGTAAGTAGATTTCACCCCTGCTTTCACCCCAGAAGTGCCTCAGTGCTTCTGACACCAGTGCAATTAACCATATAATATTTTCAATCTGCTGGTTATTCGTAATTTGTTTTTTATTTAAATGTATCCTATTGCTTGCATTGTTGTTGTTTTTTCTTCTTTACCATATTATTCCTTTTTGGTTATTTTCCTTGACAATAATAATAAATTAAAAAAAGTTTAAAAATAAAATTTTGAAAAATGAACATTCTACAAAATTTATCATTTGGAGAATAAGTTCCAAATATAAAAAAGTCCCATGACAATTGTTTCAATTTCTCATATTTTCTGAAATGTCCGAGACATAGGCAGATGAATTGGTCAGTCATAGAAATCTTTCCATAGAGGAACCAATGGTTATAGCAACCGTTGAAGTGAGAAGCAAATTTGTCCAAAAACATTCTAAAAACAAATATGACTCTGTTGATTGGCTCTTAATAGTTGTGTTTCATTGAAATAAAAGATAATATATAACTTTGAATTAGAGTGAAAGAGCGTTGACTTATAAAGATTTGAATATTCTTCCGATATTTTGAAAAATGTTCATGTACTGGATATTCCTCACCTATGTTTGACTTCAGGTATGAAAAGCAATAAGCTTTTGTGAAAATATGTACAGACTCCTCGCATCCTGGGCATAAATTGTTTCAACTCCTGCCTTTAAAACAACGCTATAGAGCACTGCACACCAGAACAACAAGACACAAAAACAGTTTTTTCCCAAACGCCATCACCCTGCTAAACAAATAATTCCCTCAACATTGTCAAACTATTCACTAAATCTGCACTGCTATTAATCTTCTTATCGTTCCTATTACCCATCTCCTCCAACTTATGACTGTATGACTGTAACCTTGTAGCTGGTATCCTTAAGATTTATATTGACTGTTTCCTAATATGAATTGATTGCTTATTTGTTCCCTATGACTATCATTAAGTGTTCTACGTTATGATTCTTGATGAATGTATCTTTTCTTTTATGTACACTGAGAGCTTATGCACCAAAGACAAATTCCTTGTGTGTCCAATCACACTTGGCCAATAAAAAATTCTGTTCTGTTCTGTTCTGTTCTGTTCTGTTCTGTTCTGTTAGGTTCTGTTCTATTCTATTCTATTCTATTCTATTCTATTCTATTCTATTCTATTCTATTCTATTCTATTCTATTCTATTCTATTCTATTCTATTCTATTCTATTCTACGTTCAGATTTCCACTAGGTTATAAATGATTGAGTTGTGTGTTTGTGTTTTTCCTAATCACTTTCCAGCGAGCCTTCCGAAGATGAGACATTTAGCGCATCCCAAATAAGAAGTGCCCTTAGTATGAATGTGGACCTTTCATTAGATTCTGAGCCCCCTAAGCCTGGCGGGCTGACCCAGAGGAAGCACTTCAGAAGGCTAATATCCATTGAAGAAGACCATCTACCGCATCTTCTGAACAGGACAGAGAGGCAGCTAATCCGGTGGTCTGAAGAAGATGAAGATGAACGAAGACCAGATATGAACGGAGTCCAACGGCAGCCACAGGCTGAGCGGTCTCACGCCTCACCTAGGGAAGAGCCCGTAGGAAAAGAAACCCTGGCAAATGTAAGGAACAAAACTGAATTATTTAGATTTTACGGAAGAGAATATTTGTATCTTACGGTTGAACTCTGGGGTCCTTGGTGCTCTAGGAGGTGGGTTGTTTTCTTGCAGATTTTAGATTTTATTTTGGATGAACAGAGGTGGGTTTCAGCAGGTTCTGACCAATTCGGGAGAACCGGTAGCGGAAATTTTGAGTAGTTCAGAAAACCGTTAGTAAAAATTCTGACTGGCCCCGCCCCCGTCTATTCTCTGCCTCCCACGTCCCAGCTGATCGGGAGGGAATGGGGATTTTGCAGTAACCTTCCCCCACCCAGAGTGGGTGGGAATGGAGATTTTACAGTATCCTTCACTGCCACGCCCACCAAGTCATGCCACGCCCACCAAGCCACACCCACAGAACCGATAGTAAAAGAATTTGAAACTCACCACTGTGGATGCAGTGCATTTTGGCAAAATTAAAAGAGTAACAGGGTTGGTAGGGACCTTGGAGGTCTTGCTGCTCAAGCAGCATTTCAGACAATGGTTACTCAATCTCTTCTTAAAATCCTCCAGTGCTGAAGCACTCAAAACTTCTGGAGGCAGGTTGTTCCACTGCTTAATTGTTCTAACTGTCAGGAAATTTCTCAGAACTACTCAAAATTTCCGCTACTGGTTCTCCAGAACCTGTTAGAACCTGCTGGATTTCACCCCTGCTCCCGACTCTCTCTGTTGCAGTAAAATAAGGCATTATTATTATTATTATTATTATTATTATTATTATTATTATTATTATTATTTAATTAGATTTATATGCCGCCCTTCTCCGGAGACTCAGGGCGGCTTACAAGGCGTTAAGCAATAGCCTTCATACTTTTGTATATTTATACAAAGTCAGCTTATTGCCCCCACAAACTAGGTCCTCAATTTACCTACCTTAGAAAGGATGGAAGGCTGAGTCGACCTTGAGCCTGGGGAGATTTGAACTTACAGTAATTGTAGACGGTTGAATGTTAATAACAGGCTTTTAGTCTGTTGAGCTATCCAGGCTCCTGCATTAATATCAAATCACAACTTTTTGGGGTTTTTTAAAATAAGAATATGAACCAGCCATTTCTATGCATCCTTTTTTATCCTATGCCTAACAATGCAACCCTATATCAGGGTTCCAAGTAACACCCCCAACGAAAGAAGACTCCGAGGTTTTTATTAGAGATGTCATATTGGTACATCTGGGAAAACCCGAATCTGAAAACTTCCAGGTTTTCCCCACCCAAAGAAAAGTTCAAGTCCCTACTCAACACCCACATGTTCATCACATGGTCCAATCAAACCACCATCCCAACTGGGGGTGCCTCCCAGTTCAAGTCCTCCAGGTGCAGGGCAAAATGTCCTTGACTCTCTGAGAAAGGAATGTTATTGTGACTACATATCACCCTAAACACCTCATATTTGTGCTTGTGTGAAGGATGAAGCCTTCCGAATGGCTCCGGATCGTATATTCAAGATAGTTCTGGTGGGGAATTCAGCTGTGGGGAAAACGTCCTTTTTAAAGCAATTCTGCGAAGAACGGTTTTTTCCAGGCACGGCTGCTACCGTCGGTAAGTAAGAGACAACGGACATATATTATTTATTTGTTTATTTATTTATTCAATTTGTCTGCCACCCCTCTCTGAAGACTCAGGGCAGCTCACAATGCATTTAAAATCATTATAAAAAAAACATTTAAGAATTAAAAACATTAAAACTCATTCACACCATTCATGGCCGGATCTCGCCGGATCGCAAGAGCGAGATCAACGGCCCCAGGCCTGCTGGAAACATACGATAGGATGGTCACGCCATTCAGACCTGTGCTGGTATTTGGAATTTGGTAACTGCCAACATCCCTAGATCAATTTTAGGAATGCCTTTTTGCTTTTTTAAAACTCAAAAAGAAAATAATAACAGTACAAGTAGTCCTTGATTTATGAGCACAATGGAGCCCAAAATTTCCATTGCTAAGTAAAACAGATTAACAGAGATGGAAGGGACCTTGTGGGTCATCTAGTCCAACCCCACACTCAAACAGGAGACCCTACACCATTTCTGACAAATGGCAGTCCAATCTTTTCTTGAAAGTCTCAAGTGAGGAAGCTCCCACAACTTCCAGAGGCAACTTCTGTTCCATGGGTTGATCATTCTCCCTGTCAGAAAGTCCTCATTTCCAGCTTGAATCTCTCCTTGGTCAGTTTCCATCCATTATTCCTTCTCTGGCCTTCAGGTGATTTGGAAAATAGCTTGACCCCCTCCTCTCTGTGGCAGCCCCTCAAGTATTGGAAGATGGCTATCATGTCTCCCCTGGTCTTTCTCTTCACTGGACTAGCCGAGCCCAGTTCCTGCAACCGTTGATTGTATGTTTTAGCCTCCAGTCCCCTAATCCTCTTGGTTGCTCTTCTCTGCACTCTTTCTACAGTCTCCACATCTTTTTTATAGTGCGGTGACCAAAACTAGATGCAGTACTCTAGGTGTGGTCTTACTAGGGCTTTATAGAGTGGTATTAGTACCTCACTAAAACAGACAATTGCTAAGTAAGTTTTTGTCCCATTTTATGTCCTTTCTTGCCACATTGGTTAAATGAATCATTGCAGTTGTTAAATTAGTAAGACGGTTGTAAAGTGAATTGGGCTTCCCCATTGCAGGTCGCAAAAGGGAATCACACAACCCCGGGACATTGCTACCGTCATAAATGTGAGCCCGTTGTCAAGCACCTGAATTTTGATCATGTGACCAGAGGGATGCTGCCATGGTCATAAAGTGTGAAAACTGGTCCTAAGTCACTTTTTTCAGTACCGTTGTAACTTCTGACAGTCACTAAACGAATGGTTGCAACTTGAGGGCTACCTGTATTAAAAAAGCGTAAGTCTGGATAGATAAATTTATGGGGCTACTAAACTCTCTGGTTTATAATAAGAAATTGACCTTTACAAACTTTATGTATAGTTTTTAAGAAAAAAGGGCAAAAAAGATTTGGCTGGAGAGAATAGAATAGAATAGAATAGAATAGAATAGAATAGAATAGAATAGAATAGAATAGAATAGAATAGAATAGAATAGAATAGAATAGAATAGAATAGAACAGAATTATTATGCTGTGCTAGGAAAGAGACTCTATGGTGTGGGACTGGACTTCTGGTCAGCTGCAGAATTGAACGGGGGACTTCCGGTTAGGACCTTTGTGGCTCTTGTGTTTAAGGTTGCCGACCCCTAGTGAGATTTCTAGAAAAAACTTCGTTATTCGTTGAGAAATGTAGCCGAGTCAACACAATTATGTTATTTAACTTATTCCTAGATTAGTTAAGGCGGAGTTACCCGGACTCTCCTTCCTTCCCCTGAGTTTAGGTGTTCCTTGGACCAACAATTCTTCCTCCCCCTCCTTTCTCGGAGCCGAGTAGACATTCTGTCACATTTTGGCCTTTTAAATGAGAATAATAATAATAATAATTTTCCAAAAGAACAGTTCCTGGTTTTGATGGAGGCGCCCACGTATTCTAGTGATGCTAACGGCTACACTAAACAGGTCAACCATATCAGTCAGGTCCTGGCTGCAGAGTCAGACTAAATCTGTTCCAAGCAAAGCCATTCAATATCACGAGAATACACAATTTGAATTTCATGTCGGATTGACTGTCGCCCCGATTAACAAGGGTCGCGTTGAATGCTATGGCTTCTGGGCACTCATGGGAAAAAAAGAAATGTGTTAACAGAGTCCACCTCCCTCTGCTAGGCAAACCAAGGCGTGAAGCTGACAGGCAATCAAAAGGGAATAATTTGATCAAAAGCGGGGGGCGAGAATTTCTCGGTTATGGAATGTTTTTACCAACCGGAGCCATTGAAACGAAGATTTCAAAAAATGAAAATGCCAGTTTTGGGAAGAAAAACATCTGTATATAGAGGTTAATGAACAGAGACTTTCTGCACCAAAGGAGTTTAATTTTGAAAGACCAGTTCTTTACCAAGCTGAACTGGAAGCAATTGGATTAGAGATTTTTTTAAAAAAAATTAAATTTATATGCCGCCCTTCTCCGGAGACTCAGGGCGGCTTACAATGCGTTAAGCAACAGCCTTCATACTTTTGTATATTTATACAAAGTCAGCTTATTGCCCCCACAAACTGGGTCCTCAATTTACCTATCTTAGAAAGGATGGAAGGCTGAGTCAACCTTGAGCCTGGGGAGATTCAAACTAGCAGTAATTGCAGGCAGCTGAATGTTAATAACAGGCTTTTAGTTTGTTGAGCTATCCAGGCTCTTCAGATTACAGAATAAGAAGAGTTGGAAGGGACTTTGGAGGTCTTCTAGTCTAACTCTCTGGTCAAGCTACACCAGTGGTCAAATGCAATTTTTTTCACTACCGGTTCTGTGGGCGTGGTGTGGCTTGGTGGGCGTGGCTTGGTGGGCGTGGCAGGGAGAAGAATACTGCATTCCACTCCATTCCCACCCCACTCGGGGGCCAGCCAGAGGTGATATTTGCCGGTTCTCCTACTACTCAAAATTTCCGCTACCGGTTCTCCAGAACCTGTCAGAATTTCACCCCTGAGCTACATCATTCCGAACAAATGGTTGCCCAATCTTTTCTTAAAACCTCCAGGGACGGAGCACCCACAGCTTCTGATAGCAAGCCATTCCACTGATTAATTAGTCTCATTGTTAGGAAGTTTCTCCTTAGTTCCAGGTTGCTTCTCTCCTTGATTAGTTTCCATCCATTGTTTCTTGTCCTGCCTTATGGTGGTTTGGGAAATAAATTGACCCCTTCCTCTTTGTGGCAGCTCCTCAAAATACTGGAATACTGCTCAAGTCCTTTTCTCTAGACTAGCCAAACCCAAATCCTACAACCGTTCTTCATACGTTTTAGTCTCCAGGCCTTCGATCCTCTTACTTGCTCCTCTTTGCACTGAAACTAAATTGACTATGCAATCATCAGTCGTCCACTTCAGTCCTCAGTGTTGAGGCATACCTGGTTCAGATCATGAATTGCTGGTGGCTGAGAACAGAGTTAAATTCCCTTATTTCTTGTCTTGCCTTTGGCGAATAGGTTCACCCACTTTTCTCCATGACCGTCCCTCAAATATTGGAAAATTGCTATTACGTCACATGGAGTTATTATTTTTTTTAATGGTTTCGTTTCTGAACATAACTGCTTTTTCTTTTCTTTTTTTACATTTCTTTTTATTTAACCATTTTCTTTACCTTACATCACGATTTCCATCTTTACAATACTCCTGTACCAGTATACATTCATATTATATATGCTATTATGAATACAATATGTAGTTGTTCTGAATATTTTTCTACATTCTCCGTTTTATAACATCCTACCATGAGACTATATATTCTTCATCTATCTTTATCTTTATACTTATTACTATTTTCTACTTCGTTAATCATCTTTTCTTGTTCATTTCCTAATCTTTGCATCTACTATCTAACCAGTTATACCATACATTCCAAATCAAATAATACTCCGTTTCTCCTTTATCTTTTATTTCCATTGTTAGCCTATCCAACTCTGCACAATCTAATATTTTCGTTATCACCATTTCTTCAGCTGGTATATTTCCATTTTTTCAATTTTGCGTGTAAACAATTCCAGCTGCTGTTTTTACATGTAATATTAAATATTGGGGTTTTTTTTTTATTATAGTTCCCTGATAATATGCCTAATAAGAATATCTCCGGCTTTAGCTATATTTGTTGTTTTACTATTTCCTCTAGCCGCTTTCTTATCCTTATCCAGTATTTTTTTTGCTATTGGGCAAGTCCACCACATGTGATAGTATGTTCCCTGCGTCTGTTTACATTTCCAACATTCCAGTGATCTATTTGGAAACATTTTTGCTAGTCTGGGTGGAGGTAGATGCCATCTATAGAACATTTTGTATAAGTTTTGTTTGTATGCTGCTGACATTGTCAATTTATACTCCCCCCTTCCCCCCCCCCCCCCACAATTTTTCCCAGTTTTCAAGTTCTATAGTATAGCTGAATTTTTTTGCCCAGGTTATCATTGTTTCCTTTACTTTTTCTTCTTCTATTTTGAATCTCGATAAGTAGTTGTATAGTTTTTTTTAATCAGTTTTTCCTCCGTCCCCTGTAGTATCTTGTTCAGTTCTTGTGGTTCCTTGTAGAATCCATACTTTTCTGCATCTTTCTTGTACATAACTGCTTTTTCCGATGAGTTTGATGGCATGGCATTGCTGGAATTTTGTGATTTTGCCTTCCCAGTAGTGGCATGTGTGGTTTTATACACTCCAATACTTGCTTGTGTGTCATCTTCACTATCCAAGGAACGTGCTGGAGCCTTTTCCAGTACCACAGCTCGAATGAGTTGATTTTCTCCTGTCTGGTTTTTTTTTTCATGCTCCAACTTTCAAAACTGTAGATAGCAATGGGAAACATAATGGTGCAGACAAATCTCCATTTAGGTGCCAAGTTGATGTCTCTGGTTTTTTTTTTTTTTTCATATTCAATTCACACTAATTATTGCTGTGCAACCAAGTACAATTTTGACATTTTATTTTCTGGATCGCATTCACTGCTTTAATCAGTCTGCAATGCTAGGGAAATAAATACGCATTCCATAATTCACACTAATTATTGCTGCGTAGCCCAGTTCAATTTTGACACCTTTTCCCTCCCCCCCTCCCCCCCGGATTGCATTCACTGCTTTGATCAATCTGCAATGCTAGGGAAATAAATTCTGGTAGGCATTTGATCTCATTACTGTCAATTGTTATTTTGACAGTTCTTTTCCTTGGCGTGGTTATGAGCTTGGCCCGTTTGATGTTCAAGAAGAAGTGAAAATTCTCACTCTCTTCTTCAATCCTTTTGATCAGATATACCAGGTTGGTTTCCGATATATTGGTTGTTTGTGAGAATTGTGTCATCACCATACAGGTAATCTTTGACTTATGACCACAATTGAGCCCAGAATTTATGTTGTTAAGTGAGAAATTTAGTGAGTTTTGCCCTGTTCTATGATTTTTCCTGCCACATTTGTTAAGTGCCGTTGTTAAATTAGTAACGTGGTTGTTAAGTGAATCTGGCATCACCATTGTCTTTGCTTGAAAGAAGGTCGCAAAATAGCATCACATGGCCCCGGGATACTGCTACAGTCATAAATATGAATCAGTTGTCAAGCAATATTACTTTCTAACTATTGCACCATCCAGATCGATGATAGATAGATAGCAATAGCAATAGCACTTAGACTTATATATTACTTCATAATTACATTACAGGACTCTCTAAGCAGTTTACAGAGTCAGCATATTACCCCCAACAATCTGGGTCCTCATTTTACCAACCTTGGAAGGATGGAAGTCAACTTTGAGCTGGTGAGACTCAAACTGCTGGCAGTCGGCAGTCAGCAGAATTAGCCTGCAATATTGCATGTGCCATGATGAAAATTATTTCATTTAATATATGGACAGACCTAGCTGTAGTTTCAACTGGTAAAATGTGATCGTCCTAGACCAGGGGTGTCAAATTGGATTTCTTTGAGGGCCAGATCAGCAGGCCAGCCGGGAGGCGGGGTTGGGTGGGCAGGGAGGGGGAGGCAAATGGGATGGATGCCTCCTGCAGCTCGCCCCCTCCCCCCCGCATGCTGTTTTCAGCTGGCAGAGTGCTGCAGGAGGCCATGGAGGCCGAAAATGGACCACAGGGGGGCGCATGACCCACCCCCGGCACTCTGCTTTGTCCAGCACAGCAGGTTCTGACCAGTTCTGGAGAACCGATAGTGGAAATTTTGAATAGTTTGGAGAACCCATCTATTCTCTGTCTCCCGAGTCCCAGCTGATCGGGAGGAAATGGGAATTTTGCAGTAGCCTTCCCCTGGATTGGGGAGGGAATGGAGATTTTTACAGCATCCTTCCCCTGCCATGCCCACCAAGCCACACCCACAGAACCGATAGTAAAAAAATTTGAAACCCACTACTGTGGCAGAGGCACTGCAATGTGGTCCTTTGATCTAAGCACCCCACGGCCTGCCTTGAGTTTGACACTCCTGTCCTAGACCAAGCCAAGTCCAAAAATGCTAGAGAATTTCTGGAAGCCTGTCCCTCTGAGAAATTAGCTATCAACAGACACATAGACATAAATATGTGCCTGTTTTTTTGCATACTTTTGCACAGTAGGCAAGACAGTATGCGTCTTGCATACTGTGCAAAAAAGGCACTCAGTAAGCCGAAAAGGGAATTAAAAAGACCAAAACACCTTCTTACCAGCAATTAACACCCAGATGGGTATAGATTAACTCCAAGATTAACATCAGACCAACAATCAAGAAGTAAACAATGCCTCAATCAAGGAACTCCCAAACAAGCTAACAGTAAACAGTCCATCAAAGACTATTCCTGCCAATACGGACAGGGCAAGCCTCTAGAACAGGGATGGCGAACCTTTTTGGCACTGAGTGCCCAAACCGGAATGCATGGGTATATAGGGTCATGTGCGCATGTCGGAGCGCCGGAAATCCAAAAACCAGCTGGCTGGCACGCACATGCCTGTTTTTTGGCCGTTTTTGGCCATATTTCGGGCCGTTTTCAGGCTGGGGTGGGATTTTTTTTTGGAAAAATGGCCTTGAAAATGGCCTGAAAATAGCCTGAAAACAATCTGAAAAGTGGCCTGTTTTTTGGACGGTTTTGGCCATTTTTGGGGCCATTTTCAGGCCATTGTTTTTTCAAAAAATGGTCTGAAAACAGCCCGAAAAATGGCATGAAAATGGCCCGGAAAACAGCCTGAAAACCGCCCCCAAAACAGCCTGAACATTACCTGAAAACACCCTGTTTTTTGGGTGGTTTTGCCCATTTTTGGGCCGTTTTCAGGCCATTTTCCAGTGCTCAGTGCCCGCGAAGACCAGCTGCCAGAATAGCAGCTGGCATCTACCATGCTAGATAACGTCATCAGTGCTAGATAACGTCATAAGCAGCTGGCATCTACCATGCTAGATAACGTCATCAGTGCTACCAAGGAACGGGGTTTGACCTCAGTTTATATTCTAGAGTCAGAATGGCGAACCTCTGGCACGCGTGCCAGAGGTTCGCCATCCCGACTCTAGAATATAAACTGAGGTCAAACCCCATTCCTTGGTAGCACTGATGATGTTATCCAGCATGGTACTGAAACGTTGGCAAGAAAACAACCGAGCTCAGAGGGCCCCTCATTTGCAAATATTCTCCTTTATTGAGCCAACTGTTCTTGGCACCTCGCTGGTCAGAAATTCTTTCCCTTGCTTGTTTTTGTTGAGGCATTCACGAGCAGTAAAATGGCGTTGGAATCGTTTTGATTTTCACAAATGTATTCCTGATGTGGTCTCTTCCTGCAGGTCTCTTCTAGCTGCTTGCAATGCCGGTTCTAGCAGAATTTATTGCCTTTCTTTGGAAGACCAAGAGAGTTCTCTTTGGAAAGCAAAGAAGCTGCTCTTTGGACATCTGCATTCAATCTCCTTCCTTCCTCCCATTTGCCTTCTGCTTTGGCGGCTTCTCTCTCTCTCTGCTCGGCTAATTTTGGCGGTTTCCTCTGCAAGCCATTTGTGTTTTTTCTCTGGTTTCTTGCACGGTAGGTGTTCAACCACGGTTCCAGAGATGGCCAATCGGATTTCTTGCCCCAGTGCATCAGGCGTCTTCTGAGCCGTGTCCAGCTCAGTTCAAACCTAATTTTTTCCCCCACCTCAATTGCATGGAAAGGGATTTTGACGGGGGTTGATTTTGGTGAGGTCAAACTTCTGTGGTGTTGCTTTCCCTTGAACGTTGCGGAATTAAACTCCGTTCTTAGCCACCAGCAGAGAAGCAACCTGGAATTAAGGAGAAAATTCCTTATAGTGAGGACAATTAACCCGTGGAACAGCTGGCCTCCAGAAGCTGTGGGTGCTCCATCACCGGAGGTTTTTAAGAAGAGACTGGACAGTCACTTGTCTGAGATAGTATAGGTCCGTGATGGTGAACCTATGGCACGCGTGCCATAGGTGGCACATGTAGCCATATCAGTGGGCACGCCAGCTCAGCTCTGGCGCCAGCTGATTTTCAGGCCTTCTGGGCCTACCGGAAGTAGGGAAACAGGCTGTTACCTGCCTCCAGAGAGCCTGGGGAGGTGGGGGGGAAGGCCCATTTTTCTTTCTCACCTGGTTCCTGATCCTCTCTATGCATCTGGGGAGGTGAAAACAGCCTTTCCCACCCCCTCAGAGTCCCTCTGGAGGCTTGAAATAGCCCATTTCCCAACTCCCGGTTGGACAGGAAGTGATGTTTTTTGCTGTCCCCAGCCTCCAGAGACTCCTAGATGTCTAAATGGGCCATGTCAGGCCTCCGGAGGGCCTCTGAGAGGGTGGGGAAGGCTGTTTTCGCCCTCCCCAGATGCATAGAGAGGATCTGGAGCCAGGCGAGAAAGAAAAACGGGCCTATTGGGCCATTGCGTACCAGGAGCGGGAGCGCGCATGCTCAGGATAGGGCACATAGAATTATGGGTGTGGGCACGCGCACATGTGATTCTTCCCCGCCCCCCTCCCCCGGCACGAGATGGCAAAAAGGTTCTGCTTGAGCAGGGGGCTGGACTAGAAGATCTCCAAGGTCCCTTCCAGCTCTATTCTGATTCTGATTCAGTGCAGTTTATTTGATGATTGTGCTGTTTCAATCAGATATTCATGATTTGAATTCGGTTTTGGTGGCAAAATTGAACCAAACAAATCAAACCGCCTCATTCCTCTCGCTTCAAATCCAAAGCTGTCAGAACTGTTTGACTGCCAGGTTTTATTATTATTATTATTATTAAAATTTCCCCAGAATGTAAACGATGTCATTTTTAAGCACTTGGGTTTTTAAGAGTTTTCTCAGCACTGGCATAGAAACCTTCTATTTCAAGCTCAGCGGCATCAGCTGTTGGGACCAAGGCTCGGACAACTGTGGTTTTGAGAAATTTGGCACAGATTGGGATGGTCGTAATGCCATCATTAACTGTTGAGAATCTTTTCATTGCTTGGGCGATAATTTCTTGCTTGCGATAAATGATAACGCCATTTGTTTTCTTGGTGTCATGTCCCTGTAGGAAATGACCAGGCTGAGCCCGAGGGAGGGGTCAAACACATTATAAGTCTCTAGTCCCTGCGTGCCCACAGGAGATAAGAATAGAATAAGAATAGGAATAAGAATAGGAATAAGAATTAGGATAGGACAGGATAGAATAGAATTAGGATAGGATAGGATAGGTATTTATCTGCTTTTATATAGAACAGAACAGAACAGAACAGAACAGAACAGAATAGAATAGAATAGAATAACAGAGTTGGAAGGGACCTTGGAGGTCTTCTACTCCAACCCCCTGCTTAGGCAGGAAACCCTACACCACTTCAGACAAATGGTTATCCAACATCCTCTTAAAAACTTCCAGTGTTGGAGCATTCACAACTTCTGGAGGCGAGTTCTTCCACTGGTTAATTGTTTTAACTGTCAGGAAATTTCTCCTTAGTTCTAAGTTGCTTCTCTCCTTAACTAGTTTCCACCCATTACTTCTTGTCCTGCCCTCAGGTGCTTTGGAGAATAGCTTGACTCCCTCTTCTTTGTGGCAGCCCCTGAGATACTGGAACACTGCTCTCATGTCTCCCCTAAATCCATCCCACCTTGAATGCCTATTTAATTCCTGCTCATTTCCCTTGACCGTTAGTAGCTCAGATTCTTGTAGAGCGCTTAAGCTTGCAATAAAACTTTGTACAGGTAGTCCTCAATGCGTGACCACAATTGAGCCCAAAATGTATGTTGTTAAGTGAGAAATTTGTTAAGTGAGTTTTGCCCTGTTTTACGACATTCCTTGCCACTTTTGTTAAGTGAATCACAGCCGTTGTTAAATTAGTAACATTGTTTGTTAAGTGAATGTGAATCTGGCTTCCCCACTGCTTCTGAGAAGGTCACCAAAGGGGATCCATGACTTCTGGATACTGCAATTGTCATAAATGTGAGTCGGTGGTCAAGCATTCCAGTGTCAATTATGTACCATGGGGATGCTAAAATAGTTTTTTTCATTCAGTGATGTTGTAACTTTGAATGGTCACTAAGTCGAGGACTGCCTGCACTCATATCACCCTCCTGAATCTCCTGAGTTCCCTAGCACTTGACAAACCCATGAATAACAGTGATATTTGGAATTCAGATTGGAAATATCCACTGTCTATTAAACCTAGAAGGCTACAAATATTTAGAAATTTTGGAAGTTTCAGATTTATTAAACAACCGAGTCCAAAAAAGTCCATTTGCCAAATATATGAAACAATTTGAAAAAAAAGAAAATTGAAATCAAAGCTAAATTATTCAAACATCTTCCCGACTACCAAGAGAGCTAGTTTGGTGCAGGAGTAAAAGCTGGGTGATTTGTGGAGAAAATAGGAGGAAAGTGTCTTCATCACTTTCGGTTATTTGAGAAAATAATAACGGTGGGATTTAAATAAATGAATAAAATCAATCCCGGGGCAGTTTCTGTTAGAGACGATCTGTGGCAAGGATAGAACTCGGACGGAGGTTTTTAAGAAGAGATTGGACGACCCTTTGTCCAGAATGGAATAAGGTCTCCTGCTCGAGCAGGGGGTGGGACCTCCAAGGTCCCATCCAACTCTGTTATTCTGTAAGATAACAATTATTGGCATCTTAAGAAGACAGCAACTAAAAAGCAACTGTAAGAAGAGCAACTAAGATGATTAAGGGCCTGGAGACAAAAACATATGAAGAACAGATGCAGGAATTAGGTATGGACAGTCTAGAGCTGCAGATGACAATCTAGAGCTGTGCATGCCACCTTTGGCACATGTGCCAGAGGTGATACACAGCATCCTCTCTGATGGTACGCAAGCCGTCGCCCCAGTTCAGCTCTGCTGTGCATCCGTGTGCACCTCCCACCAGCCAGCTGATCTTTGGGTCTCTGTCGTGCATGTGCAGGGGATGGGGTGCATGCGCAGGGGGCAGGGAGCATGCATAGGGGGCAGGGCACATGCAGGGAGCTGTGCGTGCATGCAGGGGGGCGCACACGTGTTGCATTTTGGGGATTCGGGCCCACACTTGCTTTGGGCACTCGATCCGGAAAAGATTAGCCATCACTGGTCTAGAGAAAAGAAGGACCGGGGGACAACAATGCCATGATAGCAGTATTCCGGGATTTGAGGGGTTTCCACGAAGAAGACGGGGTTCAACTAGCACTAGGAGGGAAGACGAGAAGCAACAGATGGAAACTAACAAGGAGAGAAGCAACCTAGAACTAGGGAGAAATTTCCCAACGGTGAGAACGATTACAAGTGGGACAGAAGTTGCCTTCAGAAGCTGTGGGTGCTTCATCACTGGAGGCTTTTAAGAAGAGATTATTGGGCAGCCATTTGTCTCCCGGGGGTTGGACTAGAAGACCTCCGAGGTCCCTTCCAGCTCTATTCTGATTGATTGATACAATTGGAGCTGTTTTGTCTTCTACAGGTGTGGATTATTCTATGAAAACTGTGAACCTGGATGGCAGCCAGGTGGTGCTGCAACTCTGGGACACTGCTGGGCAAGAAAGGTAATCCAAGACCTCCTTATCTGCTGGTTGAGATCTTGGTAGGGCATGCCCCCGGGGTGTAGTTCAGCCCAATTCCTGTGTAAGGTGTGTCCGTCCTCAAGGTAGATCAGAGTACGAAACCACTGCTAAGTAAATGGAAAATCACCAAAGATCCATTGGCTTCCCTCACCTGTTTTGACCCGTCTGCTGAGACGGTTTACTGGGGTGTGGCTGTTGAACATGTTACAACTACTTGGAGCCACAGGTGAGGGCTGAGCACCAGGTGAGAGCCAATAGTGAATTAGTGCCCTTAAAATGGGCACGGCAGGCAGGGCCCTCCCCCAGAACCAGGTGTGCTACTCCTCATAAACGCTTATCAATTAGGACTTCTTTTATGGCAACAGTTGCAATGACAGAGAGTGGGGCGGGATAGCTCAGTGGGTAAAGACGCTGAGTTTGTCAGCTGGAGAACTGACAGCTTGGGTTTGAGACCCCAGCGCCAGGTGACGGATGAGCGTCCGTTACTTGCCTCAGCTCCTGCCCGCCTAGCAATCCGAAAGCATGCAAATGTGAGTAGATAAATAGGTACCACTTTGGTGGGAAAATAACAGCATTCTGTGCACCTCGGTGTATAGTCATACTGGTGTTGTGGCCCGCCAGCGGCCTGCGCGGATCATGGCTGATCCTGACGACGATGTGGTGTGGTGTCACGACAGCAGCCTGGCACTCGCGTCAGACAGCAAGGAGGCCAAAGAGGATGTGATGCCAGAGGCAGAGACTCAGTCAGGGCCTTCAGAACCCTGATTCTCTGGGAATCTGAAGCTGGGGCAGAACAACTGGCCACATGACCATGGAAAATGTCTTTGGACATTGCTGGCTCTCTAGGTTAGGAAACAGATATGCCAGAGACACAGACAGAGAACAGAAACACCATTGGCTGGCTCTATCCCTCACCTGCCCCTCCCGGTCACTCCTTGTCTGGCCTGAGAAGGTAAGGGTGACAGTGGGGGATGGAGAAGCAGCCGGGGCAGAGACAGAGATATACAGAGAGAGAAGGAGGAGAGAGAGAGGGAGGGAGGGAAGGAGGTGTGGGGGGAGAGAGAGAGAGAGATGTCAAAAGGGTTTTGTGGTTCCCGGTGTTTTTTAACAACTGGTTCTCTGCCCTAATGAATGGCTGGGGCATCATGTGACTGGTAAAAGTGAGTGATGTCGAGTTGGCTACGCCCACCCAGGTTTTGTGGCTCCTGGTGTTTTCTTTTCTGTCGGAAACGGGTCCAAATGGCTCTTTGAGTGTTTAAGGTTGCAGAGCTCAAAGGACGTAGGAAGGAAACAAGTTTTCTGAGCGAGAAGATGAATCTTACTGGAAATTCGGCCTAATGTGTGCACCTTAAATCTTAGAAATTCAGTTTGGTTACAGGTATTATTTTCTTTGAAGAGCGGTTAAAAAAGAAAAGGGAATTCTGACTGAACGTTTAAAAAGAAAATTTTTCTCAACACTAAGAGCAATTTGAACTACCGACCAAGATGGGGTGGGTGGGTGGGTTTCTTTGCCAGGTGTGTCCAAACACAAGACTAGACCTCCACAGGTCTAGAATGTTTTAAATTGAATTGAGTTTGGACCGAGGAGGGTAGATGGCTGGGTTTGATGGCTCCTTCCTGTTCCCATTCTGTAAACTCACTGACTTCCAGGTATCGCAGCATCACGAAGCAATTCTTCCGGAAAGCCGATGGGGTTGTTGTGATGTATGACGTAACGGCACAAGACACCTTTCTGGCTGTGAAGCAGTGGTTGGTGAGCGTAGAGGTAAGTCTGATTTGATTTAAATTCTCCAGCGTTTTGACTTTTCTTCTTCTTCTCCAAGTGGTCCTCAGTTCCATTGGATGGGGGAATCCTCATAGGGGGAACTAGGATTAAGTCCACCATTTTTTGGAAAGTCATCTCACATGTACAGTTAGTCCTCAACTTACAACCACAATTGAGTCCAAACTGTTTTATACTTAAAACAGTAATTAGGGCAAAGAAATGATGTCCAGTTGGCCACGCCCACTCAGTCACGTGGCCACCTAGCTACGCTCACCCAATCACATGGCCACCTAGCCACGCCCACCCAGTCACATGGCCACCTAGCCACGCCCACCCAGTCACACGGCCACCTAGCCACGCCCACCCAGTCACACGGCCACCTAGCCACGCCCTCCCTGTCACATTGCCACCTAGCCATGCCCACCCAGTCATACAGCCACCTAGCTACGCCCACCCAGACACACGGCCACGTAGCCACGCCCACCCAGTCACACGGCCATCTAGCCATGCCCACCCTGTCACATTGCCACCTAGCCATGCCCACCCAGTCACATGTCCACCTAGCCACACCCACCCAGTCACATGGCCACTTAGCCACACTCATCCAGTCACATGGCCACCTAGCCGCACCCACTTAGCCACGCCCACAGAACCGGTAGTAAAAAAATTTGAATCCCACCACTGATTGGTCCTCTTACTCAGTTCCATCTGTCAATATTGACTGATTGATCCCACTGCTTTACATTTTTTTATACAGCTCTCCCAGAAGACTCAAAGCAGCGATATAACAGCCTAAAGGGATAATGCACAGGTAATACTCGACTTACGACCACAATTGAGCCCAAAATTTCGGCTGCTAAGTGAAACATTTCTTCAAAGAATTTTACCCCATATTAAGATACTGCTTGCCACTGTTGTTAAGTGAATCACTGCAGTGGGTAAATTAGTAACATCGTTGCTAAGTGAATCTGGCTTCCCCGTTGACTCCCCGTTGATCACGTGACCTTGGGACACTGCAGTTGTCACAAATATTGTTCCCAAGCATTTGAATTTTGATCCTGTGACCATGGAGATGCTGCAATGGTTGTTAAGTGTGAAAAATGATCATAAGCCACTTTTTTCAGTGCCGTTGTAACTTTGAATGGTCACTAACTGAAATGTTGTAAGTCGAGTATTATCTGTACTAAGCAATGATAAAACATACAGCTGATCAATCCTGTACAATCAGCTAACTTCCGAAAATAGCAATAGCACTTAGACTTACCGTATTTTTCAGAGTATAGCACACACCTTAGTTTTTGGGGAGGAAAATAAGAAAAAAGCTGATTGGCGGGTGGATTGGCCTCCCGGAATACCCTCAATCAGCTGTTCCCAGAGGTGAATTTTAGCAACAGGTTCCTTGGTTGTGAGCTCTATGCCTTGCTTTTTTTTTCTGCCTCTGAAACTTCTGAAACTCTGTTTCAGAAAAACCCTTTTTTCTGCCTCTGAAAGCCTCCGAAACCGAACTTCAGGAAAAAAGGTGTTTTTTCTGAAGCTGGGGGAAGGATATTGCAAAATCTCTATTCCCACCCCACTCTGGGATAGGGGAAGGGTACTGCGAAATCTCCATTTCCACCTGACTCCTGGGGGAAGGATATTGTAAAATCTCCATTCTCACCCCACTCTGGGGCCAGCCAGAGGTGGTATTTGTTGATTCTCTGAACTACTCAAAATTTCCACTACCAGTTCTCCAGAACCTGCCAGAACCTGCTGGATTTCACCCCTGTGCAGAGGGTATATTTTAGTTGCTGGGATTGGAATTCCAGACCATTTGATCCGGATCAGAATAGCCAAAAGGTATTCTCTAACTAGAAAGACTGGGAGAGAATCTATAAGCTGAAGAAGTTTTTGAACCCAAAACAAACATATATGATGATGGATTTACAGCGCCTAGCTTTAAATTCTCCTTCTTGATTCAGAAACTCCCGTCTTTTCACAATATCATTCAGGGCTAATGGGTGGAGTGGTGTGGTGGCCCAGAGGTGGAGCTCCCGCCCCACAATCAGGAGGCTGTGAGTTCGATCCTAGCTAGAGGCAGATATTTCTCTCTCTGGGCACAATGAGAATATATCTGCTGAATATTACTCCGCATTGGCAACAGGAAGGGCATCCGGCCAGTAAACACTCAGCTCCATTCAGTTGCCCATATTCCGCCCCGCAAGGGATTATGGGGTCGTTAAAAGAAGTTGATAATGATTCAGGGCTTGTTGGTAGCCTAATAAATGCTTCCGTTTGTCAGTTTGTGGATTGCTTTCTTTATATATTCCTGCCGGAGAAATCTCTCTCCTTCAATTGCTTTTCCTTATTTCCTAGGAGGCAGCTGGAGAGAACATCCCCGTCCTTTTGCTCGGCAATAAAGTCGATAAGGAAAAAGAACGAGAGGTTCCTAAGAGATTGGGGGAACATCTAGCCAAGGTACAGTAAGAAGAGAGAACACTGGATAAGCTAGGCATAAAATAAATATTCCGTTAGCACATAGCCCTGGAAACCACTTCTTAAGCGAATTTATTCAGTGAATCTCTTCCTTCTGTTATTGATGTTAGGGATAGCCTTAGAAATATGGAACCCCACTGTTTCTGTGATTGTCATAAGTAAATATGCTTATTCTGCTACATCTTGTTTTTCCCGATTGTAAAGGGGGTGGGGGGAGGGAATCCCTTGATTCAGTAGCTTGTTTCAACAAAAGCCTCCGGAGCCGTTTCATTATCTACTCACTGAGCTGTTAACTTCCTGAAAAGGGAATTTGGAGGTTTCCTATCCTTTCTGTCTACGTTGGAGCAGATTCTTGTGTTCCTAAAAATCATTATAGAATGGAATGGAATGGAATGGAATGGAATAGAATAGAATAGAATAGAATAGAATAGAATAGAATAGAATAGAATAGAATAGAATAGAATAGAATAGAATAGAATAGAATAGAATAGAATAGAATAGAAAATGTGGAGTAGAATGGAATGGAATGGAATGGAATGGAATAGAATGGAATAGAATAGAATAGAATAGAATAGAATAGAATAGAATAGAATAGAATAGAATAGAATAGAATAGAAAATATGGAATGGAATGGAATGGAATGGAATGGAATAGAATAGAATAGAATAGAATAGAATAGAATAGAATAGAATAGAATAGAATAGAATAGAATAGAAAATATGGAATGGAATGAACGGAATGGAACGGAACAGAAAACAAATTGGAAGGGACCTTGGAGGTCTTCTAGTCCAGCCCCCTGCTCAAGCAGGAGAACCTATTCTATTTCAGACAAATGGTTGTCCAGTCTCTTCTTAAAAACCTCTAGTGTTGGAGCACCCACAACGTCTGGAGGCCAGCTGTTCCACTGATCGATTGTCCTCACTGTTAGGAAGTTTCTCCTTAATTCCAGGTTGCTTCTCTCCTTGATTAGTTTCCATCCATTGCTTCTTGTCCTACCTTCCGATGCTTTGGAGAACAATTTGAGCCCCTCTTCTTTGGGTCAGCCCCTGAGATATTGGAGCCCTGCTGTCATGTCCCCACTACTTCTTCTTTTCTCTAGACTGGCCATACCCAATTCCTGCAACTGTTCTTTGTATGTTTTAGTCTCCAGGCCTCCGATCCTTTTAGTTGCTCTTCTCTGCACTTTTTCCAAGGTCTCAGCATATTTTTTTTTTGTAGGATGGTGACCAAAATTGGTTGCCGCATTCCAGGTGTGGCCTTACTAGGGTTTTATAAAGTGCTACTTGTACTTCCTGCGATCTTGATTCTACCGGTAGTCCTTGACTTACAACAATTCGTTTGATAACCGTTCGAAGTTACAACAGCACTGATAACCGATTCTCAACATTGAAGGCCATTACAGCATCTCCATGGCCATGTGGTCAAAATTTGGGCGCGTGACAGTTGCAGCGTCCCCGGGGGTCACATGATCACCAGTTGCGGATCTTCCCAATATCAAAGTCAACGGGGAAAATCCAGATTTGTCCAGGGTAGGACAAGACTCCATGATTCACTTAACAACTACAGCGCTCTGCCTAACCGCGGCAAAAAAAATGATTGTGAAATGGTTGTACGACTCCAACGTAAACAACTATCTTGCTTAGCCATGGAAACGCTGGCTCAGTTGCGGTCATAAGTTGAGGACTACCCTGTACTGTACAAGTGCAAACGGAGATTGCCTTCCGTATGAATTCATACCTGTATTCATTAACGTTAAGTCGGGGACGATGGTTTCTGTTGTCCTTCCAGCCCGCTCTGAAAGAGTGACACAGTTCAGAGATTTCCCAGAAGTCCCTTCAAAGAGATCAGATCAGCATTTCACCTTCAGAAAAGCATCCTGCATATCTCCTCCTTGGCTGGGTGAATGATAATCATGTTTTATTAACGTTCTTTTCTCTCCCCCACTTCTTTTATCTGAGATGCGCAACTCCTTCCTTTTGATCCCTTCCTTTTGAGCACAGATTATCTTTCGGTTGCCATCCTGGGAGGCTTCCCACAGTATCACCGTTCAATCATATTTGTCTTGACTTATCGAGAATTCAAGGTCGTTTCTCACACTGCGAGCATTAGCCTGCATACAAGGAGGGCCCGTGAATTTTTATTTATCATTGAAAAAAAAAGGGGGTTTAAAAGAAACCTCCATTAGAGCCACATCTTTACTTTCTCCTTCATGTTTTTCTTTTTCCACCCGCCTCGGGATTCCACTCACTTTTTATCTGTATATATAAAACTATACAGTATGTACACTATCTTTATTGTTTTTATTGTGACGCGCTGCTTTGGGGCTGTCAAAGTCAGCTGGTCTGCAGCTGTAGAGGAAGTCCAAATTATCTCTCAGAATAATAGAGTTGGAAAGGACCTTGGAGGTCTTCTTGGAGGTCATACCAGTAGGCATACGAGCTTTGCTCAGCTCCAGTGCACATGTGCACGCTGGCCAGCTGATTTTCGGGCCTTCCAGGCCTACCGGGCTGTTTCAGGCCTCCAGAGAGCCTCGGGGGGGTGGGGAAGGGCGTTTTCACCCTCCCCAGGCTCCTAGAAAGGTTCTGGAGCCTGGGGAGAGTGAAAAATGGGCCTTCCAGTCCCACCAGAAGTTGGCAAATGGGCCGTTTCCAGCCTCCGGAGGGCCTCCAAGGGGATGGGGATGGCTGTTTTTGCCCTCCCCAGCCTCCAAGAAAGCCTCTGGAGCCCGAGAAACGGGCCTACTGGGCCCACTATGCCATCATGTGCCAAGAGCAATGGGAGAAGGGGAATCGTGCGCGCATTCATGGGGTGTGTGGGAGGCATTGAATTATGGGTGTGAGCACACGTGAGCACGACCCCCCTCGCTCCCCCCACTTTTGGCACATGACGGCAGAAAGGTTAGCCATCACTGCCCTATACCATTTCTGACGAATGGCTGTCCAACATCTTCTTAAAAACTTCCAGGGTTGGAGCATTCACAACTTCTGGAGGCAAGTTGTTCCACTGACTCATTGTTCTGTCAGGAAATTTCTCCTTTGTTCTAGGTTGCTTCTCTCCTTGATTAGTTTCCATCCATGGTTTCTTGTCCTACCTTCCGATGCTTTGGAGAACAATTTGAGCCCCTCTTCTTTGGGGCAGCCCCTGAGATATTGGAACATTGCTCTCCTGTCAACCCTAGTCAAGTTACTTGCATGTACATCTCCAGCACCAACTGTTGACATACAGATACACCCCCTTCGTCCTAACCATCTACTGAGGTCTCCATAAATCCAGAGAAATCTCTTCTGATGGGTTAATCTCATTTAAGAGCACGGAAGACCTATTTTAACATTTTTAAAGCACAGGCATTGATCCTCTCTGGCATAATTATTTATTATTTATATCTCGAAGTCATGCTCTTTGCCAGAAGCAGCAACTTTTCAGAGGTCGTTAATTTCCTTTAGATGAAATTTGTAGAATATAATTTAGGAAAGGCGATAAGGATAGTTTCGCATCCGTAGGTTTGGTGCTGAATCTGGAGATTTCAGAAGTCTGTACTGGACAGAATATAGAATAACAAGAGTCAGAAGGGACCTTGGAGGTCTTCTAGTCCAACCCCGTTTAGGCAGGAAACCCTACCCCACTTCAGACAAATGGTTATCCAACCTCTTCTTAAAAACTTCCATTGTTGGAGCATTCACAACTTCTGAAGGCAAGCAGTTCCACCGATTAATTGTTCTGTCAGTGACTGATAGTGAAGTCACATTTATTCTCCAAACAGAACAGCTACTTCAAGAGCTCTCGAGCAACACGGAAGGAAAAGGATGGGAAGTGGGATTTGAAAAAAGGGGATTCTGCAACCCCTCTATAATTGTCTTGTCGATCTAGTTCTACCCTACGGAGTTGTTAGAGCATGAATTCACTGGCTGCATCTTCCGTGTTTGAATTTTAGGGCCCATGGGGTGTCTTGCTTCTTGATTCCTTTGTCTTTGCCAAAAAACTACTATTAGGAATCTTTTAATTTTAGACAATCTCCCCCCCCCCCTCCTGCTCTGTTCTAGGATTACAGTATAATTTTTTATGAATGCAGTGCCTTGACGGGGGAGAACACCAAAGCATCTATATTGCACTTGGCCAGGTAAGAAAAAGAGGACTTGAATCAAGTAAATACCAGAAAGTGATAGAAGGACAATCCTCTCTATCTCTCCCTCTCTCTCTCATCTATCTATCTATCTATCTATCTATCTATCTATCTATCTATCTATCTATCTATCTATCTCAATCATCTCTCCCTCCCTCTCTCTCTAATCTATCTCATCTCTATCTCATCATCTATCTATCTATTTATCTATATCATCATCTCTCTCCCTCCCTCTCTCTATCTCATTTCTCTCTCTCTCTAATCTCTATCTCATTATCTATCTATCTATCTATCTATCTATCTATCTATCTATCATCTATCTATCTATCATTCCATCTGTCTGTCTGTCTGTCTGTCTGTCTGTCTATCTATCTATCTATCTATCTATCTATCTATCTATCTATCTATCTATCTATCTATCTATCCTATCAATCATCCATCTCTCTCTCTAATCTGTCTGTCTATCTGTCTGTCTATCTATCTATCTATCTATCTATCTATCTATCTATCTATCTATCTATCTATCTATCATCTATCTATCCTATCAATCATCCATCTCTCTCTCTCTCTTATCTGTCTGTCTATCTATCATTTCATCTGTCTGTCTGTCTGTCTGTCTGTCTGTCTATCTATCTATCTATCTATCTATCTATCTATCTATCTATCTATCTATCTATCTATCATATCAATCATCTCTCCCCCTCCCTTCTCTAATCTATCTCATCTCTCTCTCTCTAATCTATCTCATCTCTATCTCATTATCTCTCTCCCTCTCCTATCAATCATCCATCTCTCTCTCTCTTATCTATCTATCTATCTATCTATCTATCTATCTATCTATCTATCTATCTATCTATCATCTATGTATCGTCCACCTGTCCATCCGTTTCTCTGTTCTATCTATCTATCTATCTATCTATCTATCTATCTATCTATCTATCTATCTATCTATCTATCTATCTATCTATATCTCGCAGACTGAGCTCTCAGTGCAACAGGAAAAGATTTGTTTTAATGTCCAATGGGAGGTATTCTTAGCACACATAGTGATGGTCTTTCCATCATTTTCTACTTTTAACGCACTCATGAATGATTAATTGGTGAAATGGTTTCTCACAGAGGGTTGTGGCGTTCGTGAGAAACATGTCTCTGAACCATCCCAAGCCCCCATCACAATCACAACCCTCCTTGATTGGGAGCTGCCTGGAGTTGGCTGAAAGATAAGCCGCCGTATAAATGTTTCAAAGTGAATAAAATAAATAATAAATAAAGGGGCCTCATGGTATTTCTGCATCAGGGACGCTCTGTCTCCAAATTTAAATTGCTAGAGAGAAGCAAGATCTCCACGCATGTTTCCATGTTTTCACACTGCTTCTGGGAACGAGAATAGAATAGATGGTCCAGCTTGGGGAAAAAAAAACACCAAACAATTCCCCTCCATCTGCTTTTGTCTCACATAGGATTTTAAAAGAGCAGGAAGACAACGTGAAAGAAAAAACTATTCAGCTGCAGCAACAGCCTAAAAAAACAACTTGCTGTTCCAGGCAATAAAGCACACGTAGAACTCCCTTTAATAAATAAACACACAATCATTTTCCTCTTCCCTACACTACAGAGTCCTGGATTATATTGTCAGGCATTGTTTATGGCTTTTACACGGCCGTAAGACATTTTGCCTCTAGTTCGATTGAAATTTTAGAATGGAGTACAGAATGTCAGAGCTGGAAGGGACCGTAGAGGTCTTCTAGTCCAACCCGCCTCCTCAAGACAGGAGAACTTATTTCCATTCCGGATAAATGACTGTTCCGTCCCTTCTTAAAAATCTGCAGTGATGGAGCACCTGCAACTTCTGGAGGCAAGCTGTTCCGCTGGTCAATTGTTCTGTCAGGAAATTTCTCCTTAGTTCCAGGTTGCTTCTCTCCTTGATTACAGCAGTGGCCAAAATTGTGGAAACCTTTTGGGAAAAGTGTTTTTTTTTTTTTTAAATTTAATTTATATGCTGCCCTTCTCCGGAGACTCAGGGTGGCTTACAATGCGTTAAGCAATAGCCTTCATACTTTTGTATATACCTGCTTAGTAGGGCTTTTGCCCCCCCACCCCCAAGTGGTGTTATACAAAGTCAGCTTATTGCCCCCACAATCTGGGTCCTCATTTTACCTACCTTGAAAGGATGGAAGGCAGAGCCAACCTTGAGCCTGGTGAGATTCGAATTTACAGTAATTGCAGGCAGCTGGTTTTACTTAACAGTACTTAGTCTGCTGCACCACCAAGGCTCTCTAAAACTAGCTAATAACACCACTTTTTGGGGGGAGTAGTACCGTAAAATTATATATCAACGGAAAGATAATTTAATCAAGGATGTAATGCAATAACTTTTATGAAAGATTTGCTATCAGAACGGCAGTTACAGTATAAAGAAGAACATGTAGGAAAAAAATGAGATATACAAAAATGATCACCATAGAAAAAACGAGATATACAAAAATGATCACCCTGTCAGTGAATGCTTATTTGGATAACCTTTTGCATGATTGACAGCCTTACAACGTCTTCCCATGGAGTGAACCAAGTCTTTTAGTTCTGCAGCTGTTGTAATGAGAAACCAAGATTGAATGATGGCTTCTATTAACTGGGTTTTATTGCTGGGCTGCTTTTATTTATTTATTTTATTTTATTTTATTTTATTATTAAAATTTATATGCCGCCCTTCTCCTGCAGGACTCGGGCCGGCTCACACAATAAAACAACAACAACAATAACAACAATACAATGTTGAAAGCCAATTTAAAATTTTAAATTCCCAAATTAAAACCCCATAAATGGTCAGGGAATTTGATGGAAAAGCCATGTCTTCAGGCCGGTGCGGACCGTGTGGAGATCGGGAGCCGTCCGGAGCTCGGTGGGCAACCCATTCCAGAGGGTTGGTGCGGCCACAGAGAACACCCTCATCCTGGGGGTCGCCAGCCGACATTGTCTAGCTGATGGCACCCGGAAGAGGGCAGTTCTATGCAAACGCACAGGGCGGTGGGAGGCCGGTAGGAGGTGGTCCTGCAAGTACCTTGGGCCCATGCCACGTAGGACTAAAAAGTTTCTTTAGTCGGCTCCCTAGATTTTCAATTGGATTAAGGTCTGGGCTATTCCCAGGCCATTCCAGCAGTGGAATACGATTATCTCAAAACTTCCCCCCAAAAAAGTGATGTTATTAGCCATTAAACCTCAAAAATACACTTTTCCCAAAAGGTTTCCACAACTTTGGCCACGGCTGTAGTTTCCATTCATTGCTTCTTGTCCTGTCCTCTGGTGCTTTGGAGAATAGGTTTATCTGTATCTTCTTTGTGGCAGCTCCTCAAATATTGGAAGGCTGCTATCATGTCAGCCCAGTCTTCTTCTTCATTAGATTAGACATATATCCAGTTCCTGCAACCGTTCTTCATATGTTTTAGCCTTCGGTCCCCTGATCATCTTGGTTGCTCTCTCTGCGTTGCAAAATCTTGGATGCAAATAGGGAAGATGATTGCTAATCAATTGTACTAAGAACCATTGCTTCAAGAGAAGGAGGGATCGGGAGTGTGGGGGCTGCAGCCTGGCGTCCCTTCCCTTCCCTTCCCATTGACCTGGATTCATACATTTACAATGTTACGGTAAACTCACCTGCCACCAAACTATGTAATTAACTGTGACTTGGGAAGAAGAGACGCCTCGACCAGCAGTATATCATCTCTTCTCCCATCATAAATATTTAGGAAGAAAGGGAGATACGTGAGGACATCCAGATTTCACTGGCCTTTTAACCTGCAGGATTGTAAGAGAACAGAATAAGAGAGTTGGAACTCCCTGCTCGAGCAGGAGACCCGATACCAGTGATGGCTAACCTTTTTGCCTTTTTGCCATAATGCAAGGCACGGGTGACATCCCGCCCATGCTCCCCTGCGCATGTGTACACACCCCCACTCTGCTTCCGGCCTAGTAGGTTTCTCTATAGCCTCCTGGGACCAAAAACGGACTGTGGGGGAGCGCACCGCATCCCGCTGGCCCCATTTTGGGCCTAGTAGGCCTCCCTGCAGCCTCCTGGCACCAAAAACGGACTGGGGGGGTGCACCGCATCCCCCGTGCCCCATTTTGGCCTAGTAGGCCTCCCTGCAGCCTCCTGGGACCAGAAACGGACTGTGGGGAGGCGCACCACATCCCCTGTGCCCCATTTTGGCCTAGTAGGCCTCCCTGCAGCCTCCTGGGACCAAAAACGGACTGTGGGGAGGCACACCGAATCCCACGTGCCCCATTTTGGGCCTAGTAGGCCTCCCTGCAGCCTCCTGGGACCAAAAACGGACTGGGGGGGTGCACCACATCCCCCGTGCCCCATTTTGGCCTAGTTGGCCTCTCTGCAGCCTCCTGGGACCAAAAACGGACTGTGGGGGGCACACCGAATCCCGCGTGCCCCATTTTGGGCCTAGTAGGCCTCCCTATAGTCTCCTGGGACCAAAAATGTGACCCCGCCCCCCGTGCATGCGCAAGCGATCCCCCCCCCGCGCATGAGCGTGCATCTCCTGCATGCACTCACTCCCGCACAGACGTGGCAGACCTGAAAATCAGCTGGCCGGTGGGAGGAGCGCGCGCATGCGTGGTGAAGCTGAGCTGGTCGACGGCTCGCATGCCCACAGAGAGGGCGTCACGTGCCACGAGTACCATAGGTTCATCATTACAGCCCTGTACCATTTCAGGCAAATGGATGTCCAATCTCTTTAAAAACCAGCAGAAATTTCTCCTTACTTCTAAGTTGCTTCTCTCCTTGGTTACTTTCCATTTGTTGCTTCTTGTCCTGCCTTCAGGTGCTTTGGAGAATAGCTTGACCCCGTTCCTTGTGGTAGCCCCTCAAATATTGAAACACTGCTATCATGTCATCCCTAGTCCCGCTTTTAAACTAGACATACCCAATTCCTGCAATTGTTTTAGCCTCCAGCCCCCTAAACATTCGTGTTGTTTTTTCTGGACTTTTTCCAGAATCTCAACATCCTTTTTTCATCATTCTGAGCAAAACTGGATGCAGTATTCCAAGTATGGCTTTACCAAGGCATTATAAAGCGGTACTAACACTTCGTTCCATCCCTCTGTTAATGCAGCCTAGGACTGTGTTGGCTTTTCTGGCAGCTGCCGCACACTGCTGGCTCATATTTAAGCGCTTCGTTAAGTGAGACCTGGATTGTGTCCGCTTTTGAGCTCAGCTCTTTAAACACAGACCCTGAAAGACCAGATCAGGTTCAGAAATGGCTCGTCGGGATTACAAAACCTGCAATCCGAGCCGAATAATGAACAATTACCCATGTTTGGCTTGCAAAGGAGAAGAATGAAATGAGATACGGTTGTAGTTAACAAAAGGAGTTATAAGTACAGGCTGCTGCATGTAAAAGAGGCAGATATATATTCCCAGTTGAAATGGCGAGCAGGCCGAGAAGAACTGGTTGACAGATTCAGGAGGATTTGGGAGATGAGACATACTAGAACCTCTAAAACAGGGGTCGGCAACCTTAAACACTCAAAGAGCCACAAAGGTCCTAACCAGAAGCCCCCGTTCAGTTCTGGAGACGACCGGAAGTCCGATTCCCCCACCATAGAGTCTCCTCCTAGCATGGCGTCCTTTTTCCTAACCAAAAGTCCTATGAATTGTGGAGCCGACCGGCGACAAGGAGCTGCAGCAGAGGGATAAAAGAGCCACACATGGCTCCGGAGCCACGGGTTGCTGACCCCTGCTCTAGAAGACCAGAGGTTCAGCTTGCTGGATGGCCCGAGGGCCACTGTCAGATAATTTAACAGATTCTTGCCCTGAGCAGAAAGAATGACTAAATGTCCATTAGATCTTTTATTCAAACCTACCCATTTGATGACCAAATCAACAAGGCTGTTTCATTGGGTTCACATCTGGAGCCAAACTGAAACAGATACCTTCTCTAAGTGGACACATGGATAAATAAAGTATAGTTGAACCATTCCTTACGGATCAAGGGAGGTTTCTTCAGGAATCCTTCTTTAGGAAAGTTAAGCATTATCCCCTCATGTAACAAAGAATAGGTTCTTAATCTGGATCAACTAGATTCAAAAGCCACCCAGACAGGAATCAAGGCTGCAGTGACTGAAAACGATCCTTCAAAATCGGAGGAGATGCCATTTCGTGCGAACCCATCTGTGTGCGAACTCAACATCCAGGTCAGCAAAATGAAGATTCTCAGTCATCCAGAGAGAATTGTCTGAAGGTTGAATTTTTTTTAAAAAATGAGGCCAATTGCAATGATTCAGACAACTTCAGACAACCCTCATCGGGGTCAGCAGGGAGATTAAATAAATTTAATCTGAAAACGCAAGCAGATTATTACCCCAAGTTAGCAGTTAACAATATTAACAACTCCAGATCCAGCTAGAAAAACCAAGCAAACTGGAAAGTGCTTTGTGGATGGTGGATGTAGAGAATAACACTTTCATGCCATCAGGATAATGATTGTATAATTTGGGAAGGTAACATAATGCTGTTTGGGTTTGAAGGGATAGTTAGATGATGCTGATTGGTGCAATCGATTGTTCTTGTAATTTTTTAAATATATATTTATGATTTTATACGAGCTGCCTGGAATGTGTCAAATCAGGCAGGACATAACTTATGTAAATAAATAAAAATAAATGAATGCTCTGAGCGGGCTTAGCTGATTATTTGATGGATTCTGTCCCACTTCTGGTTTATACACTCACACAGACAGTTGCTGTGGTGAATTAGCAGCTTTCCCAAGGTCGAGGAGATAACAGCAGATAAGGAATGCAATCCAAAACAGTCTCTAAGCAACACCTGCTTGCTGGAGTGGTTTTGCTTTTTTAACAGGAGCGTACAGAATAGTCGAAATCCAATCCAAAGCTCTGAGAGCCAGGTCAAGGTTGTGAGACAATCCAGAGGTCACAATTTCAGGAGCAAAAAAAAAATGTCACACAAGAGCTGGAGATCAGAGAATCAATTCCAACAAAGGCTACAGCGAAGCGGAAGCAGACAACTCGCCAGTCAGCTCGCCATGGCCAAATTCGTTGCGGCCAACTCAACACAGGTCAACTCGCTGTGGTCATAAGTCACTTTTTTCAGTGCCGTTGTAACTTTGAACAGTTGCTAAACCAACTGTTGTAAGTCGGGGCTACTTGTAGTAGGAGAAGGTGTAATGCCTGTTATGCATGAATGCAGGGTCTCCAGAAGAGCTCATGGGGCCCTTCCATGCAATCAGGCTGGGGTTAAATCGTTAGAGTGAAACCTGAGTTCAGATCCCATTTGACAAAAGAACTCATGATGTGCCCTGGAACAGTTCATCTTCTGCTAGCTCAACCTACCTCGCAGGGTTGTTGTGGATATAAAGATAGGGAGATCCTTTGTTAATGCCTTGAGAAAAAGAGAAAAGGCGGGTTTTAAAACCATATATGAATAGATGCAGAGGTAGTTCTCAATTTACAACAGTTCGCTTAGTGACCATTCGAAGTTACGACAACACTGAAAAAAAGTGACCGATGACCATTTTTCAGATTGTATGACTGTTGCAGCATCCCCACAGTCAAGTGATGTTCAGATGCTTGACAACTGACTCACATTTATGACGGTGGCAGTGTAACATGATTCCCTTCCAACAGGCCAAGTCGACTGGGCAGCCAGATTCACTTAACAATCGTGTTCCTAATTTAACAACTCCAGTGATTCACTTAACAACCGCAGCAAGGAAAGTTGTAAACTGGGGCAAAACTGTTAAAAGAGTTTGCAGCAATCCAACCAGCACACAAGTAAACAATTCAGCAGGATTCATTTATAAAAGAAACTTCTTTATATACAATACCCATACAGCAGAAGCCGGAACCAGAACTCAGAATCCATGTAGCGCTGCTGGCTGCCAGAAGAAAAAAAAGCCTAGAAACTAGTGGATTGTGATTTCACTGAACTAAGGTTGCATAAAATCTTGGTTTACGTAGGAAGAACCTGGCTAAAGAGAAATTACACATAAAACCTACGAAAAAGAAAGAAAACAAAAACTCCCTGAACACATGTCTCACTTAGCAACATAACTGTTAGGCTCAATTGTGGTCGTAAGTCGAGTTGAGAGAACCTGCACTTTTTTCCTGCTCTGAGTCTTTAGATCTTCCATATACAGGCAGTCGTCAACTTAATTGACCATCAGTGAGCCTGGAATTATGCTGGTAAATTGTGTCGGTTGTTAAACGGCTCATTATATGACGGTGCCCAATTTTACCATCTTTTCTGCGGTGGTTGTTATTTAGATACCACCGTTGCTAAGCAAACACCGCAGTCATTAAGGAAAACCACTGTACCCAATGGGTGGGTTATTATTATTATCTTGCCAGAAACCAGAATTAAGCACTGGAAAAACAACGAAAGAAATGTGGGATCCTATTAAATGCAGCCCGTAATGTGATCACGTGGCCATAAAGGGGAGAAGGGGCAGCCATCAAAACTTCAAAACTGGGACATAAAATAGCTCTGGGGAGGTTTGTCATAACTTTGGACGGTTGCTAAGCAGCAGGTCATAAGTCAAGGACTAGCTCTATAGTTGGCTTTTCACCTCAAAATGAGCACCCAAGGTAGTTATTAGCAATTATCTGGGAACCACCCTGTGCAATGAAGCGAAATCTTCTTTTTGGTGAACTAAAAATTGGCCTCAGGAACTGGATCCTGCCGTTTTGGGGGGAACGGAATCTCGGCAGCAAAAGGGGCTTCTCTTTTATGAGGGCTTTCAGCTTTGCAAACCCTCGAATTTCATCCTGTCAATTTCTGCCCGTTTGCCCAACCTATCAAGATGGATTTTATACTCCATTTCTGCTTTCTAGAGCATGAGTGATTTATTTAACTTAAGAGCAGGCTTGTATCCTGAGGAAGGCTGGGTTAGAAGGAGCAAAAAAATAAAAAAAATAAAATCAAAATTGCTGAAGAAAATCAGCTGAAAATGGAGTATGCTGATGATACCCCTCAGATGAATAGAGGGAAACTTAAAGTAGCAATGGATGGAAACTGAACGAAGAGAGAAGCAATCTAAAACTAAGGGGAAATTTCCTGATAGTGAGGACAATTAACCAGTGGAACAACTTGCCACCAGAAGTTGTGAATGCTTCATCACTGGAGGCTTTTAAGAGACTGGGCAACCATTTGTCTGGAATAGTATAAGGTCTCCTGTTTGAACAGGGAGTTGGACTAGAAGACCTCTGAAGGTCCCTTCCATTATTCTGTCATTCTAAAGTGAAAGAACAGAGTGCCAAAGCTGGTCTGCTGCTAAATATTAAAAAGAAAAATTAAGCTTGTGCTATCAGGGCTAAAGTGCAAGAAAGTTGTTACAGATAGCCCTCGACTTGCGACCACAACTGAGCCCAAGATTTATATTGCAAAGTGAGACGTTTCTCAAGTGAGTTTTTGCCCTTGTCTATGGCTTTTCTTGCCACGTTTCTTCAGTGAATCCCCCGCAGCTGATAAAGTTAGAAATGAACTTTCATTGCATACAGCTCTCAGAAGCTATTCATTGTATACACCACCTCCAACCTACCTACAGGAACCTGACAAAATAAATAAATAAATGCAAAATTATATCTGTCTGTCTAATCTATCTATCTATCTATCTATCTATCTATCTATCTATCTATCTATCTATCTATCTATCTATCTACATCTCTCTCGTCTATCTATCCATCCATCCATATCTTTCTCTCATCTATCTATCATATCTCTCTCTCATCTATCTATCCATCCATCCATCCCTCTCTTTCTCTCATCTATCCATTATCTCCCTCTCTCTCATCCATCCATCCATCATCCCTCTCTCATCTCTCTGTCTGTCTGTCTATCTATCTATCCATCCATATCTCTCATCTATCATTCTCATCTATCATCTCTCTCTCTCATCTATCCATCCATCCATCTCCTATCATCTATCTCTCATCTATCTATCTATCTATCTATCTCCATCCATCCATCCATCCATCCATCCATCCATCATCTCTCTCATAAATCTATCTATCCATCTCTCTCTCTCTCTCTCTCATTTATCTATCTATCCATCTCTCTCATTTATCTATCTATCAATCTCTCTCTCTCATCTATCCATCATCTCTCTCTCTCTCTCATCTATCTATCTATCTATCTATCTATCTATCTATCTATCTATCTATCTATCTATCTATCTATCTATCTATCATCAATCATACGACACAGAAACAACAGTCTAATTTGAACAGTCTAGATTCACTTAACAACCGGGTTACTCAATTTAACGGCAGGGATTCGCTTAACCAAGGTGGCAAGAAAAGTCGTAAAACGGGGCAAAAGCACACTGAACCCACTCTCTCACTCAACAACATAAACGTGGGGCTCGGTTGGAGTCGTAAATTAAGGACGACCTCTCCTCTTTTTCTTCTTTTTACATCCTGGCGACCAAAATCCTCCACTCGGGGGGACACAGGAAAGTCCGAGGACGGAGCCCAGAGAAGCGATCCACTGATCGATCCAGCGGAGGATCCCTTTTAGGAGCCCCGGGAAGGAGGCGGCGGCGGACCGGGAAGGCAAGAAGGCAGCCAGGCCGGGACTCAGCCCGGAGCGGGGAGGCGCCGAGCCCTCCCTGCCGCGCAGCTGGGTTGGCTCTTGGGGCAGCACCGCCCGGCCTCCGCCTCCGCCTCCGTCCCTCCCCGCCTGGCCGTCCCGGCGCCGCCTGCCCCGTCCCGGTTTCCGCTGGCAGCCGAGCCGAGCCGAGCCGTGCCAAGAGAGCAGACCGGTACCCGGGCTTGGTACCTCGGTCCAGCAAGGCGGTAAGTGCGCTGCATGGCCGGAGGGCAGCCAGGCCGGAGGAGCGAGCTGGATCGAGGGCTGCGGCCGGGGAGGTGGGGGGGATTCGGTGCCGGAGCTCGGTCCCGGCTCGGGGGGCTCCGGAGGGCTCGGTCGGATGGGGGAAGGAAGGAAGGCGGAGCGGGGCGGCGGGGTGGGTGGGGAGGGCAAAGAGCCCCTCTCCCCTCCCCCGCGAACCTTTGCAACTTCGGGGAAGGGGGAGGGTCTCTCCTGCAAGCGCGATCCCAGCCCCCCACCCCACCCACCCCCCGGTCCTCCGTGGGTGCTGGGTTGCCCGGGCCGGAGGGGGTGGAGGGCTGGGTCTCCATCCCGAAAGGCGGGCGAGAGAGGAGTTGGAGTGGGCCGCCCCCCCTCTCGCCCCCCCCCCCCCTTCTCCACCTCCGGCCGCTCTTACTCCGAAGTGCCAGGCGGGCGGAGCTTGAATTTGGCCAACTTCGGTCCGGTTTGGTTAACTCGCGATTTGGGCTCTTCCAGCCGCTCTCGGCGCCTGGAAAAGTCTCAATCTCTCTCTGTCTCTTTCCTTCCTTCCCCACTCTCCCTCCCCCTCTTTCCCTCTCCCTCCTATCTATCGTTCTATCATCCTATCTATCATCTGTCTATTTTTTCTATCTATCTAATGTTCTCTCTCTCTCCCTCCTTCCCTCCCACTCTCTCTCCCCCTCTCCCTCTCTGTCCTACCTATCGTTCGATCATTATATCATCTACCTACTCCATCTAATGTTCTCTCTCTCTCCCTCCCTCCTTTCTATCGTTCTATCATCTATCTAATCTAATATTCCCTCCCTCTTTCCCCCTCTCTCCCTCTCTCTCCTATCTATCTTTCTATTGTTCTATCATCTATCTATTCTAATATTCCCTCCCTCTTTCCCCCTCTCTCCCTCTCTCTCCTATCTATCTTTCTATCGTTCTGTCTACTCCATCTAATGTTCTCTCTTTCTCTCCCTCGCTCTCCCCCCTCCCTCTCTCTCCCTCACTCCCCTGTCTCTCCCTCTCTTCTATCATTCTATCGTCTATCTATTCTATCTAATGTTCTCTCTCTCTCCCTCCCTCTTTCCCCCCCTCTCTCTCCTATCTAACATTCTATCATCTATCTATTCTACCTATCTAATGTTTTTTATCCATCCATCCATCCAATGTTCTATCTATCTATCTATCTATCTATCTATCTATCTATCTATCTATCTATCTATCTATCTATCTATCTATCTTTCTACTTACCTACCTACTTACCTACCTACCTACCTACCTACCTACCTACCTATTGGTTTATTGATCTATCATTCGGTCTATCTATCGGTCTACCTACCTACCTACCTATCTACCTACCTACCTATCATTCTATCACTCTATCGTTCTAACGTTCTATCATTCTATCGTTCTATCTATCTATCTACCCACCTAGCTACCTATCATTCTATCGTTCTTTCGGGTTCGTGTTCGTTCGTGTTCTGTCTATCATTCTATCTATTTATCTATCTACCTATCTATCTTATCTATCTATCGTTCTATCTAATCTATTTATTGGCAGCTTGCCCTCTAGGAAAAAAAAAAGGACCGAGCAAGGGGGGAGGAGCACGTTATCTCTGCGTGGAAATGCTTAGAGCTCTTATTTCTCGTGTGAACAGTAGCTGAGGCTGTTCTGTGAAGGAGGGCAACCTGTGGAGGGCGAGTCCGGTACTCTGGAGCGGTTTTGAAAGGAGAAAAGTGCAAGTCAGAAATGGCACTGCCTCTGAGTTGGGGGTGGAGGATGCGATTACCTCCCCTTTGACCTTTCCTTCACTCTCCCCAAATGTTATCTGAAGAGGCCAAGGGCTGTTGCCTCCTACCTCTTTTCTTCCCCTTCTCCCTAATTTTACAGGTTGATCGCAGACCAGCATAACCGTTATGCAATTAGCATAGTTCCCAAGAAGAATCCAGAAGGGCTCAGAGTATGCGATGTGGAGCATCCCAGAGCAAAACTGCAAACTAGCATTTCAGTCGATCCGAACTGAGCTGGAAAGGGACCTTGGAGGTCTTCTAGTCCAACCCCCTGCTTAAGCAGGAACCCCCATTTCAGACTAATGGTTGTCCAATCTCTTTTTAAAAACCTCACTGATGAAACATCCAGGGCTGGGCTTCAAAACTTTGAGCAAGGGGTTCTCTGTGCAGTTGCCGGGTGGGCGTGGCCATGGTGGGCGTGGCCTAGTCAGCCTCCTGCACCGTGGGGGTGGGGCGTTTTTGTCCTCCCCAGACTCCGGAGGCTTTCCTCGAGCTTCCGGGAGGGCGAAAACAGTCTCCTCAGGCCCTCTGGAGGCCAGAAACGCGCCCGTTTCCGGCCTTCCTGAAGTTCCAGTAGGCCCATTTTTCGCCCTTCTTGAGTCTCCATGCGCATCCTGTACTTACCTGCATCCAAAATGGGCCGCATGGAGACTCCTGGGAGGGGAGGGGCAGGGGGGGCAGGGCCAGCCAAGAGTGGGATTTGGGGGTTCTCCAAACTGCACAGAATCTTAGCTAGAGGTTCTCCTAAACCCCTGCGAACTCCCAGCAGCCTATCCCTGGAAACACCCACAACTTCTGGAGGCCAGCCGTTCCACTGGTGAATTGTCCTCCCTGTCAGGAAGTTTCTCCTTAATTCCAGGTTGCTTCTCTCCTTGATTAGTTCCCATCCATTGTTTCTTGTTCTGCCCTCGGGTGCTGTGGAAAATTTGTCAGCTGATTGCAGAGGGACCGCATCAAGATCAGCAGAAGTGATAACACTTCTTTATACCATACTGGTGAGGCCATATTTGGAATGCTGCCTCCAAATTCTGGTCACCACGATACAGAAAAGTGGCTGAGACCTTAATTTTAAGGGGTGTAGAGAAGAGCAATAAAAATGATAAGTGCTCTGGAGGCTAAACCGAGATGGTGAACCTATGGCCCGTGAGCCGTTGCCTAGCTCAGCTCCACTGCGCATGCGCGCATGTGCCTCCTGCCGGCCAGCTGATTTTTGGGATGCGCAGGAGGTGGGGCGCATGTGGGAAATTTGCATGCATGCGCTGAGGATCGCACGTGCATGCGCGGGGTGGAGCATGGATGGGGCTGGCGTGACTTCCCCCACAGCCCGTTTTTGGGCCCAGGAGGCTGCAAAGAGGCCTACTAGGCCCAAAACTGGGGCGGGGCATGTGTGCATGCGTGGGGGGCGCACGCATTGTGTTATGGGTGCCGGCACACAGACGTGCGCTTTTGGCACACGAAGAGAAAAAGGTTAGCTATCACTGGGCTAAACTGTATGATGAACAGTTGAGGGAGGGAGGCAGTGATGGGATTCAAGTAATTTAACCACCGGTTCTCCCGAAGTGGTACGAACCGGCTGAATCCCACCACTGGAGGGAGATATGTCTACCCAATAAAAGAGAAGGAGTAGGGCAGGACATGTTAGCTGTCTTTTAGTAGTTGAGTTGTCATGAGAAGGAAGGGCTAACTTGTTCTCCAGAGCTCCAGAAGACAGGGCAGGAAGCAAGGGATAGAAAGTAATCAAGGAGAGGAAGAACCTGAGGAGAAATTTCCTGATGGTGTGAACAATTAAAGAGTGGAATGGCTTGTCTGCAGAGGTTGTAGGTGCTCCCATCACTGGAGGCTTTTAAGAAGAGACTGGACAACCATTTGACCAGGATTGTATAAGACAGGAATCCCCAACCACTACCGTAGTAGGAATCCCCAACCACCACCATAGTAGACCAAGCCACGGAAATGGTGGCCGAGCACTGAGTCATGCCCAATTTTATGTCCTTCTCTGCCATGGTTCTCTGCCATGGTTGTTACGCAGTTGTTAAATAAATCATGCAGCTGTTACTACAGCTAGCTTCATTGATTTTGCTCATAAATGTATGCCAATGCCAAGTGCCTCAGTTTTGGTCACCTGAAGGTGGGATGGCTGCAATGGCTGTAAGATTGAGGAATGGCCGTAAGCCACCTTTTTCAGTGCTGTTGTAATTTGAATGGTCACTATATGAATGGTTGTAAGTAGAGGACTATCTATTTTCTTAGTAATTTCTTAGTTCCTGCCTAACTCCTGCTTCAGCCTTTCCCTTTTAATAAAGCATCTCTCCTTTGTAAGCAGCATTCATATCTGCATGAATGCTATTCTGTTATTCCGTTATTCTGTTATTCCATTGTTCTGTTACTCTGTTATTCCATTATTCCATTATTCCTTTATTATTTTTATTTATCTATTTTATTTATTTATCTATATTATTTATCTATTATTCTCTTATTGTGTTATTCTATTATTCTGTTACTCCATTATTCTATTATTCTGTTATTCTTTTATTCTGTTATTCTGTTACTCCAGTATTCTATTATTCTGTTATTCTGTTATTCCATTATTGTTATTCTATTATTCTGTTATTCCGTTATTCTGTTATTGAAACTCTCTTATTCTGTTATTTAATTATTCAATTATTCCATTATTCTGTTATTCTTTTATTCCGCTACTCCGTTATTTTATTATTCTGTTACACCATTATTCTATTATTCTGTTATTCTATTACTCCATTATTGTTATTCTATTATTCTATTATTCTGTTATTCCATTATTCTGTTATTGAAACTCTGTTATTCTGTTAATCCGTTACTCTGTTATTCTTTTATTCCATTATTCTGTTATTTTGTTATTCTGTTATTCTTTTATTCCGTTATTCTGTTATTTTATTATTCTGTTATTCTGTTTTGAAATGAAGTGCACATAGCTCTCACTGTAAAACTACAATATTCATTTAGGGACTGTTCAAAGTTGCAGAGGCACTGAAAAAATGACTTGTGACCGTTTTTCACACTTATGACCGTTGCAGTGTCCCTATGGCCATGTGATCAAAATTCAAACACTTAGCAACTGCAATGTATTTATGACGGTGGCAGTATTCTGGGTGTTATGTGATCCCTTTTTGCGACCTTCAGAGAAGTGAAGTCAACAATTCACTTAACAGCCGTGCTAGTAGTTTAACGATGGCAATGATTCACTTAACAACGGTGGCCGAAAAGGTCGTCAAACGGGGCAAAACTCAACAACGGTCAGGCTTAGCAACAGGAATTTTGAAACCCAATTGTGGTCGGAAGTCGAGAACTCCCTGTACCATGTATTTCTTATGCTACCTGCCATCCGGCTGCCGTGGATTGATTCCTCTGTCTGGAATCATCTTCTGGATGGGAGAGGCTGTTTTGCCTCCTCCGTTCTCGGGCTCCCGTCACATGGCTTGGCCACTCGACCGAAGCACGAGAGGCCTTGCGGAAATTTAATCATTGACTGTGTTTTTGCCCTGTTCTTTTTTAGTTCAGTGACTCGTTTCCTCTTTCAGGATTGTAACTCAAGTATTTCTGGAAGCAAAAATAAAAAATGCAGCCGTCTTAAAACTGAATTTAAACGTGTGGCATTGGAGAGATATTGTCTATCTTGCGGCTTCTACATTCCTGTAACTTTGGGTTTACGCTGAACAAGCATCTCTCTTGGACGCCATTTGTCGGCTGTTTCTGAAATAGTGTTCTGCACACTATTTTTCCATAAATATTTCCGTTTTCCTCAGGAAATTCCTGTTCCTGTAGGGTCAATCTGATTAGGATATCCTGTTAGATGTCTGTGGAGATTCTCAGTCATCCAGGTTATGGTTGTCCCAGAGGTGCTTTTTTTCAACTGAACTTCCGTGTTTTTTTCCTTCGAAGACGTTTTGCTTCTCATCCAAGAAGCTTCTTCACCTCTGACCGGATGGAGGGAAATGGAACAATTTATATTCCTTGCAGAGAGTTGGACGTTTGCATCTCTGAAAGAATGCAAATGATCAGCTGTCGGCAAGGAATATAAATCCTTCCATTCCCCACCATCCAGTCCAGGGGTCGGCAACCTTAAACACTCATAGAGCCATTTGGACCCGTTTTCCAAAGAGAAGAAAACACCGGGAGCCACAAAACCCTTCCCGTGCCTGATTATTTCCTGAGCAGCTACAAAACTAGCATAAGGAGTTGAATTAAACATTCTGTTTTCTTCTGAGAACTTTTCTTTTCTTGGATTTATCCATGGTTGGCCTAACGGGAGTTGAAAAGCTCAATAAATTGCGTGCTGGCGGGTGTCACACATTGGCGGTTGTGATGCATATTTTGAGTGACAGGGAGCCAAAGCAGAGGGATGAAAGAGCCACATGCGGCTCCAGAGCTGTGGATTGCTGACTCTTGATCCGGTCAGAGTTGAAGAAGCTTCTTGGATGAGAAGGGAAATGTTTTCAAACAAATTACCCAGAAAGTCCAGTTGCCTCTTGAAAAAGCACCTCTGGGATATCCTGTTAGCCTCCCCTCCCCGGGATGACCAGGTCTGACTCTGCTTAGCTATCCAAGATCAACCAAGATTAACTAAGGATCATGGTATTGAAAGCATGAGGCTGGAATATCAGTAAATGAATAGTGAATGTAATGTTGTTATATTAATTTAACCCACTGGTGTCGGTTTAAGAAAATCTGTGAAAATATCAATAATTGCTATTTGTTTTATTTATTTTTGTCCATGTTTGTTATTTGTGTAAATCACTCAGTGGTGAACATATTTAACATACCTTCCTCCTCCTATTTACCTCAACCCTGTGAGGTAGATTGGGCTGAGAGAGAGTGATTGGCTCAAAATCACCCAGGCGGCTTTCATCCCTAAGGCGGGACTAGAATTCACTGTCTCCTAGTGATTGGCTCAAAGTAACACAGCTGGCTTTCATCCCTAAGGTGGGACTAGAATTCACCATCTCCTAGTGATTGGCTCAAAGTAACACAGCTGGCTTTCATCCCTAAGGCAGGACTAGAATTCACCATCTCCTATGATTGACTCAGAGTCACCCAGTCGGCTTTCATCCCTAAGGCGGGACTAGAATTCACTGTCTCCTAGTGATTGGCTCAAAGTCACCCAGTCGGCTTTCATCCCTAAGGCGGGACTAGAATTCACTGTCTCCTAGTGATTGGCTCAAAGTAACACAGCTGGCTTTCATCCCTAAGGCAGGACTAGAATTCACCATCTCCTATGATTGACTCAGAGTCACCCAGTCGGCTTTCATCCCTAAGGCGGGACTAGAATTCACTGTCTCCTAGTGATTGGCTCAAAGTAACACAGCTGGCTTTCATCCCTAAGGCAGGACTAGAATTCACCATGTCCTAGTGATTGGCTCAAAGTCACCCAGTCGACTTTCATGCCTAAGGCGGGACTAGAATTCACCGTCTCCTAGTAATTGGCTCAAAGTCACCCAGCCGGCTTTCATTCCTAAGGCGGGACTAGAATTCACCATTTCCTAGTGATTGACTCAGAGTCACCCAGTCGGCTTTCATCCCTAAGGCGGGACTAGAATTCACTGTCTTCTAGTGATTGGCTCAGAGTCACCCAGCCGGCTTTCATGCCTAAAGTGCAACTCCCAATTTCTAGCTTGGTGCCTTAACCACTAAAACCACACGGGCCGTGCATTTCATTGGCTAAAAACGTGCAATGTGGCTCATTTCTTTTGCACCGAAAGAAGACATTAAATATTTTTTTTAAAAAATGCTTTATTTTTTTTAAAAAAGAAGTGTCTCTCCCTCCCCCTAACTCACGAAAACCCTCTTCGTTACATACCCCTGAACAAATTAAAAACAGGTTGCCCTCCTGAAGAGCGCGTGTTCGCAGGGCAGCGTCCAACACTCCTCCAGGCGGGAACAGGCGAGGCGTGTGGCATTTCGCTCCCAGAGATGGAGAACCCTACATCTGCAAAACAGCTGTGCCCCTCCTCCATCTTGCCATGCTCTCTGCAGCTTGTAAATACCAAACCAACCACCCACCCCCCCCCCGCCTTTTTTTTTGGTCAAATGCTTTCCTGACATCAAAGCATGCGACGTCTGTAGCATTCCCGCTATTTATAAAAGACGTCGTGCCGTCAAAAGCACGGAATAAGCTTCGTTTGATACGACCCGTTCTTGACGGATCTGATTTCCAGGAATCGCTGCTTTATTTTCAGAATAACAGACAAATTTCTTTATACTTGGCCCTGGGATTTGTTGAAGAACAGGTAGTCCTTAACTTACAGGTTCGTATACTGACCGTTGGAAGTTATAATGGCGCTGAAAAATGTGACTTATGACCACAGGTGGGCGTCATATACTGTAACAACCGGTTCGCCCAGACCCGAAAATGTGAGCACGCGCAGGCGGCATTGAAAAACCGGCGATTATATAGGACGTGATAGCGCCAGGGTGGGAGGGCGGGCCCAGCCGCTGGTTGGAGCTACCGGTTCACTCAAACCGGTCCGAAGTGGCAGCAGCCCACCGCTGCTTATTCCTGTTTTTCACACCTACAAACATTTATAGCTTCCCCATCAGTGGTGGGATTCAAATAATTTAACAACCGGTTCTCTACCCTAATGACCGGCTAGGTGGACGTGGCCAGGGAGTGTGATAGGCAGCACTCGGCCTCCTGTGCTCCCCTGGGAGTGAAAATGGGCCACAGGAAGGCCGCACTGCACTCTGTCGTGCCCCGTTTTGGGCCTAGTAGGCCTCCCTGCACTTACCTGGGAGCGAAAATGGGGCACGTGGGGATTCCTGGAAGAGGAGGGTCCAACCAGCAATTTAACTACCAGTTCACTTGAACTGATCCGAACCGGCTGAATCCCACCACTGTTCCCCATGATCAAAATTCGAATGCTTGGCAACGGGTTCATATTTATGACCATTGCTGTGTCCTGGGAGGGGGGGGGGAGTCATATGATCCCCTTTTGCGACCTTTGGACAAGGAAAGTAAACGGGGAAGCCAGATTCACTTAACAACCAGGTTACTAACTGATCAACCGCAGTGATTCATTTAACAAGTGCAGCGAGAAAGGTCGTAAAATGAGGCAACCTTGTCTCACTCAACAATGAAAATTTTGGGCTCAATTGTGGTGATAAGTCGAGGGCTCCCTGTAGAGGGAGTCCTCGACTTACAACAGTTTGTTTAAAGACCGTTCGAGGTTACAACAGCACAGAAAAAAAGTGCCTTGTGACCATTTTTCACACTTAACGACCGTTGCAGCATCCCCATGGTCATGTGATCAAAATTTGGGCCCTTGGCAACTGGCTCATAATTATGACAGTTGCAGTGTCCCGGATCATCAATGGGGAAGCCAGATTCACTTAAAAACCAGGTTGCTAATTTAACAACTGCAGTGATTCATTTAACAACCGTAGCTTAAAAGGTCATAAAACGGGGCAAAATTAACTGAACCAGTGTCTCAACAGACATTTTGGTCATAAGTAAAGGGCTCCCCGTGTTGATGTCCAGAATTCACATAGCAAAATAAAGTAGCCAAATGTACTTTCCTATAAATTGGCAACACCCAGAAGTATTCATATAATGCCTACTAATGAAAGATTACATTAAAAATAGAAATACTTGAAAACTTGATGAGTTGCGATAGGTTCTTGGAAAGTTATCTATAGTGAATTTAAATTCCTTTTAAGATGCTCAGATAAGGTGTGGGGGGGGGGGAGAAATTAATTTGGCACTCTCTCAAATTATTAGAACTAGATAAATTTTGCTTCCAGCCATTATTTCTCTTAACTGAGGTTCATATATTAAAACCCGGAAGACGCTCCTGGCTAGTTATTTTTCTTCGAAAGAACATAAAACTGTTTTTAGCGTAATTGAAGAGTTTTCCAAGCAAAAGAATTAACGGCCATCATCATGCAAAAGTCATTGTGCAAATTGACGGCTCAGCTACTTGAAAGTTCTTTGTTAGGCTGTAACCATTCCATTAATTTTGTTATTCAGCGTCCATTCTGAAGCTAACATTTTACAGATCTTCCTTGACTTAAGACCGTAATTGAGCCCGGAGTTATGGCTGTAAGGTTTGCCAGTCGTTAAGTAGGTCACCATGGGGCCACGCCCGATTTGTAAAATGGACATGGCAGTTGTTAAAGCAAACTGATTGTACACAATGGAAGTTCTTTGCTGGAAACGGGAAATAAATTAGAATTAGAATTCTTTATTGGCCAGGTGTGATTAGATACACAAGGAATTTGTCTCTGGTGCATAAGCTCTCAGTGTACATACAAGGTATAAATGATAAATCGTGAACATAGTCATCATAAAAATATAACAAATGTGTTTCTGGTTTTAAAAAAAGCAACATTTTTAATCACAGTTATGTGATTGTGGGAATGTCGCAAATTGGGTGCCTTAGTTGTTGGGCACCCAAAATATGATCACGTGACCATGGGCAGGTGAGGGTGGCCACCTGAAACTTCGCACCTGGATTCTAAGTAGCCCGGGGGAGGACTGTTTTAACTTCGAAGGACCAGTCATAAGTCAAGGACTAACTGTATCTACCCTGTTCATAAATGTGTTACTGGACTTGTACAGACTCTGGATCTTTTCCAACAAGGAGTATACTAAGAGTAACAGAGTTGGAAGGGAACTTCAAGGTCATCTAATCCTCGCAGGAGACTCGAACCACTGAACTGCTGGCCTTTTTGATTGACAAGCTCAGTGTCTTAGCTACTGAGCCACCTAGTCATCCAACCAACTTTACCTGTTGAAAGCAACAGCCAGCCTCTTTAGTTGTGGTATCACGATAACCTTGGGTCTGATCCACTACTGGTAGTCCTCAAGTTACAATCCTTCATTTAGTGACCGCTTGAAGTTACAATGGCACTGAAAAGAGCGACTTGTGACTGTTTTTCATACTTAACGAGCATTTCAAGAGCCGTGGTGGCGCAGTGGTTAGAATGAGGTACTGCAGGATAATTCTGCCAACTGCCAGCAGTTCGATCCTCACCGGCTCAAGATTGAAGCAGCTTTTCGTCCTTCCGAAGTCGGTAAAATGAGGACCCAGATTGTTGAGGGCAATAGGCCGGCTCTGTAAACAGCTTAGAGAGGGCTGTAAAACCCTGTGAAGCGGTATATAAGTCTAAGTGCTATTGTAACATCCTTTCGGCCATCTGGTCAAAATTTGGATGCTTAGCCACTGGCCTGTATTTATGACGGAGCCCTGGGATCATACGATGACCTTTTGGGACCCTCTGACGAGCAAGGCCGGTGGGGAAGCCAAGATTCACTTAACCACTGTGTTATGACCTTCACAACAGGAGTGATTCGCTTAAAAACTGAAGCAGGAAGGGTTGTAAAATGAGTCAAAACTCACTTAACACACTGCTTTGCTTAGCAATTGAAATTTTGGCCCGAATTGTGAGCTAAATAGAGGACTCACCTGTATGCAACGTGTCTAAATGTTTGAGTCCCTAAAGGGTCCCTTCTGATACGTTAATCAAACGGCTCAATTTTGGGGGATGGTGTGCTGTGCTTTGTGGGTGTATTTGGTGTGCAAGTGTCAGATTGTGGTGGGGGTGGAATTCAATTTTTTTTACTACCGGTTCTGTGGGCGTGGCTTGGTGGGCATGGCAGGGGAAGGATATTGCAAAATCCCCATTCCCTCCCTACTCCTGGAGGAAGGATACTGCAAAATCTCCATTCCCACCCCACACCAGGAGAAGGATATTGCAAAATCCCATTCCCTCCCTATTCCTGATGGAAGGATATGTAAAATCTCCATTCCCACCCCACTCCAGGAGAAGGATACCGCAAAATCCCCATTCTCTCCCTACTCCTGGTGGAAGGATATGTAAAATCTCCATTCCCACCCCACTCCAGGGGAAGGATATTGCAAAACCTCCATTCCCACCAAACTCCAGGAGAAGGATACCGCAAAATCCCCATTCTCTCCCTACTCCTGGTGGAAGGATATGTAAAATCTCCATTCCCACCCCACTCCTGGGGGAAGGATATTGGAAAATCTCCATTCCCTCCCCACTCCTGGTGGAAGGATACTGCAAAATCCCCATTCCCACCCCACTCTGGGCCTGCCAGAGGTGGTATTTGCCGGTTCTCTGAACTACTTAAATTTTCCTCTGCCGGTTCTCCAGAATCTCTCAGAACCTGCTGGATTCTACCCCTTGATTGCGGGAAGCTTTTATTACCTCATTTGGATGCGAAGCTGACCTCCGCCCGCCCCCACCAACCCGGCTGCTTTGACGTATCCCCGAAGATTAAGGATAAAGCTGGAAAGGGAAATATTATATACCCACCTGGACCGTTTGTCAGGAAGGAGGGATATAAATCAAAAGGAAAAACAAAATAGCTTGCTCTTACATCCCGGCCATTCTGTGATGTGAAATGACAGCTGTACCACTCACGGACTTCTCTTCAATTACTGTGCAAAACCAGTAGGTGGAAATAAATACACACACTGTCAGATGTTATCAGATTGATATCCTTCGGGAGACCCTTCTGGGCAGGGATATGGCTGGGTAACCAGTGCCTACATTTTCTCGCTGGTAAGAGCAGTGAGAAAAATGCTTCCTCGGAGCTCTCAACACTCTCATTCTATATCCAGGGTGTTAAAAACGTAATAAGCACACATTTCTGTAGAACAGAAAAGATGGGGATTGACAGTTGTGGAACACGTAATATCAGTACGTTTCAACCAAGAGTAAGGTGCCGTTAGTCCTTGACTTACAGTCGTTTGTTTAGTGCAGGGGTTTGCAACCTTAAACACTCATAGAGCCATTTGGACCCGTTTCCCACAGAAAAGAAAACACCGGGAGCCACAAAACCCTTCCCGGGCCTGACTATTTCTTGAGCGGCCACAAAACTAGCATATGTAGTTGAATCAAACGTTCTGTTTTCTTCCGAAACTTTTCTTTTCTTGGATTTATCCATGGTTGGCCTACTGGGGGTTGAAAAGCTCAATAAATCGCGTGCCAGTGGGTGTCGCACATTGGCGGTTGTGACATATATTTTGAGTGACAGGGAGCCGCAGCAGAGGGGTGAAAGAGCCACATACGGCTCCAGAGCCTCAGGTTGCTGACCCCTGGTTTAGTGACTGCTTGAAGTTACAACACCCCTTCGGCCGTTTTTCATACTTACGACTGTGGCAGCCTGCCCAGGGTCACGCGGTCGACATTCAGATGCTTGGCCACCATCTCGGATTTATGATGGTTGCAAAGCCCTGGGGTTCGCGTTATCTCCTTTTGCGACCTTCTGACAAGCAAAGTCATCGGGGAAAGCCAGATTCAACCGTGTTCCTAATTCGACAACTGCAGCGGTTCGCTAAACAACTGTGGCAAGGCAGGTCGCAAAATGGGGCAAAGCTAACTTGACAAGTGTTTTCGATTTTGGGGCTCGATTGTGGTCGTAAGTCGAGGACGACTTATAAAGCACATATGCATTTGCTGTAGAACAGAAAGGTTGTTGATTGATAGGCATGGAATATGGCAGCTTTTCAGGACCTTAAACGCTTATATATCGGTATATTTCAACCAAGAGTCGGTATATAAATTTCCTGTCCTATCCAGTCCATGATCCTCCCAGATTTTCCAGATGGTCCCAAGGACCATCCAAAACTCTTAGCAAAAAGATTTTTGGTCAAATTAGGGGACTAAAGGCTAAAATATATGACGAATGGATGCAAAAACTGGGTATGTCTAGTTTAATGAAAAGAAGGACTAGGGGAGACATGATAGCAGTGTTCCAATATCTGAGGGGCTGCCTCAAAGAAGAGGGAGTCAAGCTATTCTCCAAAACACCTGAGGGCAGGACAAGAAGCAATGGGTGGAAACTAATCCAGGAGAGAAGCAACCTAGAACTAAGGAGAAATTTCCTGACAGTTAGAACAATTAAAAAGGGGAACAACTTGCCTCCAGAAGTTGTGAATGCACCAACACTGGAAGTTTTTAGGAAGATGTTGGATAACCATTTGTCCGAAATGGTGTAGGGTTTCCTGCCTAAGCAGGGGGTTGGACTAGAAGACCTCCAAGGCCCCTTCCAACTCTGTTATTCTAAATTGGTTCATGTTCCACCCAATCATCTGGCTTTTTAAGGAAGAGTCAAGGAAAACTGGTTGGAGATTTTAATTTAGGAGAATCACGGATCTTCTTGTTTGTAGCACAGTAGCTTTTTTTTTTTAAAAGGAGTTTTGGGAAGACGTTGCCCATTCTGGGTTTTCATTCCTATCTCCTGGGCATCTTGAGAAGGAAGTCGTGCATCATTTATGGGCCGTATCCACTGAAGTCCCTGAAGACAACAGTCCTACAGAGTTACAGCTTTTGGGGACTGTAAAGAAACATCCCCGAAAATAAGACCCAACTGGAAAATAAGTCCTAGCATGATTTTTCAGGATGCTTGTAATATAAGCCCTACACCCAAAATACCCCCCCCCCTTTGCTGCCTATTGGGAGACTAATATAGATCTATTTCGGCCTTATAAGGCTTCATCAGTTAGCCACACCCTCATCTCATGTATCCTCCCTGTAAAGGTACAGTATTTGTTTTCTTTCCTTTTAAAATGTAAATATACATAAAATCTTGGTTTAGGTAGGAAGAACCTGGCTAAAGAGAAATACACATAAAGCCTACGAAAAGGGAAGAAAACAAATACTGTACCTTTACAGGGAGGATACATGAGTTGAAGGTGTGGCTAACTGATGAGGGCTTATAAGCGTGAAATAGATCTATATTAGTCTCCCAATAGGCAGCAAAGGGTCTGTTGGCTGCCAGAAGAAAAAAAAGCCTAGAAACGAGTGGATTGTGATTTCACTGAACTAGGGCTGCATAAAATCTTGGTTTACGTAGGAAGAACCTGGCTAAAGAGAAATACACATAAAGCCTACGAAAAGGAAAGGAAACAAATATATATATATTTGCAATCTCATCTTTTAAACAAAAGGGGACAATAATAGCCAGGCGACTTTCGTTTACAGAGAGCAACAAACAAGAGAGGCAATCTTTGTAAACTGTAAACATGAGTTTAGGATGGTGCCTTCAGCAAAACACAGTTTCTGTTCAGACCACGATCACATGCGGTTTAATAATGCTCTTTCTTTTCTTTTGCTCTGAGTCTTTTCTTTGATAGCAACTGTCTTGATTGACTGGACGATTCGGATTATTTAACAATAGATGCTTGTCCGGACATCATGGCTTAGAGTCAGCTAGTACCAGCCATTTATAAAGGAGGAGAAAATTTCAGGAAATGCAGCCGTCAAACCTGGTTTAAACAGGAAAGCCTCCACTGCGTTCCCACCGCTGAAGGTAGCTTAAAAATCAGAGAAACGTAACTTCTGGAGTAGCTTTGACATTTCTGAGGAATTTGTCGCTTTACGCTCTGAAATGCACAATCTGCACTTTCAGTCTTTTTAAGTAACAATTACAGTACAACATTACACACAAGGGAAAGGAATCAATACACGGGAAATCCTTGACTTGCGACCACCATCGAGCCTGGATTTCCTGTTGTTAAGTGAGACATTCGTTAAGTGAGTTTTTTTGCCCCATTTTACAAACACTGCAGTTGATAAATTAATAACCTCGGTTGTTAAGTGAATCAGGCTTCCCCATTGACTTTGCGGGTCAGACGGTCGCTCAAGGGGATGACGTAACCTTGGGATGCCGCCACGGACATAAATGCGAACCCGGCCTCTGAATTTTGACCGCACGATCACGGGGATGCTACAACGGTCGTAAACGGTTCTAAGTCGCGGTTTTCTGTGACTTTGAATGGACACTAAAGAACTGTTGTAAGTCGAGGACTCCCCGTATCCATAGTTGAAAATGTACAAAAGACCCTGAAGGGGAAAAAACAATGTTAGGAGATTGAAGGTTGGATGAATTTATGATGGGGGAAAAAGATTGGAAAACGAGGACAGGACAGACAGTGTCCCCAAATTTGACAGGAGTAGACTTAAAGCCCCACTGATTTAATCCTTTCCATTATTACTACTTATCTAGCCATCACACGTCCTTTTAAAGTAACACGAATTATGCAACCCGTGGTTTTTTTTATTTTTTATTCTTTTAATTAGATTTATATGCCGCCCTTCTCCGGAGACTCAGGGCAGCTTACAATGCGTTAAGCAATCACCTTCATACTTTTGTATATTTTATACAAAGTCAGCTTATTGCCCGCACAAACTGAGTCCTCAATTTACCTACCTTAGAAAGGATGGAAGGCTGAGTCAACCTTGAGCCTGGGGAGATTCGAACTGGTGCAATTGCAGACAGCTGGATGTTAATAACAGGCTTTAGTCTGCTTATTAGCCTGTTGAGCTATCCAAGGCTCTTCTAGTAAAGGACAAGCAAGCAAAAGAAATCGGAGAAGAGGATAAGATAAAACACAGGTTCACTAAAATTAATTTGTATCCATCCCACTCTTGTAAGCAATCCCCTGTTTACCATCTGGCACACAGCCGTGTTTTAATGATCTCCCTACTACATCAATTCCAAATGGTTTTTTCCCCCACCTATTTTTTGAGAATCTTCTCAGCTCCCTTTCCCATTCATATGCAGGTCCTCGCTTCTCTTTCCATCAAAAGGGTCCGTAACGTGGGCTACAAATCTTTCCGCTCTCGCCAACTGCAACGGCGTCAGCTACGCCCCACATTCAAATCCCTACGCAACATGCTGCTTCTGTCGCCATCAGCATCTTTCCACGTACATCATAAATACATTAAACAGCCAAGAGGACCTCGTGGTTCACGCACTGACACCCTGTACCAGTCATTAAGCATTCTGTTTATTCTTGCACCAAGTTTATTCCGCACACGGAAGGCAGGAGGACTAGGAGCGATGGATGGAAACGAATCAAGGAGAGAAGTGACCTAGAACTAAGGAGAAATTTCCTGGTGGTGTGAACAATAAACTTAGGAGCCTGAGTAGCGTAGGGGGCTAATGCTTCCTACTAAAGGCAGCAATTAACATCCAGCTGCCTGTAATTCTGTGAGTTCAATCCTAGCCAGGCTCAAGGTTGACCCAGCCTTCCATCCTTTATAAGGTGGGTAAATTGAGGACCCAGTTTGTGGGGGCAATAAGCTGACTTTGTATAAATATATACAAAAGTATGAAGGTGATTGCTTAATGCATTTTAAGCCGCCTTGAGTCTCCTGAGAAGGGCGGCATATAAATCAAATTAAAAAAAAAAAAAGTAGTGGAAAGACTTGCCACTAAATACCAGGGGTGGTATTTACTTACTTTCCTTACCAATTCGCAAATGTGAGCGTACGTACCACTTCTGCACATGCGTATGGCCTTCTGCTTGTGTGCTTGGCTTGCACACGCGGCTTGCACATATGCGTGCAGCTTGAAAACGTGCCTAAGTAAGACGGCATCGCGCCAGGCCACCCGCAGGTCACTACAACCGGTTCTCCCAAACCAGTCCGAACCGGTTGAATACCACCTCTGCTCCAGAAGTTGGTGGGTTGTCCATCACTGGAGGTTTTCAAGAAGAGATTGGATACCCATTTGTCTGTAACGGTACAGGGACAGCAATGGCAAAATGTTTAGAGGCCGAGTGCCCAAACTGCAACCCACTTATTTATCGCAAAGTGCCAACACGGCAATTTAACCTGAATACCAGAGATGGGTTTCAGCAGGTTCTGACCAGTTCTGAAGAACCGGTAGCGGAAATTTTGAGTAGTTCGGAGAACCGGTAGCGGAAATTTTGAGTATTTTGGAGAACCGGCAGGGGAAATTTTGAGTATTTGGGAGAACCGGCAGGGGAAATTTTGAGTAGTTCAGAGAACCGGTAGCGGAAATTTTGAGTATTTTGGAGAACCGGCAGGGGAAATTTTGAGTATTTGGGAGAACCGGCAGGGGAAATTTTGAGTAGTTCGGAGAACCGGTAGGGGAAATTTTGAGTAGTTCGGAGAACCGGTAGGGGAGATTTTGAGTAGTTCGGAGAACCGGTAGGGGAAATTTTGAGTAGTTCGGAGAACCGGTAGGGGAAATTTTGAGTAGTTCGGAGGACCGGTAGGGGAAATTTTGAGTAGTTCGGAGAACTGGTAGGGGAAATTTTGAGTTGTTCAGAGAACTGGTAGTGGAAATTTTGAGTTGTTCAGAGAACAGGTAAATACCACCTCTGACTGGTCCTGCCCCCATCTATTCTCTGCCTCCGGGGTCCCAGCTGATCGGGAGGAAATGGGGCTTTCCCAGTAATCTTCCCCTGCCACTCCCACCAAGCCATGCCACACCCACCAAGCCACGCCCACAGAACCGGTAATCAATTTTTTTGAAAGCCACCACTGCTGAAGGCTGAAGTTTTCGTTTAGAAAAATAAAACCCTCGTACGTTAACATTTTTTGTCTCAAAAGAAAAATACAATAACAGAGCTTTCAGTGATACAACCAACCTTTTTAATGAAAGGTCGAAGTTTGCACTCGGCATGCTTTTGAACGTGGGAAAGTTAAAAAGAGTCAAGGCTTCTGGGTTATAGGGGTGCTGTATGTAAAATAACGCAGCGAACCCTAGGCCCTAGAACTCTATACTAGAGGGACGTGATGGCACATGTGCTGGAAGTAATATGCAGAGCCATTGTTGTGACTCCGTTGCCTGAGCCTGTGTCATCGTCAGAGATGAGAGTGAAAGGGAGGAATTGGCAAGACCTCCCTCTCCAGGACCCTCCTCTCTGGCAATGCCCCTGGAGGACATCGAAGGACAAGAGATAGGCCCAGAGCCAAGCACATCCCCACAGCAACAGGTGGACAGCGACGAGGGAAGTAAGTGCTGGCTGGATCCTCGACAGCGACGTAGGGAGAAACGTGTCCAACAGAAGGCAAGGCGTGCCAGGGTTTAGCTGAATCACTGGACCACACCCCACAGGATATAAAAGGGAGCGTGGTGGCCAGTCAAAACCTTGTGACGAACAAAACTGAAAGCTTCCACGCCATTCTGTATCACTGGACTATTGTTTCAAGGACTGAACTGTAAATATTGAGCTGTTTACCTTTGATGTGCCAGATGTGGAGAGACGTTATCTCCCTTCCTTGTAACTAATAAACTCTTGGCAGGCAGCCACTCGGTTTTTGCCGGCTGGTTTGCTCATTAATTCCGGAATGCCTGTTTGTGTGTGTGTGCGTGGGGTTGGGGACACAACAGCCATCTCTCCAGGCACACCAGCCGTCACCTGTTGCTCTTCTGGATTCTGGTGCTGGAAACCAGAAACATGGGAAACGGGAAGAGCAGCTCCCTGGTGTGCATGTGCATGCCGGGAAGCTGAGTTTCCAGTTTCTGGCGTGTGCTTGCAGGCTGGCCAACTGGTCTTTGCGTGCACATGCATGCCAAAAACCAGAATAGCAGGTGACCAGCGCACATGTGCACACCGGAAACTGGAAATTCAGCTTCCCGGCGTTCGCAGGCACACTGGAGAACTACTCTTCCAGTTTCTGGAGCTCCCACACATACGAACCGGAGAGCTGATCTTCCGGTGCTCCCCTGAATGCACACGCCCGGTCTCGTTTCGGCACTCGGTGCCAAAAAGGTTTGCCAACACTGCTATAGGGTCTCCTGCTCAGGAGTGGGCTGGATTAGAAGATCTCCAAGGTTCCTTCCAACTGTGTTCTTCTATTTACTGCCATGTAGCCAAGTCTGGTGGAATTCATTGAGCAACATTCAGCCCGGTATTCGTGCATTGCGTTCCATAATTCGAAGCCTGCACATTTTATTGCACACTTATCCCTAAATCAAGATACATACAGACAGTGTTCTTTCTCCCATTCTATCATTTCTCATTGGCTTCTGAAGGAAACCCCACCTCTGGCCAGTGTACAATGCACTGCATTTTGCAAATGGGCTTTTTGTGGTTTCCTTTGAACAGAATTCTGCCAGTCAGCTCAGCAAAATGATCCATGCCCGTTTTTGCATTCCCTCTTGTTCCTTTCCTTACCAGTCGTTCTTCCAGTTCTTGGCTAAGGATGCAATCTTTACGCACATGTGTGAAAGCGGTCACGCAGCCCTTCCAAAAGTAAACCATGTTCCTATCTTTACAAGTGTTTATTATATCATTTGCACCTGCAGCTTTGTTATTTTTTTTTTTCAACATCTGCCTATTCCTCCTTTTCAATTTTATCTTGGACGTTATTTTTTACATTTGCTTCGTTTCTGTTCTTGGACATCCCACTCTCATGCCTGCACAGAACTGTACAACATCCCTGCATTGTTTCCTGACTCTGTCTTCATTTTTTTAAAAAAAATTGATTTATATGCCGCCCTTCTCCGAAGACTCAGTTGAAAATGTACAAAAAACAATGTTAGGAGATTGAAGGTTGGATGAATTTATGATGGGGGGAAAAAAATTGGAAAACGAGGACGGGACAGACAGTGTCCCCAAATTTGACAGGAGTAGACTTAAAGCCCCACTGATTTAATCCTTTCCATTATTTCTACTTATCTAGCCATCACACGTTCCTTTTAAAGTATCACGAATTATGCAACCCGTAGTTTTTTTTATTTTTTATTTTTTTAATTAGATTTATATGCTGCCCTTCTCCGGAGACTCAGGGCATCTTACAATGTGTTAAGCAATAGCCTTCATACTTTTGTATATTTTATACAAAGTCAGCTTATTGCCCGCACAAACTGGGTCCTCAGTTTACCCACCTTAGAAAGGATGGAAGGCTGAGTCAACCTTGAGCCTGGTGAGATTTGAACTGGTGCAATTGCAGACAGCTGGATGTTAATAACAGGCTTTAGTCTGCTTATTAGCCTGTTGAGCTATCCAAGGCTCTTCTAGTAAAGGACAAGCAAGCAAAAGAAATCAGAGATTGCAGACAGCTGGATGTTAATTACGGTGCTTAGTCTGCAGAGCTAAACCAGGCTCCTTCATTCCCCCCCAAACCAGCAGTGCGTTGCACATTATGTTGCTACCGGTTCGCCGCCTGTGCACATGCTTCCTTTGTGCGTGTGTGTGCCTGGTTCGCACACACGCCTGCCTTCAACACCTGCGCCCAGCCTTCTGCGCATGAACTTTGCTGAGGCGCGCACCTTTCGGGCATGCGCCCAGCCTCAAAAACATCCCTAAATAGGACAGCAATTTCTTCTACTGGTTTGGAAGAATCGATCCGAACCGGCTGAATACTGCCTCTGCCCCAAACCATGTTTTGCCTCTTCACCCACTTTCAAAACAAGACTCTCGAGTAGTTTCCATCCGTTGCTTCTTGTCTTGCCTTCTGGTGGTTTGGAAAATAGGTTGACCCTCTCTTCTTTGTGGCAGCCCCTCAAATTGAGTTTGAGTTTATTCAGATTTATATACCGCCCTACTCCCCGAAGGGACTCAGGGCGATGAACAGCCAATTAAAAATACAATATAATACAAAAGTTAAAAATTTAAAATAAATTATACAATTAGGCTGAAATAGTTAAAATCCAATTTTAAAAACATTTAAAACCCAATCTAAAACCCATTTATAAAGGGAGGTTTAAGCCAGGCCAGCCTGATAAAATAGGAACGTTTTCAGAGCCCGGCGGAAGGTATGTAGGTCCTGTATCCTCCTTATCTCAGAGGGGAGTTCGTTCCAGATGGCCGGTGCCCCCACAGAGAAGGCTCTCCCCCTGGGGGCCGCCAGTCGACACTGTTTGACTGACGGCACCCTGAGGAGCCCCTCTCTGTGGGAACGGACTGGTCGGTGAGAGGCTATTGGTGGCAGAAGGCGGTCCCGAAGATACCCTGGTCCCAAGCCACGTCGCTCCCATCACCACCCGCGTGGCCGCATTCTGGACCAGTTGGAGCCTCCGGGTGTTCCTCAAGGGGCGCCCCATGTAGAGAGCATTGGATATTGAATATTGGAACATTGTTATCATGTCACCCCAATCCTTCTTTTCTCTAGACTAGACATACCCAATTTCTGCAACCATTCTTATGTTTTAGTCTCCAGACCTTTAATCATCTTAGTTGCTCTTCTCTGCACTTTTCCCATAATCTCAACATATTTTTTTAGATTGTGGTGACCAAAATATAGAACGTAAAATTCTTTATTGGCCAAATGTGATTGGACACACCAGGGAATTTGTCTCCAGTGCATAAGCTCTCATTGTACATGCAAGCAACAAGTGATAGATCATAGTCATTGTAAAAATATATTCATCATAAATCATAAGTTACAACACTTAGCGGTAGCCATAGGACGCTAAATAGGCAATCAACATAAATCATACCAGGATATTAAATAAAACAATATAAATCATAAGGTAGAAGCAACAAAGTTAATAGTCATAAGAAGATGAGATAAGTAATAGGAAAGATGAGAAGAATAATGATAATACAGCCATATTAGATAGTTTGACAGTGTTATGGGAATTTGTTGTTTAACAAAGTGATGGAATGGGGGAGGAAAACTGTCCTTGGGTCTAGTTGTTCTGGCGTGCAGTGCCCTATAGCCGTGATGGTGAACCTATGGCACATGTGCCACAGGTGGCATGTGGAGCCATATCAGTGGGCACGCAAGTGTTGCCTTAGCTCAGCTCCAGTGCGCATGTGCATGCCGGCCAGCTAATTTTCGGGCCTTCCGGCCCAACTGGAAATCAGGAAACAGGCTGTTTCAGCCCTCCAGAGGGCCTCGGGTCGGTGGATGAGTGGGTGGGTGAGGAAGGCCATTTTCACCCTCCCCAGACTCCTAGAAAGGCTCTGGAGCCTGGGGAGAGTGAAAAATGGGCCTTCTGGTCCCATTGGAAGTCGGCAAATGGGCTGTTGAGGGCCTCTGGAGGGCCTTCGGGGAATGGGGAAGGCTGCTTTTGCCCTCCCCAGGCTCCAAGAAAGCCTCTGGAGCCTGGGGAGGGCGAAAAACGGGTCTACTGGGCCCACCGTGCCATCGCATGCCAAAAGCAGGGAGCATGCATGTGTGTGTGGGAGGGGGGGACACATTGAATTTTGGGTGTGGGCTCACATGCTCGCTCCCCCCACTTTTGGCATGTGACGGCAAAAAGGTTAGCCATCACTGCCCCATAGCATCAGCTTGAGGGAAGAAGTTGAAACAGTTTATGTCGAGAATGTGAGGGGTCTGTAGATATTTTCACAGACCTCTTTCTGGATTGTGCAGTATAGAGGTCCCCAATGGAAGGCAGGTTGGTAGCAGTGGTGAGTTTCTACCAGTTCGCCCTGGTTCGGGCGACCCAGTAGTGGCGACGGCGGGAGACTCCACCCACCTATCCATGGCTCACGCTGCATGTGAGCGAAGTAAGCACATGCGTGCACTCCCAATTCTGAACCAATTTGCGAAGGTAAGTGGAACCCACTACTGGTTGGTAGCTAGTGTTTTTTCTGCAGTTCTAACTATCCTCTGAAGTCTGTGTCTGCCTTGTTCGGTTGCAGAGAGCCAAACCAGACCGTTATAGAGGTGTGGTTGATAGACTCAGTAATTCCTTTGTCGATGTGTATCAGCAACTCCTTGGGCAGTCTAAGCTAGATGCAGTATTCCAGGTGTGGTCTTACTAAGACTTTATAGAGCAGTAGTAGTACTTCACGTGATCTTGATTTTATCCCTTTGTTAATGCATCCTAAGATTGCATTGGCTCGTTCGGCTGCTGCTGCATACTTCTAGCTCTTATTTAAATGATTGTCTACTAGGATTTCAAGATCCCTCTCTCAGCTACTATCGTTGAGTCTGGTTTCACTTACCTGTATTTTTGTTTTTTCTTGTCTAAGTGTAAGACCTTAGTTTTCTCTACATTGAATTCTATTTTGTTGGATAAGGCCCAATGTTCAAGTCTGTTGAGATCCATCTGGATAGTCAGCCTATCTTCTGGGGCGTTAACCATTCTTGCCATCTTAGTGTTATTTGGAAATTTGATAAGTTCTTCTTCTATTCCCTCATTTACTGTATTTTCCTGCGTATAAGACTACTTTCTAACACACAAAAATCTTCTCAAAAGTCGGGGGTCGTCTTATACGCCGGGTCTCATTCTCCTGTAACCAGGCAGGCCAGCCCATAAGGCTCTGACGAGCCTTAAATGGCTCTGAGGAGGGTCGTCTTATACGCCCAGTCGTCTTATATGCCGGAAAATACGGTATATGGTTTACAAAGATATTGAAGAGTAATGGGCCTAAAACGGAACCTTCTGGTACCCCACTGCTTACTTCTCTCCATGTAATGTAGTTCTATTAAAGATTACACATCGAGTGCAGTTTGTCAGCCAGTTACAAATCCTTCTGGTGGATTTTTTCTAGTTTACCAAGAAGAAAGTTGTCTACTTTGTCGAATGCCTTGCTAAAATCCAGATATATTATGTCCAGTGGTGGGTTTCAAATTTTTTTATTACCGGTTCTGTGGGTGTGGCTTGGTAGGCGTGGCATGTCTTGGTGGGCATGTCTTGGTGGGCGTGGCAGGGGAAGGATACTGTAAAATCTCCCTTCCCTCCCCACTCCAGGGGAAGGTTACTGCAAAATCCCCGATCAGCTGGGACTCCGGAGGCAGAGAATAGATGTGGGTGGGGCCAGTCAGAGGTGGTATATATCAGTTCTCCGAATTATTCCAGATTTCCGCTACCTGTTCTCCAGAACTGGTCAGAACCTGCTGAAACCCACCTCTGATTATGTCTGCTGCATTTCATGGGTGCACTAATTTAGTAATTTAGTCGCTTTGTCAAAGAATGAAATACGATTTGTTTGGCATGATCTGTTTTTGACAAACCCACGTTGGCTTCTGTTAGCAACCATTGGTGGGAGAAGCTTACACCTAATGCAGCAAAATGTTGCTACTTTTAGCAAAATTAATTTATCTTTATTCGGACACAGGTAAAAGAGAACTAATCAACTGGTGGTGAATGTCCCTGTATAAGTGGCAATACAGAAAAACATGGCTTGTGGTTTCTATGGCATCCATACTACGAGGGCAGTATCAGGTTTCATATGGGGTTTTCCTATATTTCCGTTCCAGGACAGCTGTGGGGAGAGCATTAAATCCAGCTAAGGATATAGCTGTCCTAAATTTGGGAACTGTGACATGATACAAGTATGAGTCTGGTTTAGGCATCTAAATTCCACTCTGCATTTTCTCTGCGCCTTTTAATTCTGATGTCCTTGTTGTCTTTGACCACATTTCAGGAGATCAAGGAGACAAATTCCTCGTGTGTCCAATCACACTTGGCCAATAAACCTATTCCGTTCCGTTCTGTTCCTGTCCATTCCATTCCATATTTTCTATTCTGTTCTGTTCTGTTTTGTTTGTTCCGTCCTGTCCCGTCCCGTCTCGTCCTGTCCCGTCCTGTCCCGTCCGTCCCGTCCCGTCCCGTCCCGTCCCATCCCATCCCATCCCATCCCATCCCATCCCATCCCATCCCATCCCATCCCACTCCACTCCATATTTTCTATTCTGTTCTTTTTCTGTTCTGTTTGTTCCATTCTGTTCCATCCATTCCATTCTGTCCTGTCCTGTCCCGTCCCGTCCCATCCCGTCCTGCCCCGCCCTGCCCCATCCTGTCCCGTCCCGTCCCGTCCCATCCCACTCCATTCCATATTTTCTATTCCATTCCATTCCATATTTTCTATTCTGTTTTGTTCCGTTTGTTCCATTCTGTTCCATCCGTTCTGTCCTGTCCCATCCCGCCCCGCCCCGCCCCATCCCATCCCATCCCATCCCATCCCATCCCATCCCATCCCATCCCATCCCATTCCGTATTTTCTGTTCTGTTCTGTTCTGTTTGTTCCATCCTGTCCCGTCCCGTCCGTCCCATCCCGTCCCGTCCCATCCCATCCCATCCCATCCCATCCCATCCCACTCCACTCCATATTTTCTATTCTGTTCTGTTCTGTTCTGTTTGTTCCGTCCTGTCCCGTCCCGTCTCGTCCTGTCCCGTCCCGTCCGTCCCGTCCCGTCCCGTCCCGTCCCGTCCCGTCCCGTCCCATCCCATCCCATCCCATCCCATCCCATCCCATCCCATCCCATCCCATCCCATCCCACTCCACTCCATATTTTCTATTCTGTTCTTTTTCTGTTCTGTTTGTTCCATTCTGTTCCATCCATTCCATTCTGTCCTGTCCTGTCCCGTCCCGTCCCATCCCGTCCTGCCCCGCCCTGCCCCATCCTGTCCCGTCCCGTCCCATCCCACTCCATTCCATATTTTCTATTCCATTCCATTCCATATTTTCTATTCTGTTTTGTTCCGTTTGTTCCATTCTGTTCCATCCGTTCTGTCCTGTCCCATCCCGCACCGCCCCATCCCATCCCACCCCATCCCATCCCATTCCGTATTTTCTGTTCTGTTCTGTTCTGTTCTGTTCTGTTCTGTTCTGTTCTGTTTGTTCCATCCTGTCCCGTCCCGTCTCGTCCTGTCCCATCCCGTCCGTCCCGTCCCGTCCCGTCCCGTCCCATCCCATCCCATCCCATCCCATCCCATCCCATCCCACTCCACTCCACTCCACTCCACTCCACTCCATATTTTCTATTCTGTTCTTTTTCTGTTCTGTTTGTTCCATTCTGTTCCATCCATTCCATTCTGGCCTGTCCTGTCCTGTCCGGTCCCGTCCCATCCCGTCCTGCCCCGCCCCGCCCCATCCTGTCCCGTCCCGTCCCGTCCCATCCCACTCCATTCCATATTTTCTATTCCATTCCATTCCATATTTTCTATTCTGTTTTGTTCCGTTTGTTCCATTCTGTTCCATCCGTTCTGTCCTGTCCCATCCGTCCCGCCCCATCCCATCCCATCCCATCCCATCCCATCCCATCCCATTCCGTATTTTCTGTTCTGTTCAGTTCTAGTTTTCTGAACATGCATCATGCACAATCTTGCTCTCATCTCCATTTTTTTTTTTGCAGGTCTCCTCTTATCTGATTTCTCTCCTCTACAGCTTTCTACCCTTCATCCTCACAACGCGCCTCCCTTCTCCTGCTTCCCGTAGTTATCTTTCATCTGCCATCCACATTCTAATCAGACCCAATCAGAGGTGGGCTTCGCATAATTTAACAACCGGTTCGCCGCAGCACTAAAAATGTGAGCGCGTGTGCACCTTCCGTGTATGTGCACCGGCCTTTTGCGCATGCCCTTTGCTCACACGCGTGCTTGCACGCATGCACAGGGATTAAAAAATGCAGCTATAGAGGATGGCATAGCACTGGGGTTGGCAAGTCACAACTACTGGTTTGCCCGAACTGTTCCGAACCGGCTGAATCCCAATCCTGCTTAGCTGTCTAGGAATTTGTCCCAATTCACTTGCAGCGCTCTCTCTCACTTCTGTGATTGTTAAGTTCTTCAACAACGGAAAGCATCGTGTGAAAGCCTTAAATATTAATATAATATAATATTAACTAATATATAAAATAATTTTATATCATATTATTTTATTATAGTATTTTATTAATTCCTTATACGATTCTCTCTTTTATTAGTTTTATTATTTTTTATCAGGTTTTTATATTCTTGTAAGCCCGCCGTGAGTCGCCCTGTGTGAATAGGCGGCAATATACATTTCCTAAATAAATAAAAAATAAAATAAAATAAGGCTTCCCCTGTAAAGCGCGGTTAGGAAAACTTGATTTATTTCCTCCCTCCCTTCCCTCCAAATACAAATGGCCAATTCGCACACTAGATGGCAGTGAAGACAAATCCGGGGCTTGAAACAACGGGAACAAAAATGTAAGCAAAGCTGTCACATCAACATTTGCACTATTTCATATTTATGGAAGTCCGCCAGGCATCCGAAACCCCCGGAGGGAATTGATGAGTTTTCTATTTCAGCCGGCTGACGATCGAAGGCCTGGTCAGAGGCTTCAAAAGTGGCTGTTTCACAGGGCCTAATAGCAGGATTTGAAACGGTGGCCAGCCTTTGGCGCGGCCTCCCCAGGCTGCCACCCCCCCCTCCCCATTTTCTGTCCATCCATGTGTGTGTGCTGGCATTAGGAACCGCAGTAAAGTGAGCAGACTGCACACACACACACACACACACACACACACACACACCGTCCCAAGCCGATCGGTGGGGGCTCCCCTCGGACAGCCGCCAGAGCCTTCCCATGCAGACAGTTCTTTGGATGCTTCCTGCAGTCCTCGGTCAACATTTTTTTTTACTGAATGATAAAATATTATAAAATACAAAATAGAAAGTAAATAGAAAGGCAGTTGAGGTGGTGGGGGGAGGGGAAAGAGAAGTGAGGAAAGATAAAGAAGAAGCACTGACTTCCGATTCACTCTGTTACAGTAAAATAAGGCATTAACGTCAAATCACAACTTTTTGCTTTTTCATAATCATACGAACAAATGTTGTCCACTGGGTCGCGATCAATGGTGGGTTCCTCATGGTTCGGCCTGGTTCGGCTGAGCTAGTAGCAGTGACGATATGACATTACCAAACCGGTTCTGCCCCCCCTGTCCCCCCGCCCCCAATATTCTTACCTTTTATTTGGCCTCACCCCCAATCTATTACTGCCTCCTGAGTCTCAGCTGATCGGGTAGAAGGAAAAAAAACTGTTTAAACTCTTGCCACGGGGCTTCAAAGGGCCGCCCTACAGCTGATCAGTGTTAAAAGGCAGTGTGGGGTAGACCGGTGCCTCTAAAAACAAATGAGTAGACCAGTGCCGCCAAAAACAAATGCGTAGACCGGTGCCTCCAAAAACAAATGTGTAGGCCAGTGCCGCCAAAAACAAATGCATAGACCGGTGCCTCCAAAAATAAATGGGTAGACCAGTGCCTGCAAAAACAAATGAGTAGACCGGTGCCTGCAAAAATAAATGGGTAGACCAGTGCCTCTGCTAAATCCTAAAGAATTGTCACATGACTATCAAGCCACACCTACAAAATAAGCCACACCCACAGAACCAGTAGTAAAAAATTTTAGAACCCACCCCTGGTCGCGATGGGTTGGACATGACTTCGCAACTAACAACAGCAATAATATCAACAAGCCATTTCTTTAAAGATCTGTCTCTATCAGTCCAATTGAGGTGTCAAACTCAAGGCCTGGGGGCCGGATCCAGCCTGCGGGGCCGCCCTAGAAATAGCCTGGGGTGCCTCTGCCAGCAAAAACGGAGCTCAGGAAGGCCGAGCACGGTGCAGTTTGTCATCCAGTTACAAATCCATCTGGTGGCGATGCTGCCTATCCCACATTATTCTAGTTTACTCTTCCGGACAGGAATGGAGTAGAGTGGTCTACTCTGTCGAATGCCTTGCTAAAATCCAGATAGATTATGTCCACTGCATTTTGTTGGTGCACTAATTTAGTCGCTTTGTCAAAGAATGAAATATGATTTGTTTGGCATGATCTGTTTTTGACAAACCCATGTTGGCTTCTGTTAACAACCATTAGTGGGAGAAGCTTCAGGAGGCTGTTGCGGCCGAAAACAGAGCCTGTCCGGGTCACGCGCAGCTCCCCCAGGCTCCATTTTTTTACCGCCACAGCCTCCTGGAATGGATTCTCCCAACGCTGCCTAGGCCACCAAAGGTGCCCCTGACACAGGTGAGGTCAAGCTGGCCACGCTCCCCCAAATATGCCCCCTGACCCCCCAAGGTCAAGCACAATCCTGATGTGGCCCTCAGTGAAATCGAGTTTGACACCCCTGGTCTAATCGGTAAAACCCAAAGTCAAAGTTTCATTCTTCTCCACATCAAGCATGAAGTTCAGAAGTGGTTTCCATGTGGAAACAAAAGGATTTATGTTATTTCTTTAGTCAAAGTGGTCAGTTTTGCCATTTCGTCCAACTCCATCAACTTCTCCAACCATTTCTCCCCGGTAGGAATCGAATTGTCCTTCCATTTTTCTGCGGTCTTTCTGCGGTCAACATATAATAATAACAAAGTTCCAATTTCTTCCCCCCAATTCTTTTTCCATTAACCCCAAGAGAAAAAGTTTCTGGTTTCATTTTTATCTCCCTTTTCAAGATGCTTCCTGCAGTCCTGACCTCCAGAGCCACGTGAGAAGTTTTTACATCCCAAAATATATTTTGTCCTTTAGATTGTTTTCCATCTTCCCTTGAAACGTGAATAGAATCCACAATGGTCCCAGAAATTGGCGTCTCCGCTAGATAATTGTACAGTCAAGCCTGAAACTAAATGAATCTAGCAAAAATAGCAAACGGTGGGCAGGGGCTGAAATCCTTTAGCCAAACTTCCTCAAAGCCACCAAATAAGTTATCCAGACCCAATCCACATATCAAAGGAGAAAGTCTGCAAACACAAATAGAGTTAATGAAATTAGGTCTTCCAATGGAACTGCACGTTCGCAAGAATAACCATACCTACACACACACACACACACACACACACACACCCCTCTCAGGTGTCACTCTTTAATCAGCACATAGACACTTCACGGCCTCAAACAGCTCTACCTATAAGAGTCTGCCACTGTACCTCATTTCTTTGAAGCTGCCCCGAAAAAGCAAACTGTTTTGCTTTTAGGAATCAATTTATTTCCTTACAGCTGTCTGGATCTCATTTTTACTGATTCTTATGCAGCCTCGGCTCGAACCGGAACCCCAAATTCGAAAACGAGGAAGGCTAACCTCCTCTTCGTCCCAAACCTGCTTTTTCCAAAAGGCAAGTGGACTTCCTTGATTTTCATTTTCCTTTGGAAACGCCTCGCTTCTCATCCAGGTTTGGGACAAAGAGGGGAGAATAGCCTTCCTCTTTTTCTAACTTTTTACCCAAACTCAGTTTTGCAAATTTTGCAAAACTCTCATTCCTGGCTGTCCAGAAGAGTAATTTGTGATTCCGGCTTAAACCGGGGCTGCTCAAGAATCATTTTGAGATCCAGACATTTTGGAAAAAAAAGCATTTTGGGGACAAATTTGACCTGGATGATTGAGAATCTCCATAGATATATATCTGTTGTGGTCTGCCAGCAGCCTGCAAAGCTGGCAGCGGAGTCGGACAGTGAGGAGGCTGGGGAGGGACATGGACCAGTCCTGGAGTCAGGGGAAGGCCCAGACAAGGGCTCTGCATCGGAGGCAGAGATGGGGCCAGGGCCATCTGGGAATGATGAGCGGACTCCGGAGCCTCCAGAGTCAGACAACAGAGTGGCGGAGGAACAGGAGGAGCCTGTTCTTAGTGCGCACATGCAAAGAGCTGCCAGAAGGCAAGAGCAGCTAAAGCAAAAAGGACAACTCAGGAGTAAAGCCTGGAGATGATTGGCCCCTCCCATAAGGTTTAAAAGAGAAGCAAAGGCACGTGGGCCCTTTGTAGGAGAGCAACATTGTGGATGGTGTCTGTTTGTACTTTGAAGCTCCATTTTTGACTCTGTGTTTCCGTGTGGCCTTGCCAAGATAATGGCCAATTAGGTCTTTGGCAGCATGTCAAAAAAGATAAAGGTGGGTGTTTACCAGCCTTATCCGAAGGACTGTGGCAGACTTCTGTTGGGCTATTTATAAACTCTTGATGATTCAGCACGTGCTGTGAATGAAAGGAATTCATAGACGTTAAAATAAAAAAAAAGGGGCTGGGGGACTAATTGTGTGCTTTTTACTATATCAGGAAGCCTAGGTCAGGACACTGTTCATTCATTGATTTGATATGTTTGTAAAAAAAAAAAAAGAAACTTTAAAAATATATATATATATCTATTTTGTGTGTGGCCGTTGTTTTGCAGGAGAAAGAGAGAAAAACTACAGCCCGTCGACAAACTCCATCCAGCTGGAGACCCAGAAGTGACGTTGCAGGAGGTACGTTCCCATATTTGCTATTTTTAAAGGGTGCATTTCTAGGTTTGGGTCGGGGTGAAATTCTGGAGAACCGGTAGCAGAAAATTTGAGCAATTTGGAGAACCGGTAGCAGAAATTTTGAGTAGTTTGGAGAACCGGCAAATACCACCTCTGGCTGGCCCCAGAGTGGGGTGGGAATGGAGATTTTGCAATATCCTTTCCCCAGGAGTGGGGACAGAATGGGGATTTTGCAGTATCCTTCCCCTGCCACGTCCACCAAGCCACGCCCATCAAGCCACACCACACCCAGCAAGCCACGCCCACAGAACCAGTAGTAAAAAAATTTGGATTTCACCACTGCGCTGGTTTGAGTGCAGGAACTGTTGGGGGCTCTGACCCCTTCCCAGTTTGAAGGTGCATCTCTGCTGTGTAGCATTGAACCCCCCCCCCCTTTGGGTTCCCTTCTTTAAAAAATATATTTCCAAAAAAGCATTGGACTCTCTTGGTTTCCAAAAAAACCCCCCCATGCTGGACTTTTAATGTTTTTTCTTTCTTTCTTGAAAATGTTTCACTTCTCATCCAAGGCACATCTTCTGTCCTGTCTTGAACGGTGGGCTATGGGAAGATTTATGCGGGCGATCCTCAATTTACAACCCCAACTGAGCCCAAAATTTATGCCATTGTTAAGGGTTGCATTTGTGAAGTGAGTTTTACCCCATTTTACAACGTTCCTCTCCACATTTCTGAAGTGAAGCGCATGTCTGAGCAAGATGCATGTCAGTCCCTTCGGGGAGTAGGGCGGTATACAAATTTGAATAAACTGAAACTGAAACTGAAACAGAAGGCCGGGCGCAGCGAACCAGTAGTAAAGGTAAGTGAAATCCATCCCTGGTCTTAAGTATGAAAAGCCATCATAAGTCCCTTTTTTCAGTGCCGTTTTAATTCCAAACGGTCACTAAACGGATGTAAGTCGAGGAATGACCTGTATTTTTTTGCCCTAGACCAGGGGTCGGCAACCTGTGGCTCTGGAGTCACATGTGGCTCTTTCTTCCCTCTGCTGTAGCTCCCTGTTGCTGGTTGGTGCCACAATTTCTCCTCTCACAATTGAGAGGAGCTTCTAGTTGGGGTGGGGTGGGGGGAAGCACAGCACGCCAGGAGGAGACTTTATGGCAAGGGGCAGGTTTTCTGGTTGGCTGCACAATTGATAGGGCTTTTGGTTAGGATAGGTAGAGGAAAAGGATGCCGTACTAGGAGGAGACTCTATGGTGTGTGTGTGTGTGTGTGTGTGTGTGTGTGTAAAAACTAGACTTCCGGTTGGCAGAGAAAAAGTTCGTCGCGCCAGGAGGAGACTCTATGACTTAGGGCCGGGGTATTTACGAGACCGCCTTCTGCCGCCAATAGCCTCCCACCGGCCAGTACGTTCGCACAGAGAGGGTCTTCTCAGGGTGCCATCAGCCAGACAATGTCGGCTGGCAACCCCCAGGGGGAGAGCCTTCTCTGTGGCGGCACCCGCCCTCTGGAACGACCTTCCCCCAGAGATACGTATGATACCGGCCCTCTGGACTTTTCGTTGGGCCCTTAAAACTCACCTATTTCATCTAGCCGGGCTGGCCTGACCTTATCCTTTTGGTTTTAAATTGAAATTGATTTTAATTGGGTTATTTTAAATTGGGAGATGAAATTATTTAATATCTTTTAAACTGTTTTAAATTTTGTGTATTATGTTTTATCTTGGCTGTTCACCGCCCTGAGTACTGTTGCAGAAGGGCGGTATAAAAATCAAAATAAATAAATAAATGAATGAATGAATGAATGAATGAATGAATGAATGAATATATATATATATATATATATGAGCCACAAAGTCTTAACCGGAAGCCTCCGTTCAATTCTGGAGCCGACCAGAAGTCCAGTTCCCCCACCATATATATATATATATGGTGGGGGAACTGGACTTCTGGTCGGCTCCAGAATTGAACGGAGGCTTCCGGTTAAGACTTTGTGGCTCTTTGAGTGTTTAAGGTTGCCGACCCCTGAGTTAGACCCAAGGAAGGTTGCTTGTTCTGCTGGTCACCTCAAGTGACTTTCTGCTTGGCTTCTCCAGCCAGCATCATCCCTCTCCTGCCCAGAGGGCACAAAGAGGGGAGAACATCCAGGGAATTCTTGCTCAGTTGTGGAGCTTTTAGGAGAAACACAGAGAGGGAACTCTGTAGAGATTCTCAGTCCTTCAGCTCATGGTTGTCCCAAAGGTGCTTTTTCTTTTTTTTTTTTATTGAAAAAGTTTTACAAATACAAATTTTTCCCCCTTTCCCCTCTCCCCCTTCCCCTCCCTTCCTCTCCCTAACCCTTCCCTCCCCTCCCTTGACTTCCCTTGTAACCTTAAAATTACAATTCATTTTTAACTCCCCAAATATTAAAAGGTGAAATCCAAATCATATCATACTTCCCCCCAACTACTCTGCACCCTGTATATACTATAAATTTCTACATAACATTCAGCTAAAAGCTATCTGATACTTCTTTGTTTGATATTTATTCTGCACATAGTCTATCCATTTCTTCCATTCTCACACAAAAATTTCTTGAGTCCGGTCTTTCAAATATGCTGATATCTTTGCCATTTCAGCAAAACTGGCCACCTTCAAAGTCCATTCTTCAATAGTAGGTAAAACATCTTTTTTCCAATATTGACCAATCAGTAACCTAGCTGCTGTAACCATATATAATACCAGTTTTGTTTCATTCACTGAGAAATCCTTAACTATACCCAGTAAAAACAATTGAGGAGAAAATTCTTTTTCTTCAAGACATTTTGCATAACCCACCAAATTTTGATCCAAAAAGCCTTCACTTTCTTGCAAGTCCACCTTATATGGTAATATGTAGCATCTAAGCAATCACATCTCCAACATTTTGGCTGAACATTAGGATACATGCATGACAATTTCTTAGGATCTAAATGCCACCTATAAAACATTTTATAAAAATTTTCCCTCAAATTCTATGACTGTGTAAATTTAACGTTCTGGACCCATATTTTTTCCCATGTTTCCATCATAACCAAAGGTGCTTTTTCAACAGGCAATTTGGACTTCCTTGTTCTTTCTTTTGAAGACGTTTTGCTTCTCATCCAAGAGGTTTCTTCAGCTCTGACAGGATGGTGGGGAATAGAAGGGTTTATATTCCTTGCAGACAGCTGGTCATTTGCATCCTTTTAGAGGGTCCTTGAAGCACTTGGAGGTTTATCTGTGTCCTCAGGGTCACTGGAGTCCTGAACTCTGCAATTTTTCCTCTGGAAATCCATCCGTACTCCCAAACCATTCCAAATTGTATAGCTAAACATCTGTAGAGATTCTTCAGCCCAAATTGTATAGCTCAGTGATGGCTGACTTTTTTGCTGTCGCATGCCAAAAGCGGCGGGGAGGGGGGGGCGAGGCGGGTCGCGGGTGCACATCCATAATTCAATGCGCCCTGCCCTCCCGCACATGCGACTCCCCACACACTTCCGGTAGGTGGGCCCGGTAGGCCCGTTTCCCCCCCTCCCCATTCAGAGGCTTTGTAGGAGCCTGGGGAGGGCAAAAACAGCCTTCCCCATCCTTCCGGAGGCCTTCCGGAGGCCGAAAACAGCAAGTTTCTCGACTTCCGGTGGGACCGGAAGGCCTGAAAATCAGGTGGCCGGTGCGCGCATGCGCGCTGCAGCTGAGCTAGGGCAACACTCGCGTGCCCACCAATATGGCTCCGTGTGCGACCTGTGGCACCCGTGCCATAGGTTCGCCATCATGGGTATAGCTAAACATCTGTAAAGATTCTCAGCCATCCAGGTCATGGCTCTCCTAAAGGTGTTTTTTTTTCAGGAGACAACTGGATATCCTTGTTTTTTTCTTTCTTTTGCTTCTCATCCCAGAAGCTTCTTCAGCTCTGACTGGATAGTGGGGGAATGGAAGGATTTATTATTCCTTGCAGACAGCTGGTCCTTTGCATCCTCTAAAAGGAAAGAATATAGGAATATAAAGGAATATAGGAATATAAATGGAGGGAATATAAATCTTTTCACTCCACACCATCCAGTCAGAGCTGAAGAAGCTTCTGGAATGAGAAGCGAAACGTCTCCAAAAGAAGAAAGTCCCGTTGCTTCCTTGGAAAAAAACAGCACCTTTGGGGCAGAGAGGGAAGGTTGCCGGACATGGGAAGGAGTGAGATGGAAATTGCAACAGTGGTGGGATTCAGCCGGTTCTGTCCGGATCGCACGAACCTGTAGCGGTGACGGCAGGGAGTTCTACCTACCCGCCTGGACATAATGCGTGACTACTGCCCATGCCCAGAAAGCCGCATGCATTGCATTGGTTCGCAAGCGAGTGAGCGCACACGCTCCCATTTGCTAACCGGTAGGGAAGGTAAGTGAATCCCATTTCTGAATTGCAGAGAGTCTTTAAAAAGGGCCCCAGCCTCAGATGGATTATTTCAGAGCCCGGCTGTGGCTGCCAATCTCATTCCTCCTTCTCCATCATCCTCTTCCCCTTGCAGGCGATCTGTTGAAAGACGTCCACCTTCAGCGAAAAGCATCGGTTACCATCCTTCCCAAATACAGGGGCCCCCCTTTCTCTGGGTCGAGGATTTTGAACAGCTGGAAAAGAGGGTGTCAGAGGTGTGAATTTCCAAGAGGGAGGGAGGGAGGGAGGGGCGGTTTAACGGAGAAAAACTGTGCAACCCACCGACAGCTCTCGACCGTCTGTCTTGTCTGAGATCGGCTGCCCTTCCCCCCCCCCCCCCCCCCATCTGCTCTGTCCATGGCAGAATTTTTCATCCTCCTAGCAGGCATAAAAGGATGTTACATGCAGGCCAAGTTTCACGCTGGTTTTTTTTTTTTTTGCGTTTTTGCCATCTTCTTTTTGTGGGTTGTTGAATTAACAGAGGGGGGCCTCATATGTGTCTGGCGTTAAGTCTGAGGAAACTATCTGTCTCCAATTCCCCATTCATGGTGAACAGCAGTCCCGGGGGGTTTATTGTCTGTTTTTAAACCAAGAATAAGATTCCACACCGCATTTATATGCAGAGCACTCTTTAAGTAGCATCCACATAATCTTTGCCCCACATTTCGGGGGACCAAAAGAAGCCAAAGGGGGGGGGGAGGGAGAATATTCGTAGCTCAGGGTTGAAAGGAGTGAGCTTGTTTGTTTTCTTGCAGATGTTTTATTACCCTGTTTCCCCCCCAAAAAAGACATCCCCTGATAATAAGCCTAATTGGGCTTTTGAGCGCATGGCAATAAGGCCAAGCGCTTATTTCAGAGTTCAAAAAAAAATATAAGACAGGGTCTTATTTTCGGGGAAACACGGTACTCAGACTAAAGTAGAATCGAATAGAATAACAGAGTTGGAAGGGACCTTGGAGGTCTTCTAGTCCAACCCCCTGCTTAGGCAGGAAACCCTGCACCACTTCAGACAAAGAGTTATCCAATATCCTCTTAAAAACTTCCAGTGCTGGAGCATTCACAACTTCTGGAGGCAAGTTAATTGTTCCACTTGTTAATTGTTCTAACTATCAGGAAATTTCTCCTTAGTTCTAAATTGCTTCTCTCCTTGATGAGTTTCCATCTGTTGCTTCTTGTCCTGGCCTCAGGTGCTTTGGAGAATAGCTTGACTCCCTCTTCTTTTTGGCAGCCCCTGAGATATTGGAAGACTGCTATCATGTCTCCCCTAGTCCTTCTTTTCATTAAAGTAGACATACCCAGTTCCTGCTACCGTTCTTCATATGTTTTAGCCTCCAGTCTCCTAATCATCTTCGTTGCTCTTCTCTGCACTCTTTCTAGTCTCCACATCTTTTTTATATCGTGGCGACCAAAACTGAATGCCGTATTCCAAGTGTGGCCTTACCAAGGAATGATAAAGCGGTATGAACACTTCACATGATCTTGATTCTATCCTTCTGTATGTGCAGCCTAGAACTGTGTTGGCTTTTTTGGCAGCTGCTGCAACACGGCCGGCTCCTATTTAAATGATTGTCCACTAGGATTCCAAGATCCCTAGGTAATTATTATTACCTAGGGATTATTATCCCTAGGTAATAATCCCTAGCTCTGACTGGATGGAAGGGAAGCTGTAGAAGCTTCTCGGATGAGAAGCGAAAGCTCTTCCAAGAAAAACCAGAAAATCCAGTTGCTTCTTGGAAAAAGCACTTTTGGGGTTTCCAACTCTGTTTTTTCGTTAGATTTGGTAACGATTTGCAAGAAAACAGCCAAGCTCAGAGAGCATCAAAGACTCCTCAAATTCTTTTAGTTTTTGAATTGGGTCTTTGACTCTGTCTTATATATATATTTAACCCTGACATAAGTGCTTAAATTACCATGCGCTCAAAAGCCCGATTGGGCTTATTATCAGGGATGTCTTATTTTGGGGGAAACAGGGTAGTAAGGAGTGCTGTTTGCTGTCAGTTTATATTCTGGTGACTTGCTCAATTGTGTTGGGTGAAAAAATTGCCTAGATGATCAACAGATACTTTATCTAGGATAGAGTTTGTTGCTCTTGAAGATTAACTCACTCAGACTGGGGGGAAAAAACCGCCTTCCCTCAGTTTTCTTACTTCTCTTAGACTCGGCCTTCAATTCTTTGCTTTCCTCTCTTTTCTTCAGCTTTTTCTGGTGAAACACCTGTAATCCTGGATCCCTCTGCCTTTTTTCCTCTGTTTGTTACCTGTTTAGAGGTGTCACTGAGTTCACGAAGTGGATGCCCTGTGAATTTTTCCACCCCTCTTCCTTTTATTTTCAACGTAACTGAAGAAGTGCTTGGACTGGTTCTCGGCCTCCTTACCAGCCTCAATTTATTCTCACCGTTATCCTTTCTGACAGCATCTCGGCTGTTATAGATTGTGTATATTTGCCCTTCTTGACTTTTCCTACTTTCTGTGGATTAGAAAGTCCTTTCTTTTGTTTCAGAAATTCGCTAAGCGATATTTTCCCCCTTTCCTGATTGTCCTTTTAGTACCTTCTTTAAAATAAATAAATAAATAAATAAATAAATAAATAAATAAATAAATAACAGCCTCTGATTTTAGGCTGCTCTTCCCATTACTTTCTCCAGCTGTAGAAACCAACTTATCATTATTGTTCTGAGTTTGCTAAAATCCATGTCTCTCTAATCCAAAATGTGCACTGGACATCGCTGTTAACCATTTCATACAAATGCTTGTCCAATCTCTTCTTAAAAAGCTCTAGTGTTGGAGCGTTCCCAACTTTTGGTCATAAGTCTAATGGCCATAATTCTGTATTCTTAATCACAGGAGCTATCCCATCAAGTCCTGGTTGTTATTATTATTATTTTCCAAATTGCATTTGCTTTCCTGAAGTATATTAAATGGTTTAATAGGTTCATGATTTCTTCAAAAGCAGAAGCCTCTTTCTGGGGTTCCTGGGTTGTAGGGTGGGAACAGATAGGAAAGAAGTGAGACAGTCACACTCACACCACTCCTGAGTGAAAATAATACTGTTTATAACTATGCGAGTGTAGTGTGAAGTGTGCGAACAAAAAGTTAGTGTACGCAAGGGTTTCTGCTTACCGTATTTTCCGGACTATAAGACGCACCGGAGTATAAGACGCACCAAAATTTCGAAGAAGTAAACAAGAAAAAAAAGTTTTGTTTTAACTTTTGTTTTAACAATAAAGTTTTTTTTTTTTAAAAAAAGGTTTTGCCCCCCCTCCCGGCCTCCAGGAGCACTCCCCAGGCCTCCCAGAAACGGGATGTGCAGAGAGTTGGGGAGGCCTCCAGAGTGATCCTGGATTTGGGAAGCCAAAAACGGATCTGTTTTTTGCAGAAATGGGGCCTGCAGAGTGCTTGGGAGGCCTGCAGAGTGCTCCTGGGGGCTGGGGAGGGCAAAAGCACCCCCATTTTTGTGAAAAACAGGCCCGTTTCCAGCCGCCCAAACCCCCCACGCATCACATTTTTGCCCTCCCCGGCCCCCAGGAGCACTCTGCAGGCCTCCCAAACCCTCCGCAGGCCTCGTTTTTGTGAAAAACAGGCTCGTTTTTGGTGAAAATGTGACGCGCGGGGCGGGGTTTCGGGAGGCCAAAAATGGCTGTATTCAGTGTACATCTTATACTCCGAAAAGTACGGGTATATCTATCCATAGTGAGGTAGCATAACTCTGTTTAGATGGAGCTTAATAGATAAAACGTGGCATACTGCATCCAGGTCCAATACAAAAAAAGATGTTGAGACGCTGGAAAGAGTGCAGAGAAGAACAATCAAGATGATTAGAGGGCTGGAGGCTAAAATATACGAAGGACGGTTGTAGGAATTGGGTGTGTCTAGTCTAATGAAGAGAAGGAGCAGGGGTGAGATGACAAGCACCATTGCAATATTTGAGGGGCTCCAACAAAGATGAAGGGGTCAAACTACTTTCCAAAGCACCAAAAGGCAAGGCAGAAAACAATGGATGGGAACTAATCAAGGGGAGAAGCAACCTAGAAGTACGCAACAGTTTCCTAATCACGAGAGCATTTCAAAAAGAGACAAAACAACCATTTGCCCAGAACGGAATAAGGTTTCCAGCTAGAGCAGGGGGTTGGACTAGAATACCTCCAAGGTCCCTTCCAACCAGGGGTGAAAATGTTCCCGGTTTGAATCGGATCGCTCAATCCGGTAGTGATGGAGGCGGGTAGCAATGGAGAACCGGTAGCAAAAATCCCTGCCCCCCCCTCCATTCCCCAACTGAGCCGCGCAATCATCAGAGGCTTTTTTTTTTATTTTTAAAAGCGTTTTTTCTACAATCTCTGGCCGAAAAAAATGCTTTTAAAAGTAAAAAAAAAAAGCCTCTGATGATCGCGCGGCTCAGCTGGGATCGTCAGAGGCTTTTAAAAGCATGTTTTCTACAACCTCTTCAGCTGAAGAGGTTATAGAAAAAATGTTTTCAAAAGGGAAAAAAAGCCTCTGACGATCAGGCAAGTCAGGTGGGATCGTCAGAGGCTTTTAAAAGCATTTTTTTACAACCTCTTCAGCTGAAGAGGATGTAGAAAAAATGGTTTTAAAAGTAAAAAAAAAAGTTGGCCACACCCACTCAGTCATATTAACCCCCCCCCCCACCAAGCCGCGCCCACAGAACCGGTAGTAACAAATTTTACATTTCACCACTGCTTCCAACTCTATTCTATGTTCTATTCTATGTTTTCTATAATACCAGCTGAACTCACTTATACTTGAGTTAAACTGAGAATAACTTAAAATTCTAATACTTTATTTGATTCATTCGATTTATTTACTAAACCCGTACGCCAACCATCTTGCTTCGAAGACTGCTTTCGGTGCAAAATACTTTGCTGCTAGTGACTTCCTCCACCCACGCTTCCTTATCTACAGACTCAGGAATGTTCACAGCTTCTCCCCTTGACACACTCGGGCCTGGTTCTCCGGCAACTGAACCTTAACGGAGTCCACCCTGCCACCATTGGGAGCCCAGGGCTGAGTTTTTGGCACCTTCTTCTTTGGTTGCAGCCAAAGAGGGCTACTCCTCTCCAGTTCTCCTGGCGCTGGGTGGATCCCCTCGCTCGTGGCTCTCCCAGTTTCTGCCTCTGATTCTTCCTCCAGCAGCATCTACTAAATGACCTAGATCAGTGATGGCTAACCTTTTTCGGACCGAGTGCCCAAAGTGTGTGCGTGTGCAAATCTGCATGCGTGTGCCCGAACCCCCAAAATGCAATGCACACACAGCCCCCTGCACGCACCTTGCCCTCTGGGCATGCACGTGTGCCCCCTGTGCGTACCCTCCACACATGCTGCGTGTCCCCCGCGCATGCACGCACACCCCCACATGCCTTTGCATATGTGCATGTGCCCCTGCACACGCCCCACCCTTGCACATGCGTGGCAGAGACCCAGAGAACAACTGACCAGCGGGACACACTGCTTAGAGGTTTGCTGTCATGGACCTAGATAATCGTCACTCCTTCCCTGTATCTGCTCTGGCTTCTTTTATAGTTCTGAGAAAAGCTCGTTTGTTTTGCGAGTCGTGGTGGCGCAGTGTTAGAATGCAGTACTGCAGGCTAATTCTGCTGACTGCGCCAACTGCCTACAGTTCGATGCTGATTGGCTTGAGGTTGACTCGTCCTTCTGTCCTTCCGAGGTCGGTAAAACGAGGACCCAGATTGTTGGGGGCAAGAGGCTGACTCTATAAACCGCTTAGAGAGGGCTATAAAAGCATTCTGAAGTGGTATATAAGTCTAAGTGGTATTCCTATTGCTATCTAAGCCACGGTGGCGCAGTGGCTAGAATGCGATATTGCAGGCAAACTCTGCCGACTGCCAGCAGTTCAATCCTGGTTGGCTCAAGGTTGACTCAGCCTTCCAACCTAAATGAAGACCCAAATTGTTGGGGGAACGCGCTGATTCTTTAAACCCCTTAGAGAGGGCTGTGATGTGCAATTGCTTAGCAAATTCGTTCCAAAGTTCCAGAGTTTTGGAATTTTGCACTGGGATGTAGATGCAAAGGAAAGAAATACAGGTAATCCTAGACTTAACAACAGTTTGTTTAGTGACAGTTCAAAGTTACAACATCACCGAAAAACATGACTGATGACCATTTTTCACACTTATGGCCGTTGCAGCATCCCTGGGGTCAGGGGATCAAAATTCAGACATTTGGCAACTGACTCATACATATGACGGTTGCAATGTCCCGGGGGTCATGTGATCCCCTTTTGCAACCTTCTGACAAGCGAAGTAAATGGGGAAGGCAGATTCCCCCTTGACTTTGAATTGCTAACTTAACAACTGCAGCGATTCGCTTAACAACCGTGGCAAGAAGTGTCATAAAATGGGACAAAAATCACTTAACGACTGTCTCGCTTAGCAACTAACATTTCGGGCTCAATTGGGATCGTAAGGCTACCTGTAAGTCCCATTTTACTACCTGCCTCCTAGAATCCCACGCTAGATAAACTCTCAGCTTTTGAATGAGGAGAAAACTACTGATGAAGCTGAGAACATGGAGAGTAGCTGGCACAGAAAGCAAATTTCAGTCCTGAAGGAACTGTTCCTGCAGAGGTCTCAAAGGTGCTTTCTCAAAAGGCAACTGGACTTCCTTGGTTTTTCCTTGAAGACGTTTTGCTTCTCATCCAAGAAGCTTCTTCACTTCCGACTGAAGAAGTTTCTTGGATGAGAAGCAAAACGTCTTCAAGGAAAAACCAAGAAAGTTCAGTTGCTCTTGAAAACTCGAAGAAGCTTCTTGGATGAGAAGCGAAACATCTTCAGGGAAAAACGAAGAAATGTCCAGTTGCCTCTTGAAAACCTGAAGAAGCTTCTTGGATGAGAAGCAAAACATCTTCAGGGAAAAACCAAGAAAAGTCCAGTTGCCTCTTGAAAACCTGAAGAAGCTTCTTGGATGAGAAGCAAAACATCTTCAGAGAAAAACTAAGAAATGTCCAGTTGCCTCTTGAAAACCTGAAGAAACTTCTTGGATGAGAAGCAAAACATCTTCAAGGAAAAACCAAAAAAGTCCAGTTGTCTCTTGAAAAAAACACCTTTGGGACAAAACCTGAATAACTGAGAATCCACAAACATTCTTGCAGAGGGAGTTACTTTAGACATCCCTGATTTAAAAGGAGCTATTTTGGCCAGCCCAGGACAGCTTATTATTATTTCTTTTGTTCCGGAGCACAAAAATTAGCCGAGGGCGTCTGGGAGCTCCTGGCTGTCTCTCTGCATTTGGATCAGGCTGGCTGCCTTGTCCATTCAAGTGGGGATCCCGGCTCTGTGTGAGGGACGCCAAATAAGGAAGTCTAACCGTATTTAGAAATGAACTTCAGAAGCTCTTGAAAGGTTCAGCGCTTCGGAAGATCGTATTATAACTTTCAGAACTGTGAACTTTTCCTGTCTGTCAGATAGTCTCCTCGTGGAAACAGCCTTCTGAGCTTGCTAGACATTGAACGTGTGATGGAATTCAATTTTTTTTTTACTACCGGTTCTGTGGGCGTGGCTTGGTGGGTGTGGTGTGGCTTGGTGGGCGTGGCAGGGGAAGGATAGTGCAAAATCTCCATTCCCTCCCCACTCCAGGGGAAGGATACTGCAAAATCCCCATTCCCTCCCCACTCCAGGGGAAGGATATTGCAAAATCCCCATTCCCTCCCCACTCCAGGGGAAGGATACTGCAAAATCCCCATTCCCTCCCCCAGGGGAAGGATACTGCAAAATCCCCATTCCCTCCCCACTCCAGGGGAAGGATATTGCAAAATCCCCATTCCCTTCCCACTCCAGGGGAAGGATACTGCAAAATCCCCATTCCCTCCCCACTCCAGGGGAAGGATACTGCAAAATCCCCATTCCCTCCCCACTCCAGGGGAAGGATACTGCAAAATCCCCATTCCCTCCCCACTCCAGGGGAAGGATACTGCAAAATTCCCATTCCCTCCCCACTCCAGGGGAAGGATACTGCAAAATCCCCATTCCCTCCCCACTCCAGGGGAAGGATATTGCAAAATCCCCATTCCCTTCCCACTCCAGGGGAAGGATACTGCAAAATTCCCATTCCCTCCCCACTCCAGGGGAAGGATACTGCAAAATCCCCATTCCCTCCCCACTCCAGGGGAAGGATATTGCAAAATCCCCATTCCCTCCTCAGTCCAGGGGAAGGATACTGCAAAATCCTCATTCCACCCCAGTCCAAGGGAAGGATACTGCAAAATCTCCATTCCACCCCACTCCAAGGGAAGGATACTGCAAAATCCCCATTTCCTCCTCACTCCAGGGGAAGGAAATTGCAAAATCTCCATTCCCACCCCACTCTGGGACCAACCAGAGGTGGTGTTTGCGAGTTTATTTTATTTTATTTTATTTTATTTTTTGATTTATATGCCGCCCTTCTCCGGAGACTCAGGGTGGCTTACAAAGCGTTAAGCAATAGCCTTCATACTTTTGTATATTTATACAAAGTCAGCTTTTTGCCCCCACAAACTGGGTCCTCATTTTACCTACCTTAGAAAGGATGGAAGGCTGAGTCGACCTTGAGCCTGGCTAGGATTGACCTCAGAGAAATTACAGGCAGCTGGTGTTAATTGCTGCCTTGAGTAGGAGGCATTAGCCCCCTACGCTACACAGGCTCCTCAGCCTGTGTAGCGTAGTTCAGGGAACGCTACACAGTAGTTCAGGGAACGCTACACAGAGTTCCCTGAACTACTCAAAATTTCCGCTACCAGTTCTCCAGAACCCGTCAGAACCTGCTGAATAGCACCCCTGACTGGGACAGCTCAGGAGAAATAGCAGATGGGACAAAGTGGAGCAGATTTCTCCCCCCCTTCCCCGGAGTGTGATATCTCTACAACCTGTAGTAACTTCCTGTGGAAGAGCAATTCCTTCACCACGAGAAAGGTTCTAGGATGGAAGCTGCCCCACCCTGCATTGGGAGGGGAAGGCTCTTCATCTACATCTTAGGTAAACTCTGTAGAGTTCTCCCCCCCCAAAAAATGGGTGGATTGAACCCTAAAAGGGGTCTGAAACTGGAATGGCTCGCCTCCAGAAGTTGTGGGTGCTCCATCATTGGAGCCTTCTAAGAAGAGACTAGACAACCACTTGGGGCCCGCCCTGGGGTGCTTAGATCTGCCCCATGGGCCTGCCCTGGAAACAGTGAAGGACCAGCCCATGGTGCCTCTGCCAGTGAAAACAGAGCTTGGGAGGGCCACACACGCCCCTCCCAAACTCCTGCAGAGGGTTGCAGGAGGCCGTCCCAGCTGAAAATGGAGCTCGGGAGCCCGTTTTCGCTGGCAGAGCACTCAAGCCACCACAGGCGCCTCCAACATGAGTGACGCCAAGCTGACCATGCCCAACCTGGTCACACACACACGTTCCCCCGGGTCAAACACAACTCTGATGTGGACCTCAATGAAGTTGAGTTTGACACCCCTGGTATAAGGTCTCCTGCTTGAGAAGATTTCCTAAGTCCCTTCCAACTCTATTGTTCCTTCTCTTCTCTTCTCTTCTCTTCTCTTCTCTTCTCTTCTCTTCTCTTCTCTTCTCTTCTCTTCTCTTCTCTTCTCTTCTCTTCTCTTCTCTTCTCTTCTCCTCTCCTCTCCTCTCCTCTCCTCTCCTCTCCTCTCCTCTCCTCTCCTCTCCTCTCCTCTCCTCTCCTCTCCTCTCCCTTCCCCTTCCCTTCCATCTTCTCTTCTCTTCTCTTCTTCTCCTCTCCCTTCCCCTCTCCCTTCCCTTCCCTTCCATCTTCTCTCCTCTCCTCTCCTCTCCTCTCCTCTCCTCTCCTCTCCTCTCCTCTCCTCTCTCCTCTCCCTTCCCCTTCCCTTCCATCTTCTCTTCTCTTCTCTTCTCTTCTCTTCTCTTCTCTTCTCTTCTCTTCTCTTCTCTTCTCTTCTCTTCTCTTCTCCTCTCCTCTCCTCTCCTCTCCTCTCCTCTCCTCTCCTCTCCCCTCCCCTCCCCTCCCCTCCCCTCCCCTGCCCTGTTCTGAGTTTCCGTTGAGATCAACCGATGAGTTTACCTGATGAGTGGCCCTAGGATATATTTCAGATTAATTGCAACCGGTGAATAAGAGGGAGCAGCTGATAATGGGCCCGTTGTGTCCTTCCTGCCAGAGGCACACGGATGGGGGCTGGGATGGAAGTGCCAAAACGGCTTGCTCATGGGAACTTTGGAACACCCCTCCCCCAATTCTTCAGCTCCAGCTGTTCAGGGGCTCAAGCCATTCTCTTCTCTTTCTTCCTGCAGCTGTTGCTCCATCGGGAATGGTTTCAAATACCAAACTCCTCATTAGTGCCAGGGAAGTTCCTTCTGCTCCAGAGGGGTATAAACTCCGGCTCGACTGGGCTGGAAAGCGACCCCTGAGGGTTTTTTTTTAAAAAAAATATTTTTATTTATTTTTTATTTTGTCAAGCATGTATAAGATAACAGATATAAGTATAAACACGATTTATGAATACAGGAAATGGATATGAATAAATGAGGACAGTATTTATTCATTCATTCATTCATTCATTCATTCATTCATTCATTCATTTATTGGTTTGATTTATATGCCGCCCTTCTCCCGAGACTCAGGGTGGCTTACAACACGTTAAGCAATAGCCTTCATACTTTTGTATATACCTGCTTAGTAGGGCTTTTGGGCCGCCCTAAGCGGTGTTCTTTTTTATAAAAAGTCAGCTTATTGCCCCCACAATCCGGGTCCTCATTTTACCTACCTCGGAAGGATGGAAGGCTGAGTCAACCTTGAGCCTGGTGAGATTTGAACTCGCAGTAATTGCAGGCAGCTGGCAGCTAAGTGCTACTTTAACAGCACTTTAGTCTGCTGCGCCACCAAGGCTCCTTAAGTAGGCACGCTGGTGCGCTTATGCACGCCCCTTACAGACCTCTTAGGAATGGGGTGAGGTCGACAGTAGACAGTCTAAGGTTAAAGTTTGGGGGTTTGGGGATGAAACCACAGAGTCAGGTAGTGCATTCCAGGCCTTGACCATTCTGTTGCTGAAGTCATATTTTCTGCAATCGAGTTTGGAGCGGTTTACCTTGAGTTTGTATCTATTGTGTGCTCGTGTATTGTTGCGGTTGAAGCTGAAGTAGTCCTTGACAGGTAGGACATTGTGGCAGATAATTTTATGAACTACGCTTAGATCAGACCGAAGACGGCATAGTTCTAAGCTGTCTAAGCTCAAAATTTCAAACCTGTTGGCATAAGGGATTTTATTGCGAGCAGAGGAGTGGAGCAATGGTGAAATGTAAAATGTGTTACTACGGGTTCTGTTGGCGTGGCTTGGTAGGGGAAGGGGTAATATGACAGAGTGGGCGTGGCCAACTTTTTTTTTTTTTACTTTTAAAAGCATTTTTTCGGCTGAAGAGGTTGTAAAAAAAAATGCTTTTAAAGCCTCTGACGATCCCAGCTGACTTGCTTGATCCGCAGAGGCTTTCTTTTTTTTAAAAAAGCCTCTGACGATCCCAGCTGAGCCGCACGATCATCAGAGGCTTTTTTTTTTAACTTTTAAAAGCATTTTTTCAGCCAAAGAGGTTGTAGAAAAAATGCTTTTAAAAATAAAAAAAAGCCTCTGATGATTGCGCGGCTCAGCTGGGCAATGGGGGGGGGCAGGGATTTTTGCTACTGATTTTCCGAACCATCCGCCTCCATCGCTACTGGATTGGGCAGTCCGGTCCGAACCGGGAGCATTTCACCCCTGCAGTGGAGGACTCTTCTCGTGAAATATCTCTGGACTCACTCAATTGTATTAATCTCCGATATGCGGTGCGGGTTGCAGACAAACGAGCTGTATTCAAGAATTTTCTTTGCTCTCTCTGGAAGCCTCTGGTCACTAACTGGTGGTCCGTGAAAACATTTTGGTGGTCTGCAGAAAAATTATTTGCATTTTTTATATTGCACTAAATCAGGGATCCTCAAACTACAGCCCCTGGGCCGGATACGTACAATGAACATTTGTGTTGCTGCAGAGAGTCTCCCCCTTTGGGGTCTTTTTGTGTGGGTCGGAGGGGCGCAGAAATTCTGACTTGGGGTCTGCTTCAGCCTTCCGGTGTGGGGCTTTGGGTGAGGGCTGGAGAGAAGTGCCGCTGGTGACGAAGAGCCGGAGGGCCTTGTTCCAGTGGGACTGCATCATGGCCTGGAACTGGCTGACCATCTCAGCCCGCTGTGCCGGTACCTGGCTTTGCACTCCCACAGGTCTTCCCTCTGTTTGGAAAGCCGATGCTCCTAGTCCTCAGTGAGGTGCTTCTGCTGAGCCTCCTTCTCGGTCAGATCCAATTTGAACTGAGCCAGATGTTTTGCCAACTCTTTCTCATGATGGCTGCTTAGCTCCAACAACTGCTTCCTGTTGGGGCCCTAAGGAAACCGGGCGGGCAGGCGAGGAGTAGCGAGTAGAGGTTGCCAAGGCGCCCCTCGACGTGAGTGATAGCGAGTTGGCCACGCCCACCCAGTCACATGACCACCTCGCCACGCCCACCCAGCTGATCGTTAGGCAGATCATAGTAGTGGTCCACGGGATTTAAAATTATAAATTTAGTAGTCCCTGAGATCCGAAAGGCTGGTGACCCCTGGACTAGATGATCTCCAAGGTCCCAACTTTGTTATTCTGTTGTTACCTTAAAGGAGGGGAAAAAATGCCCATCCATTTGGCTCTGACCCACTGCCTGGCAAATGACCAGTTTCTGGTTAGAGGAAGCCGCATCTTCTTCTAATATAGCTACAAAGCCCATGTTTTGGGCCGAATCAAGGCGGTATTTCAACAACCCCAGATGAACATAGAAGAACATAGACTAATAGAGTTGAAAGGGACCTCCGAGGTCTTCTACTCCAACCCCCTCCTCTTTTCTGAAAGCTTCCAGCCATGGAGAACCACAAAAGAACAAAGTCGAACTTAACACGCTATATTTCCGCGTATTATTCGTTCGGCCGTCGTTCATTCATCTAAAACATTTGGGCCTGCCTTTTCAGCCTGAAAGAATTCCAGGGCGATCTATAAAGTAATAATAATAAAAAAAAGTCAGTTATTTCTTCGGGCTTTTCAAATTAAAAAAAGAAAGAAAAAAAGAAAAGAGGACTTCCAGTGGAAGACGAATGAAGTGGAAGAGAAACTTGGGACGATTTGTAAGCCTCGTATTGTACATAAGAGCTCCCCAGCCAGGGAGCTCCCGGCCTCTTGTTCTTCTGCCAGCTGGACCGTTAATTGCGTAGCTGTGAGGGAGCCTCAGCTGGCTGGCCCCTGCTATGGGGCTGACTCTGCTCCCCTCCTTCCGCCAAGGGAGGGGGGGCGATGAGCTGTGAAGCAGGAGGGATCAGGAGCCGCCGTGTACTAACGGGACATGACAAGTAGTTCCATCCAAAGACATCCTGCCGTGGCCAGCCTTGAATGCCAGCACATGACAAGAAGGACTAGTTTCAAAATCGAAGGGGCTGCCCCAAAGAAGAGGGGGTGAATTCAGGGGTGGGGCTGCTGAGGGTTTGCAGGATTTCGGGAGAACCTCTAGCTAAGATACTGTGCAGTTCTGAGAACCTCCGAATCCTATTCCTGGCTGGCCCTGTCCATCCTGCTCTGCTCCACATAGCCCGTTTTGGTAAGTGCAGGATGTGCACGGAGGCTTGGGGAGGACGAAAAACAGGCCTACCGGAAGTTCGGAAAGGCCGGAAACAGGCCCATTTCTGGCCTCCAGAGCCTGGGGAGGTCGCTTTTGCCCTCCCGGAGGCTGGAAAGAAGCCTCTGGAGCCCAGGGAGGGCAAAAATGCCCCCTCCTCCACCACTGTAGTGTAGCAGGCCAACTAGGCCACGCCCACCATGGCCACACCCACCCAGCAAACCGGGCAGAGAACCCCTTGCTAAAATTTTTGAAGCCCACTCCTGGGTCAAGCTATTTTCCAAAGCCCCTGAGGGCAGGACAAGAAGCAACGGATGGGAAGTAATCAAGGAGAGAAGGAATCTAGAACTAAGGAGGAATTTCCTGACAGAGAGAACCATGAATCAGCGGAACGGCTTGCCTCCAGAAGTTGTGAATGCTCCAACACTGGAAGTTTTTAAGAAGAGATTGGACAACCATTTGTAACTTTAGGAAGACCGCACTTGGAATAGTTTTGATCACCCCATTATTAAAAAAAAGATGTTAAGATTCTGGAAAGAATGCAGAGAAGAGCAACAAAGATGATTAGAGGGCTGGAGGCCAAAACATATGAAGAACAGTAGGAGGAATTGAGTATGTCTAGTCTAGTGAAGAGAAAGTGACATGACAGCAGTGTGCCAATATCTGAGGGGCTGCCATAAAGAAGAGGAGGTCAATTTGTTCTCTAAAGCAGTGGTCACCAACTGGTGGTCCCTGAGAAAATTTTGGTGGTCCGCAAAAAAATTATTTGCATTTTTTTATATTGCACTAAATCAGGGGTTCTCAAACTATGACCCCTGGGCCGGATATGGGCAATGAATGTTTCTGTTGCGGCAGAGAGTCTCCCCCTTTGGGGTCTTTTTGTGTGGGTCGTAGGGGGGCAGAAATTTTGACTTGGGGTCTGCTTCAGCCTCCCAGTGTGGGGCTTTCGGCGAAGACTGGAGGGAAGTGCCACTGGTGGCGAAGAGTCGGAGGACCTTGTTCCAGTGGGACTGCATCATGGCCTGGAACTGGCTGACCATCTCAGCCCGCTGAGCCTCCAGATGCCGGTACCTGGCTTTGCACTCCCGCAGGTCTTCCCTCTGCTTGGAAAGCCTACGCTCGTAGTCCTCAGTGAGGTGCGTCTGCTCAGCCTCCTTCTGGGTCAGATGCAATTTGAACTGAGCTGTTTTGCCAACTCTTTCTCATGGCGGCTGCTTAGCTCCAGCAACTGCTGCCTGTTGGGGCCCTAAGGAGCCCAAGCGGGCAGGCGAGGAGTAGCGAGTAGAAGCTGCCAAGGCGCCCCTCGACGTGAGAGACATTGAGTTGGCCACACCCACCGAGTCACGTGATCCCCTTGCCACGCCCATGGAGCTGATCCTTAGGCAGATCATATCAGTGGTCCGCGGGATTTAAAATTATGAATTTCGTGGTCCCTGAGGCCCGAAAGGTTGGGACCCCCTGCTCTAAAGCACCTGAAGGCAGGAGAAGAAGCAACGGATGGAAACTAATCAAGGGGAGAAGCAACCTAGAACTAAAGAAGGAAATTTTCTGACAGTTGAAACAAGTAATCAGTGGGATAACTTGACTCTAGAAGTTCTAAATGCGCCAACACTCGACGTTTTTAAGAAGAGATTATGTTTCATAGCCAGAGTACTCATGTAAAAATTAAAAAAAAACAGAACTAACATTAAGGAAAAGTTTGCTTTCAAAAGCCTGACTTCAGAGGTATTGGCGCAAGAGAGAATATTGAGAAACGGCATGACCAAGATGTTGAACCAAAAAAACCCACAAATAAATAAACTACCTACTTTAGGAATCGATCCAAATGACAAAGGAGAGGGGCAATTTTTAATTGGCTTTTAGATAATCTCTCCAAAGGTGATAGACCAGATTATGGCTGTTTCACTTAGCCAGGCATAAATGTCTGTGGATTTATTAATGGATTTATAGTAATCTGCTTATCTCTTATCTCCCTTATCAGTCAACCAAAACTCATTAGGGCCGGAGAGTTTCAGCTGATGTCTAATTTTCTGGCTTGTGGGACAGACTCAACCCATCCAAGTTGGAGCGTTTGCTTGACTGGGTGAAGGAAAGCATCCATCTCTTCCCCAAAGGCTGCTTTTCTCCTGGTTTATAATCCAAGCAGGATTAGTAGCATTAAACGTACCCAGCCATGCCTGGAAAAAACCACCCAGAGTTGAATAGTGCACTGGTGTGTTTCTTAAAAAATGGGTTATTTGGCTTTTTTTTTTTTTTCTAAGTTGCCTTTTGCAGCCGGGCAAAGGCTGGCATTGTGTAAATCCTCAGCTTGTCGTTGCCAAGGTCCAACTCATTCTTCCTCAAAATCTTAGGTTCCTTCCTAAGAAGCATTCTAACTTGGTGAAATCCAATTTTTTTTTAATTACCAGTTCTGTGGACGTAGCATGGTGGGTATGGCAGGGAAATCTCCATTCCCACCCCGCTCCAGGGAAGGATGCTGCAAAATCCCCATTCCCTCCCCACGCCTGGGGGAAGGATGTTGCAAAATCTCCATTCCCACCCTGCTCCAGGGAAGGATACTGCAAAATCCCCATTCCTTCCTCACTTCAGGGGGAAGGATGTTGCAAAATCTCCATTCCCACCCCATTCTGGGGCCAGCCAGAGGTAGTATTTACCAGTTCTCTGAACTACTCAAAATTTCCGCTACTGGTTCTCCAGAACCTGCTGGATTTCACCCCCTGCGTTCTAATATCTTCCATATATCCGGTCTTGCTTAAAAGAAAGATACTACGGATAGAATTAGATGGAATCACTCAGCTGGAAGAGACCTTGGAGGCAGGGTTGGTCTTCAAAAATTTTAGCAAGGGGTTCTCTGTCTGATTGCTGGGTGGGCTGGGTGGGCATGGCTATGGTGGGCGTGGCCTAGTCGGCCTCCTGCACCATGGCGGTGTGTGTGTGTGTGTGTGGGTGGGTGGGTGTTTTTGCCCTCCTCAGGATCCGGAGGCTTTCCTCGAGCCTCCGGGAGGGCATAAACAGCCTCCCCAGGCTCCAGGGACCCTCTGGAGGCTGGAAACAGGCCCGTTTCCAGCCGTCCCAAACTTCCAGTAGGCCCATTTTTTGCACTTGTCCCGTCCCATATATTCTATTCTATTCTATTCTATTCTATTCTATTCTATTCTATTCTATTCTATTCTATTCTATTCTATTCTATTCTATTCTATTCCATTCCATTCCATTCCATTCCATTCCACTCCACATTTTTTATTCCATTCCATTCCATTCCATTCCATTCCATTCCATTCCATTCCATTCCATTCTACTCCACATTTTCTTTTCTATTCTATTCTATTCTATTCTATTCTATTCTATTCTATTCTATTCTATTCTATTCTATTCTATTCTATTCTATTCTATTCCATTCCATTCCATTCCATTCCATTCCATTCCATTCTACTCCACATTTTCTATTCTATTCTATTCTATTCTATTCTATTCTATTCTATTCTATTCTATTCTATTCTATTCTATTCTATTCTATTCTATTCTATTCTATTCTATTCCATTCCATTCCATTCCATTCCATTCCATTCCATTCCATTCCACTCCACATTTTTTATTCCATTCCATTCCATTCCATTCCATTCCATTCCATTCCATTCTACTCCACATTTTCTATTCTATTCTATTCTATTCTATTCTATTCTATTCTATTCTATTCTATTCTATTCTATTCTATTCCATTCCATTCCATTCCATTCCATTCCATTCCATTCCATTCCATTCCATTCTACTCCACATTTTCTATTCTATTCTATTCTATTCTATTCTATTCTATTCTATTCTATTCTATTCTATTCTATTCTATTCTATTCTATTCTATTCTATTCTATTCTATTCTATTCTATTCCATTCTATTCCATTCCATTCCATTCCATTCCATTCCATTCTACTCCACATTTTCTATTCTATTCTATTCTGTTCTGTTCTGTTCTGTTCTGTTCTGTTCTGTTCTGTTCTGTTCTGTTCTGTTCTGTTCTGTTCTGTTCTGTTCTGTTCTGTTCCATTCCATTCCATTCCATTCCATTCCATTCCATTCCATGTTACTAATTTAACAACCGCGGTGATTTACTTAACAAACGTGACAAGAAAAATGGTAAAACTCACTTAACCAACATCTCGCTGAGCAGTATAAATTTTGGGCTCAATTGATGGTCGTACGTCGAGGACTACCCGTAAGATAAATGTTCACTCCAGGGATGATAGAAGGAAGGAAGAAGAGCAATAAAAAAGATCTACCATGTTGGAGGTCTCCACTTTTTTTGGGGGGGGGGGGTTCCCTCCTAAATTTAGCCAATGATTTCACATCAGTTGAGCCTGGCCTTCCCCATTTCTCAGAGAGTGGCGATCAGCATCTGGGGAACTTTTAAGCTTTCGATAGGATGACGCATCATTTCAGCTGCTGGCTCCGATTTCTAAGAAAGGATTATTCTGATTTAGAAGTCCCAGTTTGGGTTTCTCCCCCTCTAGCCCCCCTCTTCTTCCTCACGGAAAAGCTACTTGTAATGTATAGATTTAATTATCGGTCAGAAATCTCATTGGGCCAGTCACATTCTTGCCATTCTTTTCTCACAGGCAAAATATATATATATATATATACAGTATATTGAACCGCTTGTTAGCTAACATGTCCGGCTCTGTGACACTTCCTGCCACCTTAAAGAACGGGGGTTTCTTGTTTTTAAAGGGGGAAGGGGGCTGAAGCGAATCTCAAAAGGCAGTCGATCCACAGGTGTGATGCCTGGGGTGGGGGTGGGAGGTAGGATTTCCCCAGAGGATAATTTTCAGCCTTGTCGTCAAGAAAGCAATGGTTCTTTAAGGATAATGTAGCAGTGGTGGGTTGCTACCGGTTCGCGAGAAGTGGTAGCGGCGGCAGCGGGAGGCTCCGCCCACTCACCTGGATCAGAAGCGTTGCGTGTGTGCATGCGTGAGCTTGCTCACGCCCACGAGTGAATCAGTAGCGACAGGTTTTGACACACGCCCCTGTAATGTAGGTAAAGAAATGGTCGATCCTAAAGAAAACCATCCCTTAGAAGGAGAGATTGTTGTTGTCAGTTGCAAAGTCGTGTCCGATCCATCGCGACCCCATAGACAACGTTCCTCCAGGCCTTCCTGTCCTCTACCATCCTCTGGAGCCCATTTAAGCTCATGCCGACTGCTTCAGTGACTCCATCCAGCCACCTCGTTCTCTGCCGTCCCCTTCTTCTTTTGCCCTCCATCGTTCCCAGCATTAGGCTCTTCTCCAGGGAGTCCTTCCTTCTGATTAGATGGTCAAAGTATTTGAGTTTCCTCTTCAGGATCTGGCCTTCTAAAGAGCAGTCAGGGTTGATCTCTACGACTGACCAGTTCGATCGCCTTGGAGTCCAAGGGACTCGCAGGAGTCTTCTCCAGCACCAGAGTTCAAAGGCCTCAATTCTTTGTCACTCAGCCTTCCTTATGGTCCAACTTTCACAGCCAGATATTGCAACTGAGAAATGCTAGATTACTGAAGCCGAAACTCAAATACTTTGGCCCCCAACGAAAAGATTGGAAAAGACTCTGATGTTGGGAAATACCACTTTATAATGCCTCGATAAGGCATTCCACACTTGGAAATACAGCATCCAGTTTTGGTCGCCACGATGTAAAAAAGATGTGGAGACTCTAGAAAGAGTGCAGAGAAGAGCAACAAAGATGATGAGGGGGCTGGAGGCTAAAACATATGAAGAATGGTTGCAGGAACTGGATATGTCTAGTTTAATGAAAAGAAGGACTCGGGGAGACATGATAGCAGTCTTCCAATATCTCAGGGGCTGCTATAAAGAAGAGGGGAGGTCAAGCTAAGAAGTGTGGCAAGGAAAGTCGTAAAATGGGGAAAAATTCACTTGAGAAATGTTTCGTTTAGCAACAGAAACTTTGGGCTCAATTGTGATCATAGGTCGAGGACTACCTGTGATGAAACTGCATTGGATTAAAATTGTTGTGATTAGAAGATGGTACCGAGGTGCATTATTGATGGGGCCCATTGCCGGCTCTCCAAATGAGATGTAGATATATATAGTTCTCGACGTACGAACATTTCACTTAACAACCGTTCAAAGTTACAACTTATCTGAAAAAAAGGGGACTCGTGACCCAGATCTTTAGGAGAAAGTGACTCCACAAAGCTGAATGTAGTCAAGACGTTTCAGGAGAGGACTTTTAAAATAAATTCAGTGTAGGGTTAAACCGGATTCCATGTGAGAAGAATCTATAGGAAAGAGAAGTCTGAAATAGCAATAGCACTTAGACTTATATACCACTTCACCGTGCTTTACAGCCCTCTCTAAGCAGTTTACAGAGTCAGCCTATTGCCCCCAACAATCTGGATCCTCATTTTACTGACCTCAGAAGGATGGAAGGCTGAGTCAACCTTGAGTCGGTCAGGATCGAACTGCTGGCAGTGGGCAGAGTCTGCCTGTAATACTGCTTTGTAACCACTCCGCCACCACACCTTAAATAACAATAGCAATAGCACTTATACAGCTTCATATTCTTTACAGGACTCTCTAAGTGGTTTATTTAGCCAACATATTGCCCCCAACAATTTGGGTCCTCAGTTTACTGACCTCGGAAGGATGGAAGACTAAGTCAATCTTGAGCCAGTCAAGATCGAACTACTGGCAGTCGGCAGAATTAGCCTGCAATACTGCCTTCTAACCATTGTGCCACCACGGCTTAGATAACAAAACACTTAGACTTATATACTGCTTTATAGTGCTTTTACAGCCCTCTCTAAACGGTTTAGAGTCAGCCTATTGCCGCCAACAGTCTGGGTCCTCATTTTACCGACTTCGGAAGGACAGAAGCCTGAGTCAACTTGGTGAGATTCGAACTGCCAAATTGCAGGCAGCCGGCAGGCAGCAGCCCTGCAGTACTGCACCCTAACCACTGCGCCACCATGGCTCTTGACCTCAAATGGATGATTTAAGAAATGGAATGAATTATTTGCATCTGTCTTCATGGCACACAATACAGGGCAGGATAGCGGAGCCCGTGTGGACTTTTTTTGCAAAGAGAAACCCGACAATGACTATAAAGTAGCCAGAGAAGATATTTTAGGCCATCCTGAGAGACAGAACTGCAATAAATCATTGGGTCCCAATGGCATCCACTCGACCTCCGGGCAAAAGTATGCCACTTGCAAATGTGTCGCTCAACTCGGGCTCGGTGCCAGAGAGTTGGAAGACAGACAGCGTGGCACCGGCTTCTAATAGGGGAGCCCCAGGTGGTTATAGGCCAGAATTAAGATTAGGGTTTTATTGACAGGTGCAATAGAAACTCATGTTTTGAGAGCTGTTTGTGAGGACCGTATTAGCTGATCTGGTCAGCTTTGCCTCCTTAAAAAAATCTGGTTCTTAAAATAAGAAACATCTTCTTGGATCAGTGCCCCCGGTTCGGACCGGTTCTATAGAACTGGTAGTAAAACTGGAGAGAGGCTCCGCCCACCGACCCTGATGTCATCATAACGCTTCTGCGCATGCGCAGAAGAGCGCACACGCACTTGAGCGAAGCAAGTAGTAAACCAGTAGTAAAGGTAAGTAGAACTCATCCCTGCTTTGGATGGCCCTGGTTTGAAGAACAGAAACTGAAGGACAAAATAATTATTTTTTAAAATTTGATTTATATACCGCCATTCTCAAGAGACTCAGGGCGGTTTACAATGTGCTAAGCAATAGCCTTCGTACTTTTGTATATTTATTTATTTATTTATTAAATTTATATACCGCCCTACTCCCGGACGGGACTCAGGGCGGTGAACAGCCAGAATAAGACATAATAAATACAAAAGTTAAAAAACATTAAAAACAAATTAAATAATTTGGCTCAACAGTTAAAAGTCCAATTATAATTATAAAATTTAAAAACCCAAAAAGGAGGTTAAGCCAGCCCAGCTTGTTCAAATAAAAATGTTTTTAAGGCGCGGCGAAAGGTACCCAGGTCATGTAAGTTCCTTATCTTAGGGGGGAGCTCGTTCCAGATGGTAGGTGCCCCCATATCTATACACAGTCAGCTTATTGCCCCCACAAACTGGGTTCTCAATTTACTTACCTTAGAAAGGATGGAAGGCTGAGTCAACCTGGAGCCTGGTGAGATTCGAACTTACAGTAATTGCAGACAGCTGGTGTTAATCACAATGCTTTTAGTCTGCTGAGCTACCTTAATTGCAGACTAGAAGGAAGTTAAATAACAGCCTACAAATGACTCTCTTGCATTTAGGATAGGATAGGATAGGATAGGATAGGATAGGATAGGATAGGATAGGATAGGATAGGATAGAATAAAATAGAATAGAATAGAATAGAATAGAATAGAATAGAATAGAATAGAATAGAATAGAATAAATAGAATAGAATAGAATAGAATAGAATAGAATAGAATAGAATAGAATAGAATAGAATAGAATATTGGAGCTGGAAGGGACCTTGGAGGTCTTCTAATCCAACCCTCTGCTTAGGCAGGAAACCCTACACCACTTCAGACAAATGGTTATCCAACATCTTCTTAAAAACTTCCAGTGTTGGAGCTTTCACAACTTCTGGAGGCAAGTTGTTCCACTGATTAATTGTTCCAACTGTCAGGAAATTCCTCCTCAGTTCTAAATTGCTTTTCTCCTTGATTAGTTTCCACCCATTGCTTCTTGTCCTGCCCTCGGGTGCTTTGGAGAATAGCTTGACTCCCTCTTCTTTGGGGCAGCCCCTGAGATATTGGAACACTGCTATCATGTCTCCCCTAGTCCTTCTTTTCATCAAACTAGACATACCCAGTTCCTGCCACCGTTCTTCATATCTTTTAGCCTCCAGTTCCCTAATCATCTTTGTTGCTCTTCTCTGCGCTCTTTCTAGGGTCCCAACATCTTTTTTACATCGTGGCGACCAAAATTTAGTGTCCAACAGTCAAAGCATCTTTCTCCACGCCCTCCATTTCCTTGCTCCAGGTCTAAATTTTAGTCTTCTCCTGCCCCTTTTAAGGCGAAACAATCTCTGTAAGGTGTGCCATCTGGCCAATATTTAACCAGATTTCTAATTAGGATATGGAGAGATACTTTTGGGCTTCAGGCGGTTCAGACTTTGCTTATCAGAAAGTCACAAAAAGGGATCACATGATCCCAGGGCACCGCCACTGCCACTACCGTCGTAAATATGAATCAGTTGTCATGCATCTGAATGTAAATCACGTCACTACGGGGATGCCGCAACAGTCATAAATGTGAAAAATGGTCATAAGTCACTTTTTTCCAGGGCCGTTGTAACTTTGAACAGTCACTGTAAGTCGAGGACTACCTGAACTTGGATAGGAGACCAACAGAAAATATTGGATTAGACAAGGACGGGGGTCGGCAACCTTGAACACTCAAAGAGCCACCAAGTTCCTAACCGGAAGCCCCTATTCATTTCTGGAGCTGACCGGAAGTCCGGTTCCCCCATCATAGTCTCCTCCTAGCACGGCGTCCTTTTTCCTCTGCCTGTCCTAACCGAAAGCCCTATCAATTGTGGAGCCAACTAGCAATACGGAGCCGCAGCAGAGGCTCCGGAGCCACATGTGGCTCCTGAGCCGCGGGTTGCTGATCCTTGGACTCGGACATTGGCAAAAAGGCAGTGAGAAAAACAGTGGAAATCGTCCATGAAGTTATCAAGTGTTGATAACTTACAAGAGACTTTGCTAAGGGTAGTTTTATCTGGTCAGAAAAGATTTATTCTTGACAGATTGATTAGCATGACATGGTTTTCAAGGTGTTTTCAGGCTGACTTGAAATACGAAATGAAGGGCAAAGTTAGTATTTAACTTTGTACAGTGCTGTGATGCTACTGTATGTGGAAAAGGCCTTGGGGGACCAGGGGGGAAGATGTTGCCTAGAGAACAGTCAGATAAAGGAGTGTTGTGGCCCGCCAGCGGCCAACGGAGCTGGCAGCAGACTTGGACAATGAGGAGGTTGGGAAGGAACATGGGCCAGTCCTGGAGTCTGGGGAAGGCTCTGATGAGGCTCTGCATCGGAGGCAGAGAGGGGGCCACAGCTGTCTGACAGTTATCAGCTACCTTCGGAATCAGAGATAAGTGGGGCTGAAGAACAGCTGGAGCCTGTTCCCGATGTGCGCATGCACAGAGCTGCCAGGAGAAGGGAACAGTCAAGGAACAAGGGCCGACTCGGGAGTAAAGGCACAGGTGGATATTGAATGGCCCCTCCCATAGGGAATAAAGAGGAGCGAAAGGGGAGCGGAGTTTGCAGGGGGTAATTAGTTCATTTCATCCGTGACTCTCAGAGACTCCTTGCCAAGTATTTTCTTGTAGGAAGATATCGGCCTGGCAGCTCTCCAAGCCTGATAAGGTCTGTGGTTGTAAATTCACCCTGGAAAGACTGTTTGCCGGGACTTTGCTGGATGTGAATGAGAGGAATTCACATTAGCTTAATAAAAAGGGGTTTTGTTGGGACAAGGAGTTGGCTTCGTTCTTTTGTGTAGCCTAGGTCACAACAAAGAGGTCCTAACTGGGAGATGCATAGTGGCTCAGAAGAAGCTCAGAAAGGAACCTCAAACCCTAAAGGAGATGGTGGGAGAATTGCATTTCACCCCTGTATTGCAGGGGTGAAATCCAGCAGGTTCTGACAGGTTCGGGAAAACCGGTAGTGGAAATTTTGAATAGTTCGAAGAACCGGTAAATACTACCTCTGGCTGGCCCCAGAGTGGGGTGGGAAGGGAGATTTTGCAATATCCTTCCCCCAGGAGTGGGGAGGGAATGGGGATTTTGCAGTATCCTTCCCCTGGAGTGGGGTGGGAATGGAGATTTTGCAGTATCCTTCCTTTGCCACGCCCACCAAGCTACACCCAAGCCATACCATACCCACCAAGCCATGCCCACAGAACCGGTAGTAAAAAAATTTGAATTTCACCACTGCTGTATTGTATGCAAGAGTTAGTTTTATAATATTACTCCTCACTTTACGACCACAAGTTAACCCCAAACTTCCGTTGCTAACTGAAATACTTTGTTAAGTGAGTTTTGCCCCCATTTTACAACTGTTTCTTGCCACCGTCCTTAAGTGAATCACTGCAGTCGGTAAGGTAGCAACACAGTTGTTAAGCGAATCTGGCTTCCCCATGGACTTTGCTCGCCGGAAGGTCGCAAGAGGGGAATCCCGTGACCCCGGGGGGGGCGGGCACTGTGACCGTTGTAAGTATGAGTCAGTGGGCGTCTGAATCTCGATCACACGACCATGGGGGATGCTGCGAAGGTCACGTGAAATACGTAACTTTTTTCAGTGATGTCGTAATTTTGAACGGCCACTAAACAAACTGTTGTAAATCAAGGACTCCCCTGCAAAGTAGAATTAACTTACCTGGTTTTTGTGTCTTGTCGGATTTATTTGGTCGGCTGACCGATCTTGAATTGCCCAAAACCCACCTCCCAGCATTGTTGGGTTAGGACTATTGACTCTCTGGGTTCATATCACTCTGATGGCTGTTTTGTTGTTGTTAGTTGCAAAGTCGTGTCCGACCCATTGCGACCCAGGGGTGAAATGCTCCCGGTTTGGACCGGATTGCCCGATCTGGTAGCGATGGAGGCGAGTGGTTCGGAGAACCGGTAGCAAAAATCCTTGCCCCCCCACCCATGCCCAGCTGAGCCACGTGATCATCAGAGGCTTTTTAAAAAAAAATTTAAAAGCATTTTTTCTACAACCTCTTTGGCCGAAAAAAATGCTTTTAAAAGTAAAAAAAAAAAAAAGAGCCTCTGATGATCGCGTGGCTCGGCTGGGATCGTCAGAGGCTTTTAAAAGCATTTTTTCTACAACCTCTTTGGCCGAAGAGGTTGTAAAAAAAAAAAAAGCTTTTAAAAGCCTCTGCCGGTCCCAGCTGAGTTGCCTGATCGGCAGAGGCTTTTAAACGAAAAAAAGCCTCTGTCGATCAGGCAACTCAGCTGGGATCGTCAGAGGCTTTTCAAAGCATTTTTTTACAACCTCTTCGCCGAAGAGGTTGTAGAAAAAATGGTTTTAAAAGTAAGAATATAATAATAATTGGCCACGCCCAGCCAGTCACATTAACCCCTCCAACCGGTAGTAACAAATTTTAGATTTCACCACTGTCGTGACCCCATGGACAACGTTCCTCCAGGCCTTCCTGTCCTCTACCATCTTCTGGAGTCCATTTAAGTTCACGCCGACTGCTTCAGTGACCCCATCCAGCCACCTCGTTCTCTGTCGTCCCCATCTTCTTTTCCCCTCAATCTTTCTGATGTAAGTTGCCTAGTGATAAAAACGAGAAGATGCTTATCATAGATAGAAGAACACAAGATAGGATGCTAGTGTGTCAGTCCCCTTGTGGTGTCATTGCACAATTTCCCAGCAGAGCATCTTCAGAAATAGCTACAACCTTCTGGGAAACTTCACAATATCTCGGTCTTTCTACTGGTAAAATCCACCAGGGATGGAAGCAGAATCCGAGTTCCACCTTGTGCATAAATGATCATTGAATTTTTTTTTCAACAACTGGGGATTTCAGGATTGGCTTTCAGGGTAGAAAGTTGGTTGGCATCAACTAGTTTAGAAGTTCCTAAGGCAGGAACTCAAGAGCGGTCAGAACTTTAGATATGCTGAAAATAAAAAGACAACCAAAGATGAAGTAGGGCCATTGGAAGTGGTGATGGTGAGAAGATAAAATAAAGATAAACGTTCCCCTCGCACATATGTGGTAGTCGTTCCCGACTCTAGGGGGCGGTGTTCATCTCTGTTTCAAAGCCGAAGAGCCAGTGCTGTCCGAGGACGTCTCTGTGGTCATGTGGCCGGCATGACTCAACGCCAAAGGCGCACGGAACGCTGTTCCCTTCCCACCAAAGGTGGTCCCTATTTTTCTACTGGCATTTTTTACGTGCTTTCGAACTGCTAGGTTGGCAGAAGCTGGGACAAGTCATGGGAGCTCACCCCGTTACGCGGCACTAGGGATTCGAACCGCTGAACTGCTGACCTTTCGATCGACAAGCTCAGCGTCTTAGCCACTGAACCACCACGTCCCCATAGATAGAAATCCGTAATTCTTACTTTGTGTCTGTTTTTTTTTTCCTTTGGAGGAAATATGGAGCCTTACTTGGTTACTGGGATGGTCTGGGGAAAAGAAAACAGAATAACCGAGTTGGAAGGGACTCTTGGAGGTCTTCTAGTCAAACCTCCTGCCATTGAAAGTTCTGATGATGAGAAGCAAGAACTCCATAATTCTAATTTTGTGTCTGTCTTTTCCTCCGTTGGAGGAAATATGGAGCCTGAGTTGGTCATTGCCCTACCAGTCAGAGGTCCTCAAACTTGGCAGCTTTATGACTTGTGGACTTCAAGTCCCAGAATTCTCCAGCCAGCTATAGCTCCCACAGAATTCTGGGACTTGAAGTCCACAAGTCCTAAAGCTGCCAAGTTTGAGGACCTCTGCTTTACCTGGAGGAAATAAATCAGAACAACTGAGTTGAAAGGGACTTTGGAGATCTTCTAGACCAACCCCCTGCTCAAGTGGGAGACCCTATGCCTGTGATGGCGAACCTATGTCACATGTGCCACAGGTGGCACGCGGAATCATATCAGTGGGCACGCGAGCTCAGGTCCGGCCTGCTGGGCCCACTGAAAGTAGGGAAATAGGCTGTTTCTTGCCTCTGGAAGGCCTGGAGGGTGGGTGGGGAAGGCCCGTTTTTCACTCTCCCCAGGCTCCAGAGCCTTTCTAGGAGCCTGGGGAGGGCAAAAACGGCCTCCCGCCCCTCCCCAGTGGCCCTCCGGAGGCTGGAAACGATTCGTTTGCCAACTTCACCGGAAGTCGGCAAACAGGCTGTTTCTGGCCTTTGGAGGGTCTCGGGGGAGTAGGGAAGACTGTTTTCACCCTTCTTAGGCTCCTAGAAAGCCTCTGGAGCCTGGGGAGGGTGAAAAACGGGCCTACTGGGCCCACCGTGCCAAAAGTGAGGCAGTTGCGTGCACATGTATTGGTGAACACTTCGATAGGTACACCCACAGCAGTCTGCCTAGGGGTAGGGGTAGGGTTGCCAGAGTAACTTGTGCCAGACTAATCTTATCTCCTTGTTTGACAGATTTACGAGCTTAAGTCAATAAGCAATAAGCAAATATGTAACATATTTTTGTAGAGTGCTTCGGGATAGTCTTTTGCATAAAATGGTAAATAAAATATTGGCCGGATGATACCACTGTATGAATGAGGGTTGCTACCACAGACGGAAGGGCTGTGGCTAAGATGCTGAGCGTGTCGATCAGAAAGGTCGGTAGTTCGGCAGTTCAAACCCTAGCCTAATGCCTCATTATGGAGGGAGCCCCCGTTACCTGTCTCAGCTTCTGCCAACCTAGCAGTTTGAAAGCACGTAAAAATTGCAAGTAGAAAAATAGGGACCACCTTTGGTGGGAAGGGAACAGTGTTCCGTGCACCTTTGACATTGAGTCATGCCGACCGCATGACCACGGAGATGTCTTCGGACAGCTCCGGCTTTGAAACGGAGATGAACACCGCCCCCTAGAGTCGAGAACGACTAGCACATATGTGCGAGGGGAACCTTTACCTTTACCTTACCACATACTGGCTAGACATATGTCAGAAATGCAGAAGGAGACACCACAATGAGTTAGGGTAGGAATAGACCACCAAATATTTGTTTTTTTTTTTCACCAAGAGCAGAAGACCAGTCCTGCAGGTTTTACTACGCTAGTCATAGCTGACTGTAGGAGGCAGTACTTACCTCTGTTTCCTTATGCCAGGTGTCTCCAACCTTGACCACTGTAAGTCTTGTGGACTTTAACTCCCAGAATTCCCTAGCCAGTCACAGGGAATTCTGGGAGTTGAAGTCCACAAGTCTTAAAGTTGCCAAGTTTGGAGATCCGTGCTTTACGCCATTGAACCAGCATCATACGAAGACATTTCTGCGGTAAGGTAGCCGTTGTGAAATCCCGCCACAGCTCAAAGCATATGGCAAACGCACGGAATGCTGTTACCTTCCCACCAAAGTCGTACTTATTTATCTATTTATTTATAAATATCAGTACCATTGCGGAAATAGCAATAGCACTTATATACCGCTTCATAGTGTTTTACAGCCCTCTCAAAGTGGTTTACAGAGTCAGCATATTGCCCTCAACAATCTGGCTCCTCATTTTAATGACCTCGGAAGGAGGGAAGTCTGAGTCAAGCTTGAGCTGGTTAGGATCGAACTCCTGGCAGACGGCAGAGTCAGTTTGCAACACTGCTTTCTAATGACGGCGTCACCACAGATAGACGATAGATAGCAGTAGCCCTTAGACTTATATACCTCTTCACAGTGCTTTCCAGTCCTCTCTAAGCGGTTTACAGAGTCAGCCTCTTGCCCCCAACGATCCGGGTTCTCATTTTAACGACCTCGGAAGGACGGAAGGCTGAGTCAACCTGGAGCCTGGTGAGATTTGAACTGCCAAATTCCAGTCAGCCGGCAGTCAGCAGGTTAGGTTATTTTCTGCAACACCCATAAGAAAATGAGCAAACCAGCAGAGTGCTGCAAGGACAGCTTAGGTGACAACATGTGATAGTGTTATTTCTCTGCCTGTTTCAATTGAGTTGTTGCTCAGAACACTTCCAAAATATTTGGAATATTCTGCCGTAGGAAACAATGGGGATTTGCTTGCTTTTCTTTGTTTAAGACAATTATGTAGGAGATTATAGTCCCTGGCAAAAGCTGCATTTTCCTAGCTACTAAATACTATCCAAGTTCATGTTTTGTTTTGTTCTGAAAATAACAATGAAAGCGATTGTTACATTCTTGTTTTCCCTCCACTTAACGATCATTTGTTTAGTGACTGTTTGAAGTTACAAAGGCACTGAAAAAAAGTGGCTTACGACCATTTTTTTAAAACGCTTACAACCGTCGCAACATCCCCAGGGTCATGTGATCTTGTCAGCAGGTCGCAAAAGGGGACCACATGATGCTTGGCGACTGACCCATATTTACGACAGCGACCCTTTACCCACCTTCTGATAAGGAAAGTCAGTGGGGATGCCAGATTCACTTAACAACGGTTGCAAGAAAGGTCGTAAAATGGGGTAAAATGAACAAATGTCTGACTTAGCAACAGAAATTTGGGGGCTCAGTTGCGGTCGTATGTCGAGGACTACCTGAATTTACAGTGCGTCTCACTTAGCAACAGAAATTTGGGGCTCAATTGCGGTCGTATGTCGAGGACTACCTGTATTTACAGAGCATCTCACTTAGCAACAGAAATTTGGGGCTCAGTTGTGATCGTAAAATGACAAGGAAGGTTGTAAAATGGGGTAAAATGAACAAATGTCTGACTTAGTGACAGAAATTTGGGGGCTCAATTGCGGTCGTATGTCGAGGACTACTTGAATTTACAGTGCATCTCACTTAGCAACAGAAATTTTGGGCTGAGTTGTGATCGTAAAATGAAAAGGATGGTCGTAAAATGGGATAAAATTAACAAATGTCTGACTTAGCGACAGAAATTTGGGAGGGGGCTCAACTGCGGTCGTATGTCGAGGACTACCTGAATTTATAGCGCGTCCACTTAGCAACAGAAACTCGGGGCTCAATTGTTCGATTTGATTGGATTTTGATTTGATTAACTTTCTATACCGCCCTTCTCCCGAAGGACTCCGCCACAATAAAACAACACACCATACCAAATTTAAAAACAATTTAAAATAAATTAGATAACTTTGGCTTCACAAATGAAAAACCCCAACATTTTTTTTAAAAAAAACAACCCAATCCGGATTGATGTCAAGCTAGTCCAGCTTTTTGGAAAAATAAAATGTGATCCTAAAATGACAAGGAAAGGTGGTAAAATGGGGGTAAAATGAACAAATGTCTGACTTGGCAACAGAAATTTGGGGGGGGCTCAATTGTGGTCGTATGTCGAGGACTACCTGACTTTTACCTCTAGGGCAGGGGGCTCGACTAGAAGACCTCCAAGGCCCCTCCGAAACTCTTCTTATTCCTCATTCCTTATATTTAAGGGCGTTCTTTTAAGACCCTTTGCCTCCCACCCGCTTAGGGGTGACTTCCCCGCACCTTACAGCAACCAAAGCGCTACAGCCCGGCCTCCCGTTTCCCTTTGGCAGAGCTGCCAGGAGGAATCCGAGCCGCCCAGATCTAACGGGGGAAAGTCGGTCAGAGGCACAAGATCCCGGCTTCCGATTCCCGCATGACGGTGGAGGGATCCCCCTCCTCCTCCTCCTCCTCCTCTCCTCCTCCCCCCTCCCTCCCTGTCTCCTTTCATGTTCATCCACGGCTAAAGAGCCTCCGCCATCAGTTTGCACTTCTATAGGCAACCCCCCCCCCCCAGCCCTAGGAGCGCTAATCCTATTAAAGCGCTCGTGTCATTTCCTTTTTTTTTTTTCTTTTGAGGTGGGGGGCTCCCTCCGTGCGCGCGTGGGATGAAAGGCCCCTCGCCATTGGCCGCCCCCAGAGCGAAAGAGGGCGGGGCTTGGAAACGAAGCCTATTTAAGAGCGCGCACCCAAGCGAGGGGCACGCAGAGAGCCGGCGGCTCGGGACGAGCTGGCTGGCCAAAGGGGAAGGGGGGCTGCATCGGCCAGGCGGTCCAACAGTTCCTCTCAAGCCCGGCCGGAGCTTCTTCCCGCAGTTTCCCCCTGCCTCTTTTCCCTCACCTTTCGCCAAGTCATGTGAGGGAAGAGTCCCCCCCCCCCCCCGCGCCATGCCAGCACCGCCACCACCACGACCACCACAGCCGCCTCCTCAGCCTCGACCCCGGGCGTGGAAAGCCGAGCCGGCGGGGCCGCCCTCACTGCGCTGAAGGAAGGGGGCTGCGGAGGAAGAGGAAGGAGGAGGGGGCTGGCGATGCGGGCCAGGCTGTAGGGGAGGCCCGAAAGCGGCTTGGCCGGGCGATGCCCCTCGCCGCAGCCCGCCCCGAGCATGGAGAAGTCGAGTAGCGAAGACTCCTCCATCCGCCGGAGCCCGTCCTTGGAGAGCAAAGACTCGGATTTCGCCAAAGCCTCGCCGACGGGCAAGCGCTTCAGCCGGGGTTTCACGGCCGGCGCTTTCTACGGCACAGCCGGACCTCGCCGGCAAGGCCGACCCGGCTCAGGTGCCGCTGCGCCCGCGGGCGCCGGCTTGCAAAGGGACGAGCCCCGCAACGCCGCCGCCGCCTCCAGCAGCAGCAGCAGCAAATACCTGGTGTTTTACCTGGATCTATCCTTTGTTTTCCTCCTAGAGTTTAAGAAGTGCAGCATGGCCAGGGGCTGCTTGTGCTGCCTGAAATACATGATGTTCCTTTTCAATTTGATCTTTTGGGTGAGTAAAAACGCTCGGTGGGTTTGGGTTTTTTTTTTCCCCCTACCTGTCTCTTCTGCGCGGGGGGGGGGGGATTAAAACACCTCCCTCCCCCTCCTTTTCCACTTTCTCCTGACTTTTCACTGGACAATCCCAGCTGGGATGGGATGGGGTGGGGAGGGGGTGGGATGGGGGAAATGGCAGCTTTTGGGGGAATTGTGGCATTTGGGGAGGGGGGGTCTTGAGTGTATTTCCTTTTTTTCCCCCTCTACCTGTCTCTTCTGCAGGGATTAAGCACCCTCTCCCTTTCACTTTCTCCTGACTTTCACTGGACAATCCCAGCCGGGATTGGGGAAATGGAGGAATTGTGGCATTTGGGGGGAATTGTGGCATTTGGGGAGGGGGGGGTTGAGTGTATTTCCTTTTTTCCCCCTCTACCTGTCTCTTCTGCAGGGATTAAGCACCCCCTCCCTTCCACTTTCTTCTGACTTTCACTGGACAATCCCAGTTGGGATTCCATGGGATTGGGGAAATGGGGGAATTGTGGCATTTGGGGAGGAGGGTTTTGAGTGTATTTTCTTTTTTTTCCCCCTTACCTATCTCTTCTGCAGGGATTAAGCGCCCCCCCCTCCATTTTCTTCTGACTTGCACTGGACAGTCTCAGCTAGGATTTGCTGGGGTGGGGGATGGGGGAATGGCACCTTTTGGGGAATTGTGGCATTTGGGGGGGGTGGGGTTCCTTGAGTGTATTCTGGTTTTTTTTTCTGCCTGCCTCTTCTGCAGGGATTAACCCCCCCCCCCTCACCACACACACACTCTCCTTCCTTTCCCCTGACTTTCACTGGACAATCCCAGCTTGGATTGGATGGGGTTTTGGGGGATGGGGGATGACGGCATTTGGGGGGATATCTTGAGTGTATTTTGGTTTTTTTTTTCCTATCTCTCCTGCAGGGATTAAAACACCTCCTCCCCCCCCTTCCACTTTCTTCTGAGTTTCACTGGACAATCCCAGTCGGGATTGGGGGATGGGAGAATTGTGGCATTTGGGGGGAATTGTGGAATTTGGGGGGGGATCTTGAGTATTTCTTTTTTTCCCCCTACCTGTCTCTTCTGCAGGGATTAAAACACCCCCCCTTCCACTTTCACTTGAGTTTCACTGGACAATCCCAGCTGGGATTGGATGGGGTGGAGGGTGGGGATGAGAGGTGGAGAGTGAGGAATGGCACCTTTTGGGGGGGGGAATTATGGCATTTGGGGGGTTCTTGAGTGTATTCTGTTTTTCTACCTGTCTCTTCTGCAGGGATAACGGTAAATCCCCCCCTCCCCATTCCAGTCTCTTCCTTCCTTTCTCCTGATTTTTCCCCTTGATAATCCCAGCCTGGATTTGCTGGGGTGGGGGATTTTGGGGGAATTGTGACATTTGGGGTTCTTGAGCTTTTTCCTCTGCTTGCCTGCTTCTGCAGGGATTAACACATCCCCCTCCCCCCCATTCCTTGCTCCTGAGTTTCCCTTGACAATCCCAGAATCGCAGGCTGGATTTGATGGGGATGGGGGTGGGGGAAATGGCACCTTTTGGGGAGGTATGGCATTTGGGGGTTCTTGAGTACCCCTTTTTTTTTCTTCAACCTGTCTCTTCCGCAGGAAGAAACCCCCCCCTCCCCACATGCCCCCAGTCTCTCCCTCTTTTCCCCTGACTCTTCCTTGACAATCCCGGCCTGGATTTGCATTGGGGAGGGGGCTTAAAGCACCTTTTGAGGAGGTGGGGTGTATTTGGGGTTCTTGAGTACCCAGTTTTTTCCCCTCTACCTACCTACTTCTGCAGTGACACCCCCCCCCCCCCCCCGGTCTCCCAGTCTCTCCTGACTTTACCTTGACAATCCCAGCCTGGATTTGCTGTGTGTGTGTGGGGGGGGAGGCACCTTTTGGGGGAGGTGTGGCATTTTGGGGGTTCTTGAGTACCCTGTTTTTTCTTCTATCTGTCTCTTCTGCAGTAGGAACTCTTCTCCCTAGTCCTTTCTCCTGACTTTACAGTCCCAGCCTGGACTTGCTGTGTGTGTGTGGGGGGGGGGAGAGGAGGCACCTTTTCAGGAGGTGTGGCATTTTGGGGGGTTCTTGAGTACCCCATTCTTTTTCCTCTACCTGCCTGCTTCTCCAGGGATAACCCCTCCCCTTCCCAGTCTCTCCCCCCCCCCTCTTTCCCCTGACTCTCCCTTGACAATCCCAGCCTGGGTTGGGGGCGGGGGGGCTCCCGGAAGGCAGATTTCACACAGGTTTGGGATGTTTTGGGGTTCATTGCCATCCTGGCGCTTTGGGATGGGGAGGGGGGAACAGATGAGGGGCAGGCCTTCTGCTTTAAGAATAGCAAGACTTTCCCAAGGGGGAATATTTTGGCATGGTGATCCCTCCTGCTTGGGTATTTTGCCTCAAGCCAAGGTGCACCCCCAGCTGGGTCTGCTTATGGGGATCCCTCCCCGAAGAAAAAGCCCCCTCCCCAAAAGTGACTGTGCAAGGAGGAAAGTGTAGGCTGCTTTCTCTCTCTCTCTCTCTCCCTCTCCCTATTGCGGCTATGGGGCTACCCTTCCCCAACATTGCTTCGGAGACCCTGTAATGTGCTGACCCAAGAGAAGCCAGCTTCCAGCACGTATCCCCCCCCCCCCCAGGCCCGCCCAGAAGGATGATGGAGAAAGCCCCACCAGCCACCAGAACTGGTGGCGATGACCTCCCCACCCCCCACCCCCGAAGGTTTCCACGGGGAGAGGCCAGTTCCTTCTTTTAAAAGCGGCTCCCGACTAACAACGAGGGAAGATTTATCTCCTTGTGGCATATTTGCAGTTTGGATGATATCAAAAGCCGGGAGCCCTCCTCCCTCCTCATTCTAAAGCCATTATTGCAAAACTGATAAAAAAGGTCGGGCTGGTTAAAAACAGGCATAAAAAAAGGGCACTTTTGCCAATCTGCTAAAAGTTTCTTTTATATTGTTTTATAGTTTGGGGTCGAATTAGAATCCGGAGAGATTTTTCTTCCTTAGCAGCTGGCTCCCCTGTCCAATTGACCTACTTTATTATTATTTTTTTTTTCCAAAGGCCAGATGGGCGTGAAGGACAGTCTTTCTGAATCAGATCCTTTAATAGTACACAGGGGAAGTGGGGGTGGGGTGGGGGGGTGGCCGAAATCTACTTCCAAGCGAACATTCCCCATAAGATTTCAGCCTTGCCTGACTTACTATTCCTTCATTCCCACCCACCCCCCAGATCCCAAAGCATTCCTTTCCAAACCCCGCTTGTAATAGCCTTCCTAGACTTCAAGGATGTGTCTATCAAGCTATCTCTAGCCACAGAATTGTTTGGTGCAATGCTACAATGCAGTTTTGAAAGAGGGGGAAAAAAAAACCCCATGTGAGTTTCGGAGGCACCTTTTGTTCATCTTTTTTTTTACACCTCCTAGGCTGCCTTGGCTTGCTCTGACAGTCTGCAGATGGGTGTGATTTTTCTGCCCGATAACACAAATGAAGGGGTTATATTACTTTACTGACTTGTATAGTGCTTTGGTGTCACACATTAAGCGGCGGACAACCAGCAATGTAGAATTAAAAACTTGCAGTATATATTACGTGTAAAGGTAGCAAACGTATACAGGTAATCCTTGACTTAACGACCACAATTAAAGCCCAAGGTTTCTGTTGTTAAGTAAGTGAAACGTCTGTTCAGTGAGTTTTGCCCCGTTTCACGACATTTCTTGCCCACCGTCGCTAAGTTGAATCACTGAGATTGTTAAATTGGTAACACGGTCATGAGCCAATCTGCCTTCCGCATGGACTTCGCTTGTCAAAAGGACACAGAAAGGCGATCACCTACACAGCTACCATCGTAACTCCGAACCAGTTGTCAAGCATCCAGATTTTGATCACATGCTGCGACTGTCGTAAGTGTGAAAAATGTCCCCCTTCCCCGCCCCCAAGCCTGTTGTAACTTTGAACGGTCACTAAAATGAAATGTCGTAAGTTGAGGACTAGCTGGACTGGTTCTGTTTAATTTATACAGGCCAATAATCAGGCACGGTCCTATATTAATCACAGCAAATTGCCTGCTCTAAACTCATCAAAAATTCATGATGTCAGCATCTATCTTATACTGGTGATTGGCCTCCCAAGGTCTTCTGAAGTAATTAGATGTTGATAGGCTTTTATAAAGCCAAAAGAACAGAATAACAAGAGTTGGAAGGGACCTTGGAGGTCTTCTAGTCCAACCCCCTGCTTAAGCAGGAGACCTTATACTATTCCAGACAGGTGGCTGTCCAGTCTCTTCTCAGGGAGGGCTCCATTCCAGAGGTGGGTTTCAGCAGGTTCTGACCAGTTCTGGAGAACTGGTAGCGGAAATTTTGAATAGTTTGGAGAACCGGTAGTAAAAATTCTGACTGGCCCCTCCCCCATCTATTCTCTGCCTCCCAAGTCCCAGCTGATCGGGAGGGAATGGGGATTTTGCAGTAACCTTCCCCTGGAGTGGGGTGGGGATGGAGATTTTACAGTATCTTTCCCCTGCCATGCCCACCAAGCCACGCCCACCAAGCAATGCCACGCCCATCAAGCCACACCCACAGAACCAGTAGTATAAAATTTTGAAACCCACCACTGGGCTCCATTCTTAAGCCCAGGGATTTAAGGACTATTAATCGAGGACTATTAATAGGTAGTCTTCGATTTACAACAGTTCATTTAGTGACCATTCAAAGTTACAAGGACTCCGAAAAAAGGGACTTACGGCCGTTTTTCACAGTTACGACCTCTGTAGCATTCCCATGATCGTGTGACGAAAATCCAGAAACTTAGCAGTTGCTCCATACTTAACGAAGTGAAGCCAGATTCACTTAACAACCGTGTTAGTAGCTTAATAATGGCGGTGATTCGCTTAACAACTGTGGCAAGAAAGCTCGTAAAACGGGGCAAAGCTCACTCTGCAGATTTTTCACTTAGCGACCGAAATTTTGGGGCTCAGTCGTGGTCGTAAGTCGAGGACTACTTGTACCTAACTCCCAAGCCAAGCCAGTGTAGGTTTTGCGTTTTTTTGCAGTGCTGTTAAAAGTGGTAAGGAATAGGCCTGAGCAGTAAGCGAACAGCTGGCATTTAAACCAGCTGTAGTTTCTGAGTAGTCTACAAGGGAAACCCATGTAGAGTGGATTACAGTAGTCTAAGCCAGAAGGAATAAAAGCAGGCTTGACTCTCCAGTGAATGCTCTTCTACCAAAAACTGCAAATTAGCCAAAATTAGGACAAAAGAATCTTTTGGTTATAGCGCCCATCCATCTTTCAGCAGAAGCTATGGTCCAGGGGGATCCTAAATTGTGGACTCCCTCCTGGAAGGAGGAAAATTCCATCTAGAGGCAGATGTGACCGACATCCCAGAAGCAGCATTCCTTCACGCTAAGCCTCTCCTCTCCCCCCATCCAGGCATGACAGCTTTCAGATATCAGATCTGAACTTCTTGTTGCTCTTCCTGTACAAGCCATGATGGACATGTTGATGGGACCTGATTGATGGATGACCTTCCTTGAAAGTTTCATGTAAATGCAAAACTGGGAAGGACAGAGTTTTGAGTTCTTGGGTACTCCACAGTGAAATACCCCAAAACTTCACTCACCCCCCATCATAACTAATTATTAAAGGTAAAAGTTCCCCTCGCACATATGTGCTAGTCATTCCTGACTCTAGTGGGCAGTGCTCATCTCCGTTTCAAAGCCAAAGAGCCAGCGCTGTCCGAAGACGTCTCCGTGGTCATGTGACCGGCATGACTCAACGCCAAAGGCGCACGGAACACTGTTCCCTTCCCACCAAAGATGGTCCCTATTTTTCTACTTGCGTTTTTTACGTGCTTTCAAACTGCTAGGCTGGCAGAAGCTGGGACAAGTAACGGGAGCTCACCCCATTATGCAGCACTAGGGATTCGAACCGCTGAACTGCCGACCTTTTGATCGACAAGCTCAGCGTCTTAGCCACTGAGCTACCGCGTCCCTACAACTAATTATTAGGACTACAACTAATTATTAGGACCCCCTTAAAAAGGAGAGACCATTTCCAATCCTTAGAAGAAGTCCAGAAGGACGTGAAATTTTGCTTTGTCAAAGGCCTTCAAGAGGTCCATGTCATTGAGGGTAGCTCCATCCAAACCCTTCTGTGAGTCCTTGGAACCAGTATAAGTCCAAGAAGGAACAGCTGTGCTCACAACTGGTGGAATCTCTATCTAAAACGATTTCTGCTTCTCAGTTTAAAATACCCTTAAGGGTCAAATTAGGCATCTAAAGGATTTATGAGGGTGAGGGGTTGTGCATAGTTCACACATTCACTTTACAGCCTTTTGACTGTTATGCACCAGGTTGCCAAATTTGGCCCATGAACTCGCCTCTCTAATCAACGGAAGTTGATTTTTATGCGGGCAGCTCTTTTAATTGCCCCCAAATGAACACTGCTACAACTGTATGCATGTATCAATCAATCTCTTGGCCACAATCCACTGATCTCCTCTTGTCAAAAACTCTTGACAATTTTTTTCTTAAAAATCCACACTACCCAATGTGCGGAAGTTGCCTTCAGAAAAGAATGTAGGTTTGTGAAAGTTCTACATTTTTTTTTTAAAAAAAAGTGTGATCGGAAGGGGAATATGCATTTTTAAAGTCTAGTTAGGAAAATGCATTTCTAAATGATTTTAAATTAATCAAAAATGATTCTAAATTCATCAAAGTTTCATAAACATGAGATAGGATGGAATACTGCCCTGTTAATAGGAACAGTAATGTCAGGGGCAAACAGTTGGGTTCACACATGAAGTTTGTGCCTGGGTAAAACTAGATACGGTTGAATAGCATACTTTTCCTTCTTGCGTCCATGTAGAGCAGAGGTCTTCAAATTTGGCAGGTTTAAGACTTGTGGACTTCAACTCCCAGAATTCCCCAGCCTGCTGGGAATTCTGGGAGTTGAAGTCCACAAGTCTTAAACCTGCCAAGTTTGAGGATCCCTGATGTAGAGATTCCAGACTAATTCCCTGTTTGACTCCTCCTCCTGGCTCTCCCAGTCTCTAACAAGTAGGATTGAACTACTAAACATTAGAAGTGGATTTATCTTGACCCTCTTGTGAATCTATATATTTCAATCTCACTGAAATAGATATCCATTAGCTGAGCTAATAGATATCCATTAGCTGAGGAATTAACTTCAGAATCTGTTGCAAAGTAAACAGATGACAGCATTAAAAAAAAATCAGAACTATTTTACTGAAAATATTGTGTGTACACATTACAGGAGAATGTACTTTGTAAATATCAAATGCAACATTTTGCATTTTTGGAATGTGTTATCAGCAGGGTGGAGACTTAACTGTAGCATCCAGCTAGCATGGGAAGCATCCTCTCTTGAGAAATATTTGAATCGGGCTATAAAAGTCCCAGATTAATGAACATATTGCCCAGTGGGGCTTAAAAATAACAAGTTGAAAAAGTCAACTTGCATTGTTTTGCAGGATCATCGATAGGCTAACTGGCCCAACCATAAAATGTACGAGTTGGAAGGGATTTTCAAAGGTCATCTGGTCCAAATGTCCAGCTCAATGCCAAAATCCACTAAATGATTTCCAAGAAGATCCATCCAAAATTGGTTTGAAAATCTCTCCTGAGGGAGGAGAATCTAGGATTTTTAGATCATAGGCCATTTCAGTGCTTATCAGCTTTTACCCTCAGGAAATAGCTCCTCATACTTAATCCAAATCTTGCCTCTTTTTTTTTTTTCATTTTTACCTATAGTTATCCTGGTTTTAGCTTCATCAGAAAGGAGGGCCATACCTTCATGGACTTGATATCTTTCTCATTATTTGTAGACGTAATCTGAATGAAATAGTTCTATTAATGCGTGAATAGAATAGAATAGAATTAGAACAGAACAGAACAAAACAACAGAACAGAATAGAACAATAACAGAGTTAGAAGGGACCTTGGAGGTCTTCTAGTCCAACCCCCTGCTTAGGCAGGAAACCCTACACTACTTCAGACAAATGGTTAGCCAACATCTTCTTAAAAACTTCCAATGTTGGAGCATTCACAACTTCTGAAGGCAAGTTGTTCCACTGATTCATTGTTCTAACGGTCAGGAAATTTCTCCTTAGTTCTAAGTTGCTTCTCTCCTTGATTAGTTTCCACTTCTTGTTCAGTTAGTGGTCCAGTTAGAGTGTTTTTACGTACTCTGCTATGAAGTCAGATTTCCCCAACTTTGCCCTTATGCACCTAGATATAAGACATCCTGATAGCGTTGACTGTTGAGCCTATTCCAAATGACGGACGGATAGATAGATAGATAGATAGATAGATAGATAGATAGATAGATAGAATGAATTCTTTACTGGCCAAGTGTGATTGGACACACAAAGAATTTGTCTTTGGTGCATATGCTCTCAGTGTACATAAAAGAAAAGATACGTTCATCAAGAATCATAAGGTACAACACTTAATGATAGTCATAGGGTACAAATAAACAATCAGATCATACTAGGAAACAATATAAATCATAAGGATACAGCAACAACTTACAGTCATGCAGTCAAAAGTGGGAGGAGATGGGTGATAGGAACGATGAGAAGAATAATAGTAATGCAGACGTAGTGAATAGTTTGACAGTGTTGATGGAATTATTTGTTTAGCAGAGTGATGGTGTTTTGGGAAAATGTTCTTGTGTCTCGTTGTTCTGGTGTGCAGTGCTCTATAGCGTCGTTTTTGAGGGAAGGAGTTGAAACAATTTCTGTCCAGGATGCGAGGGGTCTGTCAATATTTTCACAGCCCTCTTTTTGACTGAATTGAATTGAATTGGAATGTTTATTTATTTATTTTTATTAGCCAACACTCTTTGCTTTGTTTGTTAACTTTTATTTATGGAAGTCTGAGTTATATGACTGACTTCCCTTAACCTTTCCCCATCCGAGTTGTCTTGATCGCCATTATGATGTATTTCTTTTCCTCAGGGTTTTATTTTTTTTTTTAGCCAACTTGTAAAACTTGAGATCTTCAGTCCATGACCAAGTCCTCTGTTTTTAGTCAGGGCATCCTTCTTTCGTCTTCAAAAACTTGAAATTGTCAGAAGAAGAACCGATGGGATCTGTCAAATTTCCCACTGGTAATTGAGCTGGATGTCTGGCAATCTCGGGATAGTTGATAGTCTCACTTGCCTTTTCGACTGTAGATTTCCAAAGGCATGGTCCACATCCTCTGATTTGGCAGCTGGCCTGTAATAAATCCTACAGTAATTGTTTGATTGGCACTTTAAAAAAAAAGATCTTAAATCAACTCATTATCATTCAAAATAATTCATTTCAGTGTTTAGGAAAGAAATCTTAACAAAATCTTGAAAAGTTAGAGTTGAACCTCAACAGTTCAGACTATCGTACCAATGCTGCGAAAACACAGATTAACACTAGGTGGCAGCAAAGAAAAACAAATTTCTCAACTCTTTGCTGACACCTGGTGGTTTTTTTGGGAGAGTTTGTGAAGCTAAGCTAGAATCATTTAAGATTTTTTGGGATGAGAGATTACAGGAAATCCAAAGTAGCAGATTAGATTGGGAACTCAAAAAAAAAAAAATTATCTCAGACATCAGCAGTGGAAAATTCCGCCAGGAGAACATCCAAAAAGTCACCTGGCATTGAGCTTATTCCTGAGAAATATTACCTGCTCTATTTTTAAGGGTCCAATTAAATAATTCGATGCTGCTAGAGGTTTATTTAGTTGTAAAACTACAGCTGAGTAAGTAATTTTCAACTTGGTAATTGTGTAGGGCTGTAATAATAGAAGCCACCAATTTCCTCTTGTCAAAGAAACAACCTGAGCATGTTTTACATGAAAAGGCAGGCTTTTATTTCATGTACGAGCAGAGAAAACTCTGTCGGAAAACCATCTCTGTATTGTCATAAGTTCTGAAGATGCTTTTGATCAGTCCATAGAATTTAAGAACTAAGCCAAGCTACACTGAATTTTTTTGCCACATTTGGGGATCAAGGTTAATATCCTATATCAGTGACGGCTAACCTTTTTGCCATCGCGTGCCAAAAGTGCGGTGGGGTCACAGGCATGCGTGCCCACATCTATAATTCTATGCGCCCCATCCCCCTATGCTCCCCCCATTTTTGGCACGTGATGGCCCGGTAGGCCCGTTTTTTTGCTCTCCCCAGGCTCCAGAGCCTTTCTAGGAGCCTGGGGAGGGCAAAAACGGCCTTTCCCACCCCCCAGAGGCCCTCCAGAAGCTGGAAACAGTGTGTTTCCTGACTTCTGGTGGGCCCAGAAGGCCCAAAAAATCAGCTGGCTGATGCACGCATGCGTGCTGGAGCTGAGCTCGTGTGCCCAACAATATGGCTCCGCGTGCCACTTATGGCACCCATGCCATAGGCTCGCCACCACGGTCCTATATACTGCCTGAAACATGACTGGCTTAATACAGATAGTCCTCGGGTTATGACCACAATTGAGCCCCAAATTAATGTTGCTAAGTTAAACCTTTGTTAAGGGACCTTTTTGACTCATTTTACGACCTTTCTCCCCACAATTGTTAAGTGAATTGCTACAGTTGTTAAATTAGTAACGCGGTCGTTAAATGAATCTGGCTTCCCCTTTGACTTTGCTTGTCAGAAGGTCGCAAAATGGGATCACACGACCCGGGGACACTGCCACCGTTATTGCCAATTGCCAAGCACCTTAATTTTGATCACGTGACCATGGGAATGCTGCAACGGTCATAAGTGTGAAAAACGGTCCTAAGTCACTTTATCTCAGTGCCCTTGTAACTTTGAACGGTCACTAAATGAACGGAGTCACTAAGCCGAGGACTGCCCGTAGTTTAGATACATTAGATGTTAGATAGTCTTCCAGAGTTGCTTGGTAGAGAGATGGGGGACCTACAGATTTTTAATAAAAATTAAAAAAGTTTGTTTATTACTTTTAGCAACTGTAGATTATAGAGTACTTACCCTTTTTGATTGTTGGCCAGTCCAGTGTAGACACACAATTATCCAAGTAGAATAAAACACAGCTGGAAGGAACCTTGGAGATTTTCTAGCCCAGTCCCTTGCTCAAACAAGAGATCCTATAAAATTTGAGACAAGTGGCTGTCCAGTCTTTTCTTAAAAACCTCCAGTGATGAAGCATCCCACAATTTCTGGTGGCAAGCCATTCCACTGGTTAATTGTCCTCGCTGTCAGGCAGTTTCTCCTTCATTCCACATTGCTTCTCTCCTTGATGTGTTTCCATCCATTGTTCAATGGAACAAGGCTCCAGACTGGAGATTGACCGAAAGAGATGAGCAACGTCTAGGCCTACAGAAATTGAGACGGTATACAAAATGAATACCACATGTTCACTTATTGTCACCAGTTCGCCGCGCGTTTACCCGGACGTACCATGTTTTCCCTCAAATAAGACCCTGTCTTATATTTTTGTGAACCCTGAAATAAGCGCTTGGCCTTATTGCCATGCGCTCAAAAGCCCGATTGGGCTTATTATCAGGGGATGTCTTATCGGGGCGGGAGGGGAAACGGTAATGCCATTCTCAATGTGCGCACGCCTTTCACGCATGCCCCCAGCCTCGAAAATGTGTCTAAATAGGACGGCATTATGTCCGGGCGGGTGGTCGAGCCCGCCCCCATCTGCAGTCGCTGCTACTGGTTCCTCTGAATTGGTTCAAACCGGCTGAAGACCACCCCTGCACACATGTCCTTCTCGGAAGCAAGGAAAAAAAATGAGGCCTGAAGTTTCAGTTTGAGCACAAGTTGAACTGTGTGACTTCCTGAGCCGACTGCCAGCCCTGCGCCAAGCAAATTAGCTTTGCTTTCAAATGACCTTTTACACTCAAGGAGTTCTTCTTCTGGGCTGATTTAGGAGGTCGTTTGTAGATATCCCGACCCTGTTCTGCCTTGCTTTCTGGAAGTATGATAGGTCCGTGTCCCTGGCCTTTTCTACCACATCCTGTACAGAACGGCAAAGAGATTGCTTAGCTCAGGCAATGCGATCCTGATCCGCCCTCCACCTCTGCTAACTTAGGAGCTAAAGATAGTTCCGTTGGATTCAGATTCACTTCCGAACACAAGTTTTCCAACGGATTCTATCCCGTTTTCTCCTGGAAGGCTCACATTTTAACATAATGTTTAAGCTTGATTTTCTGGTGGGGCAGTACAACTGTTCCCCCCCCCCCCCGAAAATAAGACTGGGTCTTGTATTAATTTTTGCTCCAAAAGACACATTAGGGCTAGTATTTACGGTACTAAATGCATCCATCTGGCTGACAATCTTAACTGCGGCTTATTTTAGGGATAAGACTTATATTACCAGCATCCTGAAAAATCATGCTAGGACTTCTTTTCGGGGAAATATAGTAGTGAGTGTGGAATTAGGAGCCACCCTAAGAACCTTCAGCAGGTTCTGACCAGTTCTGGAGAACCGGTAGTGGAAATTTTGAGTAGTTCGGAGAACCCGGTACATACCTCCTCTGACTGACCCCACCCCCATCTACTGTATTCTCTGCCTCCTGAGTCCCAGCTGATTGGGAGGGAATGGAGACTTTACAGTATCCTTCCCCTGCCACGCCCACCAAGCCATGCCACGCCCACCAAACCATGCCACACCCACTAAGCCACACCCACAGAACCGGTAGTAAAAAAATTTGAAACCCACCACTGCACCCAACCCCTTCTCTGGGATCAAGGTGTGAAAAGGCAGTGATGTAACACAATAAAAAAAAATAACAGAATAACGAAGAGTTGGGAGGGACCTTAGAGGCCTTCTAGTCCAACCCCCTGCTCAGGCAATTTCAGACAAATGGCTATCCAATCTCTTCTTTAAAGCCTCCAGTGATGGAGCAAACCACAACTTCAGATGCTAAGCTCTTAGAAAGTCTCTTAATTCTAGGTTGCTTCTCTCCTTGACTAGTTTCCATCCATTGCTTCTTGTCCTGCCTTCTGGTGTTTTGGAGAATAGCTTGACCCCATCTTCTTTGTGGCAGCCTCTCAAATATTGTAAGACTGCTATCATGTCACCCCTCTAGTCCTTCTTTTCACTAGACTAGACGTAACCCAATTCCTGCAACCGTTCTTCATAGGTTTTAGCCTCCAGTCCCCTAATCATCTTTGCTGCTCTTCTCTGCACACTTTCCAGAGTCTCCACATCATTTTTTAAAAATGTGTGACCAAAACTCTGTGCAGTATTCCAAGCGTGGACTTACTTTTCTTAACAATAAAGACTTGCTTCTTTCGCCTTCACTTTGATGCTACACCAGAGGGATTTATTTGTTTTTATTTATTTATTAAATTTATACGCTGCCCACCTCGTCTAGAGGCGACTCTTGGCGGCTTACAGCAGCGTAAAACCAAGACAAAAAGCATTAGATTAGATGAACAGAGTTGGAAGTCCAACCCCCAACCCACCCTCACAGGAGACCCTACATCATTTCCGACAAATGGCAGTTTTATCTCTTCCTGAAAACCTCCAGTGATGAAGCCCCCACAATTTCAGAAGGCATTAAATGTCACATTAAATGTAACAAAATCATAAATATTAATATTAACATTAAAATTAACAAAGATGACCAGGGCCAGGAGCAAAGTGCAAATTGGCTGGAGGAAGAATCTTCTCTCGGTCCGTTAACCAGTATGATGTGCTCCCATTGGGGTCTCAGGCCAGCTGGCAGATCCAGATTTTAAGGCCTGCACGGAGGGCCAACAGGGTATGTGTGGATCTCACCCAGTGGTGGAATTCAGTTTATTTTTTTTTACTACCGGTTCTGTGGGCGTGTCAGGGGAAGGATACTACAAAATCTCCTTTCCCACTCATGGGAGAAGGATACTGCAAAATCCCCATTCCCTCCCCACTCCACGGGAAGGATACTGCAAAATCCTCATTCCCTCCCCACTCCACAGGAAGGATACTGCAAAATCCCCATTCCCTCCCCACTCCATGGGAAGGATACTGCAAAATCTCCATTCCCTCCCTACTCCACGGGAAGGATACTGCAAAATCCCCATTCCCTCCCTATTCCACGGGAAGGATACTGCAAAATCCCCGTTCCCGCCCCACTCCATAGGAAGGATACTGCAAAATCCCCATTCCCTCCCCACTCCAGGGGAAGGATACTACAAAATCCACATTCCCTTCCCACTCTACGGGAAGGATACTGCAAAATCCCCATTCCCTCCCCACTCCAGGGGAAGGATACTACAAAATCCCCATTCCCTTCCCACTCTACGGGAAGGATACTGCAAAATCCCCATTCCCTCCTCACTCCAGGGGAAGGATACTGCAAAATCTCCATTCTCTCCCTACTCCAAGGGAAGGATACTGCAAAATCCTCATTCCACCCCAGTCCAAGGGAAGGATACTGCAAAATCTCCATTCCACCCCACTCCAAGGGAAGGATACTGCAAAATCCCCATTTCCTCCTCACTCCAGGGGAAGGAAATTGCAAAATCTCCATTCCCACCCCACTCTGGGGCCAACCAGAGGTGGTATTTGCCAGTTCTCCAAACTACTCAAAATTTCCACTACCGGTTCTCCAGAACCTGCTGAATAGCACCCCTGATCTCACTGCGAGGGTCGTGATTTTCTAAAGGTGGGAGCCACAACAGAAAAGGCCCTTCTCCTGAAACCCGCCAGCCAGTATTCCTTGACCGACGGGGCTGCAGCAATGCCCCTTCTGCGGGCTAGATGGGATGGGCCAATCCCATTGATATGAGAAAGTTTCTCAGTTACCATAAAGCAATTGCCCCCAACCTTTTGGGTACCAGAGACCGGTTCCATGGAGAAAAGTTTTACTGTGGACTGGAGGGACACAGTTTTGCGTGCTGCCTGCATCCCACGAATGGGACTTTGCTTGTTTGCACGTCCCGGTTGCTGGCATGCCACTGATCGGTTCCAGTCCACAGATTCAAGGGTTTTGGGACCCCTGCCATAAGGGACTTTCAGGGTAATAACCCACACCTTGAATTGGACTTGGTAGCAAACTGGAAATCAGGGCAGCTTGCATAACAGTGGTGTTGCATGGGCCGCCCTAAGGGCACCTAGGAACATCCACGAGGCTGTGTGTTTTGTGCTAAACACTCTTCAAGGGTAGCCCCACATAGAGTACATTGTAGTAGTCCAGATAGAGGGATAGGCCGGGTTTTATCCTGTGCTCAGAAAATTTTTCCAGGTTGTTTGGCCTGTCCTTGATCCTATGATAGGCTTTTCTTCGTTATATATGAGCCACAGTGGCGCAGCTACTTCCACTGATCATTGGCTGCCAGCAGTTTGGCAGTTCGAATCTCACCAGGCTCAAGGTTGACTCAGCCTTCTGTCCTTCCAAGATCGGTAAAATGAGGACCCAGATTGTTGAGGGCAAGAAGCTCTGTAAACCGCTCAGAGGGGGCTGTAAAGCACTATGAAGCAGCATATAAATCTAAGTGCTATTGCTTGTGAAGGAAAGAAAAAGGAAGGAAGGAAGAAAAAGAGAAAAGGAGAAAAGGAAGGAAAGAAAGAAAGAAAGAGAAAGGAAGGAAGGAAGGAAGGAAGGAAGGAAGGAGGGAAGAAAGAAAGAAAGAAAGAAAGAAAGAAAGAAAGAAAGAAAGAAAGAAAGAAAGAGAAAGCCATAGTGGTGGACTTGTTACAATGCAATGTTGCAGGCTGTCTCTGCCCACTGCCAGGAGTTCGATCCTGACCGGCTCAGGGTTGACTCAGCCTTCCATCCTTCCAAGGTCGGTTAAATGAGGACCCAGATTGTTGGAGGGCAATAGGCTGACTCTGTAAACCGCTTAGAGAGGGCTGTAAAGCACTGTGAAGCGGTATATAAGTCAAAGTGCTATTGCTATTTCTCCAAGCCATGGAGACTTAACAAAGCCACAAATTCACCTCAAGATTTTTGAGAGCAAAGGATGGCTATTTCAGAGATTGACTACTTCATGAGGAGATCGAGGCAAAGGTCTTCCTTAAGGATGGGCAATAAATTTTCCTTTCGTGTAATGATCCGAGCCATATTGATCGCTTCCTGTCAAACTTGAGATCTATTCGTCACCGTCACTGCTGGTCCCAGCTTTCTGGGAAAAGTTAAAAAAAGGAGCTGTTGGGCCACTTGACATCTTGTTGGGCAACCATAGCAGAGGAGACCCTGCCTGGGCAAGGTTGAGAGGAAACCACCAGCATTTTGTGCTTGCCAAAGTTGGCAAGCAGGAAGAAGCGATGACCTAGGGTCAATGATGGCTAACCCTTATACAGAATGCAGTTTGAAAATAGTTGCTTGGCTCTGCAACACTTCTCTTTTAATTTTGCTCAGTTGCAATTAAAGGTAAAGGTTCCCCTCGCACATATGTGCTGGTCATTCCCGGCTCTAGGGGGCGATGCTCATCTCTGTTTCAAAGCCGAAGAGCCAGCGCTGTCTGAAGACATCTCCGTGGTCCCGTAGCCAGCATGACTCAATGCCAAAGGTGCACGGAATGCTGTTCCCTTCCCACCAAAGGTGCTCCCTATCTTTCTACTTGCCTTTTTTACCTGCTTTCGAACTGCTAGGTTGGCAGAAGCTGGGACAAGGAACGGGAACTCACCCCGTTACGCGGCACTAGGGATTCGAACCGCTGAACTGCCGACCTTTCGATCGACAAGCTCAGCGTCTTAGCCACTGGGCCACCGCATCCCAGTTGCAATTAGGAGTTGCAATTAGGAGTTGCTTCGCACGCACTCGTGCCTTCCACACATGCACCCAGCCTCGAAAACATGGCTAAATAGGATGACATTATGCCGGGGCAGTTGGCTGGGCCCACACTCACAGTCACTGCTATCGGTTCACCTGAATCGATCCGAACCGGCTGAATGCCACTTCTGATTGCAATCCCATCAGGTAGTTGCAACCTCTGTTTGGCCATCTCTGGATTATAGATGACTTTCAGTTGTCCGTTGAAGACCGGAACTCCCTTAGAAGAGGTTCGGTTTGTTCTCCTTATGTCGGAACATATTAACAAGCAGCATTTTCAAGGTAAAAGGCACTGCTACTAAACTGCTATTTAGGTTTTAAACTTTGATAGCTGCCTAGAGAATGTTGTTTGAAGCAGAAAGGCAGCGTGTCAATCAAAATTTTATTAGGGAAAGAAAGTAGCTTTTGCTAAAAATGGTATTAAAGATATTATGAGCCGTGGTTAGAGCGCAGAACTGCAGGGCTACTTCTGCTGCCTGCAGTTTGGCAGTTCAAATCTCACCAGGCTCAAAGTTGACTCAGCTTTCCATCCTTCTGAGGTGGGTAAAATAAGGAACCCAGATTGTTGGGGACAATAGGCTGAGTGTGTAAACCGCTTAGAGAGGGCTGCAAAGCACTATGAAGGGGTATATCAGTGCTATTGCCCTTCCTTCCTTCCTTCCTTCCTCTCTTCTTCCCTTTCTCATTCTTTTTCCTGGTGGCACAGTGGTTAGAATACAATATTGCAGGCAGTTTGAAGGAAGGAAGGAAGGAAGGAAGGAAGGAAGGAAAAGAAAGAAAGAAAGAGAAAGAGAAGGAAAGAAAGAAAGAGAAAGGAAGGGAAGGAAGGAAGGAAGGAAAGAAAAAAGAAAGAAAAAGAAAGAAAGAAAGAAAGAGGAAGCCAGCCATAGTGGTGGACTTGTTACAATGCAATGTTGCAGGCTATCTCTGCCCACTGCCAGGAGTTTGATCCTGACCAGCTCAAGGTTAACTGAGCCTTCCATTCTTCCGAGGTAGGTAAAACGAGGACCCAGATTGTTGGGAGCAATAGGTTGACTCTGTAAACCGCTTAGAGTGGGCGGTAAAGCACTGTGAAGTGGTATATAAGTCGGAGCGCTATTGCTATGCATGTACACATTCAAGTTTGCCATATTATGAAAAAAATAAATAAATCCAAAGAGTATTTTTTATTTTTTTGGTTCTGGGAACAGGAAGAGTTAGGCTTCGGTTTCTTCTGATAGCCAAACACTGATATATGACCGCTCTATAACTCCATTTCTTACATCTGGGACTGTTCTCAGAATATCTTATCAATGACAAGTCAAGATGGAGGGGATATTTGTAGCTCGGGGTTGAAATGAGGGGTGCTTGGTGCTCTCTGAGCTTGCTTCTTTTCTTGTAGACGTTTCATGACCCAACTGGGGAACATTATCAGTGCTGATTGATGATGTTAGCTAGTTAGGGTCGTGAAAATGTCTGTAAGAAAACAAGCAAGCTCAGAGACCACCAAGGACTTCTCATCTCTAGGATAACCATGGTCTTCCCTTTAGAGTCCAGTAATACCCTTTCCAGTTGCACTGATAGAAAAACATCAAGGGTTTCAACCAGATATTGTACATGCCATGAAACTACCGTATTTTTCGGAGTATAAGACGCATCTTTTTCCCCCCCCTAAAAGGGGGTCAACATTTAGGTGCGGCTTACACACCGAATGTAGCCCCCGCTCATCCACTGGCCCCCACCCTTTGGTCTCTGCCTCGCAGCAGTTACCTCCTTGCAAGCAAACAGCAAGAAGACACAGCTCCTTTCAGCTTCAGCACAGCCTAATTAGCACAAGTTGATTGGATGGGCCCTCCGACTCTCAGCTGATTAGCTCTCCGCTGTTTTGCGCAGGGCTCTGCTGCTTGCTGCAAAGAGGTCAATTGCTGGAGCAGATTTCCCCCCCCCCCTTGTGCTAATCAAGCTATGCTGAAAACGAAAACGGAAGTAAAGCAGGCTGTTTGCTACAACATGGCAAAATTGCTCAGAGGCAGAGGGAGATTTCTTTTTCTTCTTTTCCTCACCAAAAAAGGTAGATTCATCTTATACTCCGGTGTGTTTTTACCCTGAAAAATACGGTAATTCCTCCCTATCTCATTGAGATCTGGCAAGGAAGGTTTTGTAAGGATGAGTTAGCTGATCCCCTCCTCCTCCTGATTAAAGAGGCAATGTAATCCATCAAGGTCAGAGCTTGCTTTTGAGGGTCGCATTCCCTCCTCGCAGCTCTAATCCCCAGCTGCGGTCAATATTTATGGAGAAAGGATTCCTTTTAATCTGCAGTATGCAAGGAATATCATCTTCTGTTCTATAAAGCCCCTCCCCCCCATCACCCTGAGTAATAATCAGATGCAAAATGTAGGAAAAACGGTGGCAGAATTTGGGGGCGGAATCAAAAGAGGGATCAACCTAGAATCCTTACGTAGTCATAAGCGGACTAAGCCCAACCTCCCTTGAATTCCATGGACCTTTATCAAGCAGGCACTAACTGTTAGTTGAGAAGATTCCTGCGTAAAGGTGTTTTAGCAATAAATCAGATTACCGCATTTTTCAGAATATAAGATGCTCTGGACTATAAGACGCACCTCCCTTTTTTGGGGTGGAAAACGAGAAAAAAAAATCTGCCTCTGCCTCCCAGCAATTTGCCCCCTTGCAGCAAACAGCTCGTTTCAGCTTCAGCACAGCCTGATTAGCACAAGCAGGTTATTGTCGGTTGGATCGGGCTCCCGAAGATCAGCTTTTTCAGGCTGCAGGGATTGCCGTAGCCTATTGCCGCCTCTGTTTTCAGCCTCCGTGTGCCCCATTTTCCACCCGTTCTGGGCGGCGGTGATCGGAATGGGCAATATGGTAATCCCTGCAGCCTGAAACAGCTGACGGTTGGGAGGCCGATCCAACTGACAATCAGCTGCTTGTGCTAATCAGGCTGTGCTGAAACTGAAACGGGCTGTTTGCTGCAAGGAGGCAAATTGCTGGGAGGCAGAGGCCAAAGGGTGGGGGCCGGTGGGTGTATAAGACACTCCCAAATTTTCACCCTCTTTTAGGGGGGCGGGGAAGTGTGTCTTATACTCCAAAAAATACGGTAATTGGAGCTTTACGTATGCACCTGGTCTTTCACGCCTGACATTCCCTTCCAAAGGACTCTTGAAATCCTCCGTATCAAAAGCCACAGCCTTTACTGCGGTCCAAGCGCTTGAACTGCATTATTCGGCAGTGTCCCGGTTTCACTGAGCATCAGAAAGGATGGGACCCCGCCTGGCAATTGGCCCCAGTCCACCCATCATCATCTCTCTCTCTCATCCCCACTCCCTCTCTCGCAATGCAACCACGATTGTGGTTTGCAACCTTGCAAAACAAGCCATTTTAAAACACCCAAGCCATCACTCCTTTTGCAGGAGAATTTCTTTCCTCGCCAAGAACTGGAAGTAGGGGGTGGGTGGGATCTTCTCTTACTTCATCCCTGTCAAAGAAACCCCCCTTTAGGGATGGCTTTTCTTTCACCTGAATCATCTGGCGGTCGGCCTTGGTGCAGGACGGGACTGCTTGTGCTGCGTTAACGGAAAATAAACCCCCTTTCAAAACCATTTCAACCTTCTCCCTTTTTTCAAACAGCTCCCCCTCCTCTCTCTCTCTCCCTTCTTTGTCTCCCCCCTCTCTCCTCTTCCTCTCCTCTCTCTTTCTCCTCTCTCTCTTTCCTCCTCTCTCCTCTCTCTCTTCTGTCTCTCCCTCCTCTCCTCTCCCTCTTTCCCCCCCCTCACTCTCCTCTCTCTTTCTCTCTCTCTCCTCTCCCTCTTTCTCCTCTCCCTCCTCTCCTCTCTCCTCTCTCACCTTTCTCTCTCTCTCTCTCTTTCTCTCCTCTCTCTTTCCTCTCTCTCTTTCATCTCTCTCTCTCCTCTCTCGCCTTTCTCCTCTCTCTTTCTCTCTCCTCTCTCTCTCTCCTCTCTCTCTCTCTCTCTCTCTCTCTCTCTCTCTCCTCTCTCTCTCTCTCTTTCTCCTCCCCCCCACAACGATGCGGTCATGATGCAGTTTATAGTTTCCTTCCTTGCCCCTCACCAAAGACACGCTCGTGTTGTATTTCCTCACACATCCTTTGCAGAAGCCACAGATCTGAGCCGGGCTTACCAAAGAATGCCGTGTCTTTTCCTTTTCCTCGTTTTTCCTTTCATGGCTACCTCGCTGCATTCTAATTTTTGATCGCACAAAAGGATGCTCCTAAGTCTCTGTAACCAAAACCTTACCCCCACCTGTCCATAGCCGTGATTGAGAAAGAGCGGAGAGTGGCTCCTGGGGGAGGGGGGAGGCAGTGGGGGGGGGGTAGGGGGTCAAGGCCTCTGGATTTAGGGGGAAGCAGCAGCACCAACAGCTGCACAGAGGCTTAATGCTCTCGGAAATGCTTGTTTCTTCGTGCGGCAGCAGTCACAACTTCGAGGCCGGATCGGGGCCTTGGTCCTTCAAGGCCAGAGTCCTGGACTGCATTGGGGGCCAGGGGCCTCTTTTTTCAGTCACTTCCATCTGGGCAGTCTGCAAGCCGATAACAAAACCTAGGTTGCCTTAAGAGAAGTAGAATCAAGATCGCGTGAAGTATTAGTAAGTAAGACCGCACCTGGAATACTGCATCCAGTTCTGGTCACCACATGACCAAAAAAAAAAGATGTTGAGACTTTGGAAAAAGTGCAAAGAAGAGCAACTAAGACGATTAGGGGGCCTTGGAGGCTAAAACGTGTGAAGAACGGTGGCAGGAATTGGGTCTGGCTAGCCTACCAAAAAGAAGGACCAGGAGTGACATGATAGCAGTGTTCCAATACTCGAGCGGCTGCCACAAAGGAGTGGGGTGGGTGTGCCAATGTATTCTCCAAAGCTCCTTGAAGGCAAGGCGGGAAAGAATGGATGGAAACGAATCAAGGAAAGAAGCAACGTAGAAATAGGGAGGAATTTCCTAACGAATAACCAGTGGAACTTCAGAAGTTGTGGGTGCTTCATCACTAGACGTTTTTAAGAAGAGACCGGACAGCCATTTGTCTGAAATGGTATAGGGCAGTGATGGCTAACCTTTTTGCCATCGTGTGCCCAAAGCGGGGGGGGGGGGAGCATGGAGGGGTCGCACGCACGTGTGCCCACATCCATAATTCTATGCTCCCCCCATGTTCCCCTCCGCTTTTGGCACACGCTGGCATGTGGGCCCGGTAGGCCCATTTTTCGCTCTCCCCAGGCTCCAGAGCCTTTCTAGGAGCCTGGGGAGGGCAAACACGGCCTTCCCCACCCCCAGAGGCCCTCCGGAGGCTGGAAACAGCATGTTTCCTGACTTTCCCAGAAGGCCCAAAACTCAACTGGCTGGCGCACGCATGTGTGTCAGAGCTGAGCTCGCGTGCCCACCAATATGGCTCCACGTGCCACCTGTGCCACCTGTGCCATGGGTTCGCCATCTCGGGTATAGGGTGAACCTTTTTGGCAACAAGTGCCCAAACCAGAACATACATCCATGCACATGTGCCAAAGCGCCAGACCACCGGAAACCCAAAGACCAGCTGGCCGGCATGCATGCGCTCCAGCATGCGCAAAGACCAGCTGGCTTTCTTATATCTCCCTAAAACTCCTTTTTTTCTCCCAAACTAAGCCCGTCAGTTGCTAAATTTTTCTATGTCAGGAAGTGGCTTCATCCCAAATGAATTCGGTTCTGTGGGTGTGGCTTGGTGGGGGGGGTAATGTGACTGGGTGGGCGTGGCCAACTTTTTATTTTAACTTTTCAAAGCATTTTTTCTGCAAATGCAAAAAAAAAATGCTTTGAAAAGCCTCTGCCGATCAGGCAACACAGCTGGGATCGTCGGAGCCTTTTCAAAGCATTTTTAAAACCGCCTCTTCCGCTGAAGAGGTTGCAGAAAAAAATGCTTTGAAAGTCTCTCTGACGATCCCGGCTGAGTTGCCTGATGGTTTTAAAAAAATGCTTTGAAAAGCCTCTGAGATCCCAGCTGAGCCGCATGATCATCAGAGGCTTTGTTTTTTTTTTTTTACTTTCAAAAGCATTTTTTTCGGCGGAAGAAGTTGTAGAAAAAATGCTTTTAAAAGTACAAAAAAAAGCCTCTGATGTTCGTGCGGCTCAGCTGGGCATGGTGGGGAGGGGCAGGGATTTTTGCTACCGGTTCTCCGAACCACCCACTGCCATTGCTACCGAATCGGGCGATCCGGTCTGAACCGGGAGCATTTCACCCCTGAGCTAACTCCATACTCATTAGCCCTGATGATGTAACCTGGGCGGGTAAAGAAATGTCTGCAAACAAACAACCAAGCTCAGAGAGGACAACCAAGGACCCCACATTTTAACCCTGAGCTGCAATGATTCTACCAGACTCTGTCTTGAAATTCCTTTTCTAATGATTCCACGCTTGCAAATGACCTTTGCTGACTGCATCTATACATGGCATAAGCATTTTCACTGATAATCCACTCTTGACTGCAAGATGCCTTTCCTACTTAGTCACTGTTACCCCAAATCAGTGGTGAAATACTCCAAGGTCGTCTACTGGTTCTCTTTGCTACCGATACCCTACGCGCACGCATGCATGGTGCATGCCAAACACACGCTTTGTGTACGCGTGTGCATTACAGGCGCTATTGCACAGCACTGAAAAAAGAACGAAGCCTTTTCTAAGGTAAGTAGAACAGCGCGGGTGGGGGGAAACAGCTGGGCCGCCTGATTTATATTAGCTAGAAAGCAGGGTTTCCTGCTTTTTCCGACACAGCTGATCATCGGAAATACCGATTCGTGGGAATTGGTAGCATTTTTTTTTACTACCGGTTCGCCTGAACCGGTCCGAACCAGTAGCATTTCACCTCTGCCCCAAATCTTACTATTATAGGGTTGGATTTTTGTGCCCCAGAAAAATTACTTTACCCTTTCTGCCACCAGCTAAGTAAATACTAAAAAGATGGTGTCTCTCTTCACTTGTGTCCGACTCTATGGGTCAGAACTCATCTCTGTTTCTTAACCGAGGGAGCCAGCATTATCCGAAGACAATTTCCGTGGCCAGCATGGGTATACGCCCAAGGCGCACAGAATGTTGTTCTCTTCCCACCAAAGTGGGACCTATTTATCTACTTGCATTTGCATATTTTTGAATAGGTAGTGGTACCTATTTATCTACTTGCATTTGCATATTTTTGAACCAAGTGGGCTGGAGCTGCAGCAAGGAACGGGAACTTGCCCCCGTCGTGCGGTACTTGGGCCTCGAATCTGGTCTGTCAGCTTTTCAGTTGACAAGCTCAGCGTCTTTCACCGCTGAACCACTACGCCCCCTGCTAACTTAAGTAGATGTGGGAACATCAGGAAGCTTTGCTGAAGGGGAGGACTGTCTACCCAGAAAAAGGGAATAAAGGTGAGGCAATAAATACAGTCCAGTTAACAACTTAGCAGTTGCTGTGAGGAGGACAGGCGGGCTGTTGGTTGAGGAACCCTTATTTATTTATTTGTTTGTTTGTTTGTTTGTTTGTTTATTTATTTATTTATTTATTTAATTAAATTTGTATACCACCCTTCTCCTAGTGGACTCAGGGCAGTGCACAGCCAGGAATAAAAAACACTTCAATACAAAATTTAAAATTTGTAAAAGAATTAACCAGTTTTTGGCCCAGAAAATTTAAAAACCCATAGACAATTTAAAATTTAAAACCCATAGATAATTAAAAAACCAAAGAGGGAGGTGGGTTACGCCAGCCCAGCTTGACAAAATAAAAAAGTTTTTAAGGCACGGAGAAAAGCCCGGAGATCAGATATCATACGGATCTCTGGGGGCAAATCATTCCAGAGGGCTGGTGCTGCCACAGAGAAGGCTCTCCCCCTGGACATCGCCAGCCGACATTGCCTGGCTGACAGCACCCTGAGGAGTCCCTCTCTGTGGGAGCGTACTGGCCGGTGGGAGGCTATCGGTGGCAGAAGGTGGTCCCGCAAGCACCCAGGCCCTATGCCATGGAGCGCTTTAAAGGTGGTGACCAACACCTTGAAGCGCACCCGGAAGACCACCGGAAGCCAATGCAGCTCACGCAGGAGAGGTGTCACATGGGAGCGCCCTCTCGCTCCCATAATCCCCCGCGCGGCCGCATTCTGCACCAGTTGGAGCCTCCGGGTGCTCCTCAAGGACCCTTGTCAGTTGGAGCTGCTGAAGAATAGCCATTACTACGGAAAGAACAGGGATGGGCTGCTGGGGGTTCACAGGGGTTCGGCAGAACCTCTAGCTAAGATTCTGTGCAGTTCAGAGAACTCCCAAATCCCACTCCTGGCTGGCCCCGCCCACCCCGCCTCTCCCAAGAGTTCCCATGCTGCCCGTTTTGGGTGCAGGTAAGTGCAGGGCGCATGCAGAGGCTCAGGGAGGGTGAAAAATGGGACTACTGGAAGTTCAGGAACAGGCCTGTTTCCAGCCTCCAGAGCAGTGGTGGGTTCCAACCGGCGTTACCCCTGGTTCTCTTCGTGCACGCACGTCGAACTTGCGCTCTGCGGAAGCGCGTTAGTTACCTGCCCAGCTGAGGTGCGGCAATCCACTCTGCTGTGCCTATCAGCTGGGCTAAAAAAGAAGAAATAAAGGTAGGAATAACGCGGGGGCGGGTGGGAGGACCCAGCTCCCAAACAAAGAGAACCGGTTCGGTGACGTTACATCGTCACCGCTACCGGCTCGGCCAAACCGGGAGCAACCCACCACTGCTCCAGAGCCAGGGAAGGCCATTTTCACCCTCCCAGAGGCTCAAGAAAAGCCTACAGAGCCTGGGGAGGGCAAACTCCTCCCCCCAATGTGGTGTAAGAGGCCAACTAGACTACCCCCACCATGGCCACACTCACCCAGCAGCCAGGCAGAGAACCCCTTGCTAAAATATTTGAAGCCCACCCCTGAGAAAGAGGGACGTTGCAGTTCCGACGGTGACGTTATTTTGGATGTGCTTCAAGTCTTTGTCTTGGGAGATGCCCGCTGTGCTGCTTGCTCTTTTCCGTAAAGCACAAGCCAAAAAAAAAAAAAGAGGAGAGCCTGGCATCAGGCAGCTGTTTGTGTCACCGGGGAACATCAGTAAGTAAGCAAACGGCGTTGATCATTAGCAGTAGGGCGCCTGTCCTACACCAGGGTGACTTTGAAGTGAGTAAAATAGCCATTGGCAAAGCAAACGGACAGAGGGTCCAAAGTTGGTAAATGATGTGTGCTGTCACAAGGTTGATTGCTTTGTTGCGTTAATATTTATGGAAGAGTTAAGGAGCCTTTTTTAAAAAAATCTGTAGGACGGATAGACACACCAGCGCAGCAAAGAACGATATACCGGAGTTGCTAAATTGTTGCTTGCTTCTATTGCTTCCGGTTGGATTAAAAAAACCCCCAAAACTACTTTTTCTAAATGTCTGTGGAGATTCTCAGACATCCAGGTAGGTCGTGGTTGTCCCAAAGGTGATTTTCTTTTTTTTCAAGAGGCAACTGGACTTTAAGTTTTTTTTTCTCTGAAGACATTTCGCTTCTCATCCAAGAAGCTTCTTCAACTCTGACCACCTTCTGAAAGCTGATGAAGCTTCTTGGTTGAGAAGCGAAATGACTTCAGAGAAAATGCCCAGTTGCCTCTTGAAAAAAAGCACCTTTAGGACTTTATGGAAGAACAGAATGCTTTCACTTGGACATGCAGTCGTATAGGAGGAGGGGCAGAACTGGGGGTGGAGTCAAAAGAGGAATCGGCCTAGAGTCAACTCCGTAGTCACAAATGGGCTAAATCCGAAGGGACGAAGTCCAACCCTTCGATTCCACACCATCCAGTCAGAGCTGAAGAAGCTTCTTGGAGGAGAAGAAAAACCAGAAAGTCCAGGTGCCCTCTTGAGAAAGCACCTTTGAGACTACTTTTTCTAAAAAAAATAATAATAATAATTATCTGTGCCAACTTTTTTGTAGATTGGATGGTTGATACTTCTAAGACAAGGATTACCGTTCTATCTTTGTGGCTTACCATGTGAATTAACCCCGAGGGAATTAAGATTTTGGGCCAAATCTTCATCATTTTCTGTTGTATTCCAATTTTCATTTTATGTAAGGGCGCAGCGGCTCAGTGGCTTAAGACGCTGAGCTTGTCGATCGAAAGGTCGGCAGTTCAGCGGTTCGAATCCCTAGCGCTGTGTAATGGAATGAGTTCCCGTTCTTTGTCCCAGCTTCTGCCAACCTAGCAGTTCGAAAGCAGTTCGAAAAATGCAAGTAGAAAAATAGGGACTAACTTTGGTGGGAAGGGAACAGCCAAATGACGACGGAGACAGTGCTGGCTCTTCGGCTTTGAAATGGAGATGAGCACCGCCCCCTAGAGTCAGGAATGACTAGCACATATGTGCAAGGGGAACCTTTTACCTTTTAAAGATACATTAGAGGCATGATGGCTCAGAGTTAAAGAGACTGAATTTGTCAGTTGGAAAGCTGACAACCCGGGTTTGAGACCCCGAGCACCATGCGACGGGATGAGCTCCCATCCTCATCTCAGCTCCTGCCCACCTAGCAGTTCAAAAGCATGGAAATGCAAGTAGATAAATAGGTACCACTGCGTTCTGTGTGCCTTTGGCGTATAGTCATGCTGGCCATGTGACCACGGAATTGTCTTTGGAACAACGGTGGCTCCTTTAGCTAAGAAACGAAGGTGAACATTGCCCCCTAGAGTTGGAAACTACTAGATAAGAGAAACTTTTACCTTTAAAGCTTTACTTACCAAATTTGGGTTTCATAAGTCCAGATGACCACTAGCCGGTTGACAAGAATAAGTCCTTTCTATATCTCTTTGCTGCCATCTAGTGACCATATGTTACTCTTGCAACTCTAAAACAGTGGCTTTAGTACAATTATCATATTTTTGAGATATTCTGTTGCAGTCTGTTGGGTACAAGAAAAAAAAGCCCTTTCCTCCTTGCCATGGCACCGGAAGGTTGTTAGAAGGAAACTAGAATGTCTCTGCCGTAGTTGTACGTGAGGATATATTGGTTCTAAATTGAAAATAATGCAGTTGTAGTTCTTTTTAACTCCACCCCGTTCATCTCAATAAATCTTGTTGAAAAAGACCTCTGTAAGAATCGTGCCTGGGGGGAAAAAAAATCACTTCCAGTTTTAAGCAATTAACAAACAGGTTGACACTGAATGGGAGCGTCAGAACCTAAAAATCATTTTATTGCACACCCTTGCTTCTACTACTTCACTTTTCCTTCCAGCAATTCAATTGTGCTACATTCTGTTTTCAAGCCAGTTGTGGGTCCCAACTTCTCGACTGACCCAGCTCACTTTTAACCAGATTGTTAGTGTGAAATATTTGCCTCAGGTCAAGATACAGGAGCCCTTTTCTAATCACAGTGATGCCAGAAAGATGAAATATGTGTTGTTGTATCCCAACACAAACTCCATCCTTTTTGTTACGTGGGTCATTTTGCAATTTACAATATTCACTTCCTCAACCTAAGCCATAGTTCTTTATTTATTGGCTTGCTTACCAATCCTAAGGATCAAGATACGTCTACATTATTTTTCAGAATAAATTGTTCCTTAACGTATTAAGTTTTCCCAATCCACAATCAGATTTTCTTTCAGCAGATCACTTAAGGAACTAATTCAGGCCTACCGTAAGCCCCGTTTTGTATTCAAAAGTACTTGCGGACCAGTTACAATATGTTCCATGCTGGGAACTAATGAACCAAATAATTTTTCTTCCGTTTAACTTTTCGTTCTAATTTTCAATCAAAAGCCCATAGGGAAAACTCATCAGTTCCAGTCCAATTAATGGACCAGCCAAATGTCTACGGAGATTGTCAGCCATTCCCAGATCGTGGTTTGTCCCAAAGGGGCTTTTTCAAAAGGCTACTGGACTTTGTTTTTCCTTGAAGACGTTTCACTTCTCATCCTAGAAGCTTCTTCAGTTCTGACTGAATGATGGGGAATCGTTCCATTCTCCACCATTCAGTGAGAACTGAGGAAGTTTCTTGGATGAGAAGTGAAACGTCTTCGAGGAAAAACAAAGCCTTTTGAAAAAGCCCCTTTGAGATAACGGACAGGCTGTACACAGGATCTTCTAGTATAGTGATAGCTAACCGTTTTGCCGTCGCGTGCCAAAAGTGTGGAAAGTGTGTGTGGGGGGATCACGCGTGTGCCCACACCAAGGGTGGATTCTACTTTCCGTTATTACCGGTTCACGACGGGAGCGTGCATCCTTCTGTGCATGCATAACTCGTCAATTATGACACCCGAGCGGGTGGACGGAGCCTCCCAACGCTTTTACTACCAGTTGTAAAAGAACCGGACAGAACCGGGAGCAAACCAACACTGGCCTACACCCATAATTCAATGTGCCCCACCCCCCTTTTGGCACACAATGGCACAGTGGGTCCGGTAGGTCCGTTTTTCACCCTCCCCAGGCTCCAGAAGCTTTCTGGGAGCCTGGGGAGGGCGAAAACAGCCCCCCCGAGGCCCTCTGGTGGCTGGAAACTGCCCATTTGCCAACTTGCGGTGGGACCAGAGGGCCCGTTTTTCACTCTTCCCCAGGCTCCAGAGCCTTTCTAGGAGCCTGGGGAAGGCGAAAACTGCCTTCCCTACTCCCCCGGAAGGACGGAAATGGCCTGTTTGCTGACTTCCAGTGGGAGCAGAATGCCTGAAAATCATCTGGGCGGTGTGCACATGCACGCTGGAGCTGAGTTAGGATAATGCTCGCATGCCCACCGATACGGCTCCGTGTGACACAGGTTGGCCATCACAGTTCTAGTAGAATGAAAATCCTAGGATATTTCCAGGGATAAAATGAAGGACTCCCTCTTTGCAAGCTACTTAAGAGTTCCCAAAGGAAAGGCAAGATACGAATGCAATAAATGAACTGTAAAATTGAATGAATGCATTCCAGATCAGTCTAACTTCGTTACCGCTGGCAACTTCTATTCCCTGATGGACCTTCCTGGCATGCCATATGTCTTCTGCCTGGACCTACTTCTGCTTCCTGACTCTCGTTTCTGAACTTGGAGGGGCATTTCAGCTGCTTTAGCTGTTCCTCAGCTGTCCATCCTAGCATCGTGCCCAGGGGTGGTATTCACTTACCTTCGCTATTGGGTTGCAAAAACCACATCCACACATGTGCAGTGTGTAAAAAACAGGATGTGATTACGTCCCGGCGGGCGGGCGGGCGGAGCCTCCCGCCACCGCCACCGCCGCTACAGGTTCGCCACCACTGATCATGCCGCTATAATTTGGTGACAAAATGATAAAATGTCCAGAATGTGAATTAGGCTTATTAGGACATTGTTTTAAGAATAATTTAAAACAAAACAAAATATATATATAATTTTTAGTTCTTTTCGGTATTGGTTCTGTATCAGTGGTGGGTTGCTCCTGGTTTGCACCGGCTCGCAAGAACTGGTAGTAAAAATTTGCAGTAGTTCCGAGAACTGGTAATAACATTGGCTGGCCACGCCCCCGAACCGCTCCCCAGCCTGGTCGCCACTCGCTTACCCCGCCCATCTCATCAGACGGTTTTTGGGTTTTTTTTTTACTCTTAAAAGCATTTTTTCTACAACCTCTTCGGCGGAAAAAATGCTTTTAAAAGTAAAAAAAAAAAAAAAGCCTCTGATGATTCCCGCAGCTCAGCTGAGAACGTCAGAGGCTTTTCAAAGCATTTTTTCCTGCAACCTCTTAAGGTTGTAGAAAAAAATGCTTTTAAAAGTAAAAAAAAAAAAATTGGCCACGCCCACCCAGTGACATTATCCCCCCCACCAAGCCACACCCACAAAATAAGCCATGCCCACAGAACCGGTAGTAAAAAAAATTTTAGAACCCACTCCTGTTCTGTATCCCTAAGTGGCTTCTGGTGGCCGTCTTGAAAACCAAGTCGGATGAGTTGCTACCCTGATCTCTTCATCTGGATTAGGGTTTGGTCCAGTGTTTTTCAACCTTGACAACCCTTAGAAGACTTGAACACTGGACTCTATCTAACAAAATAAAATTCAGTGTAGAGAAAAGTAAACACTTACACTTAGGCAAGAAAAACCAAAAGTAGACATACAGGCTTAATAAGAGTAAATCTTAGAGTGATCTTGGAGTCTTAGTGGACAACCAATTCAATATGGGCCAACGGTGTGCAGCGGCAGCCAGATAGGCCAATGCAATCCTAAACTGCATTAACAGAGGGATACAATCATGATCAGGTGAGGTACTAATACCACTCTATAAAGCCTTAGTAAGACCACACCTAGAATACTGCATCCAGTTTTGGTCACCAAGCTATAAAAAAGATGTTGAGACTCTAGAAAGAGTGCAGAGAAGAGCAACCAAGACGATGAGGCTAAAACAGTGGTGAAATCCATTTTTTTTACTACGGGTTCTGTGGGCGTGGGCGTGGCGTGGTATGATGGGCATGGCAGGGGAACAATACTGCAAAAACTCCATTCCCTCCCCACACCTGGGGGAAGGATTTTTTTTTTTTAAATTTGATTTATATGCCGCCCTTCTCCAAAGACTCATACTTTTGTAAATTTTATACAAAGTCAGCTTATTGCCCCCACAAACTGGGTCCTCAATTGACCTACCTTAGAAAGGATGGAAGGCTGAGTCAACCTTGAGCCTGGTGAGATTCGAAACTAGCAGTAATTGCAGACAGCTGGGTTTTAATTACAATGCTTAGTCTGCTGAGCTATCTAGGCTCTTTTACAAAATCTCCATTCCCACTCCACTCCAGGGGAAGGATATTGCAAAATCTCCATTCCCACCTCACTCTGGGGCCAGCCAGAGGTGGCATTTCTCTGAACTACTCAGAATTTCCGCTACCGGTTCTCCAGAACCTGTCAGAACCTGCTGGATTTCACCCCTGGGCTAAAACATATGATGAATGATTGCGGGGATGGCTAATTAGTGAAGAGAAGGACCAGGGGAGACATGATAGCAGTCTTCCAATATTTGAAGGGCTGCCACAGAGAAGAGAGGGCCAGACATGGAATAATGGATGGAAACTGAACAAGGAGAGCTTCAACCTGGAAATAAGGAGTAATTTTCTGACAGTGAGAGCAATCAACCCATGGAACAGAAGTTGCCTTCAGAAGTTGTGGGAGCTTCATCACTGGAAGCTTTCAAGAAGAGACCAGACTGCCATCTGTCAGAAACGGTGTACGGTCTCCTGCTTGGTCCCTACAAGGTCCTTTCCGACTCATCCGTTAACGTGTGGCCTTCAATTCCCAGAAATCCTCAGCCAGCACGGGAATTGAAGTCCACACATCTTTAGAGTTGCTAAGGTTGAGAAATATTGCCTTGGACTGTATAAAGGAAGAAAGCTTGGGCTGAGTAAGAGGAGATATGAAACAATGGCCTGTGGTGGCTGAATGGAAACATTCAGACAGGGACTGGATGACCACCTGTTGAGGATTCTTGCACTGAGTAGAGTAGATGAGATGCTTTCAGAGGTTCCTTCCAGAAAGGAGAAGGAGTGAGGTGGGCAGGTGGCCCTTGTCCCAAAATGTGCTCATCTGGGACATCCTTTGCTTCAGGTGACATGTCCCCAAGAATCTTAGCATCATGCTTGATTTCCTCTTTGCCTTTTTCTGTAATTTCTGTAACACTTAGACTTCATGTTTGTTTTACCTACTTCTTTGATATGTGTGTTTTACCAACTTTTTTAATATCTGTGTTTTACCAACTTCTTTAATATGTGTGTTTTACCAACTTCTTTAATATGTGTTGAAGATCTAGCATATACTCTTTTTTGTTTTCTTTCTTTCTTTCTTTCTTTCTTTCTTTCTTTCTTTCTTTCTTTCTTTCTTTCTTTCTTTCTTTCTCTCTCTCTCTCTCTCTCTCTCTCTCTCTCTCTTTCATTCTCTTTCTCTCCTTCCTTCCTTCCTTTCTTCCTTCCTTAGCCTGGCTAGGTAGCTCAGTGGCTAAGATGCTGAACTTGTCGATCAGAAAGGTTGGCGGTTCAAATCCCTAGTATAGGTCTCCTGTGTGAGCAGGGGGTTGGACTAGATGACTTCCAAGGTACCAACTCTATTACTGTTTTCCTTCCTTCCTTCCTTCCTTCCTTCCTTCCTTCCTTCCTTCCTTCCTTCCTTCCTTCCTTCCTTCCTTCCTTCCTTCTCTCTTTCATTCTTTCTCTCCCTCCTTCCTTCTTTCTCTCTCTCTCTCTTTTTCTCTCTCTTTCATTCTCTTTCTTTTCCTTCCTTCCTTCCTTCCTGGTGTGAAGGAAATTGCAGTTTAGCAGTCTGGCAGCAGCTGTCCTAGACGTGTGAGTTTTCTCTTCACTCTTTTTCTCTAATCAGATCATTCGTCCCCATTTTCTTTCACTATTTCTCTCTAAATTCAGAATGCATCCCAACCCCTCCTCCAGTTTAGTATCATACTATGAAAAAAAAACATTTAGTTGCTACTGATTTTATATATATTAAAACTGAATTAAAAAAAATAAAAGAAGGTGTGGAAATTTAGATCCTGAGCAAAATAACTAAGAAATTGGAATAGCATCCAGGAAGGGAAGGGAAGGGAAGGGAAGGGAAGGGAAGGGAAGGGAAGGAAGGAAGGAACTTTCAAATGTAAATGAAAATACAACCCATTGCTGCCAATTCCTGTCCTAGAATAATTCCCTTGGTCAGTCCGTAGAGAGGAAAAATCTATATTTCTGAACATCCCAAGAGATTCCACAAATGCGGGTGTAATCAGAGAGCAACCATGTGAATTTTGTCCCACTTGCAATGCTGACAAGGCAGCCTAAGGTAGTGAGCGTGAAAAACTCTTACAAATCTTTTTTTGCATTTGAAAAATTTGGGGCACCCTATCTAAATCAGAAATATACTCATCTTTGCAATAGTGACGAATATCTGTAGCTCGGGTGTAGGATGAGGGTGAAGGTTCATTCTCCGAGCTTGTGGGTTGGGTTTCCGAACATTTCGTTACCAGGCTGGGTAACATCTTCAGCGGAGAGTTTAGGGGATGTCGGCGTTCTTCTGTTTATAAGGGCTTCAATTGTAGGTGTGCCAAGTGAGGGTCTTATGGTGGGATGTAACCTCCCCAATCAAGTGAGGGTCATTGGGAGGCGAACTGCTGGTGGAGGGGAGTTGTGTGGATTGATGGAGGGTCAGTGCTGCCTCTGGTTGGCTGTACGGTTGACTCTGAGGGGTTCGTAGGCTGGTTGTAGGTCAATGTAGGTCAGTCCCATCAACAGACACATTGACCTACAATGTGGTTGGCTGTATGGTTGATTCTGAGGGGTTCGTAGGCTGGTTGTAGGTCAATGTAGGTCAGTCCCATCAACAGACACATTGACCTACAATGTGGTTGGCTGTACGGTTGATTCTGAGGGGTTTGTAGGCTGGTTGTAGGTCAATGTAGGTCTGTCCCATCAACAGACACATTGACCTACAATGTGGTTGGCTGTACGGTTGATTCTGAGGGGTACGTAGGCTGGTTGTAGGTCAATGTAGGTCAGTCCCATCAACAGACACATTGACCTACGAGCCCCTCAGAATCCAGATCAACTGCACAGCCAATCAGAGGCAGCACTGACCTTCAACCAACCCACACAAGCTCCCCCAACCAGCACTTCATCCCCTAGTGACCCTCACTTGACCTAACCTCCCCATCACAGACTCCCACTGATGACTCACACCTGACCCATCACAAGATCCTCACTTGACCCACCCACACCTGAAGCCCTTATAAACAGAAGAACATCCCCTAAACTCCGCTGAACATGTTACTCAGCCTGGTAGCGAAATGTTCGGAAACCTCACCCACAAGCTCAGAGAACAAACCTCCATCCTCATACACTAGTCCCGTGATGGTGAACCTATGGCACCTGTGCCACAGGTGGCATGCAGAACCCTCTCTACCAGCATGCCACAGTTAACCCAGACCAGCTCCACCGCGCATGTACGCATGCCTCCCGCCAGCCAGCTGGTCTTTGGGTCTCTGCCACGCATGCGCAGGGGGTGGGGTGCATGCAGGGGCGCATGTGAACATGCGTGGGGGGGATGCAAAGCGCATGTACGGGGGTGCAGGTCTGCCTCTCTGCTGTCCGACTCTGGGGGCTCTGGAGTCCGCGCATCACTCCCAGATGGCCCTGGCCCCCTCTCTGCCTCTGACGCAGAGCCCTCGTCCGGGCCTTCCCCTGACTCCAGGACTGGCCCATGTTCCTCCCCAGCCTCCTCACTGTCTGACTCTGCTGCCAGGTCCTCAGGCTGCTGGCGGACCACAACATCCGGCCCCTGGGCCTTGAGTTTGACAGCCCTGCTCTAAAATGCTGCAGGTCATAGCTGAGAAGGTCTTTGGGAAAGCACGTGAGATCAGAGTCCCTGAACCAGTCTTCGCCCCACCCCCACCCCCAATCCAGGAGCTTGAGTGCCTGGGAGGAATTTTCTCTTCAATCGGGAGCCAAGCACGAATAGCCACACCACCCTCAACTAACCTTGGCGATCAGCTCCCAAGCAAGCCCTGCTTTTTTGACTCTTCCCATCTTGAGCTCCCCGTAAAGACATTTTGGCCACCAGAACGTTAAGAGAGGTGGGTAGAAAACGTCCCCCTTGCGCATGGGAAAAGACGAAGCAGCAGCTGCCGGGGTCACCGATTGACCTGAGGCTCTCTTACTGCTGCGGCATGAAATACCATAGGTGAGTGTTTAGCATATCTCCACCGATGAGTTCTGTTGCCATAAATACTCCCTTTAGATATCCCTGGTTTGCTAAAACCCGAAGAATGTGAAGTTTACCTTCGGACAATAGACGAAAATGATGAACAGTAGCTTGATGAAGATCTCTGAAGGGTCCCCACAGAAACTATGAAGAGGGATCACAGTACCATCACTGCCTCAGCAGATTTGTGAGCTTTTCCTGGCTATTTGCAGAGCCTGAGTGCCTGACCCTCAGAGTTGATTGGTATTCAGGTTTGATTGGCAATCAAATGAACGTTGAGTTGAGTTGAATTTATTGCATTTCTATACCGCCCTTCTCCCGAGGGACTCAGGGCGGTTCACAGCCATATTAAAACAACCCACACAAAAATTAAAATTACTAAAATAAGTTAAAGCTATTTGGCCGTTATTAAAACCCCTTATTAAAACCCCGTTAAAATCAATTTAAAACCCACTAAAATTAATCTATTCAGTCAGGTCGGCTTGGTGAAACAACAGAGTCTTCAGAGCCCTACGGAAGGTGCGGAGGTCGGGAATCTTTCTTAAATCCGGGGGCAGTTCATTCCACAAGGCAAGAGCTCCCACAGAGAAGGCTCTCCCCCTCGGGGTTGCCCACCGACATTGTCTGGCTGACGGCACCCTGAGTAGGCCCTCTCTGTGAGAGCATATCGGGCGGTGGGAGATATTCAGTGGCAGAAGGCGGTCCTGTAAATAACTCGGCCCTAAGCCATGGAGTGCTTTGAAGATGGTGACCAACATCTTGAAACGCACCCGGAAGACCACCGGAAGCCAGTGCAGCTCGCGCAAGAGGGGAGTTACCCGGGAGCGACGAGTCGCTCCCATAACCACTCGCACGGCCACATTCTGGACCAGTTGGAGCCTCCGGATGCTCCTCAAGGGGAGCCCCATGTAGAGAGCATTACAGTAGTCCAGATGGGAAGTGACAAGGTCGTGAGTGACTGTGCGTTAGGCGTCCCGATCCAGAAAGGGACGCAACTGGGAATCAGGCGGCGAACCTGATAAAAGGCCCCCCTGGCCACGGCCATCATATGATCGTCTAAAGACAGCCGTGCATCCAGAAGGACGCCCAAGTTGCGAGCCCTCTCTGAGGGGGGTAAGATCTCATCCCCAATAGCCAAAGATGGTACCAATTGACTATATTGGGGCGCCGGAAGCCACAGCCACTCTGTCTTGGAAGGAGGGCCTTTATATCCGGAAAGGCGAGGTAGAACGAAGTTTTAAGCTACTTGGGATATTTTCTCCTCTTTTGTGAGAAGATGCCTCTCTCTGATGGACAACGGATCCGCTTCAACCCCACCCTGTCCTCAAATAATAGAATAACAGAGTTAGAAGGGACCTTGGAAGCACAGTGGGCCTGGTAGGCCCGTTTTTCGCTCTCCCCAGGCTCCAGAGCCTTTCTAGGAGAGGGCAAAAACGGCCTTCCACACACCCCCAGAGGCCCTCTGGACGCCGGAAAGAGTGTGTTTCCTGACTTCTGGTGGGCTCAGAAGGCCTGAAAATCAGCTGGCCGGCGCACGCATGTATGGTGGAGCTGAGCTTGTGTGCCCACCGATATGGCTCCACGGGCCACCTGTGGCACCCGTTCCATAGGTTCACCATCAGGGGTCTATGGGGATTCTCAGTCCTCCAGGTCATGGTTGTCCCAATGGCAGGGAGTGGGTTCTACTTACCTTTAGTACCGGATTTGCAGCGGGACCGCAAAGCAAGCACATACGCAGAAGCATTTTGATGACATCAGAGTCGGTGGGTGGAGCCTCCCGCCGGTTTTACTACCGGTTCTATAGAAACGGTGCGAACCGGGGGCAACCCACCACTGCCCAATGGTGTTTTTTTTGTTTTTCAAGAGGCAACTGGAACTTTCTGGTTTGTTTTTTCTTTTGAAGCTGTTTCGCTTCTCATCCAAGAAGCTTCTTCAACTCTGACCTTCTTCTGAAAGCTGATGAAGCTTCTTGGATGAGAAGCGAAACGTCTTCAAAGAAAAAGCCCAGTTGCCTCTTGGGGAAAAAAAAGCACGTTTGGGACTTTATGGAAGAACAGAATGCTTTCACTTGGACATGCAGTTGTACAGGAGAAGGAGGGGCAGAACTGGGGGTGGAGTCAAAAGAGGAATCAGCCTAGAGTCAACTCCGTAGTCACAAACGGGCTAAATCCGAAGGGACTAAGTTCAACCCCCTCTTGTATTCCGTTGACCCTTAGCTAACGGAATAGATTCCTGTGCATAGGCATGAGTAATAAATCAGTTTAATTGGAACTTCACACACGGTCTTAGTCTTCTCATACCTGACAACTAGCCTTAGTTTGCTTAAGACAGAATAATGATATCCTAGAGCAGAGCTGGCTGGTTCATTTATCATCTCCATTTCATAATAGGAATGGTCTGCTCAGTTATGCTGGAGTGAGCGCCCGCAGTCAGAGGGACTTCCGGAAGCTGGCAAACGGGCCATTTCCGGCCTCCGGGTGGGTGGGGAAGACCGTTTTCGCCCTCCCCAGACTCCTAGAAAGGCTCTGGAGGCTGGGGAGAGAGTAAACGGGCCTTCTCCCCCCTCCCCGAGGCCCTCCGGAGGCAGGAAACAGCCTGTTTCACTACTTCTGGTGGGCTCAGAAGGCCTGAAAATCAGCTGGCTGGCACACATGCTTATGCAGGAAAACAGAAGATCAGCTGTTCTAGTTTCTGGCACAGCCACATGTAAAAAAGCCAGCTGATTGTTGCCCGTGCATGCATGCCAGAAACCCAGAAGAGGAACAGGCGACATGCCACTTCGGGCACGCATGCCATTGGTTCGCCATCCCGGTCCTAGAACATGTTTATCCATTTTAAAAGTCACCTTTTTGGGGGAGGGGTAAGCTTGCTTGTTTCCGTCTTTTGGTGTCTGTAAAAAGTTTGCAAGGGGGTACAAATTAGGGTATTATTGCACAAGGAAATACGTGATGTGGATCACAGCTGGCTGGGTTAGAGACTTGAAAAAGGAACCGGTAAAAAAATAAATAAATAAAATTAAGCTATTGGCCTCTCTTAAGGAAAGCTCCCTTTTGACAGCAGCTTGACCATTCGTATGATGCTGGCTCGGATGTGTTAAGCGTTTATTCATACGGTTCGGTGTGTTCGGTGCAGCCAGCCTTGCTAATGTGTTCTGTGACCATGTGATTTGCTGGACTCACATTAGCCAATGTGGCATAAATTGCCCAGGGCAGGGAGGAAATAAAAAAGTGTTGGTTTTGTTAATACGGTACGAAATCCCTTAAATAGCTTCAAATAATCACTTTACCTTACATCCTAGACCAGGGGTGTCAAACTTGATTCCATCCAGGTTATGTTTGATCTGGGGGGCCGGGGTGAGCGTGGCCAGCTCGAAATCACTCGTATCGGGGGTGCCTGTGGTGTCCCAAGCGCTCTGCCAGTGAAAATGGCAACTCCGTTTTCGGCTGTGACAGCTTCCTCTGACCCTTTGCCAGTGAAAACAGAGCTTTTCCATTTTTGCTGGCAGAGACACCGCAGGCTGGTCCTTTGTTGTTTCCAGCATGGCCACACGGGTCGGATGTAAGCATCTCGCAGGCCAGATCCGGCCCCTCGGCCTTGAGTCTGACATCCCTTGTTCTGACCCAGGCCTAGTAAAACACACAAGTAGTCCCAAAAAGCTCTTTCATTGCAACAGCTGTGAATTCTGTTCATTCACAGATGAGTCCCCAATAGTTGTAAAGAGTCCTTCGGGGTAAGGCTGGTAATCACCCACCTTTATCTCCCTTGACGTGCTACCAAAGACCTCATTGGCAAAGCCACACGGAGCCCAGAATCAAACAGAGCTTCAGACTTTAAACTGAACAAAATAAACAACGTTGCTTCCTGCAAAGGCCCATGGGCCTTTGCTCCTCTTTTAAGCCTTATGGGAGTGGCCAATCATTGCCAAGCCTTATTCCTGAGTCGTCCCTTTTGTTTTAGCTGTTCCTGCCTTCTGGCAGCTCTGCGCATGCGCACACTGGGAACAGGCTCCCTCTGTTCCTCTGCCTCTCTGAGGTCCGATTCTGGAGTCTCCGGAGGTAGCACATACCTTCCAGATGGCCCTTTCTCTGCCTCCGACACAGAGCCCTCGTCCGAGCCTTCCCCAGTCTCCAGGATTGGCCCATGTTCCTCCCCAACCTCCTCACTGTCCGACTCTGCTGTTAGCTCTGCAGGCCACCGGTGGATCACAACATCCCTGTCCTAGATGTTAGGGCACGGCAAAACTCTTCTTTTTCCCAAATGCCGCGATCGTCGAGCGATTATTTCCCGCGGTCTCAACGGGACCTTCGTTTACTTGAAACGTAGAGACCCTCACTTCTCTTCCATACTTCTCTCTTCCCTTTCCCCTTCCCTGTGTTTCCTATATTTGCTTTTGTGTTTTGTATTTTATACTCTAAACTAATAAAAGATGCAGAGACCCTAGCAAGAGAGTGCAGAGGGAAGAACAGCAAACATAATAAAAGTTTCTGGAGGCTAAATCATATGATGAACAATTGAGAGAGCTATGTATAAGTCTCTGGCTTATCATAGAGAAGGATTAGCGGGGGCTGCCTTCCAATACTTGAGGGGCTGCCACAGAGAAGAAGGCACCAGAAAGCAGGACAAGGAGCAATGGGTGGAAGCTCACCAAAGATAGATCCAACCTAAAAGTCAGGAGAAATTTCCTGATAGTGAGAACAATTCACCGGTGGAATAGCTCGCCTTCCAGAGGTGTGGGTGCTCCATCACTCGGGTTCCAAATGAGCTTTCTTTTTTTTAAATAAAATAAAAAGGATGGTGGCATTCGCTTAACAACCACAATGCTTGCTTAATGGCGGCCACAAAATAGGTTGTAAGATTTGGGGTGGTCGCCTGGGGACCTGCTTAATGACTGTCATCACTTATGACTGAAATTGCAGATTTAACTATGGTTGTAAGGCAAGGTCTGTCTGTTATCTATCTTTCCATTCCTTCTTTCCTTCCTTCCTTCCTTTCTTCCTTCCTTCGTATCATCCATCTATCTATATCTCTCTATCTTTCTATCGACCTACCTACCTACCTATCATTTACCTACCTACCTTCCTACCTATTATCCATCCATCCATCCATCCATCTCTCTCTCTCTATCTATTTATCCTTCTTTCCTTTCCTTCTTTCCTTCCTTCCTTCGTATCTTCTATCTATCTATCTATCTATCTATCTATCTATCTATCTATCTACCTACCTACCTACCTACCTACCTACCTACCTACCTACCATCTACCTACCTTCCTACCTATAATTTACCTACCTATCTTCCTTCCTACCTATTATCCATCCATTCATGCATATCTCTCTATCTTTCCTTCCCTTCTTTCCTTTCCTTCTTTCTTTTCCTTCTTTCCTTCCTTCTTTTTTTCCTTCCTTCGTATCATCCACCTCTCTCTTTCTACCTACCTACTTACCTACCAACCATCTACCTACTTACGTATCATTTACCTACCCACCTTCCTACCTATCATCTACCTACCTACTTACCATCCTACCTGTTATCCATCCATCCATCCATCCATCCATCCATCCATCCATCCATCTCTCTCTCCCTCTTTCCTTCTTTTCTTTCTTCTTTCCTCCTTCCTTCCTTCCTCCCTTCCTTCCTTCCTTCCTTCCTTCGTATCATCTACCTACCTACTTTCCTACCTATCATCTATCTATCTGTCTGTCTATCTACCTGCCTACCTACCATGTTTTCCTTTTAGGTAATTAGGGGGTGGTAAGAGGTATCTATTTTATGAAGTAGTGCACAAGTCCTAAAAGGAAACCTCTGAGATTCCTTCTTGACATTCCCCAATTCAACTGTTCCCCAAATAAACAAGGAAAGGAAGTATGTTCTAATCTGTTAAACAAATCCTCATATCACGCCAGTAAATTAGATTGATTTCCCCTCGCTTTCCAACCGCCTCCTCTTTCTCCTGAACAAAATTTCATTTTTGCAATTGATAAAGGGGGGGGGGGGGGGAAAAGAAAAGAAAAATTGCTCTCCAGGCAGATTCAGCGTCGCCTTGCTTATTGCATAAAAAAAGCCACGATCTCTTTGAAAAAGGGAGAAGAAGGATAAGACGGAGCCAAAGGACTTGTGTCTGGTGGAGCAGAGAAAATTGATTGCCAGTTCCCTGGCTTGGTTGCCTTTTGCTCAGCTACAGAACCGCTTCACCAGCCGAGGACAGCTTGATGGGTCAGCAAAAAAAAAAGAAAAAAGAAGAAGATAACCTTGACAAAGCCAGAAGGAATGTTTAACGAAGGGGATATTTCAAAGGCTCAGCTCAGCAGCCATTATAGAAATATAAAATCCTAGAGCTGCAGAGGCCCCAAAAAGGCCAGCGCATCTGACCCACCACCTCCTCGGCGTGCAAATCTCAAGAAAGATGGGCTTTTAGGCCTCCACTTCTCTGTGGTGCCGCACAGTCAAACAAATTAAGGCTGTTAGCAAAGGGTCTCATTTCATTTCAACCTTCCTTTGGAAACGGCCTTTCCGTAAACATGATCCACAATTCCACGTCTCGCGCTACGAGACCACAGGGGAAAGGTCTTGACCTTCCACCAGACTTCATTTCAAGTATTTAAAGAGTATTCTCTTAATATCCTCAGTCCACTGCCCTCAAGGCTAAACACGGATTCTCTGCCCGGTTGCTGTGTGGGCGTGGCCTAATCAGCCTCCTGCACCATGGTGTGTGTGTGGGTGTGTGTGTGTTTTTGCTCTTCCTGGGCTCCGGAGGCTTTCCTTAAGCCTCCAGGAGGGCGAAAATGCCCTCCCCAGGTTCCGGAGGCCCTCTGGTGGCCCTCTCCCGAACGTCCGGTTGGCCCGTTTTTCGCCCTCCCTGAGACTCTGTGTGCACCCTGCACTTACCTGCATCTGAAACGGGCCACGTGTGGACTCCTGGGAGGGGTGGGAAGGGGTGGGCGGGGTCAGCCAGGAGTGGGATTTGCACTGCACAGAATCTTAGCTAGAGGTTCTCCCGAACCCCTGTAGCCCATCCCACCCCTGAACACGTTCTAGTTTTGTCAATCTTCCCTTTGAAGCTGCTGGGCAGTCCCTGTTCACCACAACTTCCCAACCAGAAAGCGAAAGATGGCAACCGGATGTAAATTGTCCACTAGCAGTGGCTTTTTGAGGAGGGAGGGAAGATCTCTCCATCCCACCCACCCCTTAAGATAAAATGGGACCGCTCCAGGGGTGAAATCCAGCAGGTTCTGACAGGTTCTGGAGAACCGGTAGTGGAAATTTTGAGTAGTTCGGAGACCCAGCAAATACCACCTCTGGCTGGCCTCAGAGTGGGGTTGGAATGGGGATTTTGCAGTACCCTTCCCCTGCCACGCCCAGCAAGCCACACGATGCCCACCAAGCCACGCCCACAGAACCGGTAGTAAAAAAAAATTGGATTTCACGACTGGACCGCTCCCCAGCTTTCTAAGAAGAATTTATCACCACGGATTACTCAATCACCCGTCAGCTCTTGGGAAGTCTTGGCCTACCAACAACAAAGATGGCTGACCTATCATCCATCCAAGACCAAGAGTATAGAGGTCGTCATCACTTCCGTAGGCGCGACAAAAGAAACCGGCTCTTTTTCTGACCCACCTCCAGCTCCTTTTTTTTTTTTTTCTCATTATCTTCTCTTGCCCCAGGATCCTGCTTTTATCTTCGCTCTAAATTTATTTAGCACAGTTAGGTTAGAGAATTCATAATGTCATGGCAATAAAAGTCAGCTGTCTCCGGCTACAATGCCGGTCCAAAAATATTTTGCTCATCTGCCAAGAGTTTCAAATCAGCTTGGCAAGTTTCTAATTTTAAACGCCGGTAGCAGGAAAAGAGACTCCCTCATTTTTTTTCCTATGCATGCAAAAGCACCGAGAATGCTTTCGGTTTAGAACAGTGCGATCCAGAGACGTTTAGCCGAAGGAGGGTTATTCAGCAGAGCAGAAACTCATTGGTGTTTTCGTAGTGTTTGCTGCAACGGTCTTAATACGTCCCAGTTTGGGAAACGCACATGAAAACGTATTGTAAATGCAATTTTCCACACTTGCCGCCTTCCAGCTGTTTGAAAACATCTGGAAATTCTAGGCATTGCCAACCCGGTATGTTTGAAACTGGAAGCCAACCGCTTGGAAGAGTCTATTTTAAAGTTTGCAGACTGACAGAGGAGGAGGGTAATGGCATTTTGAGGGTCCGTGGTGCTCTCTGAGCTTGGTTATTTTCTCACACATTTCATGACCCAAGTAGGTAACATTATCAGTGCTAGTAAAGAATGGGTGGTGGTGGAGAATGGAGGAGAATCTTGTACTTTGCAACAGCACTTAGATTTATATAGCACTCCTTAGTGTTTTTACAGCAGTGTTTCTCAATCTGGGCAATTTACAGTGGGTGAACTTCAACTCCCAGAATTCCCCAGCCAATTGGCTGGGGAATTCTGGGAGTTGAAGTCCACCCATCTTAAAACCCTGCTAAGGTTGAGAAACGATCCATTAGAGCCCTCTCTAAGCCAGGTGTCCCCAACCTTTTGGACCTCAGGGACCACTAAATTCATAATTTTAAATCCCGCGGGCCACTAATATGATCAACTGGCTGGGCAGGCATGGCTAGGTGGTCATGTGACTGGGTGGGCGTGGCCAACTTGATGTCACTCACATTGAGGGGTGCCTCGCCGGCCTCTACTCGCCCCTCCCCTCCCAGCCCTTCCTCGCCTGCCTGCCTGGGCTCCTTAGGTCCCCAACAGGAAGCAGTTGCTGGAGCTAAGCAGCCACCACGAGAAAGAGTTGGCAAAATAGCTCAGTTCAAATTGGATCTAACCGAGAAGGAGGCTCAGCAGAAGCACCTCACTGAGGACTACGAGCATAGGCTTTCCAAGCAGAGGGAAGACCTGCGGGAGTGCAAGGCCAGGTACCGGCGCCTGGAGGCTCAGTGGGCTGAGATGGTCAGCCAGTTCCAGGCCATGATGCAGTCCCACTGGAACAAGGCCCTCCGGCTCTTCACCACCAGCGGTGCTTCCCTCCAGCCTTCGCCCAAAGCCCCACACCAGGAGGCTGAAGCAGACCCCAAGTCAGAATTTCTGCCCCCCTCCAACCCACACAATAAAGACCCCAAAGGGAGAGACTTTCTGCAGCAATACAAGCGTTCATTTTCAGGGGCTGTAGTTTGAGGACTCCTGATTTAGTGCAATATAAAAAATGCAAATAATTTTTCTGCGGACCACCAAAATTTTCTCACGGACCACCAGTGATCCATGGACCACCAGTTGGTGACTGCTGCTCTAAGCGGTTTACAGAGTCAGTCTATTGCCTCCCCCAACAATCTGACTTCTCGTTTTACCGGCCTCGGAAGGATGGAAGGTCCTAGAACAGTGATGGCAAACCTTTTTGGCACCCAGTGCCCAAACCGGAATGCCCGTGCATGTGCCGAAAACCCAAAGACCAGCTGGCTGGCGATTGCATGCCTGCATTTTGGGCATTTTTGGCTGGTTTTTGGCCCATTTTCAGGTCGTTTAATGGGTATTTTTTCAAGTCATTTTTTGGCCGTTTTCGGCCTGAAAATGGCCTGTTTTTTGGCTGATTTTGGATCATTTTCAGGCAGTTTTCTGGTGCTCCAGCACCCGCAAAGATCAGCGGTAACCAGAACAGCAGCTGGCAACAGCGTGCATGCCCACAGAGTGATTCTTGTGTGCTACAAGTTCGCCATCCCAGTCCTAGAATCATTTCTAATCTTGCAGGCGAAAGCGTCTAAAATCTGTGCATTTTTGTCATGGGTTAACTTGGAGAGTTGGTCACCATGCTTCTTCTTGTCACACCGTTTGACCAACTCATCCAGCGGTGGGCAGGTGTGACCGAACTCTGAAAAATTAGTAACGGGGGCTCTGTTGCAAATTTACAAGTGGCCAACAGCAAGGTTCTCACATGACAAGTTTTTAAAATATATATGATGAGGAATATCGTATTTTTAGATACTCCGCCATCTGTTTAGGACCGGGTATTAGAATAAAAGTGAATTAATTAAGAAGCACATAAAGTCTATTTCAAGGAGGAGGAACTGGGGAGGGGGGAACTCTTGTCTGGGGAAGTCAGTCATCCTGTCCCTCCCTCCCTCCCCCCAGACCCAGCATTTTGATTTTTTCCCAGCCCCCAAAACCAACTGAGCTTCATTCAAGGCCTGAGCATGTTGAAGGGAAAGACATAGTTGTTAGGGCAACCAGATCTGGGTTGCCAAAACCCTCCAAAGGAACAGAGGGTTGGAGTCCTCTCTACCTCCGGAGTCATCTAATCATCAGCTGGATCTTGGCACCCAGGTCTGGTCATTTGATCTTTCTAGCGGAATACAGAATGACAAGAGTTGGAAGGGATTTTGGAGGCTGTTCTAGGCTCAAGCAGGAGACAACTCTATCATTTCAGACAAATGGCGGTCTAGTCTCTACTTAAAAACCTCCAGGGTTGGAGCACCCACAAGTCGTTCAACTGATTAATTGCTCTCACTGTCAGGAAATCTCTTCTTAGTTCTAGGTTGCTTCTCTCCTTGATTAGTTTCCACTCATTTTTTTTTAAAAAAATTAGATTTATATGCCGCCCTTCTCCGGAGACTCAGGGCGGCTTACAATGCGTTAAGCAATCGCCTTCATACTTTTGTATATTTTTTATACAAAGTCACCTTATTGCCCCCACAAGTTGGGTCCTCAATTTACCTACCTTAGAAAGGATGGAAGGCTGAGTCAATCTTGAGCCTCGAACTTGCAATAATTGCAGACAGCTGAATGTTAATAACAGGCTACTTAGCCTGTTGAGCTATCTGAGGCTCTTCATTGCTTCTTGTTCTGCCCTCAGGTGTTTCGGAGAATAGCTGGACTCCCTCTTCTTTGTGGCAGCCCCTGAGATATCAGAACACTGCTATCACGTCTCCCCTAGTCCTTCTTTTCATTAAGCTAGACATACCCAGTTCTTCATAGGATTTAATCTCTAGACCCCTAATCATCATCAATTTAGAATTTAGAATAGCAGAGTTGGAAGGGACCTTGGAGGTCTTCTAGTCCAACCCCCTGCTTAGGCAGGAAACCCTCCACCACTTCAGACAAATGGTTATCCAACATCTTCTTAAAAACTTCCAGTGTTGGAGCATTCACAACTTCTGGAGGCAAATTGTTCCACCGGTTAATTGTTCTCACTGTCAGGAAATTTCTCCTTAGTTTTAAGTTGCTTCTCTCCTCGATTAGTTTCCACCCATCGCTTCTTGTCCTGCCCTCAGGTGCATCATCGTTGTTGCTCTTCTCTGTTCTCTTTCTGGAGTATTTTTTTAAAAAAACCTCATAATGCTTAAAACTGGATGCAGTATTCCAAGGCTGGTCTTACCAAGGCATTATGAAGTGGTATTAACACTTCCTATGATCTTGATTCTATCCCTCTGTTAATGCAGCCTAGGATTACATTGGGGCCTCTCTCTCTCTCTCTCTCTCTCTCTCTCTCTCCCTCCCTCCCTCCCTCCCTCCCTCCCTCCCTCTCTCTCTCTCTCTCTCTCTCTCTCTCTCTCTCTCTCTCTCTCTCTTTTGGTGGCTTCAGCACACGGCTGGCTGGCTGACATTAAATTGATCGCCTGCTAAGATTGCAAGATCAGTTAATGGCTATCGAGCCAGGTTTCATCTACGCTGCATTTGTCCATCTATTTTTTTTCTTTCCTAAGTGCAAAAGAGCCTGGTGGTGTGGCAGACTAATAGCCTGTTATTAACATTCAGCTGCCTGCAATTACTGTAAGTTCGAATCTCCCCAGGCTCGAGGTTGACTCAGCCTTCCATCCTTTCTAAGGTAGGTCAAATGAGGACCCAGTTTGTGGGGGCAATAAGCTGACTTTGTATAAATATACAAAAGTATGAAGGCTATTGCTTAACACATTGTAAGCTGCCCTGAGTCTTTGGAGAAGGGTGGCATATAAATCAAATTTTTTAAAAAACAAACAACTCTGATGTAGGTCACTTAGTCAAGATACAATGTTCAAGCAGGAGACCCTAAATCGGGGGTGTCAAATTCAAGGCCCGTGGTTTGAATCCGGCCTCTAATGTGGTCTTGATCTGGCCCACGGGGCTGTCCTGAAAAATGTAAGGGGCCAGTCCTCATTGCTTCAGCCTGGTCTATCCAATGGGAAGAGGAAACATTGGTCTAGGAGTTTGAAGAGTGGCGTCAAGCTGGCCACGCCCACCCAGTCGGCCACACCCAGTAAATGGCTTCAAGCTGGCCATGCCCACCCAGTTGGCCACGCCCACTAAGTGGCGTCGAGCTGGCCACACCCACCCAATCAGTCATGCTTGCCCGTCCCCCCGAGGTCAACCACAGCCCTGATCAGATAAGTGGCATTCACTATACCTTCCCGATCGGCTCACAAATGTGAGCACGAGCGCATCCAGACATGCGCACGGCTTTTGGTGCATGCTCTTTGCTCGTGCGTGTGGCTTACATTCATGCGCATGGGTAAAAAATGTGCCTAAATAGGATGGCAGAGAGCCGGGGCGGTGGGCCCCACCCGTGATTTCTGCTACCAGTTCATCCAGTTAGGGCAGGGGTGTTAAACTCAATTTCATTGAGGGCCACATTGGGGCCACAGGCCTATACTGTTCCAGACAAATGGCTGTCCGGTCTCTTCTTAAAAACCTCCAACACCCACAACTTCTGGAGGCAATTGGTTCCACTGATGAATGGTTCTCACTGTTAGGAAATTGTCAGCAGGCACACCATGGTAAAGGGACACAAGTGGCATCTCCCTCCTCTCACCAGCCAAGTGCCAGTCTCCTGCCAGTCTGCGTGGCAAAGGGCAAAGTCACAAGTCTTTTCCTCTTCCTCATCCCTTTTTTGTCTCTTTCTCTCTCTCTTTTTTTTGTTCAGCTGTGCGGCTGTGGGCTCCTGGGCGTGGGAATATGGCTCTCGGTATCTCAAGGAAACTTCGCCACGTTTTCACCCACGTTCCCGTCGCTTTCGGCTGCCAACCTGGTCATCGCCATCGGGACCATTGTCATGGTGACAGCTTTCCTAGGCTGTTTGGGTGCCATCAAAGAAAACAAGTGCCTACTTTTAAGTGTAAGTTGGATTCTGTACGGCTCTTCTGTTTCATGCCAGGGACTTAGAGAAATTGCCTTTTTCTCCCCCTTTATTTTGTTACATCAAACTGTATACACCAGGGGTGAAATCTACTTACCTCCCCAACTGGTTCGGAAACGTGTGGACCCTCTGCCCATGCACAACCGCTTCTGTGCATGCGCAGAGGGTAAAAAACAGGTTACTTCCTGGTTAAAACCAGGAAGTGACGACTGGGTGGGCGGGCGGAGCTTTGCGCCGCCATCGGTACCGGTTCTCCGAACCACCAGCTGCCATTGCTACCGGCTCGGTTGAATCGGTCCGAACCGGAAACATTTGAACCTTGGTATACACTAAAAGGGGAATATTTGTGTATACAGTTTGATATAACAAAATAAGAGTAATAATAAGAGAAAACATGGAATAATTTATTAATGAAAGATTGCAACTTTATATAAATATGTATCACTATTAGAAATATTATCAGTTGGATTGAAAGTAATAATTATGACTAATGCTATTAGTTTTATTTGTATTAGAATATAATAAAATAACAGTAATAATAAGAAACTGCCTTTTTTTTCCTCTCCCGAAGCCTCCATCACAATACCAATAATCCTCGACTTGCAACAGTTCCTTTAGTGACCGCCCGAAGATACGGCGCTGAAAAAATGGACTTATGACCGTTTTTCACACTAACGACTGTTGCAGCATCCCCCCCATAGAGAAAATTGAAATGTTTGGCAACTGACTCATATTTATGACAGTCGCAGTGTCCCGGGGTCGCCTATTCCCCTTTTGTGATCTTCCAACAAGCAAAGTCAACAGGGAAGCCTACTTAACAACCGTGCTACTAACTGAACAACTGCAGTGGTCCACTTAACGACGGTGGCACGAAAGGTCATACAGTGGAGCAACATTTTTCTCGCTTAGCAATATTCATTTGGGACCCAAGGGAGGTTGTAAATCGAGGACTACCTGTAAAAGTTTGTCAGCCAAGCCCCGTAATCCATGATAGTGAACTCAGCATTCTTTAGTAACTTCGTTCACTAAACGAATGGTTGTAAGTCGAGAACGACCAATAGTGATGATCAAAGAACTTCCGTTATTAAACTCTGACCTCTCTACAGTAGTGGCCAAAATTGTGGAAACCTTTTGGGAAAAGTGTATTTTCTAAAACTAGCTAATAACACCACTTTTTTTTTTCTTTTTTGGAGTAGTAACATAAAATTATATATCAATATAAAGATAATTTAATCAAGAAAGTTATGCAAGAACTTTTATGAAGGATTTGCTATTAGAATAGCAGTTACAGTATAAAGAAGAAAAGTGAAACACATAGAAAAAACGAGATATGCAAAAATGATCCCCATGTCAGTTAATACCTTGTTGGGTAACCTTTAGCATGAATTACGGCCTTACGTCTTCCCATGGAGGGAACTAAGTCTTTTAGTTCTGCAGCTGTTCTCATGTGAAACCAAGATTGAATGATGGCTTCTATTAACTGGGTTTTATTGCTGGGTCGCTTCTGACTAACCAGTTTCTTTAATCGGCTCCATAGATTTTCAATTGGGTTAAGGTCTGGGCTACTCCAGGCCATTCCAGCAGTGGAATAGGATTATCTTGGAACTCCAAAGAAGTGGTATTATTAGCCATCAAACCTCAAAAATACACTTTTCCCAAAAGGTATCCACAATTTTGGCCACTGCTGTAGCAGAAATTAGCATGCAAGAATCTTGAAAGAGAAAAACAAGTTATTGGTGAAAATCAGCTTGGCTACAGTTGCTTTATCGTTATATGTTTTATTAGTTTTATCACCTAACCAGATTCAAACACATCGAACATAGTAAATTCACCTTCAGCTACTTTTAAGGTAAAGCAAGGGGAAGAGTTTTATGAAATTCCAGGAAAGAGGATCCCAAAATGTGAGAGAAGACCGACATGCCCCTAATTTCAGTCAGAAGGGGACATTCTTAACAAGCTTTACAGTACAGCTAATTCTTGACTTATGACCATAAGGCCCAAAATTTCTGTTGATAAGCGAGACTGTTCACTGAGTTTTGCCCCACTTTATGACTTTCCTAGCCACAGTTGTTAAGTGAACCACTGCAGTTGTTAAGCTAGTCACATGGTCGTTAAATGAATCTGGTTTCCCCATTGACTTTGCTGGTCAGAAGGTCGCAGAAGGGAATCAGGTGACCCCGGGTCACTGCGATCATCATAAATATGAATCAGTTGCCAAAGGTCTGAATTTTGATCACGTCACCATGTGGTTGTAAGAGTGAAAAACAGTCATACGTCTCTCTTTTTGGTGCTTTCGTAACTTCGAACGGTCACTAAGTAAATAGTTATAAGTCAAGGACTACCTGTATCGATTCTGGCAAGGTAGAGCCTGATGTAAACTGGTGGATCTTCATGATAGCCAGTGTTGTGGCCTGACAACAGCCAGCAGAGCTGGCAGCACATTAGGACAGTGAGGAGGTTGGGGAGGAACGTGGGCCAGTCCTGGAGTCTGGGGAAGGCTCGGATGAGGGCTCTAAATTGGAGGCAGAGAGGGGGCCAAGGCCATCTGGTAGTTATTTGCTGCCTCCGGAGTCTGACATTAGCAAGGCAGAAGAACAACCTGAGCCTGTTCCCAGCGTGCGCATGCGCAGAGTTGCCAGGAGACAGGAACAATTAAGGAAACAGGGTCGACTTGGGAGTAAGGCTTGGAGATGATTGGCCCCTCCCATAAGACCTAAAAGAGAAGCAAATGGGATGTGAGCTTTTGCAGGAAGCAATTAGTTCATCTGGCTGATTCAAGATTTGAAACTTCTGTTTGTGACTCTGTGCCAAGTTTGGCCTTGCCCTGCATCTGGAAATTAGCTCTTTGGCAGCGTTCCACGTGAGATAGGTGGGTGTTGATCACCTTCCTCTGAAAGACTGTTTATCAAGCCTTGCGGACTGTAAATGAAAGTAATTTTACAGCCGTATGAATTAAAGAGGTTTGCTGGGACTAAGTTTGTGCCGTTTACTTTCTAAGGAGTCCTAGGTCACACCAGCCAGGGCACTAACTGCAATAGAGGCTGGCCAACTCACTGCTACCTTCTTGACCATCGGTGGCTTCCGAGTTGCCTTCAAAGGCTGCACCTGTTGAACACATTTCAGCAATCCAAACCGATCAAGGTGTCTATGGAGATTCTCAGTCATCCAGGTCAGGGTTGTCCCAAAAGTGCTTTTTCAAGAGGCAACTGGACTTTCTGGTTTTTCTTGGAAGACGTTTCACTTTGAAGACAGCAAAGTCCACATTTTGGACAGAGAGGATGGCTGGTTTGAAAGAAGGGTCAAGGAGGCCATCTGTCTCAAAATTGAACAGCCCTCTCTCAAGAGAGGGGAAGGGATAGGACATCTATTGTGACCTAGACCCAAATAGTTATTACCAGACACAATCAGTCCTAAACAAACATATTTTATTAGAACAGCTGAGAATTACTGCATTCCCATCTTAGCCCAGATTAATTCCAAAATATAAACAGTCCTTCGGCCTTATCACCAACCTTTGTCTTCTTTGGCACCCTGCCAAAGGCTTTTCTTGGCAAAACTCCATGAAGTTCAGAAGCAAGAGATGCTGACAAGAAACAAATGTAGCAACGTTGCTTTCCTACAAAGAGCCCAAGAGCCTTTGCTGCTCTTTTAAGCCTTCTGGGTCGGGCCAATCATCTCCTGGCCTTACTCCCGAGTCGTCCTTTTTGCTTCAGCTGCTCTTGCCTTCTGGCAGCTCTTCGCATGCATTCACTAGGAACAGGCTCCTCCCGTTCCTCTGCCTCTCTGCTGTCCGCCTCTGGAGGCTCCGGAGTACGCGCATCGCTCCCCAGATGGCCCTGGCCCCATCTCTGCCTCCGACGCAGAGCCCTTGTCCGGGCCTTCCCCTGAATCTAGGACTGGTCCATGTTCTTCCTCCCCAGCCACCTCACTGTCCGACTCCGCTGCCAGGTCCGCAGGCTACTGGAGGACCACAACTTCTATCTCCAGTCTACCACACACTCCTTTCAGTAGTTCCAAGAAAGCTCCACACCCATTTGCACCACTCAGGTGACCCTGAGGACACAGATAAACCTCCAGGAGCCCTCAACGACCCTCTAAAAAGGATCCAAACAACCAGTTGTCTGCAAGGAGTATAAATCCTTCCATCCTCTACCATCCGGTGAGAGCTGAAGAAGCTTCTTGGATGAGAAGCGAAACATATTCAAAGGGGGAAAAAAAACCCCCAGAAAGTCCAAATTGCCTCTTGAAAAAGCACTTTTAAGATCAACCGATCAAGAAGAGTTGAGTTGCCTTCACCGAGGCTTTCGGTCCTAGGTGGACTCAGAACTGGTCGGTCAGTTGAAACTGGACAGAGCTTTCCTTCCCCCAACTCATAACCTCCAGCTGTGATTTAAGCAGGAGCCATTAGCCCCAAAAGACACACGCTGATCACAGTCCAGCTGCCGTGGGGGGAATTGTGACCCCAATTCAGGGATCGCTGGACCGATTTTCCAGGCCACGTGATGATGGGCCACAGCTGTCTGGGGGGGTTGTGGGGGGCGTTTAATCAGGGCTTATTTCCCTTGTTGTTTTGATTATCCCTAAGTAGGTTAATGTAACGACACAGCTCGTGTTTTCCTATCCAGGGATATCATTGACTGTGAGGTTTTCTAAACCCTTTCCGTGCTCTGATTCTGACCCTCCGCTCTGTTCCTGTTTTGTCCTTCCTTTCACAGTTTTTTGTCGTTTTGCTGATCATTCTCCTGGCTGAACTGATACTACTGATTTTGTTCTTTGTTTATATGGACAAGGTAAGTATTTATTTAGCCCCGCACACAGACAGACAGACAGACAGACACACCATGAGGCTGGTTAGCTCATCCGCGGAAGCAAAGCTTCTTTTCTTTAGTGTAATTTCTTGGGGAGGGGGATACATATACATGCATGCATATTCCCTCAAAGGATAATGAGCATAGAAGCAAGAATGTGACCGAAGCATTCTTTTACAGAAAGGGTACATTCAGTTGAATCAACTGAAGATCTAGGTCAACCGAGAAAGAAATTAACAGTTTATTTATGGGGCTATGTATGACCCGTCAGAGAAAACAGCTGTTGCTCATTGCCGAAACCATAATTCTTGGGATAAAATTTATGTCAAGATAGAAGGAAAAGGCTGCAGAATACATTAATTTGCTCACCGGTTCCTAACTGAGAACCGATTAGCGCTTAATCAACTCGCTCCAAAAAAAAAAAGAAAGAAAAGAAAAAAAAAGAAAACCTGTTTATGGCATAGAAAGGTGGAGAGAGAGAGAGAGAAAGAAGGAGAGAAAAAAAGTTTGAAAATACATCTTTGTGCGGGATTATGCTTTTATGCCATTGTCGTAGACCAGTGGTGGCAAACCTTTTACTCACCGAGTGCTGAAGAGGTACGCGCTTTGTGCGCTAATGTGCAGCTTATCCCCCATGCGCTGTGTGTAAACCACACCACCTGCGCATGCGCGTGGCTTTTGCGCGGCTCCCGTGCGCCGTGCGCACAATCGCACCATCTGGCCATGTACGTGGTTTTCTCACACGCGACGCATGCTAAACGTGTGTACACATGCGCAGGAGAGCTCCAAAGACCAGCAATTCCCTGAATTGCACACATGCGCACCGGAGGCCCGAATACCAGTTGCGGGGCGCATGCATACACAGCTGCAGGTGAGTTGGGGGACAGCTCGTGTGCCCGGAAAGATGGCTCTGTGGGCCACCTCGGGCACCCGTGCCAGAGGTTCGCCATCTCGGTCTTAGACATTAATACTAGTCATAGTAGTGTTAATATCTGTAATTATGAATGCTAATGCTAATATAATGGTTAAATATCAGTACTATTAATGTTATCTGGGCTCTTTTCAATCGGGTTTGAGGTGGGGGCATGACATTGGCTTGACATGAATTGCATTTATTGGTGGAGCTCAGATACGTGACCCTCCTGGCTGTCCTTGATCTCTCACCATCACTGAGGGAATCTTTCTGGATCAACTAAGGGAACCCAGTTCTATCCTAATCTGGGAAGGCGTGTGTAATCCGGGAGGGGGGGCGTGCAGTGTTGCAGTGGCTCTTCTCTCCAAGCGCGAAGGGGAGAGGTCGAATGAAAACCCCCCTGATTTGTGGGGTCCTTGAAGGTTCAGTCGTCCCTCTCTCCACCCCCTACATGAGGCCTCTCGAGAGGTCATCCATCAGAATGAGATCGGGTATCATCCGTAGGCTGCTGGTACTCAGACACATCAATCAAACTCTGGCTGGCTTGAGTGATACGGCCAAGGACTTCCCTCCGTTCTTGGAAGAGGGGAAGGGGGAAGGTTTGGGAAAGGAGGAGCAGGGCTGTGTGGCTGCCTGACCACTGAATTCAGGGATGTTCCCTTCGTAGTTCTGAGCGAGTTCTGCTTCCCCAAATTAAACGGGTGCACAGTGTGCAGCCAAGAAAGCTTTCTGCGCAGATCCATCTTGTGTTGAAACGCACGCCTTCCCGGATTAGGATAGTAATAGCAATAGCATTTAGACCTATATACCGCTTCACAGTGCTTTACAGCCCTCTCTAAGCGGTTTATAGTATCATCCTATTGTTCCCAACCATCTGGGTCCTTGTTTTATCCACCTTGGGAGGATGAAAGGCTGAGTCAATCCTGAGCTGGTCAGGATCGAACTCCTGGCAGTGGGCAGAGTCAGCTTGCAATGCCGCATTCTAACCACTGCGCCACCACCGATTGATAGATAGCAATAGCACTTAGACTTATATACCGCTTCACAGTGCTTTTACAGCCCTCTCTAAGCGGTTTACAGAATCAGCCTATTGTCCCCCAACCATCTGGGTCCTCATTTTACCGACCTCGGAAGGACGGACGGCTGAGTCAACCTTGAGCTGGTCAGAATCGAACTGCTGGCAGTCCACAGAGTTTGCCTGCAATACCGCATTCTAGCCACTGCGCCACCCCGGCTTAGATAAGCAAACGCACTTAGATTTATATACCGCTTCACGGTGCTTTTACAGCTCTCCCTAAGCGGTTTACAGAGTCAGACTATTGCCCCCTCCACCCCCCAACCATCTGGGTCCTCATTTTACCAACCTCAGAAAGACGGAAGATTGAGTCTTCCGGTGAGACTCGAACTGTCAAACCTGCTGGCAGTCGGCAGTCCATAGAATTAGCCTGCAATGCTGCATTCTAATCTCTGCGCCACCGCGGCCCTCCTTGTGGTCACTCCTGCCTTTGTTTCTTCCTCTGTGGGCAACTGCAGTGCACCCTCCATGCGGCTGCAATGCACACGTCAAACGGGGCAGCTTCACTCACGCTGTTGCAGCTTCCATTGTGACTTTTTTGACCATACCCCTTGCAGTTACTCCTCCTGCATTGAGGAATTTTTCTCCAAAGCCAGTTTGGAAACCGGGAGTCTCCACCCGTTAAAGGATGACTCTGCAAAAGAAGTTCTGTTCCGTTTAGTCTTGCACATTTACACCGCACATTTAAACTTGCGCGTTTAGTCTTGTGCGCTTACACCAAACGACGTGGGAAAATGATACCTGCAGAGCGTTAACAACGAGAACTCTTAAAAAGCAATTTTTTTTTTCCTGAAATAGGTGAGTGAAAGTGCGAAGCAGGACCTGAAGGAGGGCCTCAAGCTGTATAACACAGAAAATAATGTGGGGCTGAAGAACGCATGGAATATCATTCAAGCAGAGGTAAAATAGATAAGCGCTTACGTCTTTGCAAACCAAATTCTAAGTCAAAAACTAGACAGCCACTGCAGAGGAGCCAATAAGACTTCCCTGTTCTGCTGCCGCCATCTAGTGGCATTTGGTAGCATTAGTAATCTGCAATTTCTTTCCTTTTGAACTTATTACACTCTCATTTTATGTACAGTCCAGGGGTGAAATCGAGCAGGTTCTGGAGAACCAGTAGTGGAAATTCCTGAACAGTTTTAAGAACCGGTAGCGGAAATTTTGAGTAGTTTGGAGAACCGGCAAATATCACCTCTGTCTGGCAACCAGAGTGGGATGGGAATGGAGATTTTGCAATATCCTTCCCCCAGGAGTGGGGAGGGAATGGGGATTTTTTAGTATCCTTCCCGCAGGAGTGGGGAGGGAATGGAGATTTTGCAATATCCTTTCCCCAGCAGTGGGGAGGGAATGGGAATTTTGCAATATCCTTCCCCCAGCAGTGGGGAGGGAATGGGGATTTTGCAATATCCTTTCCCCAGCAGTGGGGAGGGAATGGGAATTTTGCAATATCCTTCCCCTGGAGTGGGGAGGGAATGGGGATTTTGCAATATCATTTCCCCAGCAGTGGGGAGGGAATGGGGATTTTGCAATATCCTTCCCCCAAGAGTGGGGAGGGAATGGGGATTTTGCAATATCCTTCCCGCAGGAATGGGGAGGGAATGGAGATTTTGCAATATCCTTTCCCCAGCAGTGGGGAGGGAATGGGGATTTTGCTATATCCTTTCCCCAGCAGTGGGGAGGGAATGGGGATTTTGCTATATCCTTCCCCCAAGAGTGGGGAGGGAATGGGGATTTTGCAGTATCCTTCCCGCAGGAGTGGGGAGGGAATGGAGATTTTGCAATATCCTTCCCCCAGGAGTGGGGAGGGAATGGGGATTTTGCAGTATCCTTCCCACAGGAGTGGAGAGGGAATGGGGATTTTGCAGTATCCTTCCCCTGGAGTGGGGAGGGAATGGGGATTTTGCAGTATCCTTCCCCTGGAGTGGGGAGGGAATGGAGATTTTGCAGTATCCTTCCCCTGCCATGCCCACCAAGCCACGCTCATAGAACTGGTAGTAAAAAAATATTTGGATTTCACCACTGGTACAGCCTGCATTGCTTGTAACCTTCTGTAACGTTTTCATTGCTGAAAAATATGCTTTCTGTGACTCTCTGTTGTAGTAAACCGTTATTTTCATAACCACCGTTTATTGAGCTGGGGTTTGCCACCATATTAAAATTCCCTTTTAACAACCCTGTATTAAAACATAAACGAAATAAAATCCATTGCAAATTGTTACATAAATCCAGCCAAATGTTAAAAGCTAATAAGGCTTGTCTACCTATATAGTGCTAAAATACTCATTCTCGCGATCTGCGCGAAATGGTTAATTGTAGGGCAAACAACATTTGAAACAAGCTAGAATGTATCCAAAATCCAAACCCCACGATTTTTGGGGAAATAAAATTTGGAAAAGCTGTAGCTACTTCACTGCTACTGGCAACTATTGCTGTGGTCACATCAGCGGTGAAATGCTCCCGGTTCGGACCGGATCAGATGATGCGGTAGCGATTGTGGCCTGTGGTTCAGGGAACCGGTAGCGATGGTGGTGCCAGGCTCCACCCACTCGCCCGGCTGTTGTTACTTCCAGTTTTTTTTTTTAATTGAAAAAGTTTTACAAATACAAATTTTTTCCCATTTCCCCCCCTTCCCCTCCCTAACCCTCCTCTCCCCCGCTGACTTCCCAAGGTGAAATCCAAATCAAATCATATCACACCATACAGTTCCCCCCAACTAATCTACCCCCTGTCTATACTATAAATTTTCTACATAACATTCAACTAAAAGCTATCTGATACTTCCTTGTTTGATATTTATTCTGCACATATTCTATCCATTTCTTCCATTCCCACACAAAGGTTTCTTGAGTCCGGTCCTTTAAATATGCTGATATCTTTGCCATTTCTGTAAAACTGGCCACCTTCAAGGTCCATTCTTCAATAGTAGGCAAAACGCCTTTTTTCCAATATTGACCAATCAGTAACCTAGCTGCTGTAATCATATATAATATCAATTTCATTTCAGTCACTGAAAATTCCTTAACTATATCCAGTAAAAATAATTGAGGAGAAAATTGGAGTTTTTTCTTCAAAACGTTTTGCATAACCCACCAAATTTTAATCCAAAAGGCCTTCACTTTCTTGCAAGTCCACCATATATGATAATATGTAGCATCTAAGCAATCACATCTCCAACATTTTGGCTGAACATTAGGATACATGCACAACAGCTTCTTAGGATCTGAGCAGCACATATACTAAAATTGGAACATTACTTCTGGTTTTAACCAGGAAGTAATGTTTTTTTTACCCTCTGCACATGCACAGAAGGTTTTGTGCATGAGCAGAGGGTCTGCGTGTGCATGTGATACGCATGCATGCAGGTGAGTGAAGCAAGCATACACATACACTTCCGAACCAGTAAGGAAAGTAAGTAGATTTTACCCCTGGGTCACATGATACTCTGGACAGTTTCCCAGCCACTCTCATAATCCCTCCCTTCTCCATCCAGCAGCAGCCTTTTACCTGCCTGCTGGGAAGGGAGGGGAGGGGAGGGGAGGGGAGGGGAAGGAAGGAAGGAAGGAAGGAAGGGCCATCACAAGTTTGAAGGCCACTGAACAAAGGAGTCATTAATCAAGGACTATCTGTAGTGAGGTGCTTGATCTCTTGCCTTTATTTTACATGTATAACACGTCCATTTCAGGGGTGAAATCCAGCCGGTTCTGACAGGTTCTGGAGAACCGGGAGGGGAAATTTTGAGCAGTTTAGAGAATCTGTAGTAGAAATTTTGAGTAGTTCAGAGAACCGGCAAATACCACCTCTGGCTGGCCCCGGAGTGGGGTGGGAATGGAGATTTTGCAATATCCTTCCCCTGGAGTGAGGTGGGAATGGAGATTTTGCAATATCCTTCCCTTGCCACGCCCACCAAGCCACACCATGCCCACCAAGCCACGCCCACAGAACCGGTCGTAAAAAAAAATTGGATTTCACCACTGGTCCACTTCTGAAATATATTCTCGTTTCTCTAATAATGTTGTGAACTTTAAGTAACTTTCTTAGTAACGGAAATGCTTTTTTTAAAAAAAAGAACATTCTGACTCATTCTCCCCCTTTTTCCTCCCCGTAGATGCACTGCTGTGGGGTAACTGATTACAGAGATTGGTACCCTGTATTGGGTGATAACGTTGTCCCCGACCGATGCTGCATGGAAAATTCCCAAGATTGCGGTCGGAATTCCAATAACACGAGCTTGGTGTGGAAAACGGTAACCCGTCACCTGAATGCTTACTCACCCCTAGATCCTTCTAAACGTGGTTACTTCTTTGACTAGGAATATCGGCAGTCCTCGACGTACGATCACAACCGAGCCCCAAATTTCTATTGCTAAGTAAAATTAAGTGAGCTTTGCCCCGTTTTACAATCTTTCTTCCCACAGTTGTTAAGCGAGTCACTGCAGCTGTTAAGTTAGCAACACTTTCTTTTTTTTAATTAGATTTATATGCCGCCCTTCTCCGGAGACTCAGGGCGGCTTACAATGTGTTAAGCAATAGCCTTCATACTTTTTGTATATTGATACAAAGTCAGTTTATTGCCCCCACAAACTGGGTCCTCATTTGACCTACCGTAGAAAGGATGGAAGGCTGAGTCAACCTTGAGCCTGGTGAGATTCGAACTTACAGTAATTGCAGACAGCTGGTGTTTAATTACAATGCTTTAGTCTGCTGAGCTATCCAGGCTATCCAGGTTGTGAAGTGAATCCGGCTTTCCCATTGACTTCGTTTGTCAGCTTGTCGCAAAAGGGGAACACGTGCCCCCCCCAGGACACTGTAACCGTCCATCATAAATACATGCCAGTTGGGAAGTATCTGAATTTTGATCACGTGACCATGGGGATGCTGGGACGGCCGTAAGTGTAAAAAATGGTGGTTTTGTTGCTTTTTTCAATGCCGTTATAACTTCGAAAGGTCGCTAAACAAATGGCTGTAAGCCAAGGACTACCTATAATAGTATCCATCATGAATCCTTAAGTCCTGTAGAATTCAGTGGGAATTACCTCTAGGTCAGGGGTGTCAAACTCAAGGGCTGTGGGCTGGATCCGGCCTGTGGGGTATTTAGATCTGGCCCACAGGGCTGACCTGTAACTATCAAAAGTCTGGCCCACAGTGCCTCTGCTAGCCAAAATGGACTGGGGGGAGGGCCTCGTGAGTCCCTCCCCGCGGCCTGTTTTTGGCCATCAGAGTGCAGCAGGAGGCCATGGAGGCTGAAAACGGGCTGCAGGGGGGCCTCGTGAGTCCTCCCCAGCGACCCGATTTCGGCCGACAGAGTCTGCAGGAGGCCATGGAGGCTGAAAACGAGCTTCAGGGGGCCTCGTGAGTCCCCACGCGGCCCGTTTTCAGCCAGCAGAGTGCTGCAGGAGGCTGTGGAAGCCAAAAACGGGCCTCAGGGGACCTTGTGAGTCCCCCCAGTGGCCCGATTTCAGCCAGAAGAATGCTGCAGGAGGCCATGGAGGCCAAAAACGGGCTGCAGGGGGCCTTGTGAGTCCCCCCGCGGCCGATTTTCAGCCGGCAGAGTGCTGCAGAGGCCATCTCGTCTCTCCCCCTCCTCCTCCCCCACCTACTCGGCTGGCCCACAGAGGAGAACTACAATGCTGGTTCAGCCCTTGAAGAAATCCAGTTTGACACCCCTGCTCTAGGTAAATCAGGATAGGACTGAGGCATAAATCTGCTAATAGATAATAACTGTTGCTCACTTAGCCGTTCGTCCAAGAATTGATCTGGTGCTAAAAATACTTGGCTCTGGTTGATGCTTAGATTACAGATTGCAGAGGGAACTTGTGCAGCTCTCTTAACGTTCCACCGGAGAGGATTTAAGTACTGTGTAGTACATAAAAAGTAAAGTCACCTTCAAGTCAATCTGGAGTCTTTCTGGAGGTTTCTTTGGGCAGGTTTCTTCAGCAGTGCTACAGATGGAGTTACCTTCTGCCTTCTGGGAGGTATTTCCACCTTTCCAGTCCAAGTTTATGACAGTTAAAATTCTCTGGAAGTATTCCTTCGAGGGATTAAATACATAGTTATAGATTGACGCAAAATACATTTAGATAGATTATTTTTAAATTGTGCATGCTAGAGACACATTTGGAATGAAAATAACCTTGCCTTTACTCACATTTTACAATCAGTTACCGTAATCTCTAAACAAAACAAAACAAAAAAACTGTTTAACTAGAATGGTGAGCAATCTGTGCACGAACAAAAGTGCAAAATCCACCTTAAATTTCATTTGCCCTTGTCAAATTTCATTTGAAGTTTTTAATTCCTGCCAATCAGTGGTGGGTTTCCAATATTCTTATCACTGGTTTGCCCCACATGTGGGACTTCCGCGCATGCGCCCATCATCATCATCATCATCATCATCATCATTATTATTATTATTATTATTATTATTATTATTAATTGAATTTGTATACCGCCCTTCTCCCAAAAGGGACTCAGGGCCATGGACAACCAAAATTAAATTACGAACAATACAAAAGTTAAGATAGCTAAACATAAATTAAATCAATCAGCATCCAATTTAAAACCCCAAGTCTATAAAAAATTTAAGAAATTCCCATTAAAAACCATTTAGGCTAGGCCGGCTTGTTGGAATAAACAAGTCTTCAGGGCCTTACACATTGAAAATGTGGCTAAACCGGTTCGCTCAAATCAATACGAACCGGCTGAATACCACCTCTGCTGCCAATGGCTCTTGCGTACAAGGAGAATCCAAAAGGGAGAAGACGATGGGCAGAAGCAGCGGTGAAATGCTACTGGTTCAGACCGCGGCACTTTCCCTTTGGCCTGGGTGGCGGCACCTGACCAAGCCAGTGCAGATAGTCCTTCATCTTGCCAAAAACCAGGTCACCACACTTACAGTTGGAGCGGGATATGATGTGGGCGGAGAGGCCAATGCAGCCCCTGCTGAGGCCGTCCTGGCTGAGCAATTGCAGTGCCTCCACAGCAACAGGTGCGCCGCAGCCGCCTTACCAGCCTTCGCCTCCATGTGGTGCGGTTAGAAGGGGCCGCCGCCACTCTCCCTCCCCACCAGGCCGAAGGGAAAGCGCCGCACTGGCACAGCCGGGCCTGTCCCTCTCCCCATCCATTTAAGAAGGGGAGCGTGGCTCCGGTAAGTTTCGCTACAAGAAGCCTGCAGCTGCTGCATCTTTCGGCACAAGAAGCGCCTCCAGGCACGCCGAAAAAAAAATCTGCGGCTGCAGGCATCTCGCGACAGGGGAAAATAGGGGTTTAGAACAGAAAATAGAAATTTAAAAAATTTTCCCGCCAGGTTCTGTGGGCGTGGCTTGGTGGGGGTGGTCATGTGAATGAGTGGGCGTGGCTGTGAGTGATGTGAAGTCAGTCACGCCCACTCAGTCACAGGAACTCCCCACCAAGCCACGCCCACAGAACCGATAGGGGAAATTTTTTAGATTTCACCACTGGGCAGAAGGCAAATCTTTTCTTTTGTTTACCCCAGCCTGCCTCTCCTACTCAGAATGCTGTTGCTATCAAACGGAGTTTTTAAAAAGTTTTTTTTTTCTCCAGGGGTGCTACGAGAAGGTCATGATGTGGTTTGAAGATAACAAGCATATCCCGGGGGCCGTCGGGATGTGTCTCCTCATAATACAGGTATGGGGCTAACTAAAACAAGGCAGAATGTCTTTGATTCAGGATGTGGAAGGACCAGTAATTGGATTTTTTTTTTAAAAAAATATTTTTTTGCAAGCTGGGAATCTGGGAGATGGCAGTCATGATGTCTCCCAGTATCTATGCAAGACACACTGGCACAAGATTCGAACTGGGCTCTTTGGGGGCTGTGATCCTGGGGTCAATGATAAGTAAAGTAAAAGTTAAAGCTGTGGTGAAATGTAAATTTGTTACTACCGGTTCTGTGGGCGTGGCTTGGTGGGGGATAGGGTAATGTGACTGGGTGGGCGTGGCCAACTCTCTTTTTTAAAAAAAACTTTTAAAAGCATTTTTCTACAATCTCTTCAGCCGAAGAGGTTGTAAAAAAAATGTTTTTAAAAGCCTCTGACGATCCCAGCTGAGCAGTGCGATCATCGGAGGCTTTTTTTTTTTTTTACTTTTAAAAGCATTTTTTCGGCTGAAGAGGTTGTAGAAAAAAGTTTTTAACTTTTTTAAGTTTTTAACTTTTAAAAGTTAAAAAAAAAAGCCTCTGATGATTGCGCGGCTCAGCTGGGCATGAAGGAGACGCAGGAAGTTTTGCTACCGATTCTCTGAACCACCCGCCACCATCGCTACCGGATCGGGTAATCCGGTCTGAACTGGGAGCATTTCACCCCTGGGTTAAAGATAAAGGTTCCCCTCGCACATATGTGCTAGTCATTCCCGACTCTAGGAGGCAGTGCTCATCTCTGTTTCAAAGCTGAAGAGCCAGCGCTGTCCAAAGACGTCTCCATGGTCATGTGGCCGGAATGACTCAACACTAAAGGCGCACGGAACGCTGCTACCTTCCCACCAAAGGTGGTCCCTATTTTTCTACTTGCATTTTTTACATGCTTTCGAACTGCTAGGTTGGCAAAAGCTGGGACAAGTAACGGGAGCTCACCCTGTTATGCGGCACTAGGGATTCGAACCGCTGAACTGCCGACCTTTCGATCGACAAGCTCAGCGACTTAGCCACTGAGCCACCACGTCCCTTATAAGTACTTATAAATGATAAGTACATCTGGTGAAATATGTTGAAGAAGATTCAATCATCCAGGCCAAAAGTGTCTAAAAAAAGGTTAAAATCATGGCAACTGGACCAAAGTTTGTTAATCTGAGATATTTTGTTACTCATCCAAGTAACTATTCCATTATTTTCCTTTACCAAAACTTGCTAATGAATTGAATTGCAGTCAACTTCATTTGGCCAAATGGGTTTAGACACACAAGGAATTTGTCTCAGGAATTTGAAACAGTTTAATGGTGATAATATATATATATATATATATATATGTCTAGCGGTGAAGATACTCACCTCCCACTCGGAACGTTGAGAGTTCAATCCTAGGTAGTGACAGATGTTTCTCTCTCTCTCTCAGGGAATATTTGCTATGAACTCCGCATAGGCGTCAGGAAGGGCATCTGGCCAGTAAATGCTCAGCTCCATTCAGTTGCCCCAACTCTAACCCTGAATTCAGGGATTACAGGGTCTTAAAAAAAAAACCAAGAGTCATGGCTGAAGAGCGGTAATTCAGATCTTACTGCAATGGGGGCCGTCATTGATGACTTTTGGTAGAGATCCTATGGGTGTGGGCCTCCGTAAAAGTGCCGTTTGTGCTCCACAATTAATCCCGACATCCTTTTTCTTGCTTGTCTTCCAGATTCTCGGCATGGCCTTTTCCATGACCCTCTTCCAGCAGATTCACAGGACCGGTAAAAAATACGATGCCTAAAATACTTCTTTTTTTTAAAAAACTTCATCAGCCCTTAACTGTTGCCATTGGGACAGAACAACAACTGCAATATATATATATATATATGTATGTATGTATGTATGTATATATATATATATATATATATATGAATCACTTTGTCTGACTTCGGGGTTGCCTGCCCAGCTAAATTCATTTTTTCCAAGCCGGATTAAACTGAATGCAAGTATTTACAGAAACTTTTTGTATCTTCTCGGTCATTGTTTTGCCAAAGAAGAGGAGAACGTTCCTGAACTCAAATCAATTTTCTACTCCTTCTCAAAGCTCCTTGTTTCTAACCCTGTAGGTGGAGTAAGGTTCTAGTATTGATCAGCATCACAACACTGACGTAGCTGACGGATGTGTCTATTAACTTTTTGAAAAAAATTTTTTTAAAAAAATGGCTTGTACCCAATCGGGGTACTGGGACTTGAACGAAGCCATTCAGATGACACCCCTGTGAATTGGATCTGCTTGGACAGAGGGGTTTGGGTGGGTGGGTGGGTGGGTTGTGGGGGGCGGTCAGGGGTACTTTATCCTACAGAATATTAAGTATTTTCCTTCCTTCCTTTTTTCTTCCTCTCATGTCCTCCCTCTCCTGAATTCAATGGTGCAGTCTTTGGAGGAAAAAAAAATACAATTTTTTAAAAAACTCTTTTAAATTTCAAACAGCTTTAAATTTAAAACCAGGAGAAAAAAAAACACGGCTGTTTTCTGTTATAGTAAATTTAAAAGAGAACTCGGCAGTTGGTGAGTCTCGCTAAAGCTTGATTTAGACTTCAACTGCGCGTAGGTGTCTCCGGGTATCCCTACTGCGAAGGGGGTTGTTGGATAAATGGAGGTTGTGAATGGTTGCAGACGGGCCAGCGCGCAAGCCTTCCCAAATCTCAACCACGCTGCATGCCGATTGGTTGATCCGACTTCCTGTTGGGAGGCGGGAGGATGGCAAGGCGCCTTCTCTGGGCTTTGATGTTTGAGCGCCCCCTAGCCAAAACGTTAACATTTGCCAAAGTAATAAATGCTATGCAACCGGCTCTGAATGACAGACGCATACGTTCCCCGATGAGCCGCGGTGGCACAGTGGTTAGAGGGCAGTACTGCAGGCTATCTATAATTTGGCACTTCAAATCTCACCAGGCTCAAGGTTGACTCAGCCTTCCATCCTTCCGAGGTGGGTAAAATGGGGACCCAAATTGTTGGGAGAGATTTGCTGACTCTGTAAACCGCTTAAGAGAGGGCTGTAAAGCGGTATATAAGTCTAAGTGCTATTGCTATGTGCAGTGGTGCTGAAGTCTAAACCAGGTTTAAGCTGGAATCATGCAGTGGGAATTCTGGGACCAGGGCAGATTCTCGGATACATACCTCATATTTTTCAGTTGGAGATCTTCCCCGTAAGGCAGGGGTGGGGTACTATAGCCATGGTGGCACAGTGTTTAGAATGCAGCATTGCAGGCCGACTTTGCTCACTGCCAATAGTTTGATCCTGACCGGTTCAAGGTTGACTCAGCCTTCCCTCCTTCCAAGGTTGGTAAAATGAGGACCGAGATCGTTGGAGGCAATAGTTTGACTCTGTAGACCGTTTAGAGGGGGCTGTAAAGCACTGTGAAGTGGTATATAAGTCTAAGTGCTATTGCTATTCCTTCCTTCCTTCCTTCCTTCCTTCCTTCCTTCCTTCCTTCCTTCCTTCCTTCCTTCCTTCCTTCCTTCCTTCCTCTCTTCTTCCCTTTCTAATTCTCCTTCCTGGTGGCAAAGTGGTTAGAATGCCGTATTGCAGGCTGACTCTGCCCACTGCCAGGAGTTCGATCCTGACCGGCTCAAGGTTCATTCAGGCTTCCGTCCTTCCGAGGTCGGTAAAATGAGGACCCAGATTGTTGGGGTGCTAACAATGTGCTGACTCTGTTAAACTGCTTATAGAGGGCTTTAAACTACTATAAAGCGCTATACAAGTGCTATTGCTATGGTCCTTTTACGACCTGTGGACTTCAAATTCCCAGAATTCTTGAGGCAGCTTGGCTGGCTGAGGAATTCTGGGAACTGAAGTCCACAAGGGACCGTAGTTCCCTACCTCTGCCATAAGACATACTGTACATGAAGCAGACATCTCTCTGGAAGCATCTTATTCTGGGGAGGGGGAAAAAAAGAAAAGTTAGAATTGACGGCTCCTGCTGTGCTTGATGGCGAATTGGCACATGTCGGGAGACTGGGGCGATGTCCCTCCCTTAGTTCTTATTTCTGGTAGTCTTAAAATAGGGTAGGAATGGCATACTTTTGATAATTAGGTTAAGACGCCTTTACTGAGGCTTCGGTCTCTGCTCTTTTTTTAAAAAAAAAACAAAAACCTGCAGACTTCTGTCGAAGGGCAGATAACCTCCCTAGCAACAACAGCCAGCCATCTTCTTTTATACTTAACAGAATAAAACAGCCATTTCCAAAAGGGGGTATCAAACTACCGAGCAAAAAAAATAAAAATAAAAAATCAAATAAATCACGTCTCTCTCTTGCAAGTCAGATTGCTTTCTCCATATCCAGAAGAATCCTGCAGAATTTCCTGGCTCTAATGATATAGCAAATTATGCTGATCCCACTGGGGGTGCCTCAGCGCCCCCCGCCCACTTTCAGAGAAGCGGGCCCAGAATTGTTTGTGCCTGAAAGTAGGTAACTTCTAGGAGAGTTGCGTCCTTCCCAGTGGTGGGATTCAAATTTTTTTAACTACTGGTTCTGTGTGTGCGTGGCTTGGTGGGCGTGGCAGGGGAAGGATACTCCAAAATCCTCATTCCTTCCCCATCCCACTAATCTGGTTTCCAGCTCCATTCTTCTGTGCAGGGCTAACAAAAGAAGACCCAGCCGATCAGCTGGGAGGCAGCAATAGACCGACCATGCCGATCAGTTGGGAGGCAGCAATAGACCGACCACGCCGATCAGCTGGGAGGCAGCAATAGACCGACCACGCCGATCAGCTGGGAGGCAGCGAATAGATCGATTGGATGCCCCAGCCTTAAAAGCTAGGCCTCCCTGCAATCCCCTGGGAGCTAAAATGGGGTGTGAGGGGACTTCCAGAAGGGGCAGGACAGGCGGAGGCAAGGGCCAATCAAAGGTGATATTTGCTGGTTCTCTGAACTATTCAAAATTTCCGCTACCAGTTCGCCAGAAACGATCTGAACCAGCTGAATACCACCTCTGCCTCTTCCATTAGAATATACGCTCATCGGTGCTCGTTGCAAAAGAAAGAAAGAAAAACTTTGCATCCTATAAAAATAAATGTGAGGTGCGAGAGTGAAAACATCGTTCAGGAAAAAATAGCAAATCGTGAAGGATTAGCCAGTGGTCTCTCCTCTTCCTTTTTCATTCCCGGGTAGTAGTTAAGGCCAAGGAAAAGCATTTTCCATTTTTGCATAATAAAGAGCGTGAAGGCTCAGCTTGAGCTACATTTTTGTAGCGTAAAAAGGAAACGGTGGGTGAGCCGAAAGGCAACCTCTGGCAGGGGTGTCAAAAACTATTTCATTGAGGGCCGCATCAGGGTTGTGTTTGACCTCGGGGTGGGCGTGGCCAAGGTGGGTGTGGCCAGCATGACGTCGCTCGTGTTGGGGGCGCCTGTGGTGGCCCGAGTGCCCTGCCAGCGAGAAGGGGCTCTCGAGCTCCATTTTTGGCTGCGATGGCGTTTTGAAACGTTCTGTCAGTGAAAACGGAGCTCAAGGGGTGCTGCGCGTAGCTCTCCCGAGATCAGTTTTCACTGGCAAAGGCCCGTGGGCTGGAGCTTCGCCGTTTCCAGGGTGATCCCACGGGCCAGATCTAAGCACACTGGAGGCCGGTTCTGGCCCTCGGGCCTGACCTTATGGAGTGCAACCAAAGTTCCTTTTTTGTAGTCTTGGAAATCATTCACAGGAAGCCCCTGAGAGAGAAAGAAATGTCCTCACTTAATGGCCATGGTTGAGCCGGGAATGTCCGTTCTAAGTTGTTGCGGTCACTAAACAGGTCACGGCACGAGCTGGCTGGATTTTTGCAATCATTTTTACGATGGTTATAATGCGAGTTTCTGTGGCCGTTACGCAAACCATGTGGCTGTTAGGACAAATCCATTTGCTCAAATGGGCATTTTATTTTATTTCCCCAGAAATTGGCAAAAAAATTAAAAAAAAATCAGACATTGCAACCGGTTCTAAATGTGAGACAGTTTGCCAGTGTCTATGGTTGTATGTATGGGGCAGTCATAACTTTGAGAAGGGGTTGTAAGTCATTAAGCGAGGAGTACTTGTGCCATCAATACTGGCAGGAGTCTCTTAATTAATACCAGGAAAGATTCAGATGAGAGTGCAAACAGGCATGATCCAAGGCTCCTTTACTTTTTTAAAAAAACAAACAAAAAACCTTTTATATCAAACTAATTAACAGAAATAAAAATTGCATACAGTACAAACCAGGTATAGACTTATCATTCTACTGCTGCAAAATAATTATTTTTACCATTTCCCCGCACAAGAAACCAATAATTGTCGACACCCAGATTCGGAATGCTAGTAAGACGGCCAAGAATATATCTTAACACCATTCTCATTTTCAAATCATTATCGAAATCTGATACATTTGAACCCAAAATATGGTAACGGTGGGACAAATCAGGAATCGATCTCTTGTCTCTTGGACTCTCTTGAACTAAGTCTCTATTACTAAACAAACCCTGAGATATTTAATACAGATAAAATACGTTTTTGTTTTTTGTTTTTTTGCTGTGTTAACCACATTTTAAGATAAAAATAATATTATGTTCTTTAATGCAACTGTCCATTGGTTTTGAAAGAACAGGTCCATTCCAAGTTACTATCCAAGTAATTAATATTACTTTCTTCGACTTTTTTTTTTTTTAAAAAAGATGGATAGTGGCTAAAATATCTCAAAAGCATCAATCAGGACCAAACACTACAGGTGACAAACACTTCAGTAGAATAAATTGCTAAGAAGCAATCTGGTAAACCAAATTCACATTTTCATAGACTTTTTAAAAAACAGTTTAATCTGAGCTATGTTTTTCAAAAGCAAAGGTCCGATTTACTGAAAAGAATCAAAACGAAGCAGATTAATATCTATTTTTAAGTGGGAAGCATGGCATCATGGAGGCTTCGATGCACGAGGAGGTTAGTTTTGTCTACCACCAAATCTCTCCCCTGTTTATCTTGTGACATTAAATTTCCAATACTGAAACTAATCCTTGAACAAACCAATGTTTCAGAAATGCTTCCAGTTGAGCACAAAGAGGAGCCGAATTCTGAATCTAAAATAAATGCCAAATGATCAGCTGAAAAGAGGGAGAATTAAATCCATATTTACCAGCTGGTCATTCTAATTGAATCCGTGGAAATGTTAAGATAACTTTTCAGAGAACGTTATTAGACAAATTTGCTTGAAAGAATATAAATAGCACAAGACGATCTTTTAAAATACATGAAGTAGAGTTAAAGTGACCTTATGGGTGTTTATTTGTGCAAGCAGCTGAAAGGAATTCTTAACTTTGGTTTGATCCGAAATTGGAAATGATTTCAAATTTGCGCTTTAAAAAAAGATGATCACGACTCTTTAACCCAACCAAAAGGATCAGAAAACTCTTGAGAAAGTCCTCAGTCACAGGCTTTGTGGAAATGAATCCATTGGCCTCATGAATTTCTTCTGATCTGTGGTAGTTACTCGGGGGTGCAGCCTCAGAGGAACAAAACGAACATTTCTGACCTTTATCAAACATACCATCTGTGCCTGACAGAATCTCAGACCCTCCTCCATCTTCTGTGATCCTTTTAATATTTTCCATTTTTTTTTAGTAGTGCAGACAAGGAGAATAAATCCTTGATTTATTCCACAACGTAAGGAACGTCATTAAATGTGATTGGGCAGGAAAATAAAATAAGTCGTTCCATAATAATAATAATAACAACAACAATAGCAACAACAATAATAATAATGGAAAATCAAAAATAAGCTAAAATCTGCTTCAGAAAACTTCCCAGAAACCACACATCAAACGTTTTCTAAAGAAATAGTGACTCTTAGATTTGATCTAAAGCAAATTACATAAAGGAAAAAAATCATAGCATCAGAACAATAATCTGAAAAGCATTATTATAATAATCGGTAGTAGTGGTAAGCAGTAGGCAGAAAAACAATGTCTAATCCTATATCAAACTAGGTTTTTCATCAGAACACACGAACTTGGGTTGGAAAGAAGTAGAGTAGTTGCTTCATTTAAGCAATGAGATAGGACTCTATGACAAAACTTCAATGTGTATTTCTAATTTTTTAAAAAAGGAGATATACAATCCCAATATATTATTTTGCTCTGTCAACGTGAAAAATCATCTGTTCTAGAGCTTTCCACAGTGTCATAAGTGACACGATGGTCACAATCTTTTCAATCAACGAAAGGGGTCACATGTGGCCATCTTACACCCGTTAGAAAAGAATTTTATCTTCCTGTTTGCTGATGAGAAGCTACAATAATAAAAAAAAAACCCTGAGTAATCTTTAAATTGCCTCCTATATCATATGTAGAAAATAATTATATCTTATTATTATCCAATAAAGCTACAAAAGTCACTGGGGCATTGTCCGGAATAGCCTAAAGCTATTATGGGTACGTTTCAGATGGTCCAGAGAAGTTTGATAAGCAAATCCAGGGTTATCCCACGGGACTCTACTTATCGCTAGTTGCAAATATACAACTAGCATTTACATTTGCCTGAGATCAAGTCTTAATCCTTTTGTTATCTCTAACTCATCAGCTTCCAGATGGTATTCTCTAAGTCCGTTGACTTATTTATAGCATTTTCTGTGTTTCCTTTGTTCGGAGGGCCATATTCACCTCACATAGCCTTTGCTTTTCTTTCTACTTCTGCAAAGTCCCCTCCTCCTCTCTCAAGCGACTTCCCTTTTATGGTCTCTTTTTACACATGGTTTCCTCAACCTGCCATGTGACTGTTGGTCGTAGGTCGAGGACTATCTGTATCATCCCCATTTAATTACTCTAGTGCAGGGGTGTCCGACTCAAATTTCATTGAGGGCTGCATCAGAGCTGTGGTTGACCTCGGTGGGGGAAGGGCAGGTGGGCGTGGCCAGCATGATGCCACTCCCCAAATTGCTGGCATATTTCCTCTTCTCATTGGATAGACCGGGCCGAAGCGATGTGGGCCGGATCCTTTACATTTTCCAGGATAGCCCCGCGAGCCGGATCCAGGCATGGGATACAGCAGGTTCGGACCTATTCGGGTGAACCGGATGGTAATTTTACATCTGATTCACCGAACTGGTAGTTGAAAGGACTGGCTGGCCCTACCACACCGCCCCTCCCTTCCCACAAGTCTCCACACGGCCTGTTTTGGATGCCAGGTAAATGCAGGGCTCCCGCGAAGGCTCTGGGAGGGTGAAAAACGGGCCTCCTGGAAGTCTGGAAATGGGCCTGTTTCTGGCCTGCAGAGTCAGTGGGATTTTCGCCCTCCTGGAGGCTCAAGGAAAGCCTCCAGAGCCTGGGGAGGGCAAAATCGCCCCCCCCCCCCACCATGGTGCAGGAGGCTGAGTAGGCCACGCCCACCCTGGCCATGCCCACCCAGCCACCAGGAAGAGAACCAGTTGCTAAAATTTTTGAATCCCATATTGCAGGCCAGATCCGGCCCATGGGTCTTGTGTTTAGAGCAGGCTTGAAAGGGATTCCTCATGACCCATAAAACATTTCTGACTGTTGTAAAATAAAAAATAAAAAGAAACACCATTCCCCAGAATGGAGCCAAGCAACTTTGCAACACCCTTTTAAACTATGTTTAAAGGCTGGAACGCGATTGGCAATATCTGTTGATCGTGGACCGTCTTCTAGCTTTTCCTGCGAGAAACAGATCAGCTCGTTTCTGCTTTTCTGGAATTCTACCTACAGGTATATTGGATCGGAGAGCCTGAATTTCTAAAAAATAATAATAAAAAAACCACACATTACTTTGTCCTGAAGGATCTTCTTAAGCTTTCAATAATTACAGAAATATCAACAAAATTTCTCGCTGTGAAATTCTGTTCTGAGTACATCACACCTACTTACTTACTGTGTCAACAGTAGCTTAAATATACATACACCCTTCAGGCTAAGCAAAGGCAGGAGATAAGGAGGGGGGGGGGAGGAATATTAACTGAATCAAGTTTGCACCAAAAAGAATTTTATTATTATATATCCTCATGCCTTTCTGTCTCCTTGTAGAATCATCTTTCCTTTCTCCGCACTCATAGACCAATTCAATAATTGCCTTTTGAATTTGCTTTTTTGGTAACCTCCTTGTCTCTCTCTCTCTCTCTCTCTCTCCCCCCACCCTCTCCCCTACTCTCTCTCCCCTCTTTCTTTCTCCCTTCTTTCTCTCCTCTCTCTCCCCCTCTCTCTTCCCTCTCTCTTTCTCTCTTCCCCCTCTCTCCCCCTCTCTTTCTCTCTCCCTTCTCTCTCCCCTCTCTCTCCCCCTCTCCTCTTTCTCTCTCCCCCTCTCTCTCCCCTCTCTCCCCCTCTCTCCCTTCTTTCCCCCTCTACTCTTTCTCTCTCCCCCCTCTCCCCTCACTCTCCCCTCTTTCTCCCCCTCACTTCTCTTTCTCTCTCCCCTCTCTCTCCCCCCTCTATCTCCTCTCTCTCCCCCCCCTCTCTTGGTTGTGAGAAATTCATCAACTTCATCCAGTCGTGACTTTCTCTCCCCTCCCCTCAACCCATTCACACTTCCTTTGTGTAAATTGTGCTGCAATACCTCTCTTTATTTCATTTTCTCTCCAGGATCAAAACCTCCTCAAGCATAGTTCTTTCATGCTAATTAGTCAATTTGGTATTCAATCTGCGTTTATTCGGGTGCCCATTCAATCTTGGTCCTAACACTCCGTCTCCTTTTTTCTTTCTTTCTTTCTTTTTTCTTTTTAACCACACAACATTTATAAGTGACATAGAAGTGCTCTCTCTCTCCTTATACAGGAGAACAATGGCAGCATTCTTCCAGTTTCCACAGCACAGATGCAATCTCTCGCACAATGTTAAATGAGTCACACCGCTACCGCACACACAAAGCGCATGCAAAAATTTTTTTTTTACATTTCTCCAGTTCCACCTTCTACTTCTACGATTTTTCAACGTTCTAACGTTATGACTGCCTTTTCACAAATCTTCATGAATGCTAAGATCAGTTGCATTCAGTTCCTTTTTCTATTATATATCACTGTCTCACTTTAATTTTTAATTCCAATTCAATCTACGGAAGCTTCCTTTAAAAAAAAAAAACACCTTTCGCAGATTTTCTTTTCATTTTCCATTCAAACTCACCCTGCGTTTTCTCTGCCTCTTTCAATTATAATGGTTCCTTCCATTATAATTTTCTACCTTCTGTTTTCTACATTTTCTATCTTTGCAATTTTTTCCCTGCTTTAGTTGTCATTGTGTGGTTAGGGGAAATGTCCATCTGGGTTCAGTTCCAAGCGGGGAGAAAGACACTGGAAAATGGAGACTGCTGCTTGAAAAGATGGTTTAATGGTGGATAAGACCACATGGTTTTGAGGTCCTGGGCAAAAAGGCCCATAGGTGTGTGTGTGTGTGTGTGTGAGAGAGAGAGATTTATATCCTCTGTTGCAGGGGTGAAATCCAGCAGGTTCTGACAGATTCTGGAGAACTGGTAGCGGAAATTTTAAGTAGTTCGGAGAACCGGCAAATACCACCTCTGGCTAGCTCCAGAGTGGGGTGGGAATGGAGATTTTGCAATATCCTTCCCCCTGGAGCGGGGTGGGGATGGAGATTTTGCAGTATCCTTGCCACCAAGCCACACCCACCAAGCCACACCACGCCCACCAAGACACGCCTACAGAACCGGTAGTAAAAATTTTTTGATTTCACCACTGCTCTGTTGAGCTATGAATTTGAGCTTGTATTCTGATAGGTTGTCAGGCTCCCATGGGGCCATGCAGAGGTAACTCTGTAGATTGCCTTTTGAGTCCCAGGCTTGGTTGAGCCTTGCTGGGTGATGCAATCTTCCAAGGTGCCATGTGGTGAGTTCTGTTGCTAGATGGGAAGAGAGCTAATCCTATCTTTGTTGGATCTTGGGTGAGGGCATTTGCTTATGAATAGACCTAGCTATCTCTTTATCTCTTAAGTGCTGACATCTGCTGTGGGCTATTGAGAGTGTGGGGGGCTATTAAGAGGGAGTCTGCTACCTGCCTAAAAAACTTGTTTCTCCATTTCTCATCCCAGGGAGGTATATAATATTCTGCCTTTTTAATATTTCCTAAAATATTTCATTCTTCTAGGAGAGGGGTGGGTGCTAACTTCCTACAGTGTTATACCTGTTTTTCTCATCCATAGCCTCTCTCACTTCATCATTCCAGTCAATATCGTTGTTCAGGTTTTCATTACTGTCCATGGATGGGTACTCCTCGACGTACGACCGCAATGAAGCCCGAAATTTCTGTTACTACGGGAGATGTTCAATGAGTTTTGCTCCATTTTTTATGCCCTTTCTTGCCACGGTTATTAAGCGAATCACTGCAGTTGTTAAGTTAGTAAAATGCTCATTAAGTGAATCCCCACCCCCACCCCCATTGACTTTGCTTGTCAGAGGGTTACAAAAAGATGTTTCCATGACCCCGGAACACTGCGACCGTCATAAATATGAGTCCGTTGCGAGGCATCTGAATTTTGATCACGTGAGCGCAAGGATGCTGCAATGGTCGTAAGTGTGAAAAACGGTCATAAGTCGCTTTTTTCAGGGGCGCTGGAACTTCAAATGGTCATTTAATGAATGACTAAATGACGGATTGTTTAATGACTTATGATTGATTTGTTTAATGACCGTTCAAGATTAGAACTGCCTTGAAGGGGGTTCTTCATGACTTGTACAACACTTCAGGCTGTTGTAAAATATTGTACTTGCGCCCGCACTCACCGGGTCACATGACCGCATTTCTGGTGCTTGGCAATTGGCTCACATTTATGACTGATTGTAATCAGTCATAAATGTGATCATATGACTGCAATTTTCAATTTTTTTGTTGTTTTTTTGCAGTTTCCACTGGTTTTGGGGGGGGGGGGGTTGGCCACAATGGATTCAGTCTTCCAACGTGCAATTCTCTTAATGACTCAGAGGGTTTCAGCAGGTTCTGACCAGTTCTGAAGAACTGGTAGCGGAAATTTTGAGTAGTTCGGAGAACTGGTAGTAAAAATGCTGACTGGCCCCACCCCCCATCTATTCTCTGCCTCCCATCCCAGCTGATTGGGAGGAAATGGGGATTTTGCAGTAATCTTCCCTTGGAGTGGGGAGGGAATGGAGATTTTACAGTATCCTTCCCCTGCCACGCGCACCAAGCCATGCCACGCCCACCAAGCCACCCCCACAGAACCGGTAGTAAAAAATTTTGAAACCCACCACTATAATGACTGCTACAAAAAGTTTTGGGTCTGGTCTGGTAGGTGCCTTGACTTATGACCGTCACAATGTATGACTGAAAGTCCAGTTCTAATTGCAGTTGTAAGTATCTGTTAAATCTATACACTACAGATTTGGCATCTTATTCCGTTAGGGTCCATTTTCTAGCCATTATCTCCAGATGTGGGTTTCACATATATTTACCACTGGTTCGCCATGCTCACGCACCTTCCGTGCACATGCCCGGCCTTCCATGTATGTGCTTTGCGCATGTAGACGCCTTCTGTGCATGTGTCCAGTCTCAAAAATGTGGCTAAATTGGACGGCATAGCACTGGGGCGTGATCTCTGCTACCGATTCACTCGAACCGGCCCGAACCGACCCGAACCAGCTGAATACCACCCCTGATTGTCTCAGGAGGTTTGTCTATCTTCCAGCACTATTCTTTTATCTTTTTTTTATGGAGGATTCATATTTTATTTTCCTCTAAAGGTTCTCCTTTCATTTCTTCAACATCTTCCCCTTTTCTTTCATGTCCGTTTCCCCCCAAAATATCTCTTTTTGAGACAGGAAGGCAACTGTGCTCTTGAATTACAACGTGCCAGCCTATCTCCCCCTCAGAAGCTATCCCTACTCTTTTATCCTTCGCCGATTCTTTTCGTTTTTCATCCTGAACAATCAAATCAGATGTGCTTTCTGATTTCCCCCTCCCTTCTCCCTCCGTACGTGTCCTTAAAATGCTTTTGAAAAAGATGTTAAACCACTTTCGTTTTGTTTGTGAGTCTCCAAAGGGTTCCAAAAAATTTCCTCCACTTCTTTTCTCTTAAGTCTATCTGTTCATATGGATTTCCTCAAAAATAATAATTATGTGTGTGTGTGTGTGTGTGTGTGTGTGTGTGTGTGTGTGTGTGTGTGTGTGTTTGTATTGAGGCACCTGGTCTACCCCAACATGTGGGAGGGAGCATACTCCTTCCCTTTCCCCTTTCAGCTCCAGTCCAGGAGCCCTCAAGCAGTCACATTCACAACAAACCATTTTATACCAAATTTATATTTTGCTGATAAAGAAATAAAGGGAGACTAGTATACCCAAGTTCGAATCCGAGTAAGGGTATGGCTAGCTGATGAGAGCTAAACGAGTTCCAGGTATATTTATAAAACAAAAAACAGACATTTTGCAAGCTCCGGAACTAAAATAATTAACATTTTATTCTAGTAAGCTTTCGTCAGCCATCTGCTGACATTGTCAGAGTATTAAACTACCATTACAGAGATCTCTGCCTTTATATGCCATTAATCAATTTGGCCATTACATATACTATATATAAGTAAAAGCGAAAACCACTCACACCGTAATCATGAAATCTCCAGAACTGTAAAGCCTACAAATTTGAAATTTGCCATGTATCTTCCTCTTGGCTTCTAGGTGCTTACTAAAAAAAGGATTTTTTGAAATGGCCATCAGAGCATTGGTATTTCCTATATTATTATTAACACCACCTGATGCTAAGGGGAGGGGATGCTAAGGAATCCCCCTCCCCACCTGAAAAGAAATCTAGTCCAAATGCAAAACACAAGCAGAGGAGAGGAGTTTCATTTTCAGTTTTACTTTCACAGCAGGAAGCAGCTTTAATACAGAACACTTGAGCTAAGGCACGCCCAGCCTTCTTTCTGTCTCCTTCTTGCTCACACAGCAAATACTGTTTGAGTTTCCAAATATCCCTCAACTCTCTCACTGACAGGATGCTAGCCAGATAAATACCGAGGGATGCTGCAGGTTATAATATAATATATTATATATATATTTCTTCCTGTGGAATTCAATTCAAAAGATGATGCAATTTCTCCCTCAACTCATCCCTGGTTCTTCTATCATCACTATTCATTGGAGTGTAACAAATCAGCAATCTATGGATTCTCTCTTTTTTAAAAAATATACAATTCAGGCAGTCCTGAAATTTTGAGCCCAAAATTTCTATGGCTAAGCAAATCAGTTGTGAAACAAATTTTGCCCCATTTTGCAACCTTTCTTCCTAGGATGGTTAGGTGAATCACTGCAGCCCTTAAATGAGTCACGCAATTGTGTGGTTTTTTTTTAAACAAAATCTTGTCACATTCACCCACATCTTTTTTGAACAGAGTATTGGCCATATCTTATCTTATACAATTAATCAAATACATTTTACTCAATTACAGTTTTTGCCAAAATCCCCCCCCCCCTTTTTATCATGTCTCAATATTTCTATGCTTACTTACATAAACAGCATTTTCATTTGCCCCTAAATTCTAATTATTGCTATTTATTCATATTTGTTCTCTTTTATTCTTTAAACAATTCATTCTTTATCTTAATATCTTTATATTTGTTCGGGGTTGCCTTTCTCCCATTTCATCTTTTTTATTGTACAGCAATTTTTCTCCTCAAACCTACCACCTCTCTCTTTTTTTTCCTTCTTACTTTCTCTACCCATTCTCTTCTTCTCCTCTCTACTTCCCCTTCCTTTCTCCTTCTCCTCCTCTCTTCCTCCCTCTCTTAACCTCATTCCTACTCTAATTCCCCTTCCCTTCCTTCCTTCCTCCCTTCTCTTCCTTCCCTCTCTCTCCTTCCTTCTCTCTTCCATTTCTCTTCTCCTTCCTTCATCCCTCTCTATTGCCATATTCATTTTCAATTTTATATTTTCCACTATGGAGTCCAGGCAATCCCGATCTTTCTTTCATTTATCAAGTATATTTCTCAAAATTTCCCCTCATCTTTTTTAATTATTAGCAGTATATTTCATCTTATTCCATTTTTTCTTTTAAATCTTTACTCAAGCAATCTTCCAACCCTTAGACTTTTTACTTTTAACAATATATTTTTCTACTTTACTTCTTACAAGTATGTCATTTAAATCATTTTTTACATTTCAGTTTCATTCAATGTTACATTTAATTTCCATTTTCCATCTTCATTTCAATTAATCCTGATGTTATAATTTATTCTCTCCTTTTAGTGCTTCCTCCAATATCATTCTTTCTTTCACATTGCATCTACTGATCTATTTTTCGTTTAACAGCATTTTCACATACAATTTCTACAACTATCGTCCTTCTCTTTATTAACAAATTAACATTTTCACTGGCTCTTAACCATTTTCTCTTAGTCTCTCCACAGTTCCCTTTCTTGATGTTTTCCTCCCTTTCTCCCATTTATTTCCCTTCTTCTTTTTAAGTCACGCAATTGTTAAATGAAACTTTGGCTTCCCACATTGACTTTGCTTCTCTGAAGGTCATAAAAGGGGACAGGTGACTCCGGGATGCTGCCACCGTCATAAATATGAGTCTGTTCCCAAGTATCTGATCACTTGACCACGGGAATGCTGCCACAGTCATAAGTGTGCAAAATGGCCACAAACAAGTCACTTTTTTTCAGTGCCGTCGTAACTTCGAACGGTCACTAAACGAACTGTTCTCGGTTGAGGACTACCTGTAATTTAAATGACACCACTTAGTACTTTCTGATACGCACGAACTTTTCATTCCCGATTCATTCTAACTCTGGCCTCCCCACCTGGATTCATCAGCTCAGTTCCGTAATATCAGTTTCACCTTCATTCAGATCAAAGGTGAAATCTACTTACCTTCCCAACCGGTTCAGAAGCGCATGCGTGGATCTCCTGTGCATGCACAACCCCTTCTACGCATGTGCAGAGGGTAAAAAACAGGTTACTTCCTGCTTAAAACTAGGAAGTAACAATGACCAGGCCGATGGGCGGAGTCTTGCGCCGCCATCACTACCAGTTCTCCGAACTACCGGCCGCCAACGCTACCGAGCAGGGAGCATTTCACCCCTGATTCAGATCTATATAATTCCTTAAATTTCATACACACACGCAATGCATCTTTTTTTTTTTTCATTTCATCCATGAATTCATAAACTCTGGTTTACTCCATTTACATTCCAATTATCCACCTTCCATATGCTGTAGTCATCGCCTCAGCTGTCCATCCTGATGTTTGGTCAATCAAAGCTTTCGCCTCAAACGCTAAGATATATAACTGTTGTGGCCCGTCAGCGGCCTGTGCAGCTAGTAGCTGATTCTGACAGCAAGGAGGCTGGTGTGGTGCTGTGCCAGCAGCCTGTGCAGCTGGCACTCGAGTCAGACAATGAGGAGGCTGGAGATGATGTGGTGCCAGAGGCGGGGATTCAGCCAGGGCCTTCAAAACCTCCAGAAGCTTCCATGGGTGAAGAGGAAGAAGAGGAGGAGCCTCTTCTCGATGCACAGGTGCACAGAGCGGCCAAAAGGCAGGAGTGGCTCCTCAGGAGGAGGTCTCCTCGAGAGTAAGGCTTGGGGCTAATTGGCCACTCCCTTAGCCTATTTAAGGAGGAACGCTGACTGAAGCAATTTGCAGAGAACAACTTCATTCACTCTCCTTCGTGTCTGGATCTTAGTTCTCTGCAAATTGTTTCTGGGCTTTCTGCCAACCATAGTAAGATTACGATTATTTATTCTTTGGATTCTTGTTGGCTGTTAAGAAAGTTAATTAACAGTCTTTGTTTGAAAAAGACTGATTTAATTTAGTAAACTAAGGTTCGTACAGACTTTGTGTGTGCTGCGTTCTTTGGGTCCGTAGCTGGGGTAGAACAATAACAGGCTACAATGCAGCATTCCTTGCTTTTATAAGGACACAACGCCAATCGAAACTGGCCCATTTGGGCCAGTGTGACACAAGCACAACCAATGCACCAAAGTTTTACTCCAAGCACATTCGTCTATGCACTTTAAGCATCCCTAGCTGCGCTAACCCATGCTCCTTAACGTACAGGTTATGTTATACCTTCCCACACTTTGGATAAACTTAATAGCCGGCACGAGTCCTCTCTAGATTGCAAGGCCAGGTATATTTTGTAAAAAAAAAAAAAATAAAACAAAACTGACGATCTACTGATATATCTTCCCAGGGCATCCAGTTGGTCACAGTCGAAGCATTATTTTTACAGTTAACGTTTAGTTTGTCCATCATGGATTACTGAAAGGTGATACGTACATCTGGTTAATTTTTTTAAAAATGGTTTCAGGAAAAAAAAAAAAAGATGGGATCCTACGTGCTCGGATTTTCATCCCACAGGTTAAGGGCTGGAATTTGTCAAGGAATTTCTTTCATTTTTTGAAAGAAGCAATGTTTTTCCAAAAAAAACCCCAAACAAACCAGGGAAAGGAGGAAAAAATGCTTTGAAACTTGTTCGTAAACCTCGTAACACCTCTCCGTCTTACCGTACGATTTGTTTTCCCTTACAGCTATGATGGCGAATCTATGGCATGGGTGTGGGCACATAAGCTATTATCCCAGTTCAGCTCTGCTGCGCATGGGCACAGACCTCCTGCCATCCAGCTGGTCGTTGGGTCTCTGCCGTGAATGCGTGGGGAAGCGGGCCGCGTGCGTGGGTGTGTGTGTGAGCACATGCGTAGGGGTGGGGCACGTGAGTGGGGGCCACAAGCGTGTGCATGGAGGCTGTACGTGCATTGCATTATGGGGGTTCGGCCGCACACTTCCATAAGGCCCTAAAGTCTTACTATTCCAGCAAGCCGGCCTAGCCCAAAGGGTTTTTTTAATAGGGTTTTTAAATTATATGGATTCGGGGTTTTAAATTGGAATTTTATGGATTTGGGGGTTTTAAATTGAGAAGCCAAGGATTTAATTTATTCATTTTAGTCCCTTATAATTTTCGTATTTTATGTATTTTAATTTTCTGGCTGTTCACCGCCCTGAGTCCCTTTTTGGGAGAAAGAGCGGTATATAAATCCGAAATAAACTAAACTAAACTAAACTAAACACTATGGGCACTTGGTCCGGAAAAGTTTAGCCATCACTGCCCTTCAGTTTTCCATTATCTTGTGAAATGAAACAAAACGCCCACATTCTGTATGCAGGTTGTCCTCGACTTACGACCACAACTGAGCCCAAAATTTATGTCGCTTAGTCAGACATTGGTTCCATGGGGTTTCCCCCTCATTTGATGACTTTTCTTGCCGCAGTTGTTAAGCGAATCGTGGCAGCTAATTCAGTTAGGAACTCGGTTGTTAAATGAATCTGGCTTTTCCAGATTCTGATCTGCTTGCCAGAAGGTTGCAAAACTTGATCATGTGACCCTCCAGGGCTCTGCGACCGTCATAAAGATGAACCAGTTGCCAAGCATCTGAATTTGGATCACGTGACCATGGGGGGGAACGCTGCTATGGTCGTAAGTGTGAAAAATGGTCATAAGTCAGTTTTTTCGGTGCTTTTTTGCTTTTTTTTGTTTTAGCGCTTCCGTGTAACTTTGGACGGTCACTGAATGGAAGTGTCGTAACTCAAGGACTGCCTGTATATCACACAAACCATTTGCATTTTGAGCCGCTGTTTTAAAAGTTAAAAAAAAATAATGAGCATAGAAGGGATTGGGTGTGTTCATTCCAGAGCTTTCTCAAATCGCCACTTGCAGTTTATTTCCGTCTTCCCAAAACTTTGTTGATTACTTTAATTATTGAGGGCTCATTAGTACAATTGATGTCGATGGCGTATCCTTACTCATTCGATGGGGGAAGCGTAGAGGGAGAACTTGACGGAAGCGTATGGAGTCAATAGTCACACTTCACGGTGTGAGCTACCGTCTCTCAGAAGGACAGAGAACACGTTAAATTCGACTAGACGAACTGAAAAATACTTCTTCTGACCATGTATTCAGTTTCCTCTTTTCTTACTTGCATAGTAAGAGAAACGCAAGGGCATATTGTTCATTTTCCTGCCCTAATGCAGACATGGATCAATCATGGCTAAAAAAGAATGGACTTTGCCATGCAAATGTCCAATTATTGTGAGATCTGGGGAAGAAACCACGCATCATCGTTCAATTCAACCTGATTTCATCTCTCTCCGATCGAGGTCAGGTCGCGGTTCTGTGCCTGAGTCTTGAAGCATACGCCGTCCTATCCAGAGGTGGGTTTCACATTTTGTTACCATCAGTTTGCTGCCTATGTGTGTGCCTTCCGCGCATACGCCCAGCCTCAAAAACATGCCTAAATAGGACTGCATAGAGCCGGGACAAGTGGGGTCAGGCCCATTTGCAATCTCTGCTACCGGTTTTCCCGAACCGGCTGAATACCACCTCTGGTCCTAGCTTGACTTCTAGATAATTGGCTCCAGAATAAAACTCACTCTCTGAGAAACCATTGTTTTCTAGATTTCAGGAAGGAATGAGGTAAAATCATCCATGCTTCGCATCCCCCTTTCAAATCGCACAGCTGTTACCTCTTGAATATTTCAGGACCGGGGTTATTCCTGGACTTTGGGGAAGGCGGGTCAGGGGCAGGGGGAAAAAAAAATAGAATTAAAATGTACTTATGCTTGTAAAATGTGCTAAGAAATACGACTGTGCTTCTTGTAACGCCTGCTTGAGTGGTGGGATTCAAATAATTTAACAACCGGTTCTCTGCCCTAATGGCTGGCTGGATGGGCGTGGCCAGGGCCTGTGACAGGCAGCACTTGGCCTCCTGCAACCCCTGGCAGCAAAAACTGGCCGCCTCTCCCGTGCCACTTTTTGGGACTAGTAGGCCTTCCTGAAGCCTCCTGGAAGTAAAAATAGGGCGTGTGGAGACTCCTGAAAGGAGCAGAGTGGAGAGGGGAGGGCCTAACCAGCAATTTAACTACCGATTCACCCAAACTGGCTGAATCCCACCACCGGCCTGCTTGCTACACTTTTTAAAGTAGTTGAGCACTCGCTACGGACACATAAATCTGTGGACCCATGTGCCAAAATACTGGTCTCTGCATCGTTGGGTCTCCTAATATTTTTTGGCACCTCTTGAGGAGTGCAAAGAGTCCCGTCTCTTTTGCTTGAAATAGTTTAGATGACCAGCACGTGTGGGACAAGGATGGGATGAGAAGGGCTTGTATTGTATTGTATAGCTTGTGTTGTCCCCAGGAGCGGTATTTATTTACTATCCCTACCGGTTCACAGATGTGAGCGCGTGCATGCGCCCAGCCTTACGCTTTGCTGGCGTGTATATCTTTTGCACATGCGCCCAGCCTCAAAAATGTGCCTAAATAGGATGGCATAGAGCTGGGGCGGTTCGGGCAAACTTGTCTGAACCGGCTGAATGCCACCTCTGGTTGCTCCCCACCCCCATTGCTAGGAATATATAAATCCCGAGTTTTAAACCATAGCTGTCAAACACTTCAGGGGCTTCAGATTAGCCTCAAGCCCGACGTGCTAATTTTCTACGGGGAATCCATTTTTAGAATAGGTTCTAAGCAGGAATATCTGCTTAGAGACGTGAAGTGGGGGCGTCCAGCTGAAGATAATGCTAGTTAAGCCTGCGATTCTGGCAGCAGGCCATTTTTAAACCTTATTTTTCTTTCTTTTTTTTTCCGGGGAAGAGCGTTATTAATTTTTATTTAAAGCATTAACAGCATGTTGTTCGCCCCCCCACCCCACCCCGAAGCATTCATAAGCTCCAAAAATGTTAAGTACAGTATGTAAGAGGGATTTTTTTAAGCCTTTTAAAGTGGCGGAAACTGAAGGCAACCCACCACACCTGCTGGTATTCCCATGGAAAAGCTTGGGAAGATAGCGCCACTCCGGGGAAAAAGTGACTTAAGGGAGGTGGGATTGTTTTAAGTAGAAGAGATGTCTGGCTTTCATTTGCTGTGTCTTTGGGCGCGCCTGGGCAAGGAGAAATCGGCTCCAAATTTGCGGGGGGGGGGGGGCGGGTGAGGGAGGAAAGGTGGACGCACCAAGAAACCAGCTAGGAAAAAAACCCCCCTATGATTAAGGATTCACTGTTCTGTAACCCCCCTCTTAGGACAACTTGTCAAAGATACAGCTGTCCGTAACGATTGACCTAAGGCCGGGGTACTGTAACAAAAACTGCACGCTTGTGGGTGGATAATTCCCGGAAGGAAACAATTATCGTTTTGATGATTTAACTATGCATTTTAGCATGTTTTAAATAAAACCGGATACCGAATTAAAAACCATGGTTCTGTATTACTGTTAAGCGTGCCACGCAAATCGAATAAAGGGGTTGGAAGGGATTCTCAAACGCGTGGCACAACCTAGGGGAACAAATCCATCAGGACTAGATTCAGCAGTCCGTCTGCATTTGAAAGGCAAAAGCCGCTCTTTTGAAGATAGCAAAGTCCACATTTTAGACAGACAGACCGGCTGGTTTGAAAGAGGGGGGGTCAAAGAGGCCATCTTTGCAAAATTGAACAGCCCTCCCTCAACGGATGGGGAGGGATACGGCACCATCTATCTCCGGCCTACCACACAGTCCTTTCAGCAGTTCCAAGAAGGCTCCACACCCATTTGCACCACTCAGGCGAGACCCCTGAGGACACAGATAAACCTCCCAGCAGCCTCAACGACTCTTGAAAAGGATGCAAAAGACCAGCTGTCTGCAAGGAGTATCAATCCTTCCCTTCCACACTATCCAGTCAGAGCTGAAGAAGCTTCTCGGATGAGAAGCGAAACGTCTTCAAAGAAAAACCAGAAAGTCCAGTTGCCTCTTAGGGGAAAAAAAAAATAAACACTTTTGAGACAACAGGGTTGGAAGGGACCTTTGGAGGTCATCTAGTCTGACCCCATACCATTTGAGAATAATAGCTGTCCAGGCTCTTCTTAAAACCTCCAGTGATGGAGCACCCACAACTTTTGTGGGCAAAAGTCTTTCTAACTGATTCATTGTTCTCACTGTCAAAAAAATGTCTCCTTTCTTGGATCCCTCCTTAATGATCTACCTGTTACTACAGGTAGTCCTTGACATACAACCAGGGGTGAAATTCAGCAGGTTCTGACAGGTTCTGGAGAACCGGTAGCGGAAGTTTTGAGTAGTTCAGAGAACCGGCAAATACCGCCTCTGGCTGGTCCCAAAATGAGGTGGGAATGGAGATTTTGCAGTATCCTTCCCCTGGAGTGGGGAGGGAATGGGGAGTTTGCAGTATCCTTCTCCCAGGAGTGGGGAGGGAATGGGGATTTTGCGGTATCCTTCTCCCAGGAGTGAAGAGGGAATGGGGATTTTGCAGTATCCTTCCCCTGCCACGCCCACAGAACCGGTAGTAAAAAAATCTGAATTCCACCACCGCTTACAACCACTTGTGTAATGATGATTTGAAATTACAGTGGCCCTGAAAGAAGTGACTTGTGACCACTTTTATTTATCATTTTATTTTATTTTATTATTAAAATGTATATGCCGCCCTTCTCCCGCAGGACTCGGGGCGGCTCACACAATAAAAACAACAACAATAATAACAACAATACAATATTAAAATCCAATTCAAAACTTAAAATCCCCAAATTCAAACCCCATAATCGGTCAGGGAATTTGATGAAAAAGCCATGTCTTCAGGCCAGTGCGGAACACGCTGAGACCGGGAGCAGTCCGGAGCTCAGTGGGCAACCCATTCCAGAGGGTCGGTGTGGCCACAGAGAACCCCCTCATCCTGGGGGTCGCCAGCCGACATTGTCTAGCTGACGGCACCCGGAGGAGGGCAGTTCTGTGAGAACGCACAGGATGATGGGTGGCCGGTAGGAGGTGGTCCTGCAGGTACCTCGGGCCCATGCCATGTAAGGCTTTATAGGTAAGTACCAGCACCTTGAAGTGGATCTGAAAGGCCATCATTCATTTCATTCATCGCCCTTCTCCTTGTGGATTCAGGGCGGTGGACAGCCAGAAATAAAAAACAATTTTACAAAAGTTAAAACAATTTTAAAAGCAACTAATATAAAATTTGGCCCATAAAATTAAAACAGTTCAATTAATATTTAATATCAATTCTAAAAATTAACCATGGGATCAGGCCAGTCCGGCTAACTGGAAAAAGTAAGTTTTTAAGGCCCGACAAAAAGCCTGGAGGTCTGAGATCATTCGCAACTCTGGGGGAAGATCGTTCCAGAAGGTCGGAGCTACCACAGAGAAGGCTCTCCCCCTGGGGGTTGCCAGCCGGCACTGCCTGACTGACGGCACCCTAAGAGGGCCCTCTCTGTGGGAGCAAACTGGCCGGTGGGAGGCAATTGGTGGCAGAAGGCGATCCCGTAAGTACCTTGATTCTAAGCCATGGAGCGCTTTAAAGGTGATCACCAACACCGTGAAGCGCACCCGGAAGTCCACCGGCAGCCAGTGTAGCTCACGCAGGAGAGGTGTCACATGGGAGTGCCCCGTCGCTCCCATAATCCCCCGCGCGGCCTCATTCTGCACCCGTTGGAGCCTCTGGGTGCACCCCAAGGGGAGTCCCATGTAGAGAGCGTTACAATAGTCCAGGCGAGAAGTGACGAGTGCTTGAGTGACTGTGCGTAAGGACAGCAGCCAGTGCAGCTCGCGCAGGAGAGGTGTTGCCTGAGAGTAACGAGAAGCTCCCGTTTCCTTATGACCCTTGAAGCATCCCCACGGTCATGTAATCAAAATTGGAATGCTGGGCAACTGGTTCCTATTTATGACGATCCCCTCTTGCCACCATCTGACAAGCCAGATTCACTTCACCACCACGTCACCAACTTAACGACCGCAGCGGTTCACTGAAGAACCGTGGCAAGAAAGGTCGTAAAACGGGGCAAAGCGCACTTTGACACCTGTCTCGCTTAGCAACAGGAACGTTGGGCTCCAAGTTGGTCGTAAGTCGAGGACTACCTGTACTTGTCCTGACCTCAGGTGTTTTAGACAACAGAACTTTAGTTGGAAATATATTCAAGTTCTTTGGGATTGTTTTGAAGAATGACGCCCAGCAAAATAGAATAGAATAACAGAATCGGAAGGGATGTTTAGAGGTCTTCTAGTCCAACCCCCTGCTCAGGCAGAAGACTAGAATACACTAGAATAGAGTAGAGTAGAGTAGAGTAGAGTAGAGTAGAGTAGAGTAGAGTAGAGTAGAGTAGAGTAGAGTAGAGTACAGTACAGTACAGTACAATACAATACAATACAATACAATACAATACAATACAATACAATACAATACAATACAATACAATTTAGAGTAAATAGAGTGTGGAGTGGAGTGGAGTGGAATGGAATGGAATGGAATGGAATAGAAAATATGGAATGGAATAGAATTAGAAGAGAAGAGAAAGAAGAGAAGAGAAGAGAAGAGAAGAGAAGAGAAGAGAAGAGAAGAGAAGAGAAAATATGGAATGGAATAGAATAGAAGAATAGAATAGAACAGAAAAGAAAAGAAAATATGAAATACAATGCGAATGGAATAGAATAGAATAGAATAGAATAGAATAGAATAGAATAGAATAGAATAGAATAGAATAGAATAGAATAGAATAGAATAGAATAGAATAGAATAGAATAGAATAGAATAGAGCGTAGAGTGGAGTGGAGTGGAGTGGAATAGAATTAGAAGAGGAGAAGAGAAGAGAAGAGAAAATATGGAATGGAATGGAATAGAAGAATAGAACAGAACAGAAAAGAAAAGAAAATATGGAATGGAATGGAATGGAATAAGGATAGGATAGGATAGGATAGGATAGGATAGGATAGGATAGGATAGGATAGGATAGGATAGAATAGAATAGAATAGAATAGAATAGAATAGAATAGAATAGAATAGAATAGAATAGAATAGAACTGGAAGGGATCTTGGGGGTCTTCTAGTCCAACCCCCTCTCAAGCAGGAAAACCTATAACGTTATAGGCAAATGGTTATCCAATCTCTTCTTAAAAACCTCCAGTGTTGGAGCATTCAGCAGTCGTTCCACTGGCCAGGAAATTTCTCTTTACACACATATAAATAACAACTGATAAATTGTACTGGTTGATTGACCTGGGCCATCCTTGGCCAGAGTCCAGGACAGAGTAGAAAGTCCAGGGATACATTTGGGGGCACATGTGTGAGAATGTACTCAGAAGGACAGGCACCCATCAAGCCAACCTCGGTAATGTCCTAACCCTCCATTGGCAAGACGTCCTCTGCTTTGTCCATCGAATCCAATCCCATTTGCCAATCCTCATCCCTGCTTTCACAGTGGTTGTCTTCTCTGATCATCCAGTTAATGCTTCTCTGGCTGCTTTTGAGCGTTCAGCTAGCTAGGGAGGCAGGATGGGAAATCCAAACAAACGCCTTAAATTAAATTGACCCAATTGGCTCTGATTTATTGAAGGGAGGAACATCCATCGGCGTTTTAACAACTGAGTTAAAGATGGTTTTCCTTGCTTGAAGATCCTCACGTCTTCTGCATCTTCAGTGTGGACGATGGAGGGAAAGGAGAGTGAGTGAATGTGTGTGTCTAAGGAGGAGCATCGCTGGGCTATCACTAGCACTGCATGAGAAGGAGAGTGGTTTGCAGTGGAGGGGGGTGGGGGAGGGACACATTGGAGAAGAGGTGCCCGAAGCAAAGACAGACGAGAATCTAGTGAAGCATGACTCATTTAGGAGAAGAAGGGGGCAGGAGTGTGTGGGGGGGCTTTCTTTTAGACTTTAAAGGGGATGACCTAAAAAGTCACGCATTACTTTCGGATCAAAACTTAGAAGATGGTTGAAGTAACCCAAAGAAGAAGATGGATGGCCTGGAGGACCAAATGGAGAAGCAGCCAAAGGAAGAGCAGTTGGGGTAGGGAGTTTGTCCCTAATTGCCGTCTGTTCTAACCCAGCATTCTGTCTCTCTCACACACACCCCACTCCATCTCTATGATTGTTCACACAACAGGACACACACTCCTTCCTCCTCCTCCCCTCACTAGTAGCGGGTGCACTGGACTGTTGGGATAGGGAATTTATCCCTATTGTAGTCTGTCCTTCCCCAGCATCCTGCCCCACCCCCTAACCCCATGATTGTTCACAACCAGGACACACACTCACCTCTCCTTCTTCTCTTTCTCTTCCTCCTCTTTCTTTTCCTCTTTCTCCTCCTCTTCCTCTTCTTTCTCTTCCTCCTCCCCTTCCTCCTCCTCCCCCTTTCTTCTCTTTCTCTTCCTCCTCTTTCTTCCTCTTCCTCTTCTTTCTTTTTCTTCTTCTCTTCTTCCTCTTTCTCCTTATCTTTCTCTTTTTCCTTCTCTTACTTCTCCTCCCCCTTTCTTCTCTTTCTCTTCCTCCTCTTTTTTCCTCTTCCTCTTCCTTCTCTTTTTCTTCTCTTCTTCCTCCTTCTCCTCTTTCTCTTCCTCGTCCTCCTCCTCTTCCTCCTCCTCTTTCTCTTCCTCCTCCTCTTTCTTTTCTTCCTCTTCCTCCTCTTCCTTCCTCTCCTTTCCCTCTTTTTCTTCTTCCTCCTTCTTTCTCTTCCTCCTCCTCCTCCTCTTCCTCCTCTTCCTCCTCCTTTTCCTTCTCCTCTTCCTCTTCCTCCTCCCCTTTCTCTTCCTCCACCTTCCTCCTCTTCCTCTTCCTCCCCCCTTTCTCCTCTTTCTCTTTCTCTTTCTCTTTCTCTTCCTCCTTCTCTTTTCTTCCTCCTCCTCCCCCTCTTTTTCTTCTTCTTCTTCCCCCTCCTCCTCTTCTCCTTCTCCTTCTCTTTCTCTTCCTCCTCCTTTCTCCTCTTTCTCTTCCTCCTCTTTCTTTTCTTCCTATTCCTCCTCTTCTTCCTCCTCCTCCTCATGCCCCCCCTCCCCACTATTAGCAGATGTACTGGACAGTGCTGGAAGCACAAGTGTGCGCACACACATATCTATTGCATTAAGAAAGAGGCGAGGAGGAGGAGGCGTTATCCTTAGCTACTTAGGAACAGGGGACTTGCAAAATAGGACAGCTGCAATTTGTTCCAGGTAATATGAGGTTCCGTCGCATTTTTTTTTTCCTGAGCACTCGGAGTGAGTGCAGAGACGAGAACAGAGAAGAAAGGAAGGCTGAGACTCTTTTCCACGGAGGAGATCCGATAATCGCCGGAGAACCAAACGCCTTACCACCATCACTACCGTCTCCCACTCACCCCTCCCCTTAGGAAGGTGGCTGAGATGCTTTCGGAAACAAAAGTCTAGCTTTGTCTTTTGAACGTCGGACCTCCTGCCTCAGCCACAGTGTGACACCAAGCAAGGATGCTTGGAATGCCAATGATCTCAGAAGGCTTTTTTTTTTTTTTGGTCTTTTCTTTTCTTTTCCAAATTAGAAAGCACTAACCCAGCAATTCCACAGGAGGAGCTAAAAAAACCCACTCGGAAAGGTGAAGCATTTCAGAATAGATGTGAAAAAAATCGAAGAAGGTTAGGAGACTAGGAACAATCCACAGAGAAGCACATAACAACCAACGAATTATACCACTTTATAAGGCCATGATAAGGCCACGCTTGGAATACGGCATCCAGTTTTGATCGCCACAACGTAAAAAAGATGTGGAGACTCTAGAAAGAGTGCAGAGAAGAGCCACAAAGATGATTAGGGGACTGGAGGCTAAAACATATGAAGAAAGGTTGCAGGAACTAGATATGTCTAAATCAGGGGTCTGCAACCTTAAACACCATTTGGACCCATTTCCCACAGAAAAGAAAACACCGGGAGCCACAAAACCCTTCCCGTGCCTGACGATTTCTTGAGCGGCCACAAAACTAGAATATGTAGTTGAATTAAACATTCTGTTTTCTTCTGACACATAACTTTTCTTGGATTTATCCAGGGTTGGTTTACCAGGGGGTTGAAAAGCTCAATGAATCATGTTCCAGCAGGTGTTGCACCTTGGCGGTTGTGACGCATATTTTGAGTGACAGGGAGCCGCAGCAGAAGTGCGCTCCAGAGCCACAGGTTACTGATCCCACAGGTCTAGTTTAATGAAAAGAAGGACCAGGGGAGACATGATAGCAGCATTCCAGTGTCTTAGGGGTTGCCCCAGAGAAGAGGGAGTCAAGCTATTCTCCAAAGCCCCTGAGGGCAGGACAAGAAGCAATGGGTGGAATCTAATCAAGGAGAGAAGCAACTAAGGAGAAACTTCCTGACAGTTAGAACAATTAATTAACTTGCCTCCAGAAGTTGTGGCTGGAAATTTTTTTAAGTTGGAGGGAATAGGAGATATTCTCCAGTTTGAATTAAAATTGCCCACCAGTGAGATGGAACAAAGAAATAAATATGCTAACAATTTATGACGTGTTTTGCCCCATTGCCAATCTCTGGTCGCAGCCACTTGAATGGTGTCGGCCTGATTTGATTGGTTCCTTTTGCTACACAAAAGGCAGTTGCGTTTCTTCTCAAGTTTTGTTGCTGGAGGAAGATGATGGAGGAACCACCTTCGTGGGGAGGACAGAGGTTTTATTTCACGAGAAGAGTCCTCCGCTCCTCTACTCGCAACAGAATCCCTTATGCCACCAGTCTTAAAATTTTGGGCTTAGACAATTTAGAACTAGGCCACCTTCAGTCAGACCTAAGCGTAGTACATAAAATTATCTGCTACAACATCCTACCTGTCAATGACTACTTCAGCTTCAACCGCAACAATACCCGAGCACATAATAGATACAAACTCAAGGTAAACTGCTCCAAACTCGATTGCAGAAAATACGACTTCAGCAACAGAGTGGTCAATGCCTGGAATGCATTACCTGACTCTGTGGTTTCTTCCCCAAACCCCCAAAACTTTAAGCTTAGACTGCCTACTGTTGACCTCACCCCATTCCTAAGAGGTCCGTAAAGGGGGCGTGCAAAAGTGCACCAGCCTATCGTCCCTATTCTACTGTCCCCTTTTATTCGTATCCATTTCAAGTATTCATAATCATGTTTATGTTTGTTATTATACATGCTTGACTGAATGAATGAATGAATAAACAAACAAACAAACAAACAAACAAACAAACAAATAAGATCAAGAGCTACCCAAGCAAGCTACCCAAAGAGCGAACAAGAGGCTGCCCAAGGAATTCAGGAAGAGCTGCTAACTTTCTCCCTCTAAAGTCAAGAATTTGTACTTGGTTATAGAGACAGCTTTAGAAAAAGAGCAAAAGTGATGACAAGTGTGCAGGAGACCACGGCTGCGACAGGCGATGCTTGTGGCATGGTTGTCCTTCTGCTGAAGCTGGGGTACATTTGCAGCCAATGCCAGCTTGGAACAGTCCCTGAAGCTGGGAGATGGGGAGGAATAAGTCAAAAGGCTGGAACAGTAAATGGCCTCCCTCCAGTTGAAGAAAGAATAGGTGAGGAGGATTTATTCATTCAGAGAAAGAAGACGTGCATGAGGGAAGCAGGCTTCCGCTTTTGGGAGGTGGACACTATGAGTAAGATGGGTTGTTTCTAAATGGATTAGTAGGAGATGGATGGATGGATGGATGAACAGATGGACAAAGATGATAGACAAACAGGCAGATGGACAGAAGATAGGTAGGTTGGTATGTAGGTAGAGATAGATAGACAAACAGACAAAAGATAATACACAAAGATAATAGGTAGGTAGGTAGATAGACAGACAGACAGACAGATAGATAGATAGATAGATAGATGGATAGATGGATGGATGAACAGATGGACAAAGATGATAAATAGATAGAGACAGACAGATGGACAGAAGATAGGTAGGTAGGTAGGTAGGTAGAGATAGATAGATAGATAGATAGATAGATAGATAGATAGATAGATAGATAGAGATAATAGAGAGAGATAGAGATGATAGAGAGAGGCAGACAGAGACAGACGGATGGACAGAAGATAGGTAGGTAAATAGACAGATAGACAGAAGATAATAGATAGACAGATAATAGGTAGGTAGATAGACAAGACAGAAGATAGGATGGATGGATGGATGGATGGATGGATGAACAGATGGACATAGATGATAAATAGATAGACAGATGGACAGAAGGTAGGTAGGTAGGTACATAGGTAGATAGACAGAAGGTAGGTAGGTGGGAGAGAGATAGGCAGGCAGGCAGCAGATAGAGATAATATAGATAATTAATATAATAGATTGGATATAGATACATTTATAGATATATAAATAATAGAGATAGATATAAATATGTCATTGATATAGATACATGATTAATAGATGACTGATAGAAATTGAGAGAGAGAGAGAGGGATGATTAGAGAAATAGATGAGAGAGAGAGAGAGAGAGAGAGAGAGAGAGAGAGAGAGAGAGAGAGAGAGAGAGAGAGGAACAACCAGAAGTAAGAAACATAGAAAATAATACTCTTCTGAAGTATGATGGTCTCTCCTTCGGTACCAAGCCCCTTAAATCTGGAGAACTTCAGCTAAAAGGAGGAACTCTTGAGGGATTTGTGTGTGAAAGAGCTTTTGAGGCAGTTGATGGATTTTATACTGTGAGGAACTGAATACATGTGAAAACTGGCTCATGAACTGAGCCGTGTGTCAGGATCATGGATCAGGAATGATGGGGGGAAGAAAACCCTATCACGATTTAACAGTTTATCTGGCAATTGGGGTAAAGGCAAAAGTTTCCCCTGTCCAGTTGTGTCTGACTCTAGGGAGCGATGTCATCTCTGTTTCTTAGCCAAGGTAGCCAGCCTTGTCCAAAGACACTTCTGTGATCATATAGCCACCATGACTATATGCTGAGGGGCACGGAATGCTGTTACCTTCCCACCGAAGTGGTACCTATTTATCTACTCACATTTGCATGCTTTTGAATTGTTTAGATGGGTGGGAGCTGGAGCAAGGAACGGGAGCTCACCCCATCACGCAGCGCTTGGGTCTCAAACCCTAGCTGTCAGCTTTTCCAGCTGACAATCTCAACAATGTTTAACTGCTGAGTCATTGCACCTTCCCTCACAATTACATTTTAAGAAACAGGAGGACAAACAATACTACACAGAGCAGCGACAACCACACCACCACCCACAGTGCTGGGAGGAAGCACAAGATACTCGGGGTGTTGTGACCCAGGCCCAAGTAAGTAGTAGGAAAATCAGTCAGTGAAAAAACAAACAAACTTTATTCGAACAGCTGAGAATGACTTCATTCCCAGCGTCGTTCAACTAAAGTAAAGCAAATTCCTCCCAACACAAATTCCTCAGTCCTATCGCAAACCTTGGTCCAATTAGGCAAACTGCCAAAGGCCTTTCTTGGCAAACGTTCAGAAGTCACAGATACAAAAATAAATACAAGACGTAGATGAAAAAGAAGACGAAGCTACCAACGTTGTTTTCTGGCAAAGCCCAAAAGCCGTTGCTGGTCTGTTTTAAGCCTTATAGGAAGGGCCAATTATCTCTTGGCCCTCCTCCCGAGTCGTCCTCATTGCTTGAGCTGCTCTTGCTTTCTGGCAGCTCTTCTCATGCGTGCATTAGGAACAGGCTCCTCCTATTCTTCTGCCTCACTTCTATCAGTCTCTGGAGGTCCTGGAGTGCACACCTCACTCCCCGGTGGCCCTGGCCCCATCTCTGCCTCTGACGCAGAGCCCTCATCTGGGCCTTCCCCAGCCTCCAGGACTGGCCCATGTTTTTCCTCAGCCTCATCACTGTCTGACTTGGCTGTCAGCTCCACAGGCTACTGGCGGACCACGACACGGGGCTCCGGTGATATTGCAGGAGATCCACAAGGAACAAGAGTTTCCAAAGGGAAAAATACATAATCACTGAAAAAGCAACTGGCACAAAGCCAGAAGGAAAACTCATTGAAATTAAAACCCAAGAGGTTGCAAGAGGTGAGTGGATAGTATCGACGGTTGAAAGGGCTTACATTCTGAGATTACAATCTGGATTTATGACTAGCAAAGCCACGAGGAGCTTCAGCGAGGTTCGAGCCAGCGGGATGTACCCTGATGGTCTTCAAGGCCGTTGTCCAGTCTACAGAAAGCCAAGGAAAAATAGTGAGGTCAGTGATTAACTGTGCTACTCTTATTTGGTTCATCTGCTTGGGTTGTCTTGCTTTAGTGGTTCAGCTTCCATGAGTCCTGCCTTTTCAAGGACCTGTTGAGTAGCCTTAAACCAGTTCTGCTCTAGAAGAAAAGTGTCAGTTCTCCTGGGTAGGCCAGAAAAAGAGACAAGAAGAAGAACAAATTTTACTTGATTTACTGGATTGTAAAGACACATTTATAGAGATGTGGTGGCTCAGTGGCTTAAGACGCTGAGCTTGTTGATTGAAAGGTCGGCAGTTCAGCAGTTCGAGTCCCTAGCGCCGCATAACAGGGTGAGCTCCCGTGACTTGTCCCAGCTTCTGCCAACCTAGCAGTTCGAAAGCTCGTTAAAAAATGCAAATAGAAAAATAGGGACCACCTTTGGTGGGAAGGTAACAGCGTTCCGTGTGCCTTTGGCATTTAGTCATGCTGGCCACATGACCACGGAGATGTCTTTGGACAGCGCTGGCTCTTCGGCTTTGAAACGGAGATGAACACCGCCCCCTAGAATCAGGAACGACTAGCACATATGTGCAAGGGGAATCTTTACCTTTTAAAGATTCATTAGAGGCATGATGGCTCAGAGTTAAAGAGGCTGTGTTTGTCAGTTAGAAAGCTAACAGCCTGGGTTCGAGACCCTGAGCACCATGCAACAGGGTGAGCTCCCATCCTCATCTCAGCTCCTGCCCACCTAGTAGTTCAAAAGCATGGAAATGCAAGTAGATAAATAGGTACCACTGCGTTCTGTGTGCCTTTGGTGTATAGTCATGCTGGCCATGTGACCATGGAATTGTCTGTGGGACAACGGTGGCTCCTTTAGCTAAGAAATGAAGGTGAACATTGCCCCCTAGAGTTGGAAATTACTAGACAGGAGAAACTTTTACCTTTAAAGCTACACGAACAGAATCATGCAAATCTGAAAACCCAAACTTCCCACCTTTAATGATGTACTCTATCCATGAGGGCAACTCAGTGGAGAAATCCAAATTTTTTACTACCGGTTCTGTGGGCGTGGCTTGGTGGGCGTGGCAGGGGAAGGATACTGCAAAATCTCCATTCCCATCCCACTCTGGGGCCAGCCAGAGGTGGTGTTTCTCGGTTCTCTGAACTTCTGCAAAATTTCTGCTACCGGTTCTCCAGAACCTGTCAGAACCTCCCGGATTTCACCCCAGGGCAATTCCTTCTGAACTTTTTTCTTCTGACCCACTGGGGGCGCCTGTCTCTCTCTTCTCTGACGGTTTCCTAGGCAGCCTCCCTGTCCCTCTTCTCCCCCCCCCCCAGACCATTCACACATTACAGAAAGTGATGGGCATTGCTGAGAACTAAATCTGGGAAGGCTCTCAGGTCCAGTCAGTATTAACTGGGGCCACCAGAAGGGGAGAGGGAGCAGTGGGGTGGGGTGGAGTGGGGGAGGAGGAGGAATAGCTACCCGGCTTCAGGATGGGAGCAGGAGATAAATGGTTGTGGGAGAAAAGTGGATTTCCCAGTCTCCATTCTCTGCTGTCCCAGATCTCCAAAAACCTAAGCTCTTTCAGTCTCCTGATTTTGGGCTAAAGGCAAATGGAAAACAGCTATTTCCCCTTGAAGAGAACAAACATTTTTTTGCAGAGGTGAAATCCAATTTTTTTTTACTACCGGTTCTGTGGGTGTGGCTTGGTGGGTGCGGCAGGGGAAGGATTCTGACTGCAAAATCCCCATTCCCTCCCCACTCCTGGGAGGCGGGGAGGAAGGATATTGCAAAATCTCCATTCCCACCCCACTCTGGGGCCAGCCAGAAGTGGTATTTGCCGGTTCTCCCAACTACTCAAAATTTCCGCTATCGGTTCTCCAGCACCTGTCAGAACCTGCTGGATTTCACCCCTGATTTTGGGGGAAAGTGGAACCAAGGGAGCGTCAAAAGGGCATTCAGATGGCTTCTGCGGCATGCAGCAGGGGGAGCCTGTGAAGGGGCCCTAGCTCTGTTCTTTCAAGGGGTGGGGTGGGGGGCATTTTCTGGCTTTTGGCTTCCATCCAGGGGAGGGAGGCTATCCCGGATGAAGAGTGCCTTTCCCTTCACTGGGGGTGGGGGTGGGGCTCAATCTATTAATCAGAGGCTCAATCGAATTAATAGATCACTTATCACGCTGCTCCAGGTCCGCAGTCAGGACAGCGGCGTTGGTCACAATCGTACCAATGGCAACAAGACCGTTCGGCTAAGCCGGCGGGGGGGAGGGGGGCTCTCCAGACTCCCATTCGGGCCGGGAAGGCCCTCCCGGGCTCCAGTTCCAGAGCCCTCCAGCTGCTCGGGGGCCGCTTCAGGGAAAGGTCCCGGGTTTGGGCGGAGGGTCTCCGATGGGGACACTCTCGCCGGGGGGTGGGGGCGGACGGGACAGGCCCGGGAGTCGGGGTGGGAGGCTCCTATTATTTAGGCGCGCGGCTCCAGTCCGCGGTAGGGAGGCGGGAGCCGCAGCCGGGCTGACCTAGAAAGCTTCCCCATCTTCACCGCGCCTTCTGCGGGACAGCAGTCCGGCGGGGCCAAGGAATCAGAGGAGGCGGGTGGGGAGGCGGGCAGGCGAGGACTCCCGGCCTCGGCTCAGTTCAGCTGGGTTCGGATCCCCTCCGCAGAGGGCAGCCTGGGACAACTCATCCCGAGCGCCAGAGAGACGGAGAGCGAGCGACCTTGCGGGGGAAACAGCGGAGGGAGGGAGGAAAAGGAGAAGAAGGAGGAAGCGGAGGAGAAGGAGGTGGAGGAGGAAAAAGAGGAAGAGAAGGAGGAGGAGAAGGAGGAAGACGAAGAGGAGGAGGAGGAGAAGGAAGAGGAAGAGAAGGAGGAGAAGGAGGAAGACGAAAAGGAGGAGAAGGAAGAGGAAGAGGAGGAGGAGAGGGAGGAGGAAGAGGAAAAGAAGGAGGAGGAGGAGGAGGAGGAAGAGAAGGAGGAGGAGAGGAGAAAAGGAGGAGGAGAAAGAGGAGGAGGAGGAGGCGGCTCGCGGCGCTGGCTCGGCTGGCTCAGAGCGGAGCCGCTCGCTGGGCGCCGTCTGCGGGCACGGAAAGGGACGCTCTTATGGGCATGAAACATTCGTCCCGCTGCCTGCTCCTCCGGAGGAAAATGGCGGAGAACGCCAACGAGAACGCCGAGGTAGGTAGCCAGCGGCGCCGCTTGGCCGTTTCTTCGCTCCCGGCTCCGGAGAGCCCGAGGCACCACCGGGTAAGCCGCCGACAAAGCGGCCAAATCCGGCGTCTCGTCTTGTCTCGTCCCGGGCCGGCCTCGCTCCTTAGCTGCACAAAGCGAGCAAGCAGGCAGCGGGCGGTGTCCGGCAGCGGAGCTGTCCAGGGTGCTGAACCCAAAAGGACGCCTCTTGAATCCGAGCGCTGACTCGTATGTCTCTCTCTCTCTCTCTCGTTCTCTCTCTCTCTCTCTGTGTGTGTGTGTATGCGTGTGCGCGTGTCTTTTCTACACCGCTGGATTCCACGTTTCGTAGCCCTTCCCAAAACTTAGCACCGGGGTTCAAGGAGTTTCTCTTGCCCTGCTTGAAGCGCGTTGCTTTGCCTTCTTCTCCCGGCATGGTTGCCTTGCTTGGTTCTCCTTTCCCCACCTCCACCCCCCAAGATTTAAATGCAGGAAAGCTTTCTGAACTCCTGTGAACTGAGGAAATGGGAGCAGAAGGATCTGGAGAAGCTAATTGAAGCAATACATCAAAAAAAAAAAAAGGGGGGGGGAAGAGAGGTGCTAATGGCTGCGAGGCAGCGGCTGTAGTAGAGGGAAGTTAAAAATAGCACCGGCTAGGCAGGTGGTGGCACATCTGTAATCCTTCGAGAGAGAGAAAGAGAGCAGCGGTGGAAGAAATGTCATTGAGGTCTCGCGGTTCTGCAGGACAGCCCTGGGCGTAGGGGTTTATTTGGTACACCGGAGGCTTCCGGGGGTGGGGGCGAACCCCCTTTCCCCTAGCAGAAACGTACTGGTGGTTTTAATAAGATTGTCAGTTGGATGATGTATCGCGCTCCGATTCTTGGGTTTTGCTACCCTTTGACTGGGAAGAATGATGCAAAGGAAATTAATCTGCAACAGCTGGAATTAAGTCTAGCCAATGTTGCGTGCAAAGCTCTCAGTCTTGCGGCCAACGCTTAGGAACATGTTATTGCTCTTCCCCAAGCCAAAGGAAAACACACAACTGTAATCCTTATAAAGGTGACCCGGGGTGAATGCTCTTCTCATTTTTTTTTTCTCCTTAACATCTTTGTGATTCTTCCATTGCTTCTTAACCCACACAAAACTTCCACTTCAGAACGGAGATGCCATCCAGAAAGAGGGTATCTTGGATCTAACCGAAGCATAAAGGCACTGCCATCCGATCTTTCTCGGATTTCACACGTGGCTACCAACTGTAGTTGGAAAATTGGGATTAAGACTATTTTAGGGGGCAAGGATGGCGGATGGTTTTTTTTTTTTAATGCGTGCTTTTTTTAAAAAGAAAAATCATCTCTTTAACTTGGATTATTATTAGAGGTCAGTTCAAATGTCAATGCCAATGCGGATTGTGACAGTAACGAAAAAAATCCCATCTTCCTGGGCCAAGAATTGCCCCGAATGTAACAAAGTACGTGCCGCCTCCCACTCTCCAAATTTAGCTCTTCTGTCTGCAGCCTTTCTGATTATAGATCTTGATTCTCTTAAGATATGTCCAAACCAGAAACAGATACTAGCTCTTTAGCAATCATGAATTGAGTGGAACCAAATTGTTGTTCGGTTCTGAACTCACTGCGAATCCTTTTTGATTGAATTCTGATATCTTGAGAGCAGGAGTGGGTTCTACTTACCTTTACTATAGGTTTGCAATGGGGCCGCACAGGCAAGCGCAGAAGCATTTTGATGTGTCGGGGTCGGTGAGTGGAGCTTCCCGCCGGTTTTACTACCGTTCTAAAGAACCGGTGCGAACCGGGGGCAACCCACCACAGCTTGAGAGGAGAAAGAACATTTTATTCTGGTTATGTTTGCTGAACTGTTACTTTCTGAATGCAGCACGATCATAAATAGGAAGCCAGGAATTAAATATATTTGCCTTGAAAATGAGCTAAGGGGGATAAGCTGGACTTTGGTGTTTTTTGGTGGGTTTTTTTTTTACATCTGCTCCTTCATGTGATAGTAATTATAGCTCTATATTTTGAACGAGTTCCTTTTATAGCAGAAGTGGTATTCAGCTGGTTCAGATCAGTTTGTGCGAACTGGTAGCGGCGACTGCCTATCCGCCCCAGCATAAAGATGTTCTATTTAGCCATGTTTTCAAGGCTGGGCACATGTGTGCAAGGCGCGTGCATGAGCAAGCAAAGGGAATGTGTAGAAGGCCGGGCACATGCATGGAAGGAGCGCTCATATGTGAAGTTTGCTTGCATGTGTGCATGTGGCGAACTGGTGGTAAGCATTTCCAAAAAGCGCCGCTGTTCTGTAGCAAAAGTCCCCAACTCTCGGGCCAGGGACTGGTACTGGTCCATGGCCTGTTAGTAAGTGGGCTGCACACCTGAGCAGCTGGTGGGCGAGCAAAGCATCATCTGCATTTGCAGATGTTTCACACCACTACTAGGATCACAGTTTCAGCTCCACCTCAGATCATCCGGTATCAGATTCTCATCGGAGCATGAACACCACCTCCACCCCGTAAACTGGGCATGCAAGGGATCTAGTTTGCACGGTCCTCCTCCCCCACCCCCATGGTCCGTGGAAAAATTGTCTTCCACGAAACCGGTTCCCAGTGCCCCAAAAAAGTTGGGGATTGCTGGCCTGTAGGATAGTCAGAAGGGAAGGAGGAGGAGCTGGAAAGCTACAGACCATCTGACCATCTAGTACAGGGGTGTTGAACTCAAGGCCTGCAGGGTGCTTAGATCTGGCCCTCAAGGCCAGCCTGGAACCAGCAAAGTACTGGCCTGCAATGTCTCTGCCAGTGAAAATGGAGCTCGGGCAGAGGTGGAATTCACTTACCTTCCCTACTGGTTTGCAAATGTGAGTGTGCATGTGCCACCTTTCACACATGCTCGGACTTCCAGGCATGTTCTTTGCTCATGTGTGCACATCCTGTGCATGCACACAACTTCCAAAGCATGGCTAAATAGGACAGCATTATGTCCGAGCTGGTCGGTGTGGCTTTCCGCAGTCGGCACTACCGGTTCGTCTGAACCAAACAGAACCGGCTGAATCCCACCACTGAGGAAGGAAGGAAAAAGGAAGGAAGGAAGGAAGGAAGGGAGGGAGGGAGATTATAATGAGAGTGAGGGAGGGTCTCAGAGAAGTCTTGCCTTAGTACTTGACCACCACAGGTGCCCCCTCCCCCGAGCTGGGCATGCCCACCATGGACATGCTGCCCTCTCAGCCCTCCGAGGTCAAACATAACCCTGATGCAGCCCTGAATGAAATCGAGTTTTTTTAAATTTTGATTTATATGCCACCCTTCTCTGAAGACTCAGGGCGGCTTACAATGCATTAAGCAATACCCTTCATACTTTTGTATATTTATACAAAGTCAGCTTATTGCCCCCACAAACTGGGTCCTCATTTGACCTACCTTAGAAAGGATGGAAGGCTGAGTCAACCTTGAGCCTGGTGAGATTTGAACTTACAGTAATTTCAGACAGCTGAATGTTAATTATGGTGCTTAGTCTGCAGAGCTGTCCAGGCTCCCTAGGATAGGGAGTTTGACACCCCTGATCTAGTATTAGCGAGATACAAGATAGAGCAAGTTGCCAAGCAGGGGATACTGAGAAGATACTACTGTTGCCAGGATGAGTTTGTCGAGAACACCTTGTGCCTTCCTAATATGACCTCTTTTTTGGTCCCATGTGTTTAGACTAGGTTAACCAATGGAAAGCTGTGGATAAATATATATATTTTGATTGCAGAGAAGCATTTGAGGGAATCTCTAGTGACATCCTTCTGGGACAGGTGGCTAAATATGGGCCCGAAGGTACAGCACGGAGTAAATTCACAACTGGTTGAACAATCGCACCCAAAGTCGGTAGAGATTCTCAGTCATCCTTCAGGTCATGGATGTCCCAAAGGTGCTTTTTCAGGAGGACTTTTCAACTGGACTTCCTTGTTTTTTTCCTTTGAAGACGTTTCACTTCTCATCCAAGAAGCTTCCTCAGCTCTGACTGGAAGGTGGGGGAAGGGAAGGATTTATACTCCTTGCAGACAGCTGGTCATTTGCATTGTTTTAGAGCAGGAGTGTTAAACTCAATTTCTCTTAAACTCATTGAGGCCACCAGCAAGGCCAAGTTGATCTGTGTCCTGTGTCCTATTGGAGGAGATGCATGGGAGGGTGGGAAGACCTAGGATTCTAGTCAACCAGGGCATAATCACGAGCAATTTTTGCAGACTATAGGAAGCATTTGCATTTCAGTTTGACCACACAGACTCATCCCCAATGGCCCGCACCTGTGTTCAGCAGTGAAGGGACAGAAAACATCCTACAGCCAGGAAGGCTCCACACCCATTTCCACTACTCAGGTGTTCTGTCCCCATCTCACACACACACACAGACAGACAGCCGGAGGTTAAATAAACTGGCAGACAACCAATTCTTCCGATAAGATGCTTGGCAGCCACCCTGTAGCTGCTTGCCAAGAACTTTTATCAACGAACAAAATACCCACGGTAAAGAATTGTCCAGTTTGTAAAAATAAATCCAAGGCCGATATTGTTGTTTCCGAGATGCAATGTGACTTGATAGGAGTTAGTTTTGTCCGACACAGAGTCTGAATGGCTAACTCACCCCTGTGGGGTGTGGTCCAGTGACTCAGCCTAATCTCTGGCACGCCTTTTCTTCTGTTGCGCGCGCTTATCCCTGCGACGCTGCCGAGGATCCAGCCAAGACTCATTACCCTCATCACTATCCACCTGTGACTGCGTGGACATGCTTAGCTCTGAGCCTATCTCTTGCCCTTCGGTGTCCTCCGGAGGCATTGCCAGAGAGGAGGGTCCTGGAGAGGGAGGCCTTGCCAACTCCTCCCCCTCATTCTAAGTGTCTGCCTCTGCCGATGACACAGGCTCAGGAAATGGAGCCACAACATCAGGTGTCCCTGAAGTCACAGATAAACCTCTCAGTGCTTCAACGACCTTTTAAAAGATGCAAATGACTAGCTGTCTGCAAAGAGTATAAATCCTTCCATTCCCCCACCATCCAGTCAGAGCTGAAGAAGCTTCTTGGATGAGAAGAGAAACGTCTTCAAAAGAAAAACAACAACAAGGAAGTCCACTTGCCTCTTGATTTTTTCACCTTTGGGACAACCGGGACCTGGGATGGCTGAGAATCTCTACAGACGTTTAGCTTTACAATTTGGGATGAAGACCCTTGGAATGGTGTGGGAGTAGGAATGGATTTCCAGAGGGGAAAATAATTGCAGACTACAAGAAGCAGGAGCACTAACTCAGATGACTCTGAGGACACAGATAAACTTCCAAGTGGCCTCAATGACTCTCTAAAAGGATGCAAATGACCAGCTGTCTGCAAGAAATATAAATCCTTCCATTCCCCCATCATCCAGTCAGAGTTGAAGAAGCTTCTTGGGTGAGGAGTGAAATGTTCTCAAAAAACAAAACAAAACAAGAAACAAGTTTTTTTTAAAATTAGATTTATATGCCGCCCTTCTCCGGAGACTCAGGGCGGCTTACAATGCATTAAGCAATAGCCTTCATACTTTTGTATATTTTATACAAAGTCAGCTTATTGCCCCCACAAACTGGGTCCTCAATTGACCTACCTTAGAAAGGATGGAAGGCTGAGTCAACCTTGAGCCTGGGGAGATTCGAACTTGCAATAATTGCAGACAGCTGAATGTTAATAACAGGCTTTTAGTCTGTTGAGCTATCCAGGCTCACCTTTGGGACAATCACACCCAAAGGGTGCTCATCATAGATGCTTCCGATCCCAGTTCAAAATGGCCGGACGAGGCTTGACTGTTGGGCTAAGAGCTCCTGCGTCTTGGGGGAATAAAAACCCTCAAATCCATAGGGATGGTTTTGCAAAGGCCTGGTTGGAGGAGATGCATGCGGGGGTGGGTGGGGGAGAGACCGAGGATTCTAGTCAACCATGAGCATCATCACGAGCAAGCTACGTGACGCGGTAACCTAAAAAGCCATTGCAATATTGGCTGCGTTTGCAAAGGCATCCTGTCTGATCATGAGAGGGAATATTTCCATCAGAGGTGATATTCAGCCGGTTCGTACTGATTTGGGTGAGCCAGTAGCAGAGATTGTGGGTGGAAGCGCACCGCATGCGAAGCAAATGTGTGGGTTCGCGGCGAACCGGTGGTAACAACATTGGAAACCCACCGCTGGGTTCCACTGTAGTCTTCTCTGTGTAGCGAGAATACAGGTGGTCCTCGAGTTATGACCACAACGGAGCCCAACATTTATGTTGCTATAAGTGAAACATTTGTTAAGTGGGTTTGTACGACCCATACGACTTTTCTTGCCAGAATGTTGTTGTTAAGTGAATCATGGCATTTGTTAAATTAGGGACGCGGGTTGTTAAATGGATCTGGGCTCCCCATTGACGTGGTTTGTCAGAAGGTCACAAAAGGGGATCAAATGACCCTGCCCCTCCCCCACTCCCAGGACACTGCAACCGTCATAGATACGAGTCGGTTGTCCAAGCTTCTGAATTTTGATCACGGGTGACCGTGGGGATATTGCAAGTGTGAAAAACGGTCACGAGTCACGCATTTTCCAGTGCCATCGTAACTTTGAACGGTTGCTAAATGAACTGCGATGGGCAACAATGCTCACTTCTGGGAACTGTGCTTTAAAAGGAACTCGAAGAACCTGGCACAGGTTTAACTGAGAATCCAAAGTGGAGGAACGGTGAAAGTTACTCCTATTTTAATTGCAAACGAGGAGGCCAGAGGGAGTTTCTAGAATGGTCTACAACAGGGGGTGTCAAACTCGATTTCATTGAGGCCGCATCAGGTTGTGTTTGACCTGGGGGGGAGGGCTGGGGTAGGTGTGGCCAGGGTGGGCGTGGCTAGCTTGACGTCACTTGTGTCGGGGGCCCGAGTGCTCTACCAGTGAAAAGGGGTCCTGAGCTTTTCTGCCAGCGAAAACAGAGCACGCAGCTCTTCCGAGCTCCATTTTCGTTGGCAGAGGCACCATAGTTTTTTGCTGTTTTCAGGGCAGCCCCGGAGGCCAGATCTAAGCACTCTATGGGCCAGATCCACCCCCAGGGCCTTGATTTTGACACCACTGGTCTACAAAGACTGTCTGATGCAACGGGGACAAGACGGAGAGAAGAAAAAGAGAGAAGGTTAAAAAGAGAAGGAAGGAGGTTTAAGTTGGGTATAAGGAAGAACTTCCTGAATTGGCAAGCTTCTGAGTAGGCCAAAGATGTGGTGAAGAAGACAATGGGTTGCCCTCATGGGGGGGTTTATGACCACAGGCTGGAGATCCACCTGTTAGGTATAATTTAGTGGACCCCGACACTGAGCAAAAGGTTGGAGTAGATGATCTCTAAGACCCTTCCCTGCCAATCGTGCTTTCTATGATTCTAAGATTCTTCCCTTAGCCTTGCCCTCTTGGCAGGAAGAATTTGAATAAGGAAATGGAAGGAACGTTAACCATACACTATGTCACTCAAAAGGGGATGTGGTGACTCAGTGGATAAGATGCTGAGCTTGTCGATCGAAAGGTCGGCAGTTCAGCGGTTCAAATCCCAAGTGCCGCGTCATGGGGTGAGCTCCCGTGACTTGTTCCAGCTTCTGCCAACCTAACAGTTCGAAAACATGTGAAAAATGCAAGTAGAAAAAATAGGGAGCACCTTTGGTGGGAAGGGAACAGCGTTCTGTGCGCCTTTGGTGTTGAGTCACGCTAGCCACATGACCACAGAAAGGTCTTCGGACAGCGCTGGCTCTTCAGCTTTGAAACGGAGATGAGCACTGCCCCCTAGAGTCGGGAACGACTAGCACATATCTGCGAGGGGAACCTTTGCCTTTCCCTTATGTCACTCAAGAACTGTTTTCATGCATTTCCCCTCCCTTTTCCCCCTTATTTATCTTCTCGCTTGTTTCTTGACAAAAAAAACAGCACATGTTACATTTGAAAAACGAGTTTTGTCAGATGCTTTTGTTGGGACTCACCTCTGGTTGTCTGTAAGCACTAATTCACTGTCCAAATTCCAGAGGTGTGGTAGATAGAACCACTCAGGGGTGGGCTTCAAAATATTTAGCAAGGGGTTCTCTGCCTGGTTGCTAGGTGGGCGTGGCCTAGTCAGTCTCCTGCACCATGGCAGGGGGGAGGGACATTTGTGCCCTCCCCAGGCTCTGGTGGGCTTTCTTGAGCCTCTGGGAGAGTGAAAATGGCCTCCTCAGGCTCCGGAGGCCCTCTGGGGCCAGAAATGGGCCCGAACGTCTGGTATGCCCGTTTGTCGCCCTCCCCATGCATTTCCATGCATGCCAGTGGTGGGATTCAAGTAATTTAACAACCGGTTCTCTGCCCTAATGATTTCTTCCAACAACCACTTTGCCAAACTGCTTAGAAAGTTAACAACCGGTTCTCCCGAAGTGGGACGAACCGGCTGAATCCCATCACTAGATTCAAGGAATTTAACAACCGGTTCTCTGCCCTAATGATTTCTTCCAACAACCAGTTTGCCAAACTGCTCAGAAAGTTAACAACCGGTTCTCCCGAAGCATGCCCTGAAGTTACCTGCATCCAAAATGGGCTGCCTGAGGACTCCTGGGTGGGGAGGGGTGGGGTGGACAGGGCCAGCCAGGAGTGGGATTTGAGGGTTCTCCGAACTGCACAGAATCTTAGCTAGAGGTCCTCCCAAACCCCTGTGGACCCCCAGCAGCCCACCCCTGGCCTCAAAGGGGAGAGAGAGGGAGGGAGGGAGGGAGGGAGAGAGAGAGAGAGAGAACAAGAGAGCTGAATCTATTAGATTGCCCTACCCTTAGATTACTCATCTCTGTCCATCAGAGTCCATCGGAATAAGAATGTGGTTTGGAAAGTGGCGTCATCCTTTGCACCCCACCTGGGTGCTTTTGAAAATAGGTTTCAGGCTATTTATAAACTGCAAAAAAAAAAAAAAAAAGCTGGAACAAAGAGGTCATTTCATTTAGGGGTGAACCTGCCAGTTCTTCTTTCTATTTGCAAGTTGTATCGCTTCGCTTGGTTGCTATGGTGCTTTTCTTTTCTTTTTTTTCCCCACAACCTTTTGAAAGAGCTTGAAATGCCCACTCTTACTATTTTTGACACATGATACCGATTTTCTTCAGCATCGCATTTATAACCATAACATTTAGGAAACAGAATCACATTTGCTGACATTCAAGAATGTGAAAAGCGGGGATGCCGAGCCACCGAGAGATCCAGAATAGATTTTCAGCGTTCTGTCTTCAGTCACGTAGAGGCATCCTTCAGCCTAACCCAACTGTGGGGAGACAGGATTCATCTGTAGCCAAAAGTTAAGAGCCAGGACATCAAAAGATCGGTCATACCAGAAAGAAGAGCCATTAGAGAAATCAGGACGGAAGCTCCTGGTGGGAATGGCCAGTGTCTCTCTAAATATGGCCTTCTTGTTTGCAAGTTGAAGTATGCAGGCTATCTGCCAAAATATATCTCTAGGCATGGAAGGTGAGAGAGTCTGTAGCTATCCAGCCAGCACACAAGTAAATAATTCAGCAGGATTCATTTATAGAAGAAACAGAATAGAATAGAATAGAATAGAATAGAATAGAATAGAATAGAATAGAATGGAATGGAATGGAATGGAATGGAATGGAATGGAATGGAATGGAACGGAACGGAACGGAAAATAGAATGGAAGGGAAGGGAAGGGAAGGGAAGGGAAGGGAAGGGAAGGGGAGAGGAGAGGAGAGGAGAGGAGAGGAGAGGAGAGGAGAGGAGAGGAGAGGAGAGGAGAGGAGAGGAGAGGAGAGGAGAGGGGAGAAAATAGAATAGAAAAGAATAGAAGGGAAGGGAAGGGAAGGGAAGGGAAGGGAAGGGAAAATAGAATAGAATAGAATAGAATAGAATAGAATAGAATAGAATAGAATGGAATGGAATGGAATGGAAGGGAAGGGAAGGGAAGGGAAGGGAAGGGAAGGGAAGGGGAGAGGAGAGGAGAGGAGAGGAGAGGAGAGGAGAGGAGAGGAGAGGAGAGGAGAGGAGAGAAAATAGAATAGAATAGAATGGAAGGGAAGGGAAGGGAAGGGAAAATAGATTAGAATAGAATGGAAGGGAAGGGAAGGGAAGGGAAGGGGAGAGGAGAGGAGAGGAGAGGAGAGGAGAGGAGAGGAGAGGAGAGGAGAGGAGAGGAGAGGAGAGGAGAGGAGAGGAGAGGAGAGAAAATAGAATAGAATAGAATGGAAGGGAAGGGAAGGGAAGGGAAAATAGATTAGAATAGAATGGAAGGGAAGGGAAGGGGAGAGGAGAGAGGAGAGGAGAGGAGAGGAGAGGAGAGGAGAGGAGAGGAGAGGAGAGGAGAGGAGAGGAGAGGAGAGGAGAGGAGAGAATATAGAATAGAATAGAATAGAATAGAATAGAATAGAATAGAATGGAATGGAATGGAATGGAATGGAATGGAATGGAATGGAATAACAGAGTTGGAAGGGACCTTGGAGGTTATCCAAGATCTTCTTCAAAACTTCCAGTGTTGGAGCATTCACAACTTCTGGAGGCAAGTTGTTCCATTGATTAATTGCTCTCCGTCAGGAAATTTCTCCTTAGTTCTAAGTTGCTTCTCTCCTTGATTAGTTTTCACCCATTGCTTCTTGTCCTGCCCTCAGGTGCTTTGGAGAATAGCTTGACTCCCTCTTCTTATCTCAGCCCCTGAGATATTGGAACACTGCTATCATGTCACCCCTAAGTCTTTCTTTTCATTAAACTAGACATACCCAGTTCCTGCAACCGTCCTTCATATGTTTTAGCCTCCAGTCCTCTAATCATCTTTGTGGCTCTTCTCTGTACTCTTTCTAGAGTCTCCACATCTTTTTTTATGTTGTGGCAACCAAAACTGAATGCTGTATTCCAAGTATATATACAATAATATAAAAGATGGTGCATGTATACAATACCCATGCAGCTCTTGCAACGTGGTAGAGAGAAGACGAAGTAGAAAGGACAAGGACAAGAACTTGAAGCAACAACACTCAAACAAAGACAAACAGACTCTTATATAAAACAGAAAACTTAAGATAAACCACGCCCAGGCTCTGAACCATCTCATAGGGCTGAAAGCCTGTGTCTCAGTCACCAAACAGTTCCCATTGGCTGACTTGTTCTGGCTATTCCAGTTCATACATTCTTATACACTGACAGAAGGCACATCCTCAGAAATTTGGCTGAGAACTGAGGAAGCTTCTTCTCCTAGTCATAAAGCAAAGATAGCCTCCTAAACTTCTTTTGGGACTCTCCGATCTAATTTGCAAAAAGCCCAGGGGTGCAGAATTTAACTCTGTCTGTGGCCATTTGCACTCGGTCACTTTATCTTCCGCACGGACACTTGGAGGCCAGAGAAGAGCATCAAAGATGATTAGGAGACTGGAGGATAAAACATAGGAAGAAGGGTTACAGGAATTAGGCATGTCTAGTTTAATGAAAAGAAGGACTAGGGGGTGACATGATAATGGCGTTCCAATATTTGAAGGGCTGCCACAAAGAAGAGGGAGTCAAGTGAGAAATTTCCTGACAATGAGAACAATTAATCAGTGGAACGGGTTGCCTCCAGAAATTGTGAATGCTCCAACATTGGAAGTTTTTAAAGAAAAGATTGGACAGCTATTTGTCTGGAGTGGTATAGGGCAGTGATGGCTAAATTTTTTGCTGTCGCGTGCCAAAAGTGGGGGGGGGGGACACGGGGGGGGGTGTCATGCGTGTGTGTGCCCACACCCATAATTCAATGTGCTCCTCCCGCTTTTGGCACACGATGACATGGTGGGCCTGGTAGGCCTGTTTTTTTTGCCCTCCCCAGGCTCCAGAGGCTTTTTTAGGAGCCTGGGAAGGGCGAAAATGGTTTTCCCCACCCCTTGGAGGCTCTCTGGAGGCTGCAAACAGCCCGTTTCCCGATTTCCAGTGGTAAGGCCCGTTTTTGGCTCTCCCCAGCCTCCAGAGCCTTTGTAGGAGCCTGGGGAGGGCAAAAATGGATATAGGGTCTCCTCTTTGAACAGGGAATTGGACTAAAAGATCTCCAAGGTTTCTTCCAACTCTGCTATTCTTTTATTCCCCAAATCAGAGAAATGGGAACAGCAGAAAAAGAGCGGCGAAGTTCTAGAAATACAAGAACGGGAAAGGAGGAAAATTTGCACTTTTCAAGACTGATCGAGGGGGATGACTCTCAATAGATCCGTTTTGCTGGCTGCAGCCTTCGATCTTTCCAGATTCGTGTTTCTCTCTGCTTCTCTCTGTTCTTCTTACGGCTCCTCTGATATTTGAGCTTGGAGGGCTACAAAATCAGCTTACTTATGATTTGGCTTCGGGATTCTCCCGTCTTCATCAAAACAGAACCCTGACCTTCATTACCGCTTGCCCTTGAAAAATGGGACATCTGCACTTTGGGACAGGGCAAATGGCCAACCACAACAGAAGTTTATTGAATCACAAACAGGATAACAAATCTCAGGGACCTTTCTCCAGCTATCGTATCCTGAGACTTTTTCCCATGGGGGAAATTGTTATTACTGGAGGCAGAAAATACGTTGCTTCTCTAAAAATAAGACTCAACCAGAAAATAAGTTCTAGCATGATTTTTCAGGATGCTCGGAATATTAGCCCTACCCCAGTGGTGAAATCCAATTTTTTCTACTACTGGTACTGTGGGCATGGCTTAGTAGGCATAGTATGACTTGTGGGTGTGGCCTGGTGGGCGTGGCAGGGAAAGACTTGCAAAATCCCCATTATCTCCCCACTCCAGGGGAAGGATCCTGCAAAATCCCCATTCCCTCCCGACTCCTGGGGGAAGGCTGTTGCAAAATCTCCATTCCCACTCCACTCCAGGGGAAGGATACTGTAAAATCTCCATTCCCACCCCATTCCTGGGGGAAGGATACTGCAAAATCCCAATTCCCTCCCCACTCCAGGGGAAGGATACTGCAAAATCTCTATTCCCACCCCACTCCGGGGGGGAAAGGCTATTGTAAAATCTCCATTCCCACCCCACTCCAGGGGAAGGATATTGCAAAATCCCCATTCCCTCCCCACTCCTGGGGGAAGGATATTGCAAAATCTCCATTCCCTCCCCAGTCAGGAGCCAGCTGGAGGTGGTATTTGTCGGTTCTCTGAACTGCTCAAAATTTCCGCTACCAATTCTCCAGAACCTGCTGGATTTCACCATGCCCTACCCCCAAAATAAACCCCAGTTAAGATTGTCAGCCAGATGGATGCATTTAGTACCGTATTTCCCCCAAAATAAAGCACAGCCAGAAAATCAGCCCTAATGCGTCTTTTGGAGCAAAAATTAATATAAGACCCGGTTTTATTTTTGGGAAAACATGCGTAGCACACTTTCCCTCAAAATAAGTGCAATCCCTCAAACTAATGTTTAGGGATCATATGCTCAATCCAACACCTTAGTTCTCCTCCCCTTCCACCTAAGACTGCTGGAAATCCAAGATTAGATTGAAAAGAATCTTAAATCTCTTGTAAGGGGATTCTTTAATAGGTTCTCATTTTTGGAAACATTCCAATAGAGGATAATGTCTATGTTGTATTTGCACAGAAAGGTCTAATTACTATGTTGTGACTCGCGAGGGGAAGGAAGAATATTACCTAGCAACCAGAAAAAGGCAGTTTGGTTGAGATCCATGTGTTACCTTTCGGCTCTTTTAAAATAGATCGGTGGGTAAATACGGCAACAAGGCTGTCCTTTCAACCTTCTCCTAGCCAAAGTGCGACGAAAAACTTCCATTTAAATATTCATGTCGGATCTCTTCCAAAAGCTAAGATTCAAAAGTTGTGCTAACAGTTTGTCGTTCCCTCGCCACCACCCGAGATGAATGTTTTGCTGTTGTAAACAGTGGTGGAATTCAATTTTTTTTACAACCTTGGTGGGCATGGCAGGGGAAGGATACTGCAAAATCTCCATTCCCATCCCACTCCTGGGAGAAGGACATTGCAAAATCCCCATTTCCTCCCCGCTCCTGGAGGAAGGATATTGCAAAATCTCTATTCCCTCTCCACTCCTGGGGGAAGGATATTGCAAAATCTCCATTCCCTCCCCACTCCAGGGGAAGGTTACTGCAAAATCCCCATTTCCTCCCAATCAGCTGGGACTTGGGAGGCAGAGAATAGATGCGGGCGGGGCCAGTCAGAATTTTTACTACCGGTTCGCTGGACTACTCAAAATTTCTCCAGAACTGGTCAGAACCTGCTGAAACCTGGTGTGGGTCCATGACTTGAACTCTTGATTTGAAGTCCAATGTAATTTTGCTGCCAAATATGGGGATTTAGAACAAATTTCTCTAGCCGGTCAGCACCGAGAGACCTGAGGGGAGAAACTAGGAGCAGAATTAATGAATGACCGTCGCTAAGGAGCGATTAACTGTGCGTTTGGCAAGAAGGGCCTTGGTGGTGCAGTGGACTAAAGTGCTGTTAAGTAGCACTTAGCTGCCAGCTGCCTGCAATTACTGCGAGTTCAAATCTCACCAGGCTCAAGGTTGACTCAGCCTTTCATCCTTCCGAGGTAGGTAAAATGAGAACCCAGATTGTAGGGGCAATAAGATGACTTTGTATAAAAAAGAACACCGGTTAGGGGGGGCCAAAAAAGCCCTACTAAGCAGGTATATACAAAAGTATGAAGGCTATTGCTTAACGTATTGTAAGCCTCCCTGAGTCTCCAGAGAAGGGCAGCATATAAATCGAACCAATAAATAAATAAATAAATAGATAGATAGATAGATAGATAGATAGATAGATAGATAGATAGATAGATAGATAGATAGATAGATAGATAGGGCAAGCAGGGTAGGGCTCCCCTGGAGAAGGGAGTTTGTGTTGGATCAATTGACAAAAAGAGAATGTTATGCAATCAACTCAGGTTGATGGAGAGATTTTTTTTTAATCTCTCATTTCCTAAATGGGGAAAAAACAAGTGCCAACTGAGGACAAGGACTACTTAATCTGTGCCAGTACCTCGGATTTTGTGCTTAGGTTTTTGTTTGTTTGTTTGTTTCTCTGATACGTTTCCCCCCCCCCCCCCCCGTAACAAACCCACTAATTACAACCGATCCCGTTATGAGGCTGTTATAGCTACAAATACAGCTAATTGTACAGGTATTCCTCAATTTCCAACCGTTCAATTAGTGCAGGTGTCAGCAACCTGTGACTCAGGAGCCACATGTGGCTCTTTGGGCCCTGTGCTGCGGCTCCCTGTCAAGTGATCCCACCACTGGCTGGCCCTGCCCCTCTCTCCCTCCTCCCAATCACTCCTTGCCAGGTCTGAGATACAGAGAGAGTGGGAGAGAGACAGACACAGAGAGATACAGAGGAAGAGGGCAGGGGGAGAGAGAGAGAGGGAGAGAGGGGGGCGGGAGAGAGAGAGAGACATCAAGCAATCACATGCGTGCACACACAGTATAGGAAAAGTAAGTGAATACCGGCCCCGGCCAGGGAGAAATATCTCTGTGTAATCATAAAATCAATTTTGGTGGCACCTTTTCTAACACCGTTTTTTGCATTTTTTTTTTAAAAAAAGAAGCATAGACGTTTGGCTCTCCTCCTACAGGTTTTATCAATTTCATGGTGATACGGAATCCTCTCTTCTGCTCAGCCCTCTTCTGGCTTCAGATAAAATTGTAAGGTCCCTTGAAAAACCTAGCATAGGAAAACTGGAGACGCCACCAAAAAATCTCTCTCAGGGTTTTGAGATCAACAGCAAGGAGTTAGATTCACGGGGATCGAACTCCTTCTGTCTCTTCTTTATTAGAGAAGCGAGGGCAACTCCAGGTGAGGAGGACAGCTCTGCAAATTGCTGTCCATAAATTATCTCAGGGCCTTCATTATGCTCCAGAGAGAGCAAACATCTGGCCAGCTGGAATCCTGCCCACTTCCCTTCATCATGCGCACAAAATTTATAGGGCTGGTGTAGTTTGACTCAGAGGTGGATTTCAGCACATTCTGACCAGTTCTGGAGAACTGGTAGTGGAAATTTTGAGTAGTTCAGAGAACTGGCAAATACCACCTCTGGCTGGCCCCATCCCCATCTATTCTCTGCCTCCCAAATCCCAGCTGATCTGGATGAAATGGATATTTTGCAGTATCCTTCCCCTGGAGTGAGGAGGGAATGGAGATTTTACAGTATCCTTCCCCTGCCATGCCCATCAAGCCACGCCCACCAAGCTACGCCCACAGAACCGGTAGTAAAAAAATTTGAAACCCACCACTCGTTTGACTCCTTCATATCAAACATTTCTTGAGCATTCTCCTACTGGAGGTACAGGGACCTCAAGGTAGAAAGCAGAACAAGTAATTAGTAAGCAAGACCGTACCTGGAATATTGCATCCAGTTTTGGTCGCCAGATTGTACAAAAAAGATGTCGAGACTCTGAAAAGAAGGCAGAGAAGTGCAACAAAGATGATTAAGAGCCTGGAGACCAAAATATATGAAGAATGGTGGCAGGAATTGGGTGTGGCTCGTCTAGGGAAAAGAAGGGCTAAGGGGGTGACGTGATAGCAGTGTTCCAATATTTGAGGGGCTGCCAGAAGGAGAGAACCTTGTGTAGGAATTAGGTATGTCTAGTTCAGGGGTCGGCAACCTTAAACACTCAAAAGAACCACAAAGGTCCTAACCAGAAGCCCCCCATTCAATTCTGGAGCCAATCGGAAGTCCGGTTTCCCCACCATCGAGTCTCCTCCTAGAGTGGCATCCATTTTCCTCTGCTGACCAGAAGTCCGGTTCCCCCACCATAGAGTCTTCTAGCGTGGCATCCATTTTCCTCTGCTGACCAGAAGTCCGGTTCCCCCACCATAGAGTCTTCTAGCGTGGCATCCATTTTCCTCTGCTGACCAGAAGTCCAGTTCCCCCACCATAGAGTCTTCTAGCGTGGCATCCATTTTCCTCTGCTGACAGGAAGTCTGGTTCCCCCACCATAGAGTCTTCTAGTGTGGCATCCATTTTCCTCTGCTGACCGGAAGTCCGGTCCCCCCACCGTAGAGTCTCCTCCTAGCACGGTGTCCTGTTTCCTCTATCTGTCCTAACTGAAAGCCCTACCAATTGTGGAGCTGACCAACGACAGGGAGCCACAGTAGAGGGATGAAAGAGCCACATGCGGCCCCAGAGCCGCAGGTTGCTGACCCCTGGTCTAGTTTAATGAAAAGAAGAGTTAGGGATGATATGATAGCGGGGTTCCAATATTTGAGGGGCTACCACAAAGACAAGGGGGTCAACCTGTGTTCCAAAGCACCGGAAGGCAGGACAGGAAGCAATGGATGGGAACTAATCAAGGAGAGAAGCAACCTCGAACTAAGAAATTTCCTAACAATCAACCAGTGGAATGCTCCATCACTGGAGGTTTTTAAGAAGAGGCTGGACAGCCACTTGTCTGAAATGATTTAGGCTTGATCAATGGGTTGGACTAGAAGACCTCCAAGGTCCCTTCCAACCAGAGGTGAAATCTACTTACCTTCTCTACCGGTTCGGAAGTGCGCGTGCCAACGTCACCTCCAATTTTTGACCCTCTGTGCATATCCATGCGCAGAGGATCAAAAATGGGTTACTTCCTGGTTAAAACCAGGAAGTAACAACATCCGGGCAGGTGGGCGGAGCCTCATGCTGCTGCCGCTACCAGTTCGCCGAACCATGCTCCGCTGCCGCTACCAATTCGCACGAACCGGACAAAACCGGCAGGATTTCACCACTGCTTCCAACTCTGTTTGTTCTGTCATTCTATTATTTATTTATTCATTGAATTTATCTCATTTTGCACTTCATATTTTCACGGCTGTTTTCGCTGCCACTCTTGCAGCCCATACCAGATCGTTGTTTTCTGTTTTAGATATTGGCAAAGACCTACAGTATTTATTGTTTGCTTGGACGGTGCCCAAGAAAACTTTCCTTGAGAAAGAGGATGGTTTGAGCCAGCTCCTGAGAAAGATGTCATACTTGAGGTCCCGGAAATGCAAGAGAGATATAAAAGCTATTAAAGATGCTGTTAACAACCATAATGGACCATTTTCTTGGTCAGTGATTTAAAGGATTCTCTGTTTGAGCGAAGCTGTATAAGCTCTTCTGCAAGAGAGTGGTCAGATTTTCTGGCAGGCTTTAGTGAGAGAGGCAGTCTGAGAGTGAGCGTGCCAAGATATCCTCACGGTTAGATTATTGCAATGCGTTCTACATTTGGCTACCCTTGAAAAGTGTTCGGAGATTACAGTTGGTCCAGAATGCAGCCGCACAAGCTGTTGTGGGTGCATCTAGGTACACCCACATTACACCAATTCTCCGCGAGCTGCACTGGCTTCCTATTGGTCTCCGGTCACAGTTGAAGGTGTTGGTTATTACCATTAAAGTCCTACATGGCTCAGGGCCAGGTTATCTTCGAGACTGCCTTCTACGTCATAGCTCCCAGCGACCAGTAAGATCCCACAGAGTGGTCTCCTCTGGGACCCGTCAGCTAAACAATGCCGGCTGGCTGGCCTGCGGGGGAGGGTCTTCTCTGTGGCTGCCCCAGCTCTCTGGAACCAGTTACCTCCTGAGGTCTGGACCATCCCCACCCTATTGGCCTTCCGAAAAGCGGTGAAGACCTGGCTTTTCCGGCAGGCCTGGGGCCGTTGATCTCGCTCTTGCGATCTGGCGAGATCTGGCCATGAATGGTATGAATGAATTTTAATGTTTTTAATGTTTTTAATTTTAAAATGTTTTTTATTAGAATTTTAAATGTATTGTGAGCCGCCCTGAGTCTTCGGAGAGGGGCGGCATATAAATTGAATTAAACTGAAAATTGAAATTGAAATTGAGATTACAGATAGTAATCTTGATTTACAACTGTTGTTGTAAGTCAAGATTACTATCTGTAATCTCAATTTAGTCAGTTGCCAAGGCTCTGAATTTTTGATCACATGACCGTGGGGAATGCTACAATGGTCGTAATGTGTGAAAAATGGTCCTAAGCCACTTTTTTTGGCACCGTTTGAAGTTAATGACAATCCAACTTCAAACTCTTGACAAATGATCCATATTTATGACAGTCGCAGTGTCCCAGATTCATGTGATCCCGCTTTGGTGACCTTCTGACCAGCAGTTGAGAAGCCAGATTCACTTTACAATGCTGTTACTAACTCTACAACTGCAATGACTCATTTAATCACTGTGGCAAGAACGGCTGTAAAATGGGCCAAAGCAGTGGTGGGTTCTTCCTAGTTCGACCTGGTTCTCCTGAGCCGGTAGCGGTGACGACATGACATCACCGAACCAGTTCTGCCCCCCGCCCCCCCCCGCCCCCCACTCCCCCTCATTATTCTTACCTTTTCTTTGGCCCCACCCCAAATTTTTTGCTGCCTCCTAAGTCCCAGCTGATGGCTAAAGGGAAAAAACCTGTTTAAACTCTTGCCGCGGCGCTTCAAAGGGCCGCCCTACAGCTGATCAGTGGTAAAAGAAAACAAATAAGTAGACCGCCTACTGCCGCCTAGACTGCCTGCAAAAATACATGAGTAGACCAGTGCCTGCAAAAAATAAATGGGTAGATTGGTATAGCTCTGCAAGCAGTTAAAAGCCTGGTAGACCAGTACCTCTGCTAAATCCTAAATAATTGTCACATGACCATCAAGCCATGCCCACAAAATAAGCCACACCCACAGAACCGGTAGTAAAAAAATTTAGAACCCACCCCTGGGCCAAAGCTCACTTAACTTAAGAGCCGTTGTGGCGCAGTGGTTGGAATGCAGTATTGCAGGGTGACTCTGCCGACTGCCAGCAGTTCAATCCTGATGGGCTCGAGGCTGATTCAGCTTTCCATCCTTCCGAAATTGGTAAAATGAGGACCCAGATTGTTGGGGACAAGATGTTGACTCTGTAAACCGCTTAGAGAGGGCTGTAAAGCACTATGAAGCAGTACATAAGTTAAGTGCTATTGCTAAGTGCTATTAACTGATGTCTCCTTAACAACAGAAATTTTGATCGGTTGTGGTCATTAAGTGAAGGAGTACCTGTAAGAATAGAATAGGATAGGATAGGATAGGATAGAAACTATAGGCCTGTGATGGCAAACCTATGGCATGCATGCCACAGGTGGCATGTGGAGCAATATCTGTGGCATGCAAGTGTTGCCCTAGCTCAGCTCCAGCACATATGCGCGTGCCAACCAGCTGATTTTCAAACCTTCCGGTCCCACCGGAAGTCAGGAAACGGGCTGTTTCCAGCCTTCAGAGGGCCTCTGGGAGTGGGGAAGACCATTTTCACTCTCCCCAGGCTTTAAGAAAGCGTCTGGAGCCTGGGGAGGGTGAAAAACAGGCCTACGTGTCCAGTACTACTACTACTACTAGTCCAGTAACGGGTTTCAAATCTCGTTGCTACCCGTTCATGTGTGTGTACATGCGACACTTCTGTGCATGCACAAGAACCTCTGTGCCTGCTCAGAAGCATCCGAGTGAGTGGGTGGAATCTCCCACCACCGCCGCTACCAGTTTCCCCGATCCGGGGCGAACTGGTAGCAACTCACCACTGTTCTAATCCAACCCCCAGCTCAGGCATGAAACCCTATACCATTTCAGACAAATGGTCATCCAATCTCTTCTTAAAAAGTGTTGGAGCATTTAGAACTGCTTCCGCTGATTAATTTTCCTGTCAGCAAATTTCTCCTTAGTTCTACGTTGCTTCTGTCCTTGATTAGTTTCCATCCATTGCTTCTTGTCCTAATTTAATGAAATCAACACAGGAAGAAAAGTCTGAGCTGGTAAAAAGTAAGATCCCCTAAATACTGAAAAAAAATGACTAGGAAGAAAAGCAAATACTGAAAGTGCAGAAGCGAATGGTGTGTGGGCGTGAAATGCTAAGATTATTTACTTTTCCCGTGATGCCTTTTCAGGTGTACAGCGGCGCCCCCAAACCTCTCCAGCCTGTCGCCATGCCGAATCCGGTCCTGCCTGCCATTCAAACTCCGTTGGTGCCAAGTTGTCCCGGCCGAGGCAAGCTGGCGAAACTCCTGAATCCGGAAGAAATGACGTCGAGGGATTATTACTTCGATTCGTACGCTCACTTTGGAATCCATGAGGTAAAAATCGGTCCAGGAGGTTTTTGTAACCACACCCAGAACGGTGTGCTATGTGGGTTTGAGGATGGACTTAAGGTGAAACAACTCCTTCAGACACACCTAGAAAAATCCACTCGAAATTCAATAGTATAGCCTTCTGAGTCTCAGATAGCTCAACAGGCTAATAGCCTGTTATTAACATTCAGCTGTCTGCAATTATTGCAAATTCGAGGCTCAAGGTTGATTCAGCCTTCCATCCTTTCTGAGGTAGGTAAATTGAGGCCCCAGTTTGTGGGGGCAATAAGCTGACTTTGTATTAAAAAAAATATACAAAAGTATGAAGGCTATTGCTTAACGCATTGTAAGCTGCCCTGAGTCTCCAGAGAAGGGCGGCATATAAATCTAATTAAAAAATAAATAAGAAAATAAAAAAAAATTGTCATTATACATCATGTATACAATGAAATTGGTTTTAGCCTCACTGGTGCAATCCATGACAAAAAAAAATACAAACAACATGAATAGTGTAAAGAATAATCCCTATGCAAGTAATTTGGGGGAAAAAAGAAAAAGAAAGAAAAACTAGTCATACATTTCCGTACGTAGAGAATTTCTCTACCATGTGGAGAAAAGCAAGGTTTTTTTACCCTTTTTAAAAAAAATTTGATTTATATGCCGCCCTTCTCCGGAGACTCAGGGCAGCTTACAATGCATTAAGCAATAGCCTTCATACTTTTGTATATTTATATTGATACAAAGTCAGCTTATTGCCCCCAACAAACTGGGTCCTCAATTTACCCACCTTATAAAGGATGGAAGGCTGAGTCGACCTTGAACCTGGCTGGGATTGAACTCGCAAGTAATTGCAGGCAGCTGGATCTTAAATGCTGCCTTTGTAGGAGGCATTACCCCCCTACGCTACTCAGGCTCCTCTTTTAGGCAAGGAAAACCAAATTCACAGGTGTAAAATAGGTGGAATCCGGTGCCATTAGCAGTAACTGCAAGAGGGATCTTGGAGTCTCAGTGGATGATGACTTAAATGGGAACCAGCTGTGTGCTGGAGCTGCCAAAACAGCCAATGCAACTCTAGGCTGCGTTAACAGAGGGATAGACTCAAGATCATGTGAATTGTCAATTCTACATTATAATGCTTTGGTAAGGCCACATGTGGAATATTGTGTCCAGCTTTGGTCACCATAAAATAAAAAAGAAATGGAGACTCTAGAAAGAGTGCAGAAAAGATTGGAGACCCCCTGTTCTATTGGGTAGGTTTTTTTCCCCTTTGGGAGCTTTAAAAAAATAGTTAATTGGGGTTTGTTTTAGTTTTTCTTTTTTTAGACTTAGCCATTTAAAGTTTAGGAAGTTTTAAATTTAGCTGCTTTTATATAAAAATAAAAATAAATTAAAATAATATTTGTGCAGCTTTCTGAGATTTAGTGTGTTTCTGTAGTGTTTCACTCTAGCTACACAAACGCACAAAATCTCACAAAGCTGTATGTGGAATTTTGGGTGTGTAAAGTGTGAACGTTGGCTTTTTGGCCTTTTTGTGGCTGTGTGAGGTTCCTTCTTGTTGCAAGGGGCCATTTTGGGTCTAGCACAGCTGCTTTCACATTGTGGGTGAGCCAGTTGTGTTGTGTTGTGTTGTAGGTTAAAAAAGGGCAAAGAAGTGACATTGACTTCGGCAGGCCCACCCAGTCGCCTTACCGCCAAGCCACGCCCACTAATTAAGCCACGCCCACAGAACCTGTAGCAAAAAAATTTAGATTTCACCCCTGATATAAATCCTTCCATTTCTCCATCATCCAGTCAGAGCCGAAGAAGCCTCTTGGATGAGATGCGAAAGGTCTTTAAAGAAAAACCAGAAAGTCCAGTTGCCTCTTGGAAAAAGCACCATGGCCTGGATAACTGACAATCTCCGTAGACATCTAGGAAAGTTTATATGACCCTATTGGCAGGGGTGGGATTCAGCCGGTTCGAACTGAATTGGGCGAACCAGTAGTTTTGACCTGCAGGTGGGTCTGCCTACCTTCGCCGACTGTATGCCATCCTATTTAGCTGTGTTTTTTTAAGTCACACACGTGCATTTTCGGTGCTGGGGCGAAGCAGTTGTTAAATGATGTGAAGCCCACTTCTGCCCCTTGATACTTTCTCTTCAGAATTGCTGTGTAGGTTGTAAACTTGGCCTCATCCCTTAAACTTCTCCGTTGTGGGAAATCATCTTTCCAAAAGAACTCTCTCTCCCCCCACTCCCCACAATTTGTGTATAATTGGGTCCCACTGGAGTTTCTTTCTGGCAAACTTTTACACTGTATTTCCGTCGCAGAATCCAAAGTGAAGCCTTGCAGCTTTGGTATTTAAACTGTTGATGATGTTATTGAGTCAATGTTTAGTCACTGCATTCTTCTGAGCTAGCCAACTGCGTTATAACAAGTCTTAGCAGTATAATTATCACTACTTGTGTCCTATGCAAATGCAGGACTCAAGACAAACTGCGAATGCTTTGTTGTTGTTTTCTTTTTAATTCTCTGCTCCCGGTTAAAATAGACGGTCTCCGTTGACTCTGAATTTCTACCATTTCTACCTTTGCAATTTGTTGAGGCTGCATAAAAGCTTCTGGTTTGGCAGTGGAGGAAGTAAATTAGCACCTACCCCTGTCCTAGAAGAATGAAATATATATATATATTTATTTGATTCTCTGGAGACTCAGGGCGGCTTACAATGCGTTAAGCAATAGCCTTCATATTTTTGTATATTTATACAAAGTCAGCTTATTTCCCCCACAAACTGGGTCCTCAATTTACCCACCTTAGAAAGGATGGAAGGCTGAGTCGACCTTGAGCCTGGCTAGGATTGAACTCACAGTAATTGCAAGCAGCTGGATATTAACTACTGCCTTAGTAGGAGACATTAGCCTCCTACGCCACTCAGGCTGCTCAGGTAAATATTCTAGGAAATATTTAAAAAGGCAGAATATTATATACCTCCCTGGGATGAGAAATGGAGAAACATGTTTTTGAAGGCAGAAAGCAGACTCCCGCTTAATCAGTGGTGGGTTTCAAAATTCATTACTACCGATTCTGTGGGTGTGGCTTGGTGGGTGTGGCATGGCTTGGTGGGCGTGGCAGGGAAAGGATACTGTAAAGTCTCCATTCCCTCCCCAATCCAGGGGAAGGTTACTGCAAAATCCCCATTTCCTCCCGATCAGCTGGGATTTGGGAGGCAGAGAATAAATGAGGGCGGGGCCAGTCAAAATTTTTACTACCGGTTCTCTGAACTACTCAAAATATCTGCTACTGGTTCTCCAGAACTGGTCAGAACCTGCTGAAATATACCTCTGCTCTTAATAGCTCCTACCCTTCTCAATAACCCACAGCAGATGTCAGCACTTAAGACAGAAAGAGATAGCTAGGTCTATTCATAAGCAAATGCCCTCACCCAAGATCCCACAAAGATAGGATTAGCCCTCTACCCATCTAGCAACAGAACTCACCACATTGGGGAGATTGCATCACTTAGCAAGGCTCAACCAAGCCTGGGATGCAAAAAACAACCTACAGAGTTACCCCTGTATGGCTCCATGGGAGTCTGATCACCAATCAGAAGACAAGCTCAAGTTCAAAGCCCAACAACGGGTATAAATCTCTCCCCCCCCACCCCCCCCCTCTCTCTCTCTCTCTCTCCCATGTGGTTTTTTTGCCCAGGACCTCAAAATCATGTGGTCCTGTCCACCATTAAACCATCTTTTCAAGCAGCTGTCTCCATGTTTTTCCAGTGTCTTTCTCCCCACTTGGAACTGAACCCAGATGGACATTTCTCCCAACAGCAGCAGGCAGAATTGTACGAGGGAAGATAAAATGTGATTTTTTTTTTTGTTTCTCCCGTGAAAATAAATTCAGAACCTTCTTTACTAAAACTGTCCTCAGGCTTACTGTTGCGTAGTTGAGATTCCCCCTCCCTGGGGACACCTGCAAAGAAGATTTTGGAGACACATATTGAACAAATAGTTCTAACGAAAACCAACTCACTGCAGCCGCAACCCCATTTTGCAGGATCAATATAGGTCACTCATCACCCACGAGAAGCCGGAGGTACTGGAACAATGGGAACAGGTTCAGAAATTCACAATAGCTGTCTGGAGTGAGATGCTGTCAAAAAGCCAGCCGGTGTTTTTCCACCAGCTTTTATTGAGCTTTAGTTTCTTTCTGAGTACACATTCCAAAGGTGCTTTTTGCAAAAAGCAACTGAATTTTCTCAGGATTTTTTTCCCCCCCTTTGAAAATCTTTTACTTCTCTTCCAAGCAGCTTCTTCAGTTGCAACGGACTCAGGAGAATGGAAGGATTTCTACTTTATTCAGCCAAAGGTGTTCCCCCCCCCCCAAAAGGCAACTGGGTTTTGTTTTTGCTTGAAGCTGTTTCCCTTCCCCTCCAAGGAGCTTCCTCGGTTCTGAAGAAGCTTCACTTTCAGAATTGAAGAAGCTTCTTGGAGGAGAAGCGAAACGTCTTCAACCAAAAACCAAGGAGGTCCAGGTGCCTTTTGAAAAAAATATCTTTGGGGCAATTATGACCTGGATGGTTGAGAATCTCCCATATAGTGTAGAATTTCCCATCCAATACAAAAGCACTCAGTATATTTACAAAAACAACAGACATGATGATAATGATGATGATGATAATAAAAGCATGAAAGCAAAGATACAAAAATCCACCGACAATCCAAACTGCCGACTTTGCAACAACAACGTCGAAACTGTTTCACATTTAATAGGTGAGGGCAGCAAAATCCCACAAACTTGATTACAAAGCTGGATACGACTGAGTTGCTAAATTAATCCACTGGTCATTATGTAAAAAAAATACAACTTTCCTATATCCAAAAAGTCACGGGAACATAAAGTGGAAAAAGTTATAGAAAACGAGAAGGTGAAGATCTTGTGGGACTTGAGGGATTGATTGTCCAATCTTCTTAAGAACTTCCAGTGTTAGAGCATTCACAACTTCTAGAAGCAAGTCGTTTCACTGATTCATTGTTCTCACTGTCAGGAAATTTCTCCTTAGTTCTAAATTGCTTCTCTTCTTGATTAGTTTCCACCCATTGCTTCTTGTCCTGCCCTCAGGTGCTTTGGAGAATAGCTTGACTCCCTCTTCTTTGGGGCAGCCCCTGAGATATTGGAAGACCTCTATCATATCACCCCTAGTCCTTCTTTTCATCAAACTAGACACACCCAGTTCCTGCAACCGTCCTTCATATGTTTTAGCCTCCAGTCTGCTAATCATCTTTGTTGCTCTTCTCTGCACTCTTTCTAGAGTCTCCACATCTTTCTTACATCGTGACGACCAAAACTGAATGCTGTATTCCAAGTGTGGCCTTACCAAGCATTATAAAGCGGTGTTAACACTTCACATGATTTTGATTTTATCCCTCTGTTTATGCAGCCTAGAAATGTGTTGGGGTTTTTGGTGACTGCAGATCATATTTAAGTCACTGTCCACTAGGACTCCATCCCTCTCACAGTTGCTACTATTGAGTGAAGAACTACCTGTAGTATACCTGTGCATTTGGTTTTTCTTGCCCAAATGTAGAACCTTACTTTTTTCACAGCTGAATTTCATTTTGTTACATAAGCCTGATGACTAGTTTGATGCAGCTGCCGGACTAGGGTGAAATTGCAACAGAGGTGTATGGGATTGCAAGGCAGGTGCTATTTGCTACCTGTGAATGAAACTCAAATTGTGGCAAGCCGAAACCCAAACAGGATAAATGTCCAAGCCGTAGACAATTGCCTGAAGGCAGTTGCAGGAATTTTCATCTTTAAATAAATTCCATTGCTGGCGTTACTGCCAATTCATATAATTTACCTACCGGTTTGCCCCTCACCAAAAATGTGAGGGCGTGCACATGCACCCAGCCATCCATGGATGCGCTTTGCTTGTGTGCATGCCACCCCTCCCCCTCCCCTTCCAGTTACTCCTTGCCTGGCCTGAGAAGATAAGGGTGACGGCAAGGGACGGAGAAGCGGCCAGGGCAGAGACAGCGAGATACAGAGAGAGAGGGGGAGAGAGAGAGATACAGAGAGAGAGGGAGGGAGAGAGGGAGGGAGGGGGAGAGAGAGAGAGATGTCAAAAGAATGTTGTGGTTCCTGGTGTTTTTTAACAACCGGTTCTCTGCCCTAGTGACTGGCTGGGTAGGCATGGCTAGGGGATGGTCATGTGACTGGTGGGAGTGAGAGACATCGAGTTGGCCACGCCCACCCAGGTTTTGTGGCTCCCGGTGTTTTCTTTTCTGTGGGAAACGGGTCCAAATGGCTCTTTGAGTATTTAAGGTTGCAGACCCCTGGCATAGAGCCAGGGCAGGTGGGGGCCGCCCCGTCTGCAATTTCCGAACTGGCTGAATATCACCTCCAGTTGCTGCTAAGAATTCAATGCATCTTTCTGGAACACTGCAGAGGAAGCGTAATCTGTAAATCCAGTGAACAAAGAAGTTAATTTAAAATACTTTGGGGACACTGGCACAGTTCTCTCTAATTGCTCATTACTAGTCAGAACTTGAACCCCCCCCCCCCAAAAAAAAAGGAAAAAGAAATAGATGACATTTCAATTAGAGTTTGAACGTGCAACCCTGAAGGGTAAGGGAGACATTTACGGTTAAGGAGCAAGAAAAATGAAAACTTAAAAAGTGTGGGCTCCTTGTTAATGAACCAGAATCAATGGGTCTAAATGCAACATTCACCACAATAGGTGACGCCGGGTTTTAGAGCTTTCATCCATGGGTCAAGGAAGCCCTTCTCGCCTTTACCACGTCCACTTCCAGACTTCTGCTACCTCAATTAGAAATCGGCAGGAAATCTGAGATCTTGGAAGTAGAATGGCAATTAGAATAAGATGAATTCAATGTAAGAGCTGGTCAAAGCATAAGGCTTTTTCCACCAAGCCTGTTCTGACCCACGACAAACCCTCTGAAGTGAACTCAAAGATTTCTTTATTAGGAGTGCAAAAAGTTTCTCTCTCAACTCAGGCTAACAAGTCTGTCCGGCAGGGAGATGAATAGTTGTCTGCCACATCTATTCATCTCCGCCCACTGCCTTTTATCCCCAGAGCTAGGGTGGGGCTTCGCTAGCAGCGGTGGCTCTTCTATCCCAAGGACTAGCCCATAGATTTCCACTGCTCTCCTCTCCACTGCCTTCTGTGCATCTGTGCATCAGGCACCGGACCCAGCTGTTCCTCCTCTTCCTCATCAGCCACCTCCAGACCTGGGGGCTGTTGAGGGCTGACGGATGGCCCAGGCTTTGCCTCTGTTTCTCTTTTTGCCAGCTCCATTCCCTCTTCCCCCTCGGAGCTCTCAGGTTGCCTTGCTGCTGGCCCTGACTCCAGGAGTGGGTTCTACTTACCTTTACTTACCTTCACCTACTTACCTTTTGTTGGAAGAAATATCCTTCTGGGTTCTGCTCCAAGTGGGGAAAAAGACACTGGAGACATGGAGACTGCTTGGAAAGATGGTTTAATGGTGGACAGGATCACATGGCTTGAGTTCCTGAACAGAAAAGGAAGGGGAGATACAGGGAGTTTTCGGGTTTTATGCTCTCTCTGGCTTTGAACTTCCTGGGGCTCAGAAAGAGTATCCTGATTGGTTGTCAGATTCCCAGGGGGTGGGGGGTCTTAGCTAGCCTTGCTGGCTGATGGTCACATGTGCTTCCCAGGTCACATGTGGTGAGTTTCTGCTGCTATTGTGTAGAGGGCTAATCCTATCTTTGTTGGATCTTTGGCAATTCCTACTATGGCTCTGCCTGAAGGAGGTAGATCTTTGTTATGTAGAATAGACTGGCCCAGGCCTTAATGGCCCATTGACAAAGGGCCGGAGCTGCTTCAAAACATGCTTCTCCATTTCTCATCCAGGGAAATATAATATGCTGCCTCTTTTTAATACTTCCTAAAAATATTTCATTCCTCTAGGAAAGGGGTGAGTGCTAATTTCCTACACTTTAATACCGGTTCACATTGTGCATGAGTAGTTCACTTTTGATGATGTCCTGGTCAGTGGGTGGAGCCTCCTGCCAGTTTTACTACCGGTTCTATAGAACCAGTCTGAACCAGGGGCAACTCACCACTGCCTGATTCCCACACCTCCTCCTCTTCCTCCTCCTCTGATTCAGCTGCTGGAGGGGCCGGTAGCCGATGGGCCACAACTAAGCCAAGAAAGACATTCAGAGTTGCTTCTAAGTAATTTCCTCTCTTGTTCCTCAATCTTACTAAACTAAAACCACTACAAGTAGCCCTTGATTTACAACCACAACGGAGCTGAAAAATTATTTAGTTATTTATTTATTTATTAATTAAGCTTATATGCCACCCTCTCTCTGACAAGGACTCAGGGCAGCTCACAGCAACAAAACAATGCTAAATGTTAAAACTATTAAAATTCCCCTTAAAAAACCCCTTCAGTCCCATCCGGCCTGGTGAAATAACCATGTCTTAAGGTCATGGCGGAAGGAGCGCAGGTCAGGGGCAACCCGGAGTTCCAGGGGGAGTTGATTCATAAAGTGGGTGCGCCCACAGAGAAAGCCCGTTCTCTAGGAGTCACCAGTCGACACCGCCTGGCCGACGGCACTCCAAGAAGGCCCTCCCTGTGGGAACGCACCAGGCGATGAGGAGCTGTCACTGGCCGCAGATGGTCCGTCAGGTACCCCGGGCCTAAGCCAAGTAGGGCTTTATAGGTGATAACCAGCACCTTGAATCTCACCCGGAGGGCAACCGGTAGCCAATGCAGGTCGCGCAGGAGGGGTGTAATATTAGAGTGTCGGGACACTCCCATCACAACCTGCACGGCTGAAGCCTCCGAGTGGTCTTCTAAGTGCTACACTTCTATGCTGCTAAGTAAAACATTTGTTAAGTGAATTTAGCTCCATTTTAAGTCCTTTCCTGCCACCGTCGTTGAGTGGATCATTGCAGTTGTTAAATTGGTAAGACAGTTCTTAAGTGAATCTGGCTTCCTCATTGACTTTGCTTATCACAAAAGGGGAATCACCAAACTCCGTGTCAGAGCGGCAATCAGCCCCGCTACCTTGCGTGGGGGTAATTGCCCTCATTTTGAGTTGGATCGTGACCTTCTCCTTGTGTATACTTTGATCAATAAAACCGGAATACATCTTCTAATTAAACTCATATAAGAAAATAAAGACATCTCACTATCTAAATTAGATTACATGTTGGCAAAGAATCCCCAGCCTGACCTTAGCTGGCTGGAGAACAAAGGAAAGTTTTTCAGAAGAAGAGAAGAATGCAAGACAGTAGATGCTGATAAGAAATTTGGCAAACTACGGTAAGTCTGACAGTTCAGAAATAATAGCTCTGCTGGTAAATATAAAAACGCAGTGACACTCTGGGACACTGTAACCATCATAAATATGAGACATTTACCAAGCACGTGTATTTTGTTCACATGGGGATGCCGCAACGGTCGTAACTGTGAAAAATGGTCATATGCCACTTTTTTTTCAGTGCTGCAGCAGCTTCGAATGGTCACTAAGTGAAGTGTCGTAACTCGAGGACTACTTGTAAAGAGCAGAAGGGCTTCTGGTTGTGTGTGTTGTACAGCAGCCCAAAATGACAAAGAGTCTGAGATTAGGTATTCCTCAATTTGCGACCAGGATTGAGCCGAAAATTTCTGTCGTTAACTGAGGCAGTTGCGAAGGGAATTTTGTTCCATTTTATGACCTTTCTTGCCACCGTGGTTAAGTGAATCACGGCGGTTGTAAAGTTAGGAACATGGTCGTTAAACGAGTCTGCCGTCCCCATGGAGTGTGCATGTCAGAAGGTCGCAAAAGAGGACACTGCGACCATCGTAAATATGAACCAGTTGCCGAGCGCCTGAATTTTGATTGTGTTGGAAGTGAGAAATGCAGATTTGAACGCGGTACCTATTATCATCAATGGTGGAAGCATCCAGAAGCAATTAAATTTTGGGGAAAAATTTTAAAAAATGGCTGAAAAGAAATCCTAAACCAGGAGTTTGAACTGCGTCCAGAGACATGCTTGCTTAGCTCCAAACCAGAAAATGTAAAAAAAGATTCGTGGTACCTCATACTACATATCATCACTGCAGCAAGAATAACATTTGCTCAATTCTGGAAAGATTAAAAATATCCCACCTGATGAAGCAATAATAAAGAAGATTTTGGTTTGTGCGGAAGCAGATAGATTAACTGAAAAACTGAAAGATAGAGACCAAACGCAAACATGTTTATCTTGGGAAAAATGGTATATTTGGCTATCGAAAAGAACATCGAAACTAAATTAGAAGATTAGAAATAGACATTCTATCTACTGAGAATATTTTATTATATACTTAAAGTGAGGTTGGATAGACCTGATTGATTCAAAAATTCAAAAAAAGGTCGTTTTGTCTCCTCCGGAATGTAGTGTGAATTTACTGTATAGGTTTGTACTAAATATTTGATTACGGAGGTATTCTTTATATGTATTTATGTTCTTTATTCTGTTGTCTTGTTTTGTTATTTGTTTGATGTGTTGTTGTCTTTTTTAAAACTATAAATGTAAATAAAGATTATTTTTTTAAAAAAGAAGAAGAAATGGCCATAAATCACTTTTTTCAGTCTGTTTTAACCAGAGGTGGGTTTCAGCAGATTCTGACCATTTCTGGAGAACTGGTAGCGGAAATATTGAGTAGTTCGGAGAACCGGTAGTAAAAATTCTGACTGGCCCCGCCCCCATCTATACTCTGCCTCCCGAGTCCCAGCTGATTGGGAGGAAATGGGGATTTTGCAGTAACCTTCCCCTGGAGTGGGGAGGGAATGGAAATTTTAAAGTATCCTTCCCCTGCCACACCCACCAAGCCACACCCACCAAGCCATGCCACACCCACCAAGCCACTCCCACCAAGCCATGCCACTCCCACCAAGCCACGCCCACAGAACTGGTATAAAAAATTTTGAATCCCACCACTGCTTCTAACAGTCACTAAACGAATGCTTGTAAGTCAAGGAGTACCTATCGTTAGTTCATTGGGGAAAAGCGCAGCAGAATCTTCTGGAGTGGCAAGCAGAATAATTGGATCGAGCATCTGAAAGTGACTTTTTCTCCCTTTATTTATTAAAGCATATTTATTAAAGCATATTAGCTCAATTCACAGGCTCGGCATTCACCCGGGGATTAGAAATGCCGAGATTAAACTGCGCTACAAACTAATTACAGCCAATGCTCTATAGATATTTTGGGGGCACTTTTGAGATTCCGTTCTCGATGACAATTTTGTTTGTCGGTCACACGGATGGATGAAACAGCTGCCGGCTGAGTAAAAGAAAATATGCTTTGAAGGTTGATCTCACTGATTAACGTATTCGCGTTGCCATGGTATAGAAACCCTTGGCGTCTTCTCTCGAAATTGGCAATAGTCTTTTTTCTGAGAGAAAGAGAGAGAGAGGGAGGGAAGGAGGGGGAGAGAAAGAGAGAGAGAGAGAGGGAGGAGAGAGATACAAGTCGCCAGCAAAAACAACGTAAATTCCAGGGGTGAAATCCAGCAGGTTCTGACAGGTTCTGGAGAACCGGTAGCGGACATTTTGAGTAGTTTGGAGAACCCGCAAATACCACCTCTGGCTTGCCCCAGAGTGGGGTGGGAATGGGGATTTTGCAGTATCCTTCCCCCTGGAGTGGGGAGAGAATGGAGATTTTGCAGTATCCTTCCCCTGGAGTGGGGAAGGAATGGGGATTTTGCAGTATCCTTCCCCTGGAGTGGGGATTTTGCAATATCCTTCCCCAGGAGAAGGGAGGGAATGGGGATTTTGCAGTATCCATCCTCTGGAGTGGGGAGGGAATGGAGATTTTGCAGTATCCTTCCCCTGGAGTGGGGAAGGAATGGGGATTTTTCAGTATCCTTCCCCCGGAGTGGGGATTTTGCAATATCCTTCCCCAGTAGAAGGGAGGGAAAGGGGATTTTGCAGTATCCTTTCCCTGCCAAGCTCACCAAGCCACGCCCACCAAACCACACTACACCTACCAAGCCACGCCCACAGAACCGATAGTAAACAAAATTGAATTTTACCACTGGGAAATTCCTATTTTTATGTGACCGGAGGGTGTCTTTTTTTTTTTCTTCTAACCTAGGAAATGCTGAAGGACGAGGTGCGCACATTAACCTACCGAAATTCCATGTATCATAATAAACATGTGTTTAAGGAGAAGATTGTGCTGGATGTCGGGAGCGGCACAGGCATCCTTTCCATGTTCGCTGCCAAGGCGGGAGCCAAGAAAGTCTATGGGGTAAGGAGAACGGACGCTAGCCATCGTTTCGCTTTGGCAGCAATGTTTTTTTTCTTTCTCTCTCTCTCTGTTTGCCAGCTGGACTCCCAAACATCTGGCACTAGGGAGGTCATCTGGGAAGTGTCCTAACCTGATAGGGAGGTCTTCCTTCCTCCAAGAACCTCACAGTCCTTCTCCACCACCACCAACATTCCACAAACTCCACTCTCTTCCAGCACTGATTATGTTACCCAGAAACACCTGCAAGAAAATAACCAAATTCAGGGAGCACCCAAGGACCCCTCATTTCAACCCTGAGCTACAAATATTCCCCATTCTCAATTGGCTTCTGTAGTATGAATGCCGTAGACATGATGTTTCTTCCTTTCAGCAAAGCACTTGATCAAGGAGCCCACACTATTCTGATGATCAAGCTAGCTAACTGTAGATTAAATGGGAGGATAATTGAATGGACACCTGTCTGGCTAGCTAGACAATCCTTTTTCAGCGAGCGTTCATCAAGGACTCCTCTTCAGCCTGGAGTGAAATATTAATTGGAGCGCTCCAAGATTTGATCTTTCATCCTTTTTATTAATGATCTGCAGGAGGGAGAAATGACTGGCTTCATGAATAAGTAGAGACTTCCTTCGGCACAAAGTGGCCTTAGCCGCTTCAGTACAGGTAGTCCTAAACTTAGAACAGTTGTGAACTTCAACTCCCAGAATGCACTAGCCATCATATCTGGCTTGGGAATTCTGGGAGTTGAAGTCCACACATCTTAAAGTCGCCAGGGTTGAGAGTGCCATTGGACGACCGTAATTGGAATAAAGCCTGTTTTTTTCTGCTCACATTTGTTGCCATGCTTTCTTTGATTTCATTCAGGGGTCTCCAAACTCAACAACTTATAGCAGTGATTATATTATTATTATTATTATTATTATTATTATTATTATTATTTAATTTGTAGTGAGATTCACAGCTTTTGAGGCTGGTTAATAGCTCAGCAGCTCGAGTCCTAACCAAGGACCTAGGAACTGTTAAGGTATCGTCAGAGGATGTAAGCTGTTCCGAGCAAGGTGGTTTTTTGTAGAGTCAAAATGTTCAAGTCCGGTAAATTTAGAATTTCTAAATAGCGGGGTAGCCCTTTGGGTATTGCTCCAAGGGCTCCAATTACAATCGGGACAACACACAATTTCTTTTTCCCCAGTCGATCAACTTCGATTTGCAAGTCCCGGTACTTTGTGATTTTTTTTAAATTATTATTATTATTATTATTATTATTATTATTATTATTATTATTATTATTATTATTTAAATTTAAATACTGCCCTACTCCCTAAGGACTCAGGGTGGTGAATAGCCAAAAAGATAAAAATACATATAATACAAATGTTAAAAAACTATTTAAAATATATTAAATATTAAATACTTTGGCCCAAAAAACAGATTAAAACCCCCAATTTAGACAAATTTAAAAATTAAAAACAATATAAAAGAGAAGTTAAGCCAGGCCGACTTGCTGGAATAAGAAAGTTTTGAGGGCCCAGCGGAAAGCGCACAGATCTGGGATCTTCCGTATCTCCGGGGGGAGCTCGTTCCAGATGGCAGGTGCCCCCACAGAGAAGGCTCTCCCCCTGGGGGCCGCCAGTGAAACTGTTTGACCGACAGCAAACAGGGATGGCTAACCTTTTTGCCGTTGTGTGCCAAAAATGTGGGGAGCATGGGGGGATTGCACGCACGCGTGCCCACACGCAATGCCCCCCTGCCCCTCCCCCTTGCATGTGTGTGCGAGCCCCCGTGCTTCCCCCACTTTTGGCACGTGATGGCACTGTGGGCCTGGTAGGCCTGTTTTCGCCCTCCCCAGGCTCCAGAGGCTTTCTTGGAGCTTGGGGAGAGCAAAAATGGCCTTCCTCACCGTCCCAGAGGCCGAAAATGGCCCGTTTCCCAACTTCCGGTGGGCCCGGAAGGCCCAAAAATAATCTGACTACTGCGCGCATGCACGCTGGAGCTGAGCTAGGGCAACACTCGCGTGTCCACAGATATGGCTCCACGTGGCACCTGTGGCACATGTGCCATAGGTTCACCATCACCAATTTAGAGACTCGTGGCCTTCATTTCTTAGAATGTTGGCTGAGGAATTCTGGGAGTTGAATTCCACCAGTCTTAAAGTTGCCAAGTTTGGGGAGAAACTATGCTAGACAGCAACATGAGGTGTGAAGGACATCTAGAAACTTTGCCTTGGTAGAAGAGCAGCCTCTATGGAATAAATTTATTTATTTATTTATTTATTTATTTATTTATTTATTTATTTATTTATTTATTTATTTATTCATTCATTCATTCATTCATTCATTCATTCATTCATTTATTTATTTATTTATTTATTTATTTATTTATTTATTGGTTCGATTTATATGCCGCCTTCTCCGGAATATATATATATATATATATATATATATATATATATATATATATATATATATATATATATATATATATTATTTATTTATTTATTTATTTATTTATTTATTTATTTATTTATTTATTTATTTATTTATTTATTTATTTATTTATTTATTTATTTATTTATTGGTTCGATTTATATGCCGCCTTCTCCGGAGACTCAGGGCGGCTTACAATGCGTTAAGCAATAGCCTTCATACTTTTGACGTCTACATATACAATTTGATTCATCTAACATACTCAGTGTTGGGCTTCCTTCCCCCCCCCCCCCCCCATCTTCTTTTCTATCTTGCAGATTGAATGCTCCAGTATATCTGACTATTCTGAAAAGATTATCAAATCCAACCACTTGGATCACAGTAAGACATATCGATGAAGATCGGTTCCATCTGCTGTTTCCATTTGCCTTATTTTCAGTGTCTTAATTGATGCTTTGTAGATGGGTTTTTTACGGTATTTATGATGTAAAGACTTATACTTTTATGTCAATGCAAACGTTAAATTTTGTAGATGCTGGTTTTTTTTTACGGAAATTATTTCAATAAAAGGAATTTAATTATTAAAATTATCTGCCTTTCAGTTAGATTAAAGCGGTCTACAGGTAGGTAACTTTAATAAATAAATGACTTAACTTTTTCCTATGATTACTTAGCTTTTCCTGTGATTATTTAACTTTTCCTAGGAATAAAAGTCTGCAGAAGTTTTGTGGCTCCTGGTATTTAAAGAATCCCTCTGGATTTGGGGCTTTACTTTAATCACTCTGACCTTATCTTTCTTCTTAGTTTCACTAGTAGAAGTTAATGAACTTGGAATGAAGTCTATAAATCCCCCTCCAATTATTTCTCCCATGATCAAAATCTCTGAAAAGGAACATTTGATTCTGTTTTTAATAGCCACGATAAACCTACCTCCTCCAAAAGCCAATTCAGTTAGCTGCCTTTCTTACCACCGGTATCAATGAATTGCCTAAATTAGTTTTGCAGCTGTAGTTGCTTTCCATGTTCCTTATGCGTAGCTATTCCATTTGATTATTTTTTACCAGCGCAGCTCAGACAAAAATAGGAAGGCCGATCAGACATTTTTCCATTTTTTCTTAAGTTTGCTTTTAACATTTTTTACAACATTTTCAAAACATTTACTTGGTACTTATCCGAAGTGTTAAAACATCTCTCCATGTGTGCATTTGATTTGTGTTTGTATGTGTCTCTGTTAAGCTTCATTATGTTCTTTTCGATCCATTTCTGTAGCTTATCAACATCATTTGAATTACCAGTACGTTACTTTCTTCTAGAATATTAGCTGTCCCACTCTATGGTGTCGTTTGCTATTTTGATAAGCATACCCTCCATCTCTCCATCTCAATCATTTATAAAAGTGTTGAAGAACTATGGAGCAGAGGTGGGTTTCAGCAGGTTCTGACCAGTTCTGGAGAACCAGTAGCAGAATTTTTGAGTAGTTCGGAGAACCGAATTTTTGAGTAGTTCGGAGCACCTCTGACTGCCCCTGCCCCCATCTATTCTCTGCTTCCCATGTCCCAGCTGATCGGGAGGAAATGGGATTTTTGCAATAACCTTCCTCTGGATTGGGGAGGAAATGGAGATTTTACAGTATCCTTTCCCTGCCACGCCCACCAAGCCACACCCACAGAACCGGTAGTAAAGAATTTTGAAACCCACCACTGCTGTGGACCCAAAACTAATTCATGCTCCACCCCACTTGGTATCTTTCTTCAGGCTGATGAGGAACCATTGATGAGAATTCTTTGAGGACAATTTGCAAGCCAGCTATGTACCTCTCCAGATCAGACCTAACTCCCTTCATAATCAGCATGTAATGGGGCACTTTGTCAAATGCTTTGCTGAAGTCAATATATATATTTCTCTGTGGCTTTTCTAGTCTTAATCGCTTATTAGCTACCGGTTTGACCATACTCTAACCTGATTTTGAAGCATTCGTTAAGAATGTATCCTGTCTGAACTCATGCCAGTTTGTCAGGACTAATTATTTGAAAAAACAAGAAGAACAAATACTTTCAGTTTAATTTAGCTTGATCCTCATTTTACACCTCAGGATTCCATAATACATTAAAGGGTATTCAGTTATAGAACTATATAGCTTCTGGCACATGCACACACACACCCTCCCCAACACACACCTCCTGTAAGTGTGATACAGAACAGTTGATGACCTTGTGATGCTTCTGATTCCTCCAATATGTCTTCAGTGCTGTCCCTAAATAATGCAGAATGTCACTGACAGGAGAGTTGAGAGTTATGCTGACCACAGCCCGTCTATTACGAAAGCTAATTGATTATAAAGATAAGTGAAATGTCAGGGTTCTGACGGATGCCCTAATTAAATCATGAGTCTCGAGCCAAGCTTCAAAAGAAATCCAATTATTTATTAGGAACTTCATGTCGGCATGTTCCCAAGTGCAGCCAGCTCTGACCCTACATAATTTACGCTCCAATTATGACCCTGTTTCCCCCCTCCCATCATCAATCACATTCGCCAATCGAGCAATTTCGCGGGTTGTAGAGCTCACTCCCCTTGGCTGCTGTAGGTAACCCTGGGATACAGCCTTGAGAGAGATAAGCATGGAATGTGCATCTGCCTTTGACTGCTGTGCCATTTTGCCAGTTTTCCATCCCCCCTGGCCTATGGCAAACTCAATGCTTTGCAAGTTGACAGGAAGGTTACGTATTGATTTATTTGCATTCCACCTTTTTTTTTCCCCCTTGGATAAATATTTGACGCAGTTAGCAAAATATTTTAAAGCAATAACAGAATAGGAAGCTTTTTTTTTTAAAGCCCTACACAATTAACACTGAGATTGGCACAGATACCTAAAAATGTTGTGAAAAAAAGGTGCGTTTGCAGATTTTTCTAAGCATCCAGAAGTGTGGGACAATGCAACTTCTCAGAAAGGGGTGTGTGTGTGTGAGCAGAAGCACAGGGCTGGATTGGGGGGCCTTTTCCATAATGCTCTTTCCTCGGCCTCCATATCTTAGTGGATGAGAGGTTCATTTGATGATCAGGCCCTGTGGTGTTCAAAGCTTTAGAGTTGAATAGTTATACTTATGCCTTAAATCAGAGGCCCCCACCAATCTTTGGGGCACCAGAGAAGTTTCTCTGTGGACCGGAGTGGGCGTGGTTTCACATGCTGCCTGTATCCAATGGATCAAAATGTGCCCAAGAATCAACTGGCAGCTGTACAAATTTGGTATGTTGAGATCAGTGGTGGGTTTCAAATTTTTTTACTACAGGTCCTGTGGGTGTGGCTTGGTGGCTGTGGCTTGGTGGGCGTGGCAGAGGAAGGATACTATAAAATGTCCATTCCCATCCCAATCCAGGGGAAGGATACTGCAAAATCCCCATTTCCTCCCGATCAGCTGGGACTTGGGAGGCAGAGAATAGATGGGGGCAGGGCCAGTCAGAATTTTTACTACCGGTTCTCCGAACTACTCAAAATTTCCACTACTGGTTCTCCAGAACTGGTCAGAACCTGTTGAAACCCACCTGTGGTTGAGATGCCTCTACCCCGCACTGTTCAGCAGCCAAGGGGCCACATTTTGCAAGAACTATTACCTTCCAAAGACTTTCAAGAGTAGCCCCATCTGGAGCATATTGCAGCAGTCAAGAAGGGATATACAGTCGTGGCCAAAATTGTGGAAGCCTTTTGGGGAAAAGTGTATTTTCTACAACTAGTTAATTACACCACTTTGGAGTAGTACCATAACATTATATATCAATGGAAAGATAATTTAATCAAGAATGTAATGCAAGAACTTTTATGAAGGATTTGCTTTTAGAGTAGCAGTTACAATATAAAGAAGAAAAGTAAAACACGTAGAAAAAACGAGATATATAGAAATGATCAGCACAGAAAAAAAGAGATAGACAAAAATGATCCCCATGTCAGTGAATACTTAGTTGGGTAACCTTTAGCATGAATGATGGCTTTGCAATGTCTTCCCATTGAGTGAACCAAGTCTTTTAGTTCTGCAGCTGTTATAATATGAAACCAAGATTGAATGATGGCTTCTGTTAACTGGGTTTTATTGCTGGGTCACTTCTGACTAACAAGTTTCTTTAGTCGGCTCCATAGATTTTCCATTGGGTGAAGATTTGGGCTATTCCCAGGCCATTCCAGCAGCGGAATATGATTATCCTGCAGCTCCAAGAAAAAAAAAAAAAGTGGTGTTATTAGCCATCAGACCTCAAAAATACACTTTTCCCAAAAGGTTTCCACAATTGTGGCCAATACTGATTCAATTTTGAATTCCTTGCTCTTCCTTGTAGTGCTTCCATTTTCTCGGAATCTTTCTTAAAGCTCTGGAGTCCACTGTAATTGGCACAGCCATGGGTAGCTGATCTCTACCCCAACCAGTTCAGGAAGGTTTGCTGCTGGTGCAAAGTTCAGAAGTACTTCACACCAGAGCCCTCACTTGAAAACTCAGCAAGAGGTGAGGATTATACAACACTCTATGGGAGTGAATCTTTTCTTGAAGGGAGTGAACCCCGTGCCAGACAGGCTGGACCTCTGTGTTCAAATCCAGCTTGGTCAATATCACCTTTGTCTTGCCTGTATTTAATTTCAGCTGCTCTTCCTCATTCAATATGTGACAGACGTTCTAAAATAGCTATTATTTCTGGACCTGAATGACAGGAGGAAGTAGAATTGGGTACCATCAACATACTGATGACTCCCACCCTCTGCAAACCCAGATGGCTTCCTACACTGCTTTCATTAGAAAGAATAGGCTAGGCTAGGAAAGGAAAGGAAAGGATAGGATAGGATGGGATGGGATGGGATGGGATGGGATGGGAAGGGAAGGGAAGGGAAGGGAAGGGAAGGGAAGGGAAGGGAAGGGAAGGAAGGGAAGGGAAGGGAAGGGAAGGGAAGGGAAGGGAAGGGAAGGGATGGGAAGGGAAGGGAAGGGAAGGGAAAGAAAGGAAAGGAAAGGAAAGGAAAGGAAAGGAAAGGAAAGGAAAGGAAAGGAAAGGAAAGGAAAGGAAAGGAAAGGAAAGGAAAGGAAGGCAAGGCAAGGCAAGGCAAGGGAAAGGGAAAGGGAAAGGGAAGGGAAGGGAAGGGAAGGGAAGGAAAGGGAAGGAAAGGAAGGGAAATGACAATAAAAGAATAGGATAGAATAGGATAGAATAGAATAGAATAGAATAGAATAGAATAGAATAGAATAGAATAGAATAGAATAGAATAGAATAGAATAGAATAGAATAACAGAGTTGGAAGGGACCTGGGAGGTCTTCTAGTCCAACCCCCTACCTAGGCAGGAAACCCTATACCATTTCAGGCAAGTGGTTATCCAATCTCCTCTTAAAAACCTTCCAGTGTTGGAGCATTCACAACTTCTGGCAGCAAGTTGTTCTACTAGTTAATTGTTCTATCCGTCAGGAAATTTCTCCTTAGTTCTCAGTTGCTTCTCTCCTGGATTAATTTCTATCCATTGCTTCTTGTCCTGCCTTCAAGTTCACAAAATAGCTCTCGCGAGGCTGAAGCATCTTTATTTCCAGCCATACCAGCGCCAACCTTCACATCAAGGCCATTCAATCTGTCTTCATAGGATTCAATTTTGAATTCCTTGCTCTTCCTTGTAGTGCTTCCATTTTCTCGGAATCTTTCTTAAAGCTCTGGAGTCCACTGTAATTGGCACAGTAATTCATAAACATTTTCCATACTTACCACCACTGCAGCATCCCCATGGTCACGTGAATTCAGCCGCTTCGGCCAACCGACTCATATTTACGACGGTCGCAAGTGATCCCCTTCTGACACCTTCTGACAAGCAAGGTCAATGGGGAAGCCATATTCACTTAACCACCAGGTTTCTACTGCTTCACTTAAAAGGTCGTAAAACGGGACAAAATGCACTTAACCACTATCCCCCTTTAGCCACAGAAATTTGGGGCTAAATTGTGCCTGTAAATTCAAGCCTACCTGTAATTTATGCTTATTACTAAGAGCTTATCCCACAGCTTATAACAAGTGAACACCGTTTAAAAATAGAGCTAATAGTTTAATGACTAAATCTGTAGCGGTTAGGTTGCGTCTTAAAATTGTCAGAGAACAAAACTGATGGATTGATTGAAGGAATAGAGTTGAACGATTAGTTCCTGTAATTTGGAAATTGTAAGGCAAGCATAAAATTGAGTCTGTCTCTCCCCTCCTCCCCCCCAGTCATATCACACATCAGTTTCCCAAGTACAATTACCAAGCAAGGGATCTTCTTTCATCTACCTATTTAGTTTCCTAAGCAAAGACTTTCACGCTCATTTGTTAAATTTCATTCGATTACTCCATATTATTATGGATTATTAGCCCATATCTCTATAGCAATAGCAATAGCACTTAGACTTATATACCGCTTCACAGTGCTTTACGGCCCTCTCTAAGCGGTTTATAGAGTCAGCTCTATTGCCCCCAAACAATCTGGGTCAGTGGTGAAATTTAAAATTTGTTACTACCGGTTCTGTGGGCGTGGCTTGGTGTGTGTATGGGGTAATGTGACTGGGTGGGCGTGGCCAATTTTTTTTTTATTTTTAAAAGCATTTTTTCTACAACCTCTTCAGTGAAGAGGTTGGAAAAAAATGCTTTCAAAAGGCTCTGACGATCCCAGCTGAGTTGCCTGATCGGCAGAGGCTTTTTTTTCCTTTTAAATGGCTCTGACGATCCCAGCTGAGTTGCCTGATCAGCAGAGGCTTTTTTTTCTTTTAAAAGCCTCTGACGATCCCAGCTGAATTGCCTGATCAGCAGAGGCTTTTTTTCTTTTAAATGCCTCTGACGATCCCAGCTGAGCCCCCACGATCATCAGATGCTTTTTTTTTTTACTTTTAAAAGCATTTTTTCGGCCAAAGAGGTTGTAGAAAAAATGCTTTTAAAAGTAAAAAAAAAAAAAAAGCCTCTGATGATTGTGCAGCTCAGCTGGGCATGGGAGGGGGGGGGCAGGGATTTTTGCTACCGGTTCTCCGAACCATCTGCCACCATCGCTACCGGATCGGGCAATCCGGTCCGAACCGGGAGCATTTCATCCCTGATCTGGGTCCTCATTTTACCGACCTCGGACGGAAGGCTGCGTCAACCTTGAGCCAATCGGGATCAAACTGCTGGCAGTGGGCAGAATTAACCTGCAATACTGCATTCTAACCACTGTGCCACCATTGTAGAGATAGCACTTAGACTTATATACCGCTTCACAGTGCTTTACAGCCCTGTCTAAGCGGTTTACAGAATCAGCCTATTGCCCCCAAACAATCTGGGTCCTCATTTTACCAACCTTGGAAAGACAGTAGGCTGAGTCAACCTTGTCAGCCTTGTAAGATTCGAACTGCCGAACTTCTGGCAGCCATCCTGCAATCTAACCACCATGCCTCCTATCTAATCAAGGCCGTTCTGAATTTTATTTAACTTCTAGCATGTGAGTTATCCTAGTCAATTTTAAATCATCTTTACATTTGATATGCATTCATTCCATCTCTTCCTTCAAAGCATTAATGAATATACTGAAGTAGGAGGACTTAAAGGAAGGATTCCTGGAGTACTTACTTAATTTTTTTCTTCTTTTTATGACCCTGTAAATCCCTTTTTATTGGGGTGTAGTCAGGGTGACTGAATACAGCTGAGCATTTACTAGCCGGATGCCCTTTCTGATGCTTATGCAGAGTTTGCAGTAGAAATTTTCTTCTTGCACTCTGATAGGGAAACATCTGTTGCTGCCTAGGATTGAACTCTCAACCTTCTGAGTGAGAGGTGAGTGTCTTCATCTCTAGGCCATCACGCCATTCTGGCATACCTATTGGTACCTCTACCTAATTTCATGAGGAAGTACAGATGATAATTTTACAGATAACCAATATTTCTGATGATCAGCTGTGCTGCATGATTTATATTAGCTAGAAAGCAGGAAAGCCTCGCTGTTCTACTTACCTTAGGAAAAGCTTCTTAATCTTCCTTTTTTAGCCCTGCATGGTAGCACCTGAAGCGTGCATGCACACGAAGTGTGTGTTTGGCATGCGCACACAAAGCAAACCAGTAGCAAAAGCGAACCGGTAGACAACTTCAGCGCATTTCACCCCTGATGCATACCCGTCCAATCCACATTAATCCACTTGCGAATCAGTAGGCTTGAGGCATTTTAAGAAATGCTTTGCAAAAGTCAAGATATAGCATATGTTACAGCATTCCCACAATCTACTATGGAAGTTACCCATTCTACAGATACGTTAATTGCTTAGAATCAATTGAATATAGCAGGATATAAATGTTAGTAAGTAAATAAATGATCTGGCAAATCGATTCTGGACAGATAGATGTAATTCCTAGTCACTGTTTTCAAGGTGCGTGAGAACCATATCTTCACCATCTGTGGAGGAATCTTCCAGGAATCGACGTTAATCTGATGGGTATCTTGGCTTACTCAATCTTCCTTTTTTCCTCTTTTTGAGAAATAGTGATCTGGCATTTCATTTCAGCAGGATTTCTCCAAGATCATCATCATCATCATCATCATCATCATTATCACCATCCTCTTTTAATGACCCCATAATCCCTTGCGGGATGGAGTCTGAGCAACTGAATGGAGCTGAGTATTTATTGGCCGGATGTCCTTCCTGTCACCAATGCGGAGTTTTTCCTCCCAGCAGATATATTCTCATTGTGCCCAGAGAGAGAAATATCTACCTCTACCTCACAGCCTCCTGATTGTGAGGTGAGAGTTCCACCTCTAGACCACCGGACCACTCGAGGATTTCGCCAAGATAATACATAAGAATTCAGCCCAACTATCACCTGCTTCCTTCAATTCCTCAGGATGACTTTCCTGTGATTCTGTGGCACTTTAAACATAATCAGACAAAAGAGGTATTCGCCGCGTTGCATTTCTGTCCAACTTAAGGCTCAAATCCTATCTCTCCATCCTGCTTCTTCCGTTTCCTAGCGGAACACATAGATTTTGTTGGAAAAGGGTGAACCCAATAGGAGTTGAGTAGCCTTCATTTACCTTCCCTAACGGTTCGCAAATGTGAGCACCTGCACGGACGTGTGTGCTTTGCTCGCACACGCCTCCTCTGCACATGTGCACGGCCTTCCGCGCATGCGCAGTGCTCGCGCATTACATCCAGGCGGTTGGGCGGAGCCTCCCACAGTCGCTACTACCGGTTCGCCTGATCTGGACCGAACCGGCTGAATCCCAGTACCGAGTAGCTCTTTCTTGGTTAATTCAGCATTCTTCCTTCTTCACCGAGTGTCCAATATACTGACTCTTAGCTTTTCCCTTTATTTTGAACATATCTGTTCAAGCAAATAGGCTGACTCTGATTCTGGGTTTATTATTTATCATTAATTAGTTATTTGATTTAAAGTGCGATTTTATTGTACATGTTTCTTAATTTGTGTTCGCCGCCCTGAGTCCTTCGGGAGAAGGGCGGCATATAAATACATATAATAATAACAATAATAATAACAACAACAACAACAATATCTAAATAAGTCTTTTAAAAAAAATAATACTCAGCATCCTTTGCTATCCTCAGCACCTTCTGCATTTCTCTTTCCTGTCACCATTTCAACAATTCTGTGCTACGTCTCTGTAACATTTTCCTTTCCGACCTGGTCTAGTTTCCATTTCATACATATGTCCTTTTTTTTTTTTTTTAAAAAAAAAATTGGATTCTCCCTAAGCTTTTTGCATAGCTGCGTATGCCACTTTTGCTGCTTTTCAACTTTTTTTCCTCATGATTTTTTTTTCCTTATTTCCACTGTGCTTCTCAAAGGTCCCTTTTTTTAAAAAAAAGAAATCTCACACATCTCAGACTCCCCCCCCTCCTATTTTTTTTCTTTCCTTGATGTTCCCCATCGCGTGTCCGAGCTTATTAAGAGCCACTTAAATGCTATTTCCATCGGCGCCATTTCCTGAAAAGGTTGTGTTGTGAGGTTTTTTTTTTATAGTCTATTATCTCCTCGACAATTTAAAATTGGTTATGGTGAGGGCTGTCAGAAGTTCACCATCAAAGAGTAAATTGCTGCCAGCATGATTTAATCCACTAAAACCTTCTGTATCACCTTGAAAAGATAGCCTCATCCCCCTGGTTGATAATCATTACCATTAAGATCGCGTACTGTTGCTTAAAAATTCTCCATCTAATAAAAAAAACCCCGAGTCCTATGAAGACAGTGACATGAACTACCGTATTTTTTGGAGTATAAGACACACTTTCACCCCCTAAAAGTGGGTGAAAATTTCGGTGCATCTTATAGACCAAATACAGGCCCGTTTTTGGGCTCCCAAATCCTCCACGCATCACATTTTCGCCCTCCCTGGCAGCAGAAACACCTGGCAATGCTCCGCATGGCCCGTTTTTACCAAAAACTGGTCCATTTTTGGGCTCCCGAACCATCCACGCATCATGTTTTTGCCCTCCCCGGCCCCCAGAAGTGCTTTGTAGTGCTCCACAGGGCCCGTTTTTACCAAAAACAGGCCCATTTTGGGCTCCTGAACCCTCTGTGAGTCACATTTTCGCCCCCCTCCTCAGTCCCCAGAAGCACTCTGTAGGCCAAAAATGGGTGTGTTTTTGGCAAAAACAGGACGTGTGGAGGGTTCGGGAGGCCTGCAAAGTGATTCTGGCGGCCGGGGAGGGTGAAAAAGCGACGTGCGGAGGCCAAAAGGTATTTTTTTTTCTTGTTTTCTTCCTCTAAAACTAGGTGCATCTTATAGTCCGGTGCGTCTTATGGTCTGAAAAACACGGTAATTCTTCTCTCCTAGCCACTCCTGTTTCTCCACTCCTGTTAATAAGGAAGATAAGCCTCCAAATATATTATTTTATTGCAAAAAAGGATTTGGTCTTACTAAAAGATGGAGAATGAAATAAAGTGGAAAATAGCCTCCTTACACTCATTTCATGAAGGGTAACACAGGGAGTTTCTTATTTCTACTAGGAAATTTTTTTATAGGAAATTGGAAAAGGTTTAAAATCATCATCATTTAACGACCCCATAATCCCTTGCAGGGTGGAGTCTGGGCAATTGAATGGAGCTAGCAGAATGTTTTAATGGCCAGATGCCCTTCCTGTCACCGATACAGAGTTTTGTTCAGCAGATATATTCTCAGTGTACCCAGAGAGAAAAGGTTTAAAATAATAACTGTATATTCATGTAACTATGGTTAGTCCTTGACTTAACACCTACAATTGGAACCAGAACTTCCAAGGCCATTGTTAAGAGAGTCACGGCTGAACGGCTGAATTTTTGACCCTGTTTCCATGATTGTGAGGCAAATCATGGGAGTTGTTAAGTGAATCATGAAGTTGTTAAGCAAATCCGGATTTCTCCAGTGACTTTGCTTGTTGGGAATTCCCTAGGAAGGTCACAAATGGTGATCACATGACCTCAGGAGATGCTGCAGCCATTGTAAATACACTCTGGTTGCCAAGCAACCAAATTTTGATCAAGAGACTGTGGGGATGCTGCAATGGGCGTAAGAATGAGGATCAGTAACTTTTTTTGAATGGCTGTTGTAACTTTAAATGGTTATAAGTCGAGGACTAGCTGTATTCTGACTGTTGGGCGTATTCAGGTAATCCTCGACTTACAACAGTTTGTTTAGTGACCATCCGAAGTTACAACGGCACTGAAAAAAAGGACTTACCACAGTTTTTCACACTTATGACCAGCATCCCCGTGGTCATATGATCTACCTTCGGATCAGGGGTGGTATTGACTTACCTTCGCTACCGGTTCGTAAATGTAAGAGCGTGCGCCACCTCTGCACATGCACAGGACCTTCTGTGCATGTGCAGAGCATCAAAAATGGGACATGATGATGTCCGGGCAGGTGGGCGGAGCCTCCCACAGCCGCCGCTACCAGTTTGCTTGAACCGGATAGAACTGATTCGGATGTTTGACAACTGGTTCCTAGTTATGACCCTTCCAGGGTCACATGATCCCCTTTTGCAACCTTCTGATAAGCAAAGTCAACGGGGAAGCCAGATTCACTTAACAACCATGTTAGTAATTTAACAACTTCAGTGACTCACTTAACAACTGCGGCAAGAAAAGTTGTAAATGTTCTGGCCCTGTTCCCAGAAATAACCTCCCCTCAGACAATCAGAGTCTAATGAACTGGCAGGCAACCAAGTAAGCTGATAACAAAGTTTGGCAGCAATCCGCAGCTGCTTGCCAACGTCTTTATTAATAGGTCAGTCACATACACACCACCAAAATGTTCAGAGCTGAGACGCAGGACCGATTCAAAACCGGGATCCATGAATCTTTGTTTTGTTTGTCACAAAGATACAGGCTGCAATCCCTCTCTTATATAGCCTGGGAGGCGTGGTCCACCAGCTAATCACGACCACGCCTTTTCCTCTGCTGGGCTCTCCTGTCTCTCCGACACTGGCGAGGATCCAACCAAAACTCACTCCCCTCATCAATGTCCTCCTGTGGCTGCGGGGACGAGCTTGGCTCTGGGCCTATCTCCTGCTCTTCGGTGTCCTCCGGAGGCATTGCCAGAGAGGAGAGTCCTGGAGAAGGAGGCCTTGCCAACTCCTCTCCCTCACTCTCAGAGTCCTCCCCTGCTGATGACGCAGGCTCAGGCAACGGAGCCACAACAGTAAAATGGACTCAGGAGCACCTTATGTTGCCCTGACCCTAATCTCTGTCTGTGACCCAAGTTGGGCTCCCAAAAACTATGTGCCTTACTTGTGTTTGAAAAGGAAATTCGAATTTAAAAAATGGGAGAAAACTGCTGTGGTGAAATCCTGTCGGTTCTTTCTGGCTTGCGCGAACTGGTAGCACCGGTGGTGCATGGTTCAGCGAACTGGTAGCGGTGGCAGCACAACCAGGAAGTAACCCATTTTTGACCCTCTGCGCATGCACAGAAAGCTATGTGCATGCACAGAGGGTCAAAAATCGGAACTGACGATGGCGCACGCACTTCCGAACTGGTAGGGAAGGTAAGTAGATTTCACTCCTGGAAATATGTAATATAATCTTTCAGTCAAATAGCCCAGATGAGTACCCTCGGCTTACAACCATATGTTTAATGACCGTTCAAAGTTACAGTGACACTGGAAAAAGTGAGTTACAGCTGGTCCTCGCACTTATGACCCCATCCCTACTATCCCATGATCAAAAACCAGCCTGCATTGATGATGCTTTCAGAATCCCAGGGTCTCATGATTGCCATTTGCTACCTTCCGAGCTGGCTTCTGAGTCACTGGGGGAAGCTAGATCTGCTTAATGACCTCATGATTCACTTACCAATTGCAGCAATTTGCTTAGTAACATGGCAGGAAAGGTCATAAAATCAGATTTAAAATTAGTAAGAAACTAAAAAAACCCAACCAAACCCAAACATAAATGTGTTTTTAAATTATTTATTCTAAAAATTATATGATTATATAATATTATATAATTATATTATATTATATAATGCAATTATATTATTATTGTATTAATATTATATGATACTATACAAATAAATAATACAATTATATTGCTATAATATTAATATTATATAATATTGTAAGATTATAGTTTTATATAATAATACAATTATGGTACTATAATATTAATATTGTACAATATTTTAAAATTATATGATTATGTAATAATACAATTATATTGCTACAATATTAATATTATATAATATTGTAAGACTATAGTTTTATATAATAATACAATTATAGTACTATAAAATTAATATTGTACAATATTGTAAAATATCATTATATAATAATACAATTATATTGCTATAATATTAATATGATATAATATTGTAAGACTATAGTTGCATATAATAATACAATTATAGTACTATAATATTAATATTGTACAATTATATCATTATATAATAATACAATTATATTGCTATAATATTAATATGATATAATATTGTAAGACTATAGTTTTATATAATAATACAATTATAGTACTATAATATTAATATTGTACAATTATATAATTATATAATAATACAATTATATTGCTATAATATATATTATTGTAAGATTATATATGTAAAATAATACAATTATACTACTATAATATTAATGTTATATAAGATGATAAGAGTATGTGTTTATATAGTAATACAAATATTACAATAATATTAACCTTATATAAGATTATATGATTATATAATAATACTATTATGTTACCGTGTTTCTCCGAAAATAAGACAAAAAAATAATATTTTTTTGAACCCTGAAATAAGTGCTTGGCCTTATTACCATGCGCTCAAAAGCCCAATTGGGCTTATTATCAGGGGATGGCTTATTTTGGGGGAAACAGGGTAGAATAATATTAATATTATAAGATGATATTATTATTCAATTATACAATTATAGTACTATTATATTAATATTGTACAATATTGTAAAATTATATGATTATATAATAATACAATTATATTGCTATAATATTAATATTATATAATATTGAGAGATTATAGTTTTATAGAATAATACAATTACAGTACTATAATATTAATATTGTACAATATTGTAAAATTATATTACTATATAATAATACAATTATATTACTATAGTATCAATATTATATAAGATGATAAGAGTATGTGTTTATATAATAATACAAATTACAATAATATTAACATTATATAAGATTATATGATTATATAATAATACAATTATATTACCGTGTTTCTCTGAAAATAAGACTCTGTAGTATAGTTATACTACTACAGGGTAGTATAATATTAATATTATAGGATGATATTATTATACAATCATACAATTAGACAATATATTATTATACAAAACAATTATATTATTATATATTCTATTATATAGAAGATTATATTATTATATAATAATACAGTCTTCAAGGACCTCTCTATATGAAGAAGATGCAACTATCAAGAAAATGGAATAGCAAGGGGGCAAGGATACAGCTGCCAGCTTCACTCCGGTAACTTTATGTGTTTTGATTCTGTTTCCAGTCATCACAATATTTAACGGCAAAGTGGAAGAAATTGACTTGCCTGTGGACAAAGTAGATATCATAATCAGTGAATGGATGGGCTACTCCCTTTTCTATGAGTCCATGCTTAACACGGTCATCTTTGCTCGGGACAAGTGGCTGGTAGGCGTTCGGTCTCTTCTACCGTATTAGCTTCCTAGAAGGTCTTTTAAAGGTTGGTTCTGGAGTGACAGATGCCACAATTTCAGGGGCAACTAAAATATGAATGTCAAGGACATTTCCTACATAGTTGTGCTTGTTAAAATGTATGTATATCCCCTTTCCATAATCATCACTGTACAATCAGTGGTGGGATTCAGCCGGTTCACAGCACTTCGGGAGAACCGGTTGTTAACTTTCTGAGCAGTTTGGCAAAATGGTTGTTGGAAGAAATCATTAGGGCAGAGAACCGGTTGTTAAATTACTTGAATGCCACCACTGTGTACAATGTATCACATATACAGTATATCATTTATGAAACCATAGTCCTAGCACTGATGATGTTCCCTAGTTGGGTTATGAACCAACCAAGCACCAAAGAGTTGCCCGCAGTTCCGCTTTGAGCTACAATTATTCTCTTCTTTTGAAATCCAGTTAAATCACATTCAAGTAAAAAGTAAAAACGGAGACTTCCCAAGCTCTCCAAACTTGAGACAAGCAAACAAACAAACCAATGAAACTGCCGAAATCTTGACCTCTCCAGAACTTAGTATTTAAATTCAGACTTACATGAGAAAGTGTATTCACTATGAATGGAGTCAATTAGCCACCACGAGGGCTATTCACGCTTCCAAAACTTATTTTATTCACTGGCCACAGTATGTTTCTGATCCAGTTTTTAATTAAAAAAAAATCTAGTGGGGAAAATATCTGGCATTGATCTGATCAGGATTTTAAAAGTTAAACAAAACCAGTGATCCTTAGACCTGCTTCACCTATTTATTTATTTATTTTTTTATTTTGGGGAAGTGCAGGAGAAATGCTAGTTGGACTTCACTTCTGATAAAATTGTTTCTCCCATCATGTAAAGCTCCTAGATCCGGATTTGACAATCTTGTCAACTTTAAGACGTGTGGACTTCAACTCCCAGAATTCCATGCTGGCTGGGGAATTCTGGGAATTGAAGTCCAGGATATCTTAAAAACGCCAAGGTTGAGAAACATTGGCTTTGAGCATCAAAAGTATTAATCACTTAGCAATATCTAACACACCATTTAGACCAGGGGTCAGCAACCTGCAGTTCTGGAGCCGCATGTGGCTCTTTCATCCCTCTGCTGCAGCTCCCTGTCACTCAAAATATGTGTCACAATGTGCGACAACACAATTTATTGAGCTTTTTAACCCCCTGGTAGGCCAACCATGGATAAATCCGAGAAAAGAAAAGTTTCAGAAGAAAACAGAATGTTTAATTCAACTACATGTGATGCTCAAGAAATAGTCAGGCTCGGGAAGGGTTTTGTGGCTCCTGGTGTTTTCTTTTCTGTGGAAAATGGGTCCAAATGGCTCTTTGAGTGTTTAAGGTTGCAGACCCCTGATTTAGACCAAGGGTGAGGAACTATGGCCTTTTTATGACTTGTGGACTTCAAAGAGGAAGGGGGTCAAGCTATTTTCCAAAGCACCTGAAGGCCGGACAAGGAATAATGGATGGAAACTGACCAAGGAGAGATTTAACCTGGAAATAAGGAGGAATTTTCTGACAGTGAGCGCAATCAACCCATGGAACAAAAGTTGCCTTCAGAAGTTGTGGGAGCTTCATCACTGGAGGCTTTCAAGAAGAGCCTGGACTGCCACCTGTCAGATATGGTGTAAAGTCTCTTGTTTGGGTGGGGGGTTGGAATAGATGACCTACAAGGTCCCTTCCAACTCTGTTAATCTGTAATCCAAACTCCCAGAATCTCATGGTGGCTCAGGAATTCTGGGAGTTGAAGTCCACAAGTCCTGAAGAGGGCCATCATTCCTCACCTTTGCCCTACACCACTGATGGTGAACCTTTTCGGTACTGAGTGCCAAAACCAGAAAACGCATGCATGTGCGTGCATGTGCACATGCTGGAGCACCGAAACCCGAAGACCAGCTGGCCGGCACACGCATGCCTGTTTTTTGGCCATTTTGGGGGCCATTTTCCGGGCTGTTTTCTGGTCATTTTCTGTGGGCCAAAAACAGCCTGAAAAATGGCCTGAAAAGACCCAGAAAACAGCCTGAAAATGGCCCAGAAAAGGCCTGAAAACAGGCCAAAAATAGCCTGGGTTTTGGCCGTTTTCCGGCCATTTTCTGGTGCTCCAGCACTGTGAAGACCAACTGTGTACACCGGAAACCAAAAGAGGAGCTGGTGACGGTGCGTGTGCCCACAGAGAGGGCTTGCATGCCCCCTCTGGCATGCGTGCCATAGGTTCGTCATCACGGCCCTAGACCAAAGAAAGGGTCTATCAACTCCAGGCCCGAGAAGGGCCCGGATGTCATCCTACCAAGCCCTTTGGAGTGGCAAAGTGACATGAAAGAGGAAGGGAATATTTTTCTGGTTGTTGTTTGATGTGGTTTTTATCCGCCTTCAAAAATGTGATGTTTTTGTTAGGTGACTAGATTAAGACATCCATTTCCACACAATTCGTCAACAGAAACCAGGAGGGCTTATGTTTCCAGACCGAGCGGCTTTGTACATGGTAGCCATCGAAGATCGACAGTACAAGGATTTCAAAATCCATTGTGAGTCCGCGGACAATTTATACGGCTTCATAATTCACCCGCATGCCCGGTGTTTTTCTAGCCAACTTGCTACAGGCAGTTCTTGACTTACGATGGGTTGCTTAGCGGCTATTCAAAATGATGACTGGCCCGGCAAAAAGTAATTACAACCCGGTTCCAAAATCCTGATGGATGCCCCCTCCCTGGTCATGTGACCATATTTTGGGCACTTGGCAACTGGTCTGCAGTACAACCAGTGGTGGGATTCAGCTGGTTTTGTGCCGGTTGAGGCCAGTTCGGGCGAATCGGTAGTTAAATTGCTGACTGGCTCCTCCCCTCCCCACCCCTTCCATGAGTCGCCACACCCCCCATTTTGGCTAAGTTGAGGACTACCTGTACTTTTGGTTCAATTTTCTGACCAAGAATTAAAACTGGGTGACTTTGGGCCAATCGCCAGGAGCCTGGGAGTTCTAATCCCGCTTTAGCCATGAAAATCAGCTGAGTGACTTTGGGCCAATCACCAGGAGCCTGGGAGTTCTAATCCCACCTTAGCCATAAAAGCCAATTGGGTGACTTTGGGCCAATCACCAGGAAACTGTGAGTTCTAATCCCGCCTTAGCGATGAAAGCCAGCTGGATGAACTTTGGACCAGTCCCTCTCTCTCAGCCCAAATTCACCTCACAGGGTTGTTGTTATGGGGAAAATAAATGGAAGAAAATGTGGTGGATATTTTCACTGCCTTGAGTTACTTGTAAAAATAATAAAGGCGGATACAAAATAAAATAAAATAATAAAATAAAATAATAATTATTATTGTTAGTAATTGAAATCAGGTGACTCTTAGATTTGATTTATTCAAGGACAGTGTTTCTCAACTTTTAAATATGTGTGTAATACATCAATGGACTTCATCTCCCAGAATTCTTTGCTGGCTGGGGAATTCTGGGAGATGAAGTCCAGACATTTGAAAGTTGTTTAAGGTCGAGAAATGCCGCGGTAGGCACTTACTTATGCAAAGGAAAATGTGCCCTACAATTTCCCACTTTGCCTTGATAGGGTGGGAGAACGTCTATGGCTTCGACATGACCTGTATCCGGGACGTGGCCATGAAGGAGCCTTTGGTGGACATCGTTGACCCAAAGCAAGTGGTGACCAATGCTTGTTTAATAAAGGTTTGGTGCTTTTTAAAATATAAACTATAAAACGAGGTCCTTCTGCAAGGCTATATATTTTTTAAACTCCTTCTTTTGTCTTTGCATCCTCATCATTTAGCGACCCCCATAATCCCTTGCGGGGTGGTGTCTGGGCAACTGAATGGAGCTAGCAGAACGTTTAATGGCCAGATGCCCTTCCTGTTGCCAATACGGAGTTTTGTTCAGGAGATACATTCTCTCATTGTGCCCAGAGAGAGAAATATCTGCCTCTACCTAGGATTGAACTCACAGCCTCCTGATCGTGACGCAAAAGCTCCACCTCTGGGTCACCGCACCACTGTTTCATTTGTCTTCGCATGTTGCTGCTAAATTGTAGATCAGGTATCTGCAACCTGTGGCCCTGGAGCCTCATGCGGCTCTTTAGGCCCTCTGCTGTGGCTCCCTATTGGATGATCCCACCACTGGGATCGTCCTCCCAGTGGTGGGATTATCCAATAGGGAGCCATACCCTTCGCCCTCCCCTCCCAGTCATTCCTCACCTGGCCTGAGAAGATAAGGGTGATGGCAGGGGATGGAAAAGCGGCTGGGGCAGAGACAGAGAGATACAGAGAGAGGGGGAGAGAGAGAGACATAGAGAGATACAGAGGGAGAGGGAGGCTGTGGCACTTCTGCTGTTTAAAGACTGCTGTGTTCCCATGTAGTCGCACTTCCAGGAAATCCAGGCCAAGTTAACGAATTGTTTTTAAGAAACAGGAATTTGCAAGCAGTGAAAGAAAGAAAGAAAAAGAGGTGAGAACTGCAGCTGAGTGTTGGCAGCGCTAAGGAAACACTATATGCTGGGTTGCAAAAAACAAAAAACACAACACATCCCTACCATGAAAAAAGGAAAAAGGGATTCCAATAAAGATTAGATTGGTTTTGAATGAATGAGGGCTTCATGTCAGATTATTTAGGTGATTTCCCATAGTAAAGCTCAAGTAAAAATTTCAATCCACTGTAGAATGTTCTGTTTTATATCGGTGGCGTGTTGAGACAGAACCACAGCAAAATCTTTTGAGTAGCTATTATTTAAATGCAATGCTTTGAAAGCCTGAAGATTACAACTTTTTAATTTAATTTTCCACATTTTTTCTTTGTTTGGGTCATTTCGCGGTAGAAATGCAGTTCTCTCTCTCTCTGTCTCTCTCTCTCTGTCTCTCTCTCTTTCTCTCTCTCTCACACACAGACAGATAGAGAAACACCATGAAAACAAAAGGCAAAATAGCAAAGCTTTTAAATTGATGACTTTACCATTTGGTAAAGGTAAAGGCTCCCTTCGCACATATGTGCTAGTCGTTCCCAACTCTAGGGGGTGGTGCTCTTCTCTGTTTCAAAGCCGAAGAGCCAGCGCTGTCCGAAGACGTCTCCGTGGTCATGTGGCCGGCATGACTCAATGCCAAAGGCTCACAGAATGCTGTTCTCTTCCCACTAAAGGTGGTCCCTATTTTTCTACTTGCGTTTTTTTACCTGCTTTCGAACTGCTAGGTTGGCAGAAGCTGGGACAAGTAGCGGGAGCTCACCCCATTACGCGGCACTAGGGATTCGAACCGCTGAACTGCCGATCTTTCGATCGACAAGCTCAGCGTCTTAGCCACTGAGCCACCGCGTCCCTTCTACCACGTGCTACTAGCTTGCTATTTTTGCTTCAACAATTCAGCAATTTACGTTACAGAATTGGAGCAGGAGGGACTTCGAGGGTCTTAGAAACCTCTCCAAACAAGCAGAGGGTTGAGCCTAAGATATATTGTTTCTATTTCTGTTTCTACTACAGGTAGTCCTCAACTTAAGACCACGATGGACCCCCCTACTTTCTCTTGCTAACCAAGGCAGTTGTTAACTACCTCATTTTATGACCTATTTTGCTACAGTTATTAGGCAAATCTCAGCAATTGTTAAGTGAACAATGGAACAGATGGTCATTAAGTGAAACTGCCTTCCCACCCATTGACTTTGCTTGTCAGAACTGGGTGGGAAGATTACAAGTTTTAGTTCTAGTTCTAGTTCGCTTCCCTTCCCTTCCCATCTCCCCTTTCTGTTCTTTTCTGTTCTGTTCCGTTCCGTTCCGCTCCGCTCCCATCCCATCCCATCCCATCCCATCCCATCCCATCCCATCCCATCCCCTCCCATCCCCTCCCCTCCCCTCCCATCCCATCCCATCCCATCCCATCCCACTCTACTCCATCCCATCCCATTCATCCCACTCCACTCCATTCCACCCACTCTACTCCACCCACTCCACTCCACTCCACTCCATTCCATTCCATTCCATTCCATCCCATCCCATCCCATCCCATCCCATCCCATCCCATCCCATCCCATCCCATCCCATTCTACTCCATCCCATCCCATTCATCCCACTCCACTCCATTCCACCCACTCTACTCCACCCACTCCACTCCACTCCACTCCATTCCATTCCATTCCATTCCATTCCATTCCATCCCATCCCATTCATCCCACTCCACTCCATTCCACCCACTCTACTCAACCCACTCCACTCCACTCCACTCCATTCCATTCCATTCTACTCCATCCCATCCTATTCATCCCACTCCACTCCACTCCATTCTACCCACTCCACTCCACTCCACTCCACTCCACTCCACTCCATTCCATTCCATTCCATTCCATTCCATTCCATTCCTTACGGGAAAAAGTTGTTCAGTAATCATTTTTGGTATTCATTGTGTCTCCTGGAACCAATTAATGTTGAGTACCAAGGCAACACTCTATCTACTGTGTTTCCCCGAAAATAAGACCCTGTCTTATATTTTTTTGAACCCTGAAATAAGCGCTTGGCCTTATTGCCATGCGCTCAAAAGCCCAATTGGGCTTATTATCAGGAGATGTCTTATTTTGTGGGAGACAGGGTAGTAGCTCCCCATCTTCTGATTGGGTTGTGCTGTCCTTCTAAGGCCCGTTTTAAATATTGCAGATCGAGAAATCTGTCATACCGAATTAAACTCTTCATCTCTCCGTCAATGCAGGATGTTGATCTTTACATCGTAAAGACGGAAGACCTGACCTTCACCTCTGCATTTTGCCTCCAGATTCAACGCAATGATTACATCCATGCCTTGGTCACCTATTTTAATATAGAATTTACAAAGTGCCATAAGAAAATTGGGTTTTCTACTGGTAAGTTATCTTCCTTCCTTCCTTCCTTCCTTCCTTCCTTCCTTCCTTCCTTCCTTCCTTCCTTCCTTCCTTCCTTCCTTCCTTCCTTCCTTCCTTCTTTCCCCTTCCTTCTTTCTTTCTTTCCCTTCCCTTCCTTTTGTCTTTCCATCTTCCATCCTTCTGTTCTTCCTTCCTTCCTTTCTCTTTCTTTCATTCTTTCCCTTCCTTCCTTCTTTCTTTCTTTCTCTTCCTTCCCTTCCTTTCTTCCTTCTGTCTCTCTTTCTTTCTCTTCCTCCCTCCCTCCCTTCCATCTTTCTTTCTTTCCTTTTATTTCTTTCTTTCCCTTCATTCCTTCCATCTTTCTTTCTTTCTTTCTTTTCTTTCTTTCTTTCTTTCTTTCTTTCTTTCTTTCTTTCTTTCTTTCTTTCTTTCTTTTCTTTCTTCCTTCCTTCCTTCCTTTCCTTCTTCCTTTCCCTTCTTCCTTCTGTCTTTCTTTCTCTTCCTTCCTTCCATCTTTCTTTCTTTTTCTTTCTTTCTTTCCCTTCCTTCCTTCCATCTTTCTTTCTTTCTTTCTTTCTTTCTTTCTTTCTTTCTTTCTTTCTTTCTTTCTTTCTTTCTTTCTTTCTTTCTTTCTTTCCCTTCCTTCCTTCCATCTTTCTTTCTTTTTCTTTCTCTTTCTCTTTCTCTCTTTCATTTCTTTCCTTCTCTTCCTTTCTTCCTTCTTTCTCTTCCTTCTTTCCTTCCATCTTTCTTTCCTTTCCCTCCCTCCCTCCCTCCCTTTCCTTGTAACTGTAATGGTTTCTTCCCCCTCCTTACTTTCATTCATTTCTTGTAACCTAAATGTTCAGTTCTCCCACCATTAAATGTGTTCTGGTGTCCCTTTGCTTCAGCCTTGCCCTGCAGTTGGCATTGAATTATTGCAGATTTCATGGGGCGCTATAAACAGGCATTGTCGGTTGCTTTGGGAACAACACAGGACTGCTGTGCTGGTTCTGATCTGGCATCTCACAACACTGGAAAAAACCCCCCGATGCTCTACTATTGAAACCTAAAAGCGGTGGCTTTATTCATGTGGAAAACGTGTTGCACGTGTTATTTTTATTTTAAAACCACCACATTTTTCACTTTTACTGCCCTGAGTGCTGTCTGGGAGAGGGACGGTTCCCATCGAAGTAATTCTAACAATTCAGGCCCAAAAGCATGCACAGCAGTGCACTCCAAGCACTGGTGCAGGAAGCTTTATGTTTATTTTTTTCCATTCTAAGGGTGTCTTCTTCTCTGCTTCTGATGCCCTGGACCCAGGGGTGAAATCCAGCAGGTTCTGACAGGTTCTGGAGAACCGGTGGTGGAAATTTTGAGCAGTTCAGAGAACCGGCAAATACCATCTTTGGCTGATCCCAGAGGGGGTGGGAATGGAGATTTTGCAATATCCTTCCCCCAAGAGTGGGGAGGGAATGGGGATTTTGCAGTATCCTTCCCCTGCCAAAACATCAAACACACCACACCCACCAAGCCACGCCCACAGAACCGATAGTAAAAAAAAAAATCAGATTTCACCACTGCCTGGACCTTCAGTGGGTCTACAGCTCAGGAGAGGATAGTCCTAAAGGTGTTTCTTCTCACCTTTTGGTCTCCAAGGTGTGTGAGGATGTGTGCTTAAGCCACCATTGGTTATTTCTTACAATTCTTTCAACGTCAACCCCCAGTGGGAAGAGAGCATGATTGGACTCCTAAAAACGGCCTCAACCCTCATTTTCCTTTTCCAAAAAACTGAACAGAAGGACACTTGCTGAAAGGGACCTTGGAGGTCTTCTAGTCCAACCCCCTGCCCAAGAAGGAGACCCAATACCAGCAATGGATAAACATTTCCGGACCGAGTGCCCAAGTTCAAATTCAAATTCAAACCTTTATTGTCATAGTACAACATGTGTCTAATGAGATTGGCTGAGCCTCCCTTCGTGAGTGCGTGCACCTGAACCCCCAAAATGCAATGTGTGTGATCTCCACACATGCGCCCGCCCCACGCATGTACGCCCACCTCCCACCCCCATGCATGCATGCGCCCCCACGCATGAGCATGCATCCCGGCACACGCCTTGCCCCCCGGGCATGCGTGCACAGCCCCCCATATGTCCCCCTTGTGCATTTGCGCTAGAGACCCAACATCCAGCTGGCTGGTGGGAGGTGCGTTGGAACTGAACTGGGGCAACAGCTCATGGGTCCACAGAAAGGGCGCTGCGTGCCACCGCAGCCCTATACCATTCCAGACAGTTTCTAAAAGGTACCCAATATATATATATATATGTATATATTTTGTAGCTCCAGATGCGCCTTACACTCATTGGAAGCAAACTGTATTTTACCTGGAGGATTATCTAACTGTCCGAAGAGGGGAAGAAATCTATGGAACCATTTCCATGAAACCAAATGAAAAAAACGAGGTAAGTTAGGTTGGTATGGTGAACCTATGGCATGCGTGCCGGAAGTGGCACACAGAGCCATCTCTCCGGACATGCCAGCCATTGCCCGTTGCTCTTCCGGTTTCTGGTATGTAGATGCATGCTGGCCGGCGTGCGAGAGGGTTAGAGGGCCGGAAACCAAAAGAGCAGTTCCCTGGCAGGCATGCGCGCACGGGGAAGCTGAGCTTCCAGTTTCCGGCGCTCCCTTGCGTGAGCGCCAGGCAGCTGCTCTTTCAGGCATGTGCTAAAATAAGCCCTCCCCAAAAATATTTAACTGCATGCACAGCCTGTCCTCGCTATTTTCTCTGGTTAGAGTTAGAGAGACAGAGCTGGAAATAAGGTAAGACGGCAAGAGGAGCCCCGTCTTGCTCCACACACACACACACACACACACACACACACACACACACACACACAAATATATGTCTTTGGTTATTCGGGTCTTCTCCCGCATAAAATTGAAAGTATCTTGGCGACGTTTCGACAAAGTCTCATTCGTCATCTTCAGGCTGGTGTTCTCGGCTTCGTGCTATTTCTATCTTGTTAGATTTCGTCAGCCAGCCACACCCACTTTTCTTAATTCTGCCCTGGCTGATGAAATCTAACAAGATGGAAATAGATCTATACCAGTCTCCCTCTTAAATTCAAACAGTTAGCATGATAGCTGCTGGAATGTTTAAAAAGGTCTAAAAACTAGTGAATGGAGATTTCACTGAAAATTAGGCCATGAAACATCTTGATATACGTAGGAAAATCCCTGGCATAAAGAAATATACATACATACATACATACATACATACATACATACGTATGTATGTATGTATGTATATATTCTTACTTTTTGTAGGTTTAATGTGTGTTTTTCCTTTAAGCCAGGTTTTTCCTACGTAGCCAAGATTGTTCTGGAACCACAATTGAGCGAAATCACATTCACTACTTTCTGGGTTCTTTCTCCATCTTTTCATTCTGGCAGCAAGCAAAATTTTGTGCTGCATTCTGGGAGACCTATATAGCTATTTCTGGCTATATATGAATGTTGGCATCCAGGTTGGGCAGCTGGTTTTAGGGACAGGGTTTGAGAGGCATTTTTGTGAAACGAGTTAGTAGATTAAAAATTACAGCCTGATCTTAAAGTCACGTTTTATAGCTTAGGAATTTTATTTATTTATTCGTCTCCCGCCTTTAAGGGACGCGGTAGCTCAGTGGCTAAGACGCTGAGCTTGTTGATCGAAAGGTCGGCAGTTCAGCGGTTCGAATCCTGAGTGCCGCCTAACGGGGTGAGCTCCCGTTACTTGTCCCAGCTTCTGCCAACCTAGCAGTTCGAAAGCACGTAAAAAATGGAAGTAGAAAAATAGGGGCCACCTTTGGTGGGAAGGTGTGCATTTGGCGTTGAGTCATGCCGGCCACATGACCACGGACAGCGCTGGCTCTTCGGTTTTGAAACGGAGATGAGCATCACCCCCTAGAGTCATGAACGACTAGCACATATGTGCGAGGGGAACCTTTAGCTTTAGCTTTTATCCCGCCATTATTATTATTACTATTTTTATAAATAAGCCAAGGTGGCGAAAATACCAAAGATACATTCCTCCTTTTATTTTCCCTGCAACAACAACCCTGTGAGGTGAATTGGACTGAGAGGGAGTGACTGACTGAAGATCATTCAGCTGGCTTTCATGGCTAATTTGGGACTAGAACTCCCTGTTGCCTGGTGATCTGCCCAAAGTCACCCGGTTGGCTTTTATGGCTAAGATGGAACGAGAACTCACTTACTGTCGCCTGGTGATCAGCCCACAGTCACCCAGGCTGACAGAAATACAGGTAGTCCTCAACTTATGACCACAACTGAGCCTCAAAGTTCCATTGCTAAGTGAAACATTAATTAAGTGAGTTTTGCTCCATTTTATGACTTTTCCAGCCACGTTTGTTAAGTCAATCACTGCTGTTTTTAAGTTAGTAACATGGAAGTTAACAGAATCTGGCTTCCCCAATGACTTGGCTCATGAGAATTTTGCAAAAGGGGCTCGCATGACCCGATATACTACGACCGTCATAAATATGAACCAGTGGTCAAGCATCCAAACGTAAATGAGATGGGGATGCCGCAACAGTCGTCCGTGCGAAAAATGGTCATACGTCACTTTTTTTCAGTGCCGTTGTAACTTAGAACGGTCCCTAAACGAACTGTTGTAAGTCGAGGACTACCAGGAGTCTAAGATACAACTAGTCTCACTCGGTATTTGGGAAATCTTTGGGTCTTTGGATTGACCGATTGCTCCTTACCAAAGTAAGCTTGCGTTGAGTAAATGAGACGTATTACAGCAGAGTTCCCCAACTCTTTCCAGGTTGGCGGTCCAGAGTGGGGGGAGGGGGAGGAATAGGGGATGGTTTTGTGGGGGGGTAGGCGCATGTGTACAAGCACCCGTTACTCATGTGAGTAGGTCCTCAAGTATCCACAATGGGCTGCGAGTAGCTGTGCTAGTGGGGTTGTGAACCCCTACAATATTTCTGCATGCACCAGCTACTCACGCGGCCCGAAGGCCGAGAGGCCACAGCCCACAGGTTGGGGACCCCCTGCATTAGCGAGTTCTTTTCCAAACACACTGTCTGTCAGGGTTCCAAGTAGTACACCCATAGCAAACAGAACTCTGAGGCAGGTGGGTTCCTCAAAAAATAGTTTTATTGGATATATCATTTTGGCACAGGCTGGTGAAAACCGACTCTGAATGTTCCCATGGTTTTCACCTTAACTAAAAGCTTTTCCCCTTTCCCAAACAATCAGTCACATGGTCCAATCAAAGTGCCATCTGGTTGCCTGGTAACGTCACTCCTTCTCCCCCCGGCCACCTGTGGGAATGTCCTTGGTTCCCAGGAAAATGTATTTTGTTTCGGCTACAAAACCCCCGTTATTTCTATTCCCCCCTCCCCTTCCTTCAGCTCCAGTGTGGCAACACGGAAGCTTCCAACCTGACTTTGACCTGGTCAGCTTCAGGGTTGACCTCCTCTCTTGGCCTCCTCTCTGGTGCTTAATTTGGTTGGAAAAGGAGGCCTTCTCTCTGTAGTAATTTGCTTTGAGATTTTGGGAAACAGAACGGGTCACAAGTGTTCGAGAAGACTCTTGTGAGGCCATTGGGCCTCAGGGAGATCTCATCAGTCGATCCTAAAGGAAATCAACCCTTTACTGGTTTTTAGGAAGGACAGATCCTGAAGCTGAAGCTCAAATACAGGAAATCCTTGACTTACAACGGTGCGTTTAGTAATTGTTCAGTTACAACGGAACTGAAAAAAGTGACCTAGGACTACTTTTCACATTTATGACCATGGCAGCATCCCCATGGTCATCAAAATTTAGGGCCCCAGCCACTGATTCCGATTTATGACGGTTGCAATGTCCTGGAATTGCGGGATCCCCTTTGGCGACCTCTCCTGACAAAGCATCGTCCATGAGGAAGCCAGATTCACTTAACAACTGGGTCACTAATTTAACAACTGCAGTGATTCACTTAACAAGTGTGGCAAGGAAGACTCTAAAATAGGGCAAAATTCATTTAACAAATGACTCACTTAGCCAGAAGTTTGGGGCATTAAGTCAAGGGCTGCCTGGACTTTGGCCACTTAATGAGGACTTCTTGGAGAAGACCCCGATGTTGGGAAAGAGGAAAGGCCAAAGGAGAAGCGGAGGACAGAGGAGACGTTGGTTACATTGGTTCATTGATGTGATGAAAGTGAGTTTGGACAAATGGACAGGGGGACGGCAGTGGTGGGATTCAAATAATGTAACAACCGGTTCGTGCGAACCAGTGTGAACCGGGTGACTCCCATCACTGGACAGGACCATGGGGTCGTGGGGAGTCAGGCATAACTTAGTGCTGAATAACAGCGATCGGTCATAAGAGAAGGACAGCCTGGGCTGACTTTCTCTTGCAGTAAGACCCAAGAAGGGACGTGGTGGCTCAGTGGCTAAGATGCTGAGCTTGTCGATCGAAAGGTTGGCAGTTCAGCAGTTTGAATCCCTAGTGCTGCGTAATGGGGGTGAGCTCCCGTTATTTGTCCCAGCTTCTGCCAACCTAGCAGTTCGAAAGCAGGTAAAAAAACGCAAGTAGAAAAATAGGGACCACCTTTGGTGGGAAGGGAACAGTGTTCCGTGCGCCTTTGGCATTTAGTCATGCCGGCCACATGACCACGGAGACGTCTTAGGACAGCGCTGGCTCTTCGGCTTTGAAACGGAGATGAGCACCACCCTCTAGAGTCGCGAACGACTAGCACATGTGTGCGAGGGGAACCTTTTACCGTTACCTTTTAAGACCCAAGATGAAGCATGAGTTCCCATCGCATTGACCTGGCATAAAGCTGGAGAACATCAGCACGGAGGGCCAACGCAAGCCATCTGAGGCATTGAGCAAACCCTGAAAAATTATCACTGGAAACCAACATTTAAATCCATTCAGAAACACCCCCACCCTTCACCCCCACCCCAGTGGCAGGACACCATCTGTTCTCGCTAAAGGGAACATTTCTGACTTTCCTCGAGCGTGAAAGAACTCTCTTGGTTGGCCAAGGCTTTTTTTTCCATTGTGCCTACAACATTGTTGACTTGATGTCAACAACTTGGCTCTCTTGAGTGCTCCGGCTGGTTCACGGATCAGCCTCGGAAAACATTCGGTCTTTTATCACAGCGAGGGGGGTCAGCTTAAAGCCATGCAGGCTGTACATTTGATCTAAAGGTGCCAATCAAATACAGTTTGCTCTAATTCTCTGTAAATTGTCCCCCCTCCCACCCACCCACCCCCACACACACCCTGGCTGTAGGGTTGCATTGAGGGAGCTCTTTCAAACTTTGGAGCACGGTGTGTCATTTTGAAATCGGAGGGAGTCTCTTGAATGACAAGTTGGGAGACTTTTTTGGTGAACTGCTTCGGTTTGGGGGCTCCCATTCAGGGGTGGGATTGAAAAAATTCAGCAACCAGTTTGCTACCTGGTTGCTGGGTGGGTGTGGCCTACTATTTTTCGCCCTCCCAGGGCCCCCATGTGTGCCCTGCACTTACCTGGCATCCAAAAGCCTGGATAGGAGCCTGGATAGCTCAGCAGACTAATGCATTGTAATTTAACTCCAGCTGTCTGCAATTAGTAAGTTCGAATCTCCCCAGGCTCAAGGTTGACTCAGCCTTCCATCCTTTCTAAGGTAGGTAAATTGAGGACCCAGTTTGTGGGGGCAATAAGCTGACTTTGTATAAAATATACAAAAGTATGAAGGCTACTGCTTAACGCATTGTAAGCCGCCCTGAGTCTCCAGAGAAGGGCGGCATATAAATCTAATTTAAAAAAAAAAATCGGCTGCGTGGAGACTCCTGGGAGAGGCAGGGCGGGATGGGCAGGGTTAGCCAGTCCTTGGCACAACCGGTTTGGTGAATCAGATTAAAATTAACATCCGGTTTGCCTGAAGTGTTCCAAACCGGCTGAATCCCACCCCTGCTCCCATCGACTAACACAACTCTTCCGGGATGGGCAATTTGTACAATTGTTCTCTTGTTCTGGAAAGTTTCTTTAGGGAGCGTCTAGGCACCTTTCCCAAGTTGAATGGGGTGGGGGTGGGGGGTGGGGTGGGGTGCAGCCATGGGCAGAACCACAATCCCAATTTGCGATGAAGTGGGGGAAAGCACAGCCATTCCGTGCAAGGGAGAAACCGAAAGTATTGGCACTTTTTGAAATCTTCCCCTCACCCTGCCTCAATGGAAGTGGTTGAAAGGACAAGGCAGTCTGAACAGAAATATCGGCAGTTCGGCGATTCGAATCCCTAGGGCAGGTCTCCAGCGTGAGCAGGGGGTTGGACTAGATGACCTCCAAGGTCCCTTCCAACTCTGTTACTGTTATTATTATATTCCTGATCCACCATTTCCTCTACACAGGGACTACGGAGGGAGAGGGTGCTTCCTCTTGCAGGAAAATGGGTGAAATATGAGTCAGCGGAGAAGCCAACGTCTCATTTAATGACCACAGTCTGATTCCTTGGTACGGGTAGTCCTCGGCTTACGACCGCAGCTGAGCCCAACATCTATGTTGTTAAATGAGACATTCATTCAGGGAGTTTTGCCCCCTTTTACGATTTTTCTTGCCTCGATTGTTTTAGCCGAATCGCTGCAGTTAACTTAGTAACATGGTTGTTAAGTGAATCCAGTTTCCCTCATTGACTTTGCTTGTCGGAAGGTCGTAAAAGGGGATCGCATGAACCCGGGACACTGCGACCGTCATTAACATGAGTCAGTTGCCAAGCGTTTGGATTTTGATCAGGTGATCACGGCGATATTGCAACGGTTGTAAGTGTGAAACAAACCAGTCGTAAATCCTTTTTCTAAAGTGCCGTTGTAACTTTGAATGGCCATTAAACGAACTGACGTAACTCAAGGACTACCCAAAACACTGCAACATTCATAAATATGAATCCGTTGCCGAGGGTTTGAATTTTGATCATGTGACCGTGGGGATGCGGCGATGGTCATAAGTGTGAAAAATAGTCCTAAATCACTAAATGAACTGTTGTAAGTGCACCTGCAAAATCCATGCAACCACTAGAGGAGAGCCAAGACACAAAGAAAATGGTCTCTGCTGCCACCTGGTGGCTACCTGTAGTTTTGCAGCCGAATAACATGATCTTAGTTCAGGGGTGTCAAACTCTATTTCATCGAGGGCCACATCAGGACTGTGGTTGACCTCAGGGGGCTGGGTGGGCATGGCCAACTGGGTGGGTGTGACCTTATTTTTGGGGAAACACAGTAAATATATCTGGCTTCCCCATGAACTTTACTTGTCATATGGTTGCAAGAGGGGATCGTGGGACCCCGGGGTAATGCATCCGTCGTAAATATGAGTCAGTTGCCAAGCAACTGAATTTGGATCGTGTGATCCTGGGGAGTCTGCAACGGTCGTAAGTGCGAAAAATGGTTGTAAGCAGAGGTGGTATTCAGCTGGTTCGGACCAGTTCTCCCGAACCGGTTGTGGAAATTGTGGGCCCGCCCATCTGCCCTGACTCTATGCCATCCTTTTTAGGCACATTTTTGAGGCTGGGTGCATGCGCGGAAGGCACATGCACCAGCAAAGCGCATGCATGGAATGCCAGGCGCATGTTTGGATGGGGTGCATGCTAACAAAGCAAGCATGCGCGCATGCCCACATTTGCGACCCGGTAAGGAAAGTACGTGAATACCACACTTGGTCGTAAGTTACTTTATTTCAGTGCCGTCATAATTCGTAACTTAAGCGGTCACTAAGCGAAGTGTCATAAGTGGAGGATCTACCGAATGTGCAGTGTCAACCGCGAGCCTTCCCTCGTTCGTAGCATCTGATCTCTATGTTCTTTGCAGCGTGACCTGGACTTCACGGTGGAGTTGGATTTTAAAGGCCAGCTTTGCGAATCCTCCGTATCTAATGACTATAGGATGCGCTAACGAGCGGCTGCCTTTGAAACCACAAAAGGAGAAGTGCGGTTCTGGATTTTGACCCAAAATAAAAGCGGTTCTGGATTTGACAGCATTCGGAGGGGTGAGCTTTATCAGTAGCAAAACTTTCGCCGCCCGGACGTTTTCTCTGGTTCTGGAATTTGCTCATCTCCTCACCCTGCCAAGATCGTCCAAGGAGTTGCACAACTTTACTTTAAAGGATTGTGTATACATATCACTTTTACAGGCACCTGGTATTGTGCTGCCTTGTATCCCGACAAGTTTAAGGAGGTAACCAAATTGAGAAAACCGGTACCATCTTGTTAGTTTTACCATTTCTTTTTTCGTTTTGTTTTTAAAAAACAAACTGCATACAAATAATATTCATGTACTTGTATTATATTTATTTTGCAAGCTTTCGTGGCTTTTTTTCTTTAAATACAACCCTGGGGATACAACCAATTCCTAAATTTGTCTTAGGAAATGGCCTCCTCTTTTACCTCCTACAGGTAGTCCTCGACTTAGCGCCACAATTGAGCCCAGAATTCCTGTTGCTAAGTGAGACGTTTGTTCGGTGCCCCATTTGTACGACCTTTCTCGCCACAGTTGTTAAGTGAATCAATCGCTGCCCTGGTTCAATTAGTAACCTGGTCGTTAAATGAATCTGACTTCCCCCATGGACCCCGGAATATTGCAACGGTCATAAATACAAGTCAGTTGCCAAGTATTGTCTGAATTTTGATCGTATGACCGTGGGGATGCTTCAATGGTCGTAAGTGTGAAAAATGGGTCATGAGTCACTTTTTTTTCAGTGGCGTTGTAACTTTGGTCACTAAATGAACTGTTGTTAAATCGAGGACTACCTGTATTTAATTGTGACACTCGATGGAATTGCCATAATGGAAGTGTGGAGTTTCATTATTTTGGGGTGACCTACCCTCCCAAAATAAGCTTAACACGCCTTTAAAGAAAATCTTGACATCCCCTCCTCGAAAAAAAAGAGAAAAAGAGGACAACCCCACCAACACACCCACAGCAGATCCAGTGTGACCTGAAGTTGTGGGTCTCTGGCACCACAATGACACCCGCTTTGGATACCGTAGGATCTCCAGCCTGTTTCAGAACAAATACGAAAGGGAGGATACAAACAGAAAAATAAAATTGGGAAGTCTTTGGTGCTCTCTATGCTTGGTCACTCATTTTCAGATGTTCGGTTACCTGACCAGGTAAGGTTTTCAGTGCTGGAGAATAAAGTTTCTTCTTGCAATAGTCTGTCTCGTTTTAAATGAGAAATCTTTTGGCATTTGGTGGGGTTTTCTCTCATTTACATCTGTTCAAAACGGAGCAGAATGCAAGCCTAAAACACATTTTGCTTCAACAGTCCTCAGGAACGTGTGTGTGTTCAGGGGTAGGCTCAGAGGTTATAGGAAAAAAATGCTTTTAAAAGCCTCTGACGATCCCAGCTGAGTTGCCTGATCGGCACAGGCTTTTTTCTTTTAAAAGCCTCTGACGATCCAAGCTGAGTTGCCTGATCGTCAGAGGCATTTAAAAGAAAAAAAAAAGCCTTTGCCGGTCAGCTGGGATCGTCAGAGGCTTTTGAAAACATTTTTTTTCAACCTCTTCGCCGAAGAGGTTGTAGAAAAAATGGTTTTAAAAGTAAAAAAAGAAAAATTGGCCACTCCCACCCAGTCACATTACCCACCACCACCACCACCAAACCACACCCACAGAACCGGTAGTAACAAATTTTAGATTTCACCCCTGGGTGGGCTGCTGGGGGCTCGGGGGAACCTCTAGCGAAGATTCTGTGCAGTTCGGAGAACCCCCAATTCCCATTCCTGGCTGGCCCCGCTCACCCAGCCCCGCTTCTCCCAGGAGTCCCCACACAGCCCACGATGGCTGCAGGAGGTCATCACAACTGAAAACGGGGTGCAGGGGGACCACGTATAGCTCCCTTGTGCCCCGTTTTCACTGGCAGAGGCACTGCGGGCCTTTGTTTCCGGCCCATTCTCCATCATCCAGGTCCTGGTTTGTCCCAAAAGGGCTTTTTCAAAAGGCAACTGGGATTTCTTCGTTTTTGCTTGAAAGCGTTTTGATTTAGGGTTAGGGTTGGATTTCTCATCCAAGAAGCGATAGCACGGAAGAAGCTCCTTGGAGAAGAAGCGAAAGGTGTGAATGAAAAATCAGAAAGTCCAGTTGATTTTTAGACAACATAAACCCACAATCTCTTATCTCCTTCCCATGGGGACAAAAGACGGAGACAGACAGGGCGGGTGCATTGACAAGCTGTCGTTCAGCAGGACAGACATCCGCCTCCCCGACACTTCATAGCTGAAAAATCAGCCGTGCTGCAACTCTATATAGGTAGTCCTCAATTTATGACCATTCATTCAGCAACCCAAGGCTCCCTGCGCCCCCCACCCGAGGCACCGCATACTCCACATAACGACTGCAAGGAGGAGAGCTGGAACTGCATGGTTGCCTCATTTAACAACAGCAACAACTTAAAAGGACCATAATTCTGGGCTCAGTTGTGGTCGTAAGTTGAGATACCTGCACAGGTGGTCCTCGGCTTACAACCGCAACCGAGCCCAACATTTCTGTTGCTAAGTGAGACATTAAGTTAAGGGAGTTTTGCCCCGCACCCCCTTTTACGACTTTTCTCATCAGTTAGTTCCATGATTGTTAAGCGAATCAGGCTTCCTTGCTAGTCAGAAAGGTCGCCAAAAAGAGCATTCCTGTGAGTTTGGGATGCTGCAACTGTCATAAATATGAGTCAGTTGCCAAGACTCTGAATCTTGATCAAGGGAGAGGGAGGGAGGGAGGGAGGGAGGGAGAGAGAGAGAGAGAGAGAGAGAGAGAGAGAGAGAGAGAGAGAGAGAGAGAGAGTGGTAAGTGTGAAAAACGGCCCCAACTTGGTCACTTGTCTCAGCCATGTGTTAACTTTGGATGGTCACTAAATGAATTGTTGTAAATTGAGGACTATCTGCAATCTCACCCAGGCTCCAGCCCGGGAAGGGTCCGCTTTGCGTCCCCCACGCCCGCAAAGAGGAGCAGCTGCGACTGAAGCAGCCGGGGAGAAAAAGTCCAGCAAGACAGGCTGGCTCCGCCCCTCTTTCACTGGCGGCTCCGCCCCTTTCTCCCTAGCCGCCCCGCCCCTCTCTCCCTGGCTGCCCGGCCATTGGCCGCCCCGCCCACGTGACCGCAACGAGCTTGCCGGCGCGAAATTCAAACCGATCAGCGGTGCCGCATCGCTCGCTCGCTCTCCTGGCAGCTCTGGCTTGGCCGCGCAGCCCGTTGGAAGGGCGGCCGGTAAGAATCTCCGCTCGGGCGGGGAGGGAGGAAGACAGGAAGGCAAGCTCGGGCCGGCCGGAGCCATTGTGGAACCTTAAGCCCGGGATCGATGCTCTTTCCCCGGGGAAGCCCAGGGTGACTCCCCCTCCCTCCCACGCCCCCAGGCACCAGATCTCGTGGGATCACCGGTGGGTTCCCCCGAGGAGTCGGGATCCGCTTTGTGTGTGTATGTGTGTCTCTGTGTCTGTGTCTGTGTCTGTGTCTGTGTGTGTGTATGTCTCCCCCCACTTTCCCGGGTTTCCCCATCGCAGATCGTGGATCTGAAACAGGATCGGCTGCTGCCTCTTTTACAGGATCCGTTCTGCCCTCCCGATGAGGATCCCTCGGGCTCTCCAGCATGAAGAGCCGCTCTCATCAGCCGCTGATCCTGAAGAAAAGGAAGACCTCTCGGCCGGGCAGCCCCGCAGAGGACGAAGAAGCCAGGAGCCCAACTGGCCGGGTCAAACAGGAGCAGGAAGGGATCGCCCGCGATCTCCAAGGGATCCCGGGGTCTCCCATCCAGACGGCTGTAGTAGGTGACCTCTTGGCCCTGGTCAACCCCTGTGGGGTCAGCAGAAGCCCTGCCCCAGCAGAAGCCCAAAGCGTTCTGGACTTGCTAGCCACTGAACAGTCTCCTAGGAAGGACCCAGCCTTAGTGAGTCTATCCGGTAGCTCTCTCGTCCTGGAGACCAGGCCCTTTCCCAACATATCCGGATCTGAAGAAGGGACCATCACGGCAAGCAATGGGGCCCACGAGGATGAAAAGCTGGCAGGGATGTGGGCCTGGACCGCCGAAGAGGCGGACTTTTTGGCCTCACAATCTTTGGGTAGCCAAGAAGAGGACAAAACCAGTAAGTAGACCTTTTTGTTGTGAAGTTTTTGTATGATGGGTCATGAGGAGCCCCAGAAAGGTGTTTCTGGGGAATACAGTAGTGGCCAAAATTGTGGAGTTCCTTGAGTTTCCCTCATTGATGGTGGTACCACCAGAACTACCAACCTCTGCCTTGATTTTTGACAATTGGTACTGTGTGGTTAATTTTCATGAGGCATTTTATATACAGTAGTGGCCAAAATTGTGGAAACCTTTTGGAGAAAGTGTATTTTTGAGGTTTGATGGCTAACAACACCACTTCTTTTTTGGAGTTTCAAGATAATCCTATTCCACTGCTGGAATGGCCTGGGAATAGCTCAGACCACTGGTGGGAATAACCCAATTGAAAATCTGTGGAGCCGATTAAAGAAACTTTTTAGTCAGAAGCGACCCAGCAATAAAACCCAGTTAATAGAAGCCATCATTCAATCTTGGTTTCACATTATAACAGAATTAAAAGACTTAGTTCCCTCCATGGGAAGACTTTGTAAGGCCATAATTCATGCTAAAGGTGATCCAACTATGTATGAACTGACATGGTGATCATTTTTGTATCTTTCGTGTTTTCCATGGTGATCATTTTTGGGTATCACGTTTTTTCTATGTGCTTCACTTTTATTCTTTATCCTGTAACTGCCATTCTAATAGCAAATCCTTCATAAAAGTTATTGCATTACATTCTTGATTAAACTATATTTCCATTGATATATAATTTTATGGTACTACTCCAAAAAAACGTGTTATTAGCTAGTTTTAGAAAATACACTTTTCCCAAAAGGTTTCCATAATTTTGGCCACTACTGTAGAGAGGTCAGAGTTTAATAATGGAAGTTCTTTAATCATCACTATTGGTCGTTCTCGACTTACAACCATTCGTTTAGTGACCGAAGTTACAACAGCGCTGAAACAAGTGACTTAAGACTGTTTTTCACACTTACGACCATTGAAGCATCCCCCATGGTCGCGAGATCAAAATTCAGATATTTGGCAACCTCTGTATTTATGATAGTTGCGGTGTCCCGGAGTCGTGGGATCCCCTCTTGTCACCAACTGCCAAGCAAAGTCATTTAACAAGAGCAGCGATTTGCTGCACTGCTATGGCAAGCAAGTTGGTAGAATGGGACCAAAACTTACTTAATAACGGTCTTGCTCAGCAAGAGAAATTTTGGGGCTCGTTCGTAGTCGTAAGTCGAGGACTACCTGTGTAAAACTTTGTGGTGACCGGGATGGAGGGTGCCTGCTGCCTGCTTGGCTTTTCATCAAAGCCCTTTCTAAAAATTAACATTGAACAGGACAGAATTGGGAAGTTACTCAGTGCTGAGGGAATAACGGATAGATGGATTGGACTTAAATTTAGTTAGTTTTGTGAAAAGTCCAGTTTAGCTTTTGATATGACCTTCCTCTTTCATCCAAAGGCATAGAATAGAATAGAATAGAATAGGGTTAGGATTAGGTTAAGGACCCGGATTGTGGGGGCAATAAGCTGACTTTGTATAAAAAAGAACCCCGCCGGGGTGGGGGGGGCGAAAGTCCTACTAAGCAGGTATATACAAAAGTATGAAGGCTATTGCTTAATGCATTGTAAGCTGCCCTGAGTCTTTGGAGAAGGGCAACATATAAATCAACAAATAAATAAATAAATAAATAATAGAAAAGAAAAGAAAAGAAAAGAAAATATAGAATAGAAAAGAAAAGAAAAGAAAATATAGAATAGAATAGAATAGAATAGAATAGAATAGAATAGAATAGAATAGAATAGAAAATATGGAATAGAATAGAATAGAAAAGAAAATATAGAATAGAAAATATAGAATAAAAAAGAGAATAGAATAGAAAAGAAAAGAAAATATAGAATAGAATAGAATTTTATTGGCCAAGTGTGATTGGACAGACAAGGAATTTGTCTTTGGTGCATAAGCTCTCAGTGTACATAAAAAATACACCCATCAAGAATCGTAAGATACAACACTTAGTGATAGTCAGGATACTAAATAAGCAATAAAAATCATACTAGGAAACCAAATAAAATATAATCGTAAAGATACAAGCAACAAGGTTATAGTCATAAGTAGAAGCAGATAGGTAATAGGAAGGATGAGAAGAATAAATAGTAATGCAATCTTAGTGGACAGTGTTGTGGGAATTAGTTCATTAGCAGAGTGATGGCATGTGGGAAAAAAACTAGATCTTCTGAAGCTGCATAACATTTCTATCTTCTTCAGAGGTTTTGATGGCTTTCCGGTGAGTTTGACATCGGTGTGTTGATGTAGGATGCAGGTTTTTAGTTATGGGAAATATTTGTATCCAATGATGCATTACTACATATTATTTATTTCAGCAGGAAATCAAACTCTATATAATCATCACTAATCATTTTAGTAGTATGGGAGATGTTAAGCATCCGATGATTCTCAGAGATTACAGGTAGTCCTCAACTTATGACTGAGTCCAGAACGTATGTTGCTAAGTGAGAAATTTGTGAAGTGGGTTTTGGCCCATTTTACGACTCTCCTTGCCACCTTTCTTAAGTGAAATCACTGCAGTTGTTAAATTAGTAACACGGTGGTTGAGGGAAGCTGGTTTTGGCTTTGCCTGTCAGACGGTCGCAAAAGGAGAATCACGTGACTGTCATAAATGCGAATCTGTTGTCAAGCAGTCGAATGTAAATCAGGTGACCGTCGGGATGCTGCAACGGTTGTAAGTGTGAACAGCGGTCATAAGTCCCTTTTTTCCAGCGATGTCGTAACTTCGAACGGTTACTAAATGAACTGTTGTAAGTCGAGGACCACCTGCAGGCAGCATTCAGGTATTATCGGTAAGGCCATCTCTGCTATTCTAAGAAGGTTAAGAAAGAACCGTGCAATTATCTCACCAAAGTCCAACTTCAATGAATTAATGTCGTCATATCACGGAAAAACGTTCTCCTTTTGCGATAATAGAACTGAAGGCAGTGGGAATTTCATTGTACATAATTCGAACCTGCACAGTTAGCAAAAGTTAGGCTATTGCTTAAAAGCACTGTAAGCTGCCCTGAGACTCCGGAGAAGGGCGGCATATAAATTAAACTAATAACAAATAAATAAATAAATAAATAAATAAATAAATAAATAATAATAATAATAATAATAATAATAATAATAATAATAATAATAGTGTTGTTGGGTTGTTGTTTTTTTCTTTTTAATTCTGCAAGAAATAGCCATCTCTTCTCTATTCATTATAACCTGCTTTTAGGTAAAGTCTGTTTAAATAGAAATCCCCTGGGAAAGGCCATTTCCTTTCTTAAAATATCAACTGACTTAAAGAAGGAGCCTGGTGGAGCAGTGGACTAAAGCGCTGTTAAATAGCACTTAGCTGCCAGCTGCCTGCAATTACTGCGAGTTCGAATCCCACCAGGCTCAAGGTTGACTCAGCCTCCCATCCTTCCGAGGTAGGGAAAATGAGGACTCGGATTATGGGAGCAATAAGCTGACTGCATAAAAAAGAACACTGCTGGGGGGGGGAGGGGGGGGGCAAAAGCCCTACTAAGCAGGTATATACAAAAGTATGAAGGCTATGAAGGTTTGAACTGAAGACGTGGCTGTTCCAACATTAATCTGATCGTGGGGTTGTACATTGCTATAATTTTAACATTGTTTTAAGGGGGATTTTAATTTTAATTAAATTAACACTGTGATTTGTATTGATGATTGCTGTTTGAAAGCCGCCCTGAGTCCTTCGGGAGAATGGAGGCATATAAATCACAGAAAGAAAGAAAGAAAGAAAGAAAGAAAGAAAGAAAGAAAGAAAGAAAGAAAGAAAGAAAGAAAGAAAGAAAGAAAGAAAGAAAGAAAGAAATATTGCTTAACACATTGTAAGCTGCCCTGAGTCTCCGGAGAAGGGCGGCATATAAATCGAACCAATAAATAAATAAACAATAAATTAATTAATCATCCGAATAGCTTGCCTCCAGAAGTTGTGGGAGCTTCAACACTGGAGGTTTTTAAGAAGAGATTGGACAGCCATCTGCAGAATGGTATAAGGTAGTGATGGCCAACCTTTTTGCTATCGCATGCCAGTAGGTGGGGTGGGGGGTCGCACGCGTGTGTGCCCACACTAATAATTCTATGCGCCCCATGCACGCGCGTGACCCCTCCGCTCCTGACACGCGAGGACCTCCGGGGGGGGGGAGGCCGTTTTCGCCCTCCTCACGCTCCTAGAGAGGCCCTGGAGTCAGGTGAGAAAGAAAAATGGGCCTTCCCCACCACCCCCAGGCTATCTGGAGGCTCTGGGCCCACTTCTGGTGGGCCCAGAGGACCCGAAAACCAGCTGGCTGGCACGCGCATGCACGCTGGAGCTGCTGAGCTCGCGTGCCCATTGATATGGCTACGCGGGCCATACGTTCGCCATCACGGACCTACAGTATACCATTTCAGACAAATGGTTGTCTAATCTCTTCTTAAAAATTTCCAGTGTTGGAGCATTCACAACTTCTGAAGGCAAGCTGTTCCACTGATACATTGTTCTCACTGTCAGGAAATTTCTCCTTAGTTCTAGGTTGCTTCTCTCCTTGATTGGTTTCCACCCGTTGCTTCTTGTCCTGCCCTCAGGTGCTATGGAGAATAGCTGGACTCCCTCTTCTTTGTGGTGATCCCTGAGATATTGGAGGACTGCTATCATGTCTCCCCTAGTCCTTCTTTTCATTAAACTAGACATATCCAACTCCTGCAACCGTTCTTCATATGTTTTAGCCTCCAGTCCCCTCATTGTCTTTGTTGCTCTTCTCTGCACTCTTTGTAGACTCTCAACATCGTTTTTTTACATCGTGGTGACCAAAACTGGATGCTGTATTCCAAGTGTGGCCTTCCCAAGGCATTATAAAGTTAAGATTTTACACAATCTTGATTCTATCCCTCTGTTAACGCAGCCTAGGATTGTGTTGGCTTTTCTGGCTGCCGCAGCACACAGCTGGCTCGTATTTAAGTGATTGTCCACTAGAACCCTTAAGATCCCTCTCACAGTTATACCCAGCCTCTTTCTGCTGAAAGGCTAAATTTCAAGCTCCCTCTTGAAGGATCTACACCTATCTAAAAACTCTGAGTTTGTATCCACGTAGGTAGTGAGGAGGCAGCCAACTCTGGCTTGAACAGCAGCCTGACCAACATCCAGTGGTTGGGGAAGATGACTTCGACCCCGCTGAGCTCCTGTAGTATGAAAAAAGACACGGAGAAGGAGAACCAGACCCCCAAACAGAAGACAATTAAGGTAAGCAAAGGGCCAACATAGCCTTACATATCTAAGCATGAAGCTTCTACGAGACTGGAGGTTCCATGGGGCAAATATGCGTATGACTCTAGATCAGAGGTCAGCCACCTGCAGCTCTGGAGCCGCATGTGGCTCTTTCACCCCTCTGCTGCGGCTCCCTGTCACTCAAAATATGCGTCACCACCACCAATGTGCGATACCTTTTGGCACGTGATTTATTGAGCTTTTCAACCCCCGGTAGGCCAACCATGGATAAATCCAAAAAAGAAAAGTTTCGGAAGAAAACAGAACGTTTAATTCAACTACATATGCTAATTTTGTGGCCGCTCAAGAAATAGTCAGGCCCGGGAAGGGTTTTATGGCTCCCGGTGTTTTCTTTTCTGTGGGAAACGGGTCCAAATGGCTCTTTGAGTGTTTAAGGTTGCCAACCTCTGCTCTAGATGTTTGGGGTGTCAGGTTAATGGCATGAGAAGAACGTCTGTTGCCACTTTCTAAGACACCAGCTAAAAAGCCAAGCACAACAGTTGTCTACACAGGTTGTCCTTGACTTATGTCAGTTTGTTTAATGACCATTAAAGTTACAATGGCACTAAAAAAATGATTTATGATTTTTCCCCCCCCCCCCACACTTACAACTGTTCCAATAGCCTCCCAGTGATCAAAATTCAAGCGCCTGGCAACTGACTCGTCTTTATGACGGTTGCCGGTTCCCCTGGGTCACGTGATCCCCTTTTGCGACCTTCTGACAAGGAACGTCAACGGGGAAGCCAGATTCGCTTAAGCACCGGGTTACTCACTTAACAACTGCAGTGATTCCCTGAACAACTGTGGCAGGAAAGGTGGAGAAATGGGGCACAACTGACTTAACAAATTGGCAACTGGCTCATATTTATGACGGTTGCAGTGTCCTGTGGTCGCGCGATCCCCTTTTGCGACTGTCTGACAAGTGACATCAATAGGAAGCTGAATTCACTTAACAACGCTGTTATTAATGTAACGACTGCAGTGATGTTGTAAGTTGAGGACTATTAATGCAAAAGTAAAAAGTTGAGACTAATGTCTTCTGTGCTAAAGAGACTCGGAAATTCACGCCTTTTTTCCTCCTCCTCTTCCTCTTCTCCTTCTCCTCTTCTTCTCCTCCTCCTCTTCTTCTCTTCCTCCTCTTCTCCTCCTCCTTCTCCCCTTCTCCTCCTCCTCTTCTCCTCCTTTTTCTCCTCTTCTCCTTTTCCCCCTCCTCTTCCTCCTCCTTCTCCTCTCTTCCTCCCCTTTTCCTCCTCCTCTTTCTCCTCTCCTCCTCCTCCTCCTCTTCTTCTCTTCTCCTCCTCCTCTTCTTCTCTCCTCCTCCTCCTCTTCTTTTCCTTCTCCTCCTCCTCTTCCTCCTCTTCTTCTCCTCCTCCTTCTTCCCCCCTCCACTTTCTCCTTTTCCCATTTCCCCTTCCCTAGTTTCCCATTATTTTCATTTTCCTTCGTATTTTATATTCAGATAAACTAATCAAATTTTTTGATACCCAATCAACCGACGGATGGAATTCTGAAGAGTAGGGGATTCCCAGAATCTTTCTCATGGCTCTTTTCTTTTTCTTTTTCTTTTCTTTTTTTTTAAAAAAAGACGTTTTTAAGAATAGATTGAAGCGCCATCTGTCCGAAGTGGTACAGTATAGTGCTTCCTATCTGGAGGAAGGGGGTTGGATTAGATGACCTCCAAGGTCCCTTCCCGCTTTTGTTAATCCGCTCTCTTCCTACAAATTCCCTGCGGGTTTCATAAACCACCGCAAAGGATCCTCAAGTGAGTCAGGCTTTCAAATACAGTGTATTGTCATCCTGTGGCAGAATGACTCAAGAGTTCCAATCACCTGAGCGTATCTTCACAAAAGAGCACAACCACCACGTAGGCTGATACCTTTTTAGAAAGTTAAAAGGGTAGATGCAAGACTGCGAATTATGTGTGGAAGAATCGCTCTAAGTGGGATGGGGTTGAGCTGTTCTTGATCAGGAGAAAGAAAATAAAATTAATACACATCTGCTTAAGGGGGGTGGTGGTGGAATGCAGAAGGTTAGATTTTAAGACCTGCGGAGACAGAGGCAGATGTCTTTTGTGCACTGAACCTTTTGGACCAGAACGATTTTGGTGGCGTTTTCCGTGGTAAAAGTTATCAATGATCTGCAAACTTGAAACTTTATATAGTCCTCGACTCATAACGGTCCAATTGACTCTTTAAAAAAAGCACCTTGATACTGTGAATAATGTTTAATATCTGTTATGGTCGGAGGTGGTTGCCCAAAACGATATTTTTTCTTTTGGGAGAATAGAACAGAACAGAACAGAACAGAACAGAATTCTTTACTGGCCAAGTGTGATTGGACACACAAGGAATTTGTCTTGGTGCATACACTCTCAGTGTAAATAAAAAGACAAGATATGCTCGTCAAGAATCATAAAGTACAACCCTTAATGATAGTCATAGGGTACAAATAAGCAATTGATTCATACTAGGAAACAATCAGTATAAATCGTAAGGATACAAGCAACAAAATGTTGTGATCCAGGCTTACGTAGTTGATATTAAATGCAAAACCGTTCCAAAAAAACCAAACAGATTTTATTAAAACAACTGAGAATGAATTCATTCTCAGCGTATTCTAAATGAAATGAAAGTAAACTCCTCAAAACACCAGTCTTTAGTTTATCTCTGACCTTGGGATAATTAGGCAAATTGCCAAGGGTTTTTCTTGGCAACAGTTCAGGGACAGAAGAATTCTCTCAATGGTTGTTTTCCGGCAAAGAGGCCAAGAGCCGTTGCTGGTCTTTTAAGCCTTATGGGAGGAGCCAATCATCTCTTGGCCTTACTCCCAAGTCATCCTCTCTGCTTTAGCTGCTCCTGCCTTCTGGCAGCTCTTCTCATATGTGCACTAGGAACAGGCTCCTCCTGTTCCTCTGCCTCTCTACTGTCAGCCTCTGGAGGCTCCGGAGTCCGCACATCACTCCCTGATGGCCCTGGCTCTGCCTCTGATGCAGAGCCCTCATCCAGGCCTTCCCCAGCCTCCAGGACTGGCCCATGTTCTTCCTCAGCCTCATTGCTGTCCGACTCCGCTGCCAGCTCCCCAGGCTGCTGGCGGACCACAACACAAAGTTACAATCATGCAGTCATAAGTGGGAGGAGATGGGTGATGGGAACGATGAGAAGATTAATAGTAGTGCAGACTTAGTGAATAGTTCGACATTGTTGAGGGAATTATTTGTTTAGCAGAGTGATGGCGTTCGGGAAAAAACTGTCCTTGTGTCTAGTTGTTCTGGGGTGCAGTGCTCTATAGCATCGTTCTGAGGGTAGGAGTTGGAAACAATTTATGTCCAGGAAGTGAGGGATCTGTAAATATTTTCACAGATTTCATGTCAAATGTCAAACTTCAGCCAGGTTAGTAGATGACATAATAGCAGTGTTCCAATATCTCAGGGGCTGCCACAAAGAAGAGGGAGTCAAGCTATTCTCCAAAGCACCTGAGGGCAGGACAAGAAACAATGGGTGGAAACTGGTCAAGGAGAGAAGCAACTTAGAACTAAGGAGAAATTTCCTGACAGTGAGAACAATTAATCAGTGGAACAACTTGCCTCCAGAAGTTGTGAATGCTCCAACCCTGGAAGTTCTTAAGAAGATGTTGGATAACCATTTGTCTGAAGTCATGTTCCATAAGTCAAGGACTCCCTGTATTTATACTATAGAGTTAGGAATTTGCTTATGGCAACTCTGATGAGGATGGTCCTTGATTTGGAACCACTTGCTTAGTAGCCATTGAAAGTTACAACGGCTCTGAAAGAAGAGACTTAGGACTGTTTTTCCACACTTATGACCACCGGGTCATCCCCATGATCTCGAGATCAAAATTCGAACGCTGGACAACGGACTCATTTTTAGGTTGGTGGCTGGGTCATGTGACGCCTCTTTTGTGACCTTGTGGGAAAAAAGTCAACGGGGAAGCCAGGTTCACTTAACAACCAGGTTACTAACTTAACAACTGCAGTTGATTCATTTAACAACTGTGGCAAGAGAGGATGGTAAAATGGAGCAAAACCTAACAAGTCTCTTGGTAATAGAAATTTTGGGCTTAATTCTTGTTATCTTCTTCCAGTTTTCCTGCGTGTTAGAGAGGATTTTTGTCCCAAAGGTGCTTTTTTTTTTCCAGGAGGTAATTGGAATTCCTTGGGTTTTTTTTCTTCTGAAGACGTTTCACTTCTTCATCCCAGAAGCTTCTTTAGCTCTGACAGGATAGTGGGGGAATGGAAGGATTTATATTCCTTGCAGACAGCTGGTCATTTGCGTTCCTTTAGAGCAAGAGTTTCAAACTCAATTTCATTGAGGGTCGTATCAGGGGGGTGGGGGTGGGCTTGGTGGCTGTGGCTAGCTTGACGACACTCAACGGGTTGGGGGCACCTGTGGTGGCCAAGTGGTAAGGCAGGACTTCCCTGAGACTCTCCCTCACTCTCATTATAATCAGCTGAAGCAAAAAGGACAACTCAGGAGTAAGGCCAGAAGATGATTGGCCCCTTCCATAAGGCTTAAAAGAGCAGTAACGTGCCGTTGGATTCTTCGTAGAAAAGCAATGTTGATTCCAGTGCTTCTTGTCAGCGTCTCTTGAACTTTGTGGGGTTTTTGCCAAGAAAAGCCTTTGGCTGGTTGCCAAAGACATCAAAGGTTCGTGATAAGGCTGAAGGACTGGTTATGAAGAATTTGTTTTGGACTAAGCAGAGAATGAATTAATTCTCAGCTGTTTTAATAAAATAAATTTGTTGAGGACTGAATTGTGTTTGGTAATCTCTACTTGGGCCTTGGTTACAATTTCTTAATTTTGACTTTTGCTTCCGTTTTCCAGTCTGAGGGAAGCTCTACACCCGCCACTGTCTGCTCTGCTTTATGGAAGGAATCTTTTTCCGAACGGCCTCCCTACTCTTACATGGCCATGATCCAGTTCGCCATCAACAGCACGGAGAAGAAGCGCATGATGCTGAAGGACATCTACAGTTGGATTGAGGATCATTTCCCTTATTTCAAACATGTTGCCAAGCCAGGCTGGAAGGTAAAAACATCTTTTGACCTGTATAGAACGTATCAAAAAAGATGATGAGTAATTCTTATAAAATATTACCGTATTTCCCCGAAAATAAGACCCTGTCTTATATTTTTTTTGAACCCTGAAATAAGCACTTGGCCTTATTTTCGGGGAGGTCTTATTTTGGGGTGCGTGGAGCAAGACGGGGCTCCACTTGCCGTCTTACCTGATTTCCAGCTCTGTCTCTCTAACCCTAACCAGAGGAAATGGCGGGGGACTGGCTACGTTTAAATATTTTTGGGAAGGGCTTATTTTCAGGGGAGGATTTATTATCCAGAGAGGGTACATGGTATTAAAATGTACAATAGAGGTAGTTCTTGATGTACGACTGCAACTGAACAGACCAGTTTTTTGCTGTTTCCAGAGCGGCTCTGCGGGCCAGATCTAAGCACCCCATGGGTCAGATTCGGCCCTGGGACCTTGAGTTTGACACCCCTGCTTTAGATAGTTTTTTTCAACCTTGGGAACTTGGAGGATGTGGGGACTTCAGTCTCCCAGAATTCCCCAGCTAGCATAGCAATAGCTAAGTGGGGAATTTTGGGATTTGAAGCTGTCACGGTTGAGAAACACAGCTTTGAGATTTTGCTGTCAATTGTTTTTTTGCAGACCCAGTCTTAGGGATGGGTGGAGTAAAACCTCCTGCTTAGGGACCACTAGTGTGGGGCGGCAGGGTGGGGGTGTAACTCTTTCCGAAATCAAAACAGAAATGAATAAATAAAACGTGGAAATCTTGCTCACGTCATTCTGAATAATTCACCGGTGAGAGGTGATTCTCGCGGTGTTACGGGCCAGTGAACGATCCAGATGGCATCCCTGCCTCCGAGAACCTGTAAAAAGAATCTCCCATTTTGAGATAGTGCCACTTTGGGAGCCGCTAACATCATATCTTCATCCTCCGGCGTAAGATTTGTTGTCAGCTGTCTCTCCAAGTCTCACTATATCCTTTTGTAGCAGACAGGATTGGCCAATATCCGTTCAATGGGAAAAAGGATAAAAACCTGAGAGCATAAAGATTTATTTCCCGGGCGCTTCAATTCCCAACAGACTTTGATCTCAAGATGGCTGCTGGGGAAGAAAAATCGCTTCAAAGGCCTAAACAGTTTTGCAAAAACTGCTGAATAGGAAATTTGTTTAGAAGGTCTAACTAAGTGGTGGTATTTAGCTGGTTCTATCCGGTTTGGGCAAACCAGTAATGGAGGCTGCGGGAGGCTCCGCCCATCCGCCCGGATGTCATCACATCCCGTTTTTGATATTCTGTGCATGCGTGCGCACGCTCACATTTGCAAACCGATAGGGAAGGTAAGTGAATACCACCCTTGGTCCAACCTCCTTCCTGACGCATTCCATCCAGCAATTAATTCGACAAAAAGAAGATCCATGGCGGCGGCTTTGATGCTGGATCGCTTATAGTTTAGTTCTTGACTTACGACCGCAACTAAGGCCATCGCTAAGCAAGACAGTTGCTGACTGAGTGGTTGCCCCGTTTTACGACCTTTCTTGCCACATTTGTCCAGCGAAGCACTGCAGTTGTTGAGTTAGTAACGTGGTCCTTAAGTGAATATGGCTACCCCGTTGGATTTGGCTTGTCCGAAGGTCACAAAAGGGGATTGCGTGATCCCCGGGGGACACTGCAACCATCATAAAGATGAGTCAGTTGCCAAGCGCCCGGATTTTGATCCTGTTGGATGCTACAATGGTCATAAATATGAAAAACGGTCCTAAATTGCTTTTTTTCAGTGCCATTGTAATTTCAAACAATCATTAAACGAATAGTTATAACTTGAGGACTACCTGTGTCGCAATTCTGCTCACTCTTCTTTCCAAGGCCTGTAAATTCTTGCAATCATAGATGGTTGGCCTTTTTGTTTTATTATGAAGGGCTACTCAAAAAGGTAAGTTTTTCTTTTTGGCTAAATTGGCCAATCATTTATTTATCGACATTGTTGCAAGTGATTCTGTCGCTTTATGTCTCACTTCTAAAATATTCTTTTTTGGGTAGACCATGTTTCCCCCAAAATACGACCGGGTTTTATATTAATTTTTGCTATAAAGGACGCATTAGATCTTATTTTCTGGTTAGGTTTTATTTTTAGGGAAATACGATACTCAATGCATCCATCTGGCTGACAGTCTTAACTGGGGCTTATTTTGGGGGATAGGGTTAATATTACGAGCATCCTGAAAAATCATACTAGGACTTATTTTCCGGCTGGGTCTTATTTTTGGGAAAACAGGTTATTAAGTATTCTCTTTCCTATTCCATCCATCTGGTACAATGGGCTTCGATCCACGAAAGCAAGAAGAGAATATTGGAAGACCAGATTTGAACTTAGTACACTCTGAGCTTGGTTGTTTTCTTGGAAAAGTTTCATTGCCAAAATAACACCATCAGTGCACTGATGACGTTAGCTAGTTTGGTAATGAGATGTCTGCAAGAAAGCAACCAAGCTCAGAGACCACCAAGGACCCCACAGCCCTCCTCCTCCATCATCATTCCTCAAACCCTATTCCCTTCTAGCACTGATGAGGTTACTTACGTCTGCAAGAAAGCAATCATGCTTAGAGGCCACCAAGGACCCCGTAATGTGGGAATTACATTGCTTCGACTTTATGGATTTCTTTCCCTCCTAACTTGGCTACCTGTTTGGTAACAAACCAACAAACGTTTTATCTTTGCAACTCTCCAGAACTCCGTCCGTCACAATCTTTCCCTTCATGATATGTTTGTTCGGGAGACATCTGCCAATGGGAAAATTGCATTCTGGACCATCCATCCTGAAGAAAACCGCTACCTAACGCTGGACCAGATGTTCAAGGTAAGTTCCAGGTAGGGAAGGAACCTTCCCAATGCTTGTTTCCCTTACTATTTTATCTAAATGACATTTTATCTACCGTATTTTTCGGAGTATAATATGCTCCGGACTATAAGACGCACCTAACTTTTTGGGAGAGGAAAACAAGGGGGAAAAAAATCTGCCTCTGCCTCCCAGCAATTTACCTCCTTCAGCAAACAGCAAATAACCTGCTTTAGTTTCATTTTCAGCCCAGCCTGATTAGCACAAGAAAAAAAAAAAGTCTGCCTCCCTGCAATTTGCCTCCTTGCAGCAGATGGGGCGCACGGCAGTAGGCAATGGCAATCCCTGCAGCCTGAAACAGCTGAGAGTTGGGAGGCTGATCCAACTGACAATCAGCCGCTTGTGCTAATCAGGCTGTGCTGAAGCTGAAATGGGCTGTTTTGCGGCAAGGTGGCTGGCGGGTGGGCGTGGCTACATTCAGCGTATAAGACACACTCCGAAAAATACGGTTAGTGAAAAGGGAGCATATGGACAGCCAACAGAATGTTGGAGAGTAAGGGCAAGATTAATGTGGACGAAAGGCTCAGGTAGATTACGTGCAGGTAGTCCTCGATTTATAGCAGTTCATTTAGTGACCGTTCAAAGTTACAACTCCGCTGAAGAAAGCGGCTTACGACCGTTTTTCACACAACTCTTACAGCACCCCCATGGCCAGGTGATCTAAATCCAGACTGACTCGTATTTATGACGGTTGTGGTGTCGCCAAGGTCGCATGATCCCCTTTTGCGACAAGCAAAGTCAGTGGGGGGGAGCCAGATTCACTTAACAACCATGTTACTCTCTTAACAACTGCAGGGATTCACTCAACAACCTTGGCAGGAATGATTGTATAATGGGGCGAAACTCCCTGAACTGTCTCATTTAGCAACAGAAATATTGGGCGCCGTTGTCATAAATCGAGGACTACCTGTGTTAAGTACTTATGAAGAAGAGCTTGCTTTAATCATGAGCAGAACCAAAATGTGTTTTGTTAGATTTATTTAGAGGCCTAGGAAAGGGTAAGAGACAAACTAACCCATCTCTGCTTATTTTCCTGAACTTTTAAAAATGGCAGGCACGTTGTACCAAGTCTTTCAGAGGGGTGGGTGGGTTCAGGGGTTGGTTCCGCCGTTATATGGTGGGCCTGTCTCCCCATATTTGTCCTGGAAGTGTGATATGATTTGGGTTTGGTTCTCTTGTGGCCTGTCGGCCGTCAGCCCCTCCAGCAGCGAATCGGAGGAGGAGGAGGTGTCGGAGTCAGGGTCATGGAGCTGGCAGAGAGAGAGAGAGAGATACAGAGGCGGAGCCTGGGCCGTCCATCAGCCCACAGATGGAGAGTGAACAGCCCCAGGTCTGGAGGTGGCTGATGAGGAAGAGGAGGAACAGCTGGGTCCAGTGCCTCTGACGTGCAGAAGGCAGAGGAGAGGAGAGCAATGGAAATCTATGGGCCGGTCCCTAGGACGGAAGAGCCACCGCTGCTAGTGAAGCCCCACCCTAGCTCTGGGGATAAAAGGCAGGGGGCGGAGATGAATAGATGTGGCAGACAGCTATTCATTTTCCAGGCGGACAGACTTATTAGCCTGAGGTGAGAGAGAAACTTTTTGCCGGGGCTGCTGGCGCTCCTAATAAAGGAATCATTGATTGAATTCAGAGTTTTTGTTGTGTTTGGGGAGCTGGGTCAAACAGGCTCTGTGTCTCTGCTCCCTGGGGAGGCCGACCAATAATTGAACTGCTTGCAAGGTTGTTTCATCAGTATGTTGACGTTCGCCCCTCAGCTAATCCTGTAGTAGCCGTGTGGTCCCTGGAGAAATGTCCGAATAAGGTTACTGATGTTATGAGAGTTAAGAAGTTGAAAGCTCATCCAGGCAGAGAAACCGTGGCGTTGCTCTGAAGAAATTGTTGGTTCTGCTTGTGGAGTATTTGGGCATCTGTGACGGAGACTTTTCTGACAAATTCAGCCTCCTATTTTTATTGTGGTTAATATGAGAATCTTGCTTAAGCTGGGTGGCATTCTATTAAGTGTTTAAAGTAAAGTTCCTTGAAGAAGTACCGTATTTTTCGGACTATAAGACGCACTTAAGACGAAAGGGGGTGAAAATGTCTGTGCGTCTTATAGACCGAATATTGCGGAAGCCCCGCCCACCCGCCGGCTGTTTTTGGGCCTTTTTTCAGAAAAAAATGGGCTGAAAAAATCCTTGAAAATGGACTGAAAGGGGCCTTGAAAACGGGCCGAAAAAAGCCTTAAAAATGTGTCAAAAAAAGGTGGTCATATGACTGGCGTGGCCAACTCGATGTCACTCACGTTGAGGGGCGCCTTGCCAGCCTCTACTCACTACTCCTCGCCTGCCCGCCTGGGCTCCTTAGGGCCCCAACAGGAAGCAGTTGCTGGAGCTAAGCAGCCACCACGAGAAAGAGTTGGCAAAACAGCTCAGTTCAAATTGGATCTGACCCAGAAAGAGGCTCAGTAGAAGCACCTCACTGAGGACTAGGAGCATAGGCTTTCCAAGCAGAGGGAAGACCTGTGGGAGTGCAAGGCCAGGTACCGGCGCCTGGAGGCTCAGCGGGCTGAGATGGTCAGCCAGTTCCAGGCCATGATGCAGTCCCACCGGAACAAGGTCCTCCGACTCTTCGCCACCAGTGGCACTTCCCTCCAGTCTTCGCCCAAAGCCCCACACCAGGAGGCTGAAGCAGACCCCAAGGCAGAATTTCTGCCCCCCTCCAACCCACATAAAAAGACTCCAAAAGGGGAGACTCTCTGCAGCAACACAAGCGTTCATTGCACATATCCGGCCCAGGTGCCATTGTTTGAGGACCCCTGATTTAGTGCAATATAAAAAATGCAAATAATTTTTCTGCAAACCACCAAAATTTTCTCGCAGACCATCAGTGGTCCACAGACCCCCAGTTGGTGACTGCTGCACTAAAGCACATAGGAGGACTTCTCCTTGCCGGCTGGTGTAAGGTGTATTTTGAAACGATCAAATCAGATAGACCTTTGCAGGATGGTCTTTTTATTTTATTGAGTTCCATTCTAAGAACTCCCTAAGGAGTATGACTTGGGCAGAATTTCAAACACTTTGGAGGGGGGAAAAAAATCTATTTACAGTCTTAGTCGCCGTCCTTTAGAAAAATCAAAAAAGTGCTGTGTCTCATAGTAATAGTCAAAAGTGGCATGAAGGACCTTGCCCTTCCAAAAAGGAGGCTTCAGCATTATTTTAGACCTGTCCAAATTTAATCTCCATGACAAGGTGAATTTGGCGATGAGAGAAATGGTATCGGATAACAGGCTGACTCAGACAAAAAAAAAACCCCCGTGCAGGAGACTGAGAGGAGACGAAATCTCTCTGGTTTTTCTCTTGACCATTCAGAGTGGCAGATCATCCCTTCCGCTTTTGATTGGCCGAGATTCAACAGTCAACCAATCAACCATCTGGAAATTCACAGCTCTGATGCAGTGGTGAATTTTTTTTTTATGACGGGTTCTGTGGGCGTGGCTTGGTGGGCATAGGTGTGGCTTGGTGGGCGTGGCAGGGGAAGGATACTGCAAAATCCCCATTCCCTCCCCACTCCTGGGGGAAGGATATTGCAAAATCTCCATTCCCACCCCACTCTGGGGCCAGCCAGAGGTGGTATTTACCAGTTCTCCGAACTGCTCAAAATTTCCGCTACCGGTTCTCCGGAATCTGTCAGAACCTGCTGGATTTCACCTCTGAATTGAATATGTACAGCCTGGAGGACAGACGGAAAAGTGGCGGGGGGGGGACGGGCTTGATTTAGACATTAAGGATGTGAATAAGATTCTAGAAGGCAGTATTTTCATTTTTTCTTTTCTTTTTATGATTTCTGCTTAATTCCAGGTTGCTTCCCTCCTTTGGTTAGTTTCCATCCATTTCTTCTTGTTCTATGGGGAACAGGTGGATTCCCCTCCCCCACTCTTCTTTGTGGCAGCCCCTGAGATATTGGAAGACTGCTATCATGTCTCCCCTAGTCCTTCTTTTCATTAAACTAGACATACCCATTTCCTGTAACCCTTCTTCATATGTTTTAGCCTCCGGTCCCCTAATCATCTTTGTTGCTCTTCTCTGCACTCTTTCTAGAGTCTCCACATCTTTTTTACATCGTGGTGACCAAAACTGGATGCCGTATTCCAAGTGTGGCCTTACCAAGGCATTATAAAATGGTATATGAACACTTCACGTGATCTTGATTCTATCTCTCTGTTTGCAGCCTAGAACTCTGTTGGCTTTTTTGGCAGCTGCTGCACACGGCTGGCTCATCGGAGTTTCCCAGTCCTCTATCAAAATCCACTTGCTGCTTTACCTCCCATCGGTCCTGGACCGTTGGATCCTAACTTTCTTTCTTTCTTTTTTTTTATGTGTCTCAATCTTAATGTAGCAGCAGAAACGTCCAACTCTGGATCTGCAAAAGAACTTGAAAGTCACCAAAGCGGAGTCCCAGACTTCCCGTAAGTATATATTTGCATCCGTGCAAAGCCCCTATTCTACGCTGGTCATTGGAGGAAGCAAATGGAAACCATTTGGCTGATAGGAAGAGCATCACTGTAATGGTACATAGCGGGAGTCGGCAACCTTAAACACTCAAAGAGCCACAAAGGTCCTAATCGGAAACCCCCCGTTCAATTCTGGAGCCGACCAGAAGTCCGGTTCCCCCACCACAGAATCTCCTAGCGCGGCTTTTTCCTCTACCGGTCCTAACTGAAAACCCTATCAATTATGGAGCTGACCGATGACAGGGTGCCGCAGCAGAGGGATGAAAGAGCCACATGTTGCTCCAGAGTCGCGGGTTGCCGATCCCTGGTATATAGGAATGACCTTGGGAAATAGCAGGGAGTGAGGAGAGATGCTACCTAGGGAATGATTAGATAAGAGGGAGGGGACCTTTAGCTGTATAACAGGCGGAGTAAAAAAAAACCCAGTAGGATCCTCCCTAACTTACCAGGCTGTAAAAAGAGACAGTAGATGATTTGTAATTTCAGATTCGCAAGATTTTGTTAACGTCGCCTTACACTTTTTGCTCATCTGGTCCAATGAGGCCCATTTCAGAAGGCTGACATGAGTTTTGGACTCCTTTGTGATTATAAGTCGAGGATTACCTGTATGGTGGAATGTAGCGTGTAGATGAATTCCCGGGGAGGGAGGGGCTTTATTCTGGAGAAACAAGTGGCAACTCAGTCCAGATATCATGTGTGAGAGAAAGAGGGTGAAGACAGCTCCTTCCAAATACAGGTAGTCCTTGACTTATGACCACTTATGAGCCCAAAATTTCTGTTGCTAAGTGAGACATTTGTTAAGTGAGTTTTGCCCCATTTTTATGACCTTTCTTACTGCTGTTGTTAAATGAATCTGTGGTTAAGTTAGTTAACATGGTTGCTAAGTGCACCTACCTTTCCTCGTTGACTTTGCTTGTCAGAAAGTCGTAAAAGGGGATCACATGACGCCAAGACACTGCAAAGGTCATAAATACGAATCAGTTGCTGAGTGTGTGAATTTTGATCACATGACTTTGGGATTGCTGTGACGGTCATAAGCCTGAAAAATGGCCATCAGTCACATTTTCGTTGTAACTTTGAAGAGTCACTAAACGAACTGTTGTAAATTGAGGACTTCCTGTAATCCACACCGCATATGGTAGATGCAGAAAGTAGAGTGTTTAGTCCGGCAAGATTCTGTCAACAGGTATGGCTACAATAAAGAACTCAGCTTGGAAGAGTTGTGACATGTCGTTCTTGACTTCGGGCTTGACAATGAAGCTTTTCTTTCTTAGGGCCAAAGATTAAGCCCTTGCTACCACGGGTCAGTTCCTACTTGGTTCCGGTCCAGTTCCCAGCGAGTGAGCCATTTCACCTTCAGTTGCCTTCAAGGCCACCTCTGCCTGTAGGCCAGACTGCTTTGGGGACCACGCAGATCAACACAGGAGAGCGCCCTGCTCCAAAGGTCAGTCTCCCACATCTCCTTGTTTTTCTTAGGTACGTGTTTGTCTGGATCAGGGGTGTCAAACTCAAGGCCTGCTGGCCGGATCCAACCCACGAGGTGCTTAGATCAGGACAAGGGGGACACTCTGGAATCAGTGATGGACTGGCCTGCGGTGCCTCTGCCAGCGAAAACGGAGCTCGGCAGGGGTGCGTGTGGTAGAGGGCTGCAGGAGGCTCTCGCAGCCGAAAACGGCACTCGGGAGGACAATGGATCCCCCCAGACCTGCCCCGGCCACCACAGGTGCCTCCAACACGAGTGACGTCAATCTGGCCACAAACACACACACACCCCGAGGTCAAACACAACCCTGATGTGGCCCTCAATGAAATTGAGTTTGACACCCCTGGTCAATACAGTTAATACTCGACTTACAACCATTGTATAGTGACCGTTCAAAGTTACAACGACCCTGGAAGTAAAGGCTTTTAACCGTTTTTCACACTTACGACTGTGGCAGCATCCCCATGATCATGCAATCAAAATTCAGATCTGCTTGGCAATTAACTCATATTTATGATGGTTGCAGTGTTCCAGGTCACGTGATCCTGTTTTGTGACCTACTGACAAGCAAAGTCAATGGGGAAGCCAGGATTCACTTAACAACCAGGATACTAACTTAACAACTGCAGGGATTCATTTAATAATTGTGGCAAGGAAGATTGTAGAATGGGATGAAATTCACTTAACTGTCTCGCTTAGCAACATAAATGTTGGGCTGAATTGTGGATGTAAATTGAGGAGTCCCTCTACAGGATCTCTGGCTGATGCGTAGATTCCCTAGAAGTTGTTGTCGATCCCTCTCGGCTCAAACAGCAGCTCTAATGCCTGAATAAATGGAGGCTAAGAACATCTGTCAGATTAAGATGACAAAATAAATTTCCATGCCTATAAAATAACTGACCCCTATGAAAATGTGGGGACGCGGCTAAACCGTTGAGGTTGTCGATCAAAAGGTTGGCAGTTCAGCGGTTCGAATCCCTAGTGCCGCCTAACGGGGTGAGCTCACGTTCCTTCTCTCAGCTTTTGCCAAGTAGAAAAATAGGGACCACCTTTGGTGGGAAGGTAACAGCGTTCCGTGCGCCTTTGCTGTTGAGTCATGCCAGCCACATGACCACGGAGTCGTCTTTGGACAGCGCTGGCTCTTCGGCTTTGAAACGGAGATGAGCACCGCTCCCTAGAGTCGGGAACGACTAGCACACATGTGCGAGGGGAACCTTTACCTATGAAAATGTGTCTAAAGCTGTGGTGGCGCACTGCAGTACTGCAGGCTACTTCTGATGACTGCCGGCTGCCAGCAGTTTGGCAGTTTGAGTCTCACCAGGCTCAAGGTTGACTCAGCCTTCCATCCTTCCGAGATGGGTAAAATGAGGACCCAGATTGTTGGGGGCAATTTGCTATTTAGTATACTGTCAATTGTTGTAAGCCGCCCAGAGTCCTCGGAGAGTGGGTGGCATAGAAATACGATAAATAAATAAATAAATCCCTGTCTTATTTTTTTTGAACCCCAAAATAAGTGCTTGGCCTTATTTTTGGGGAGGTCTTATTATCTTGGGGTGTGTGAAGCAAGATGGGGCTCCTCTTGCTATCTTATCTAATTTCCAGCTCTGTCTCCCAAACCCTAACCAGGGGAAATGGCGGGGACCATCTGCGCATGCATTTAAATATTTTCAGGGAAGGCTTATTTTCAAGGGAGGGGGGCTTATTTTAGCGCATGCGCTCAAAAGCCCTATTGGGCTTATTATCAGGGGAGGTCTTATTTTAGAGGAAACAGGGTAAGTCTAAGTGCTGTAGCTACAGCTAAAAATGTAGAACATTGACAGCTTCTTCCTTCCCGTTGTTGCTTTTGTAGATCCTGCGCTCCAGCGAAGACCCTGTCCTGTCGCCGCCTCCGAGTTCCATAAAGGAAGAACATTATTGTGGTGAAGAGTCTTCTCCATTAACCCTCCAGCGCCCTCTTGAGGAAGGCAGCTGTACAGACAGCGGAAATCCATCAGCGGGAGTTCTGAGTGACAGTTTTCACACCCAGGAGTGGGTCTCCTCTTTCGTCCCAGTATGGCCTGTAAAGAAGGAACCGGCGGGAGTTGGTGAGGAGCAGAACCTCTGTGTCCAAGCATCCCCCATAAAACAAAAGAGACAGGTTACAGGTCTCCGATCATCCCCGCAAAGCAAGCTGGCTATAAAGAGGCAAGAATTGGGCAGGTCCAGAAGGAAACAGCACTTAACTCTCTCTTCCTCAGAAGAACCGGTTCTCTTTCTGCCCCTCAGTGGTGGCTCAACTTCCTTCCCGCTGGGACACGGTCCTTCCGCTCAGAAGGAACCTCTAGGAACCCTTGTCTGTGGTCTGGAAGAAGAAGCGCCAGGGACTTGCAGGTTGCCGATTGCGTCCACCCCAAACAAAACTCCCGTAACCACCTCTACCAACCTGCCCTCTACTGATCAGTGGAGATTGACCCCTATGGTTGACGAAAGGAGCAAAGTGGATTTCAGTTCTCCGAGATCGTCTCCTTTGCCGTTCCTGTCCTTCCAGGATAATCTAGACCTGGAGATGAACGAGAACCCGCTGAGACAATCCCTGTGTGATTCTCCCCAGTGTCCGCTTCTGAACGCAGACATGGGTGAACTAGTGCCTGAGCTCTTGAACACTTCTTCTCCATCCAGCAAAGTGGCCTGTGAGTTTTCAGGGGACAATTCCCTCCTGGAAGACCTCGTCTTGGACAACATGCCTGAGAATTGGAGCAAGCTCTCGCTGGACATCAGTTTTCCAGACCCCGAGAATGACAATCTGGAGACTGATCTGAGCTGGTCCCAGCTCCTTCCTCAGCTGAAATGACCCAATTGGGCTCGCCGAAAACAACCTCAACCTGTGTCACACATTTAGCAAACCCGGCCCTGTACCCTACTGGCACTTCAGCAAACATGGCTCTTGATTAACTCGGAGGTCACCCATATGAATGATCAAGGAAGCCTTAACCATGGCGCTTGAAAGAAAGCTCCCTGTCCTATTTCCTACAGCTTTGTTTTCCTTTGTCTGATGATGGATTTGGCAAATTTATAACACCTTGTAAGGGGGTCAGATCAGGTCGAAAGCTCCAGGGCTGTCAATCGTTTTGGAGACAGCTTTCTTCTTTCAAAGGAAAATTTCATCTGTGGAAAAGTGCCTGGGCTATACAAATGCCATCTTACCTAGCCTCGAACCCCTTGATGATTTTGGGGGATGATTGCTTGTTTTCTCCCCTGGCTTATTCTAATAATAAGAGCCTGATCTATACCAATCTCATATCGCTGTCTGAAAAGCAGACAGCAACAGGTTCAAGGCTACCAGAAAGTCAGAAAACAATAAAAAAAAATAGTGCCACTTGATAGGGTTCCTGCCACATATGTAGCCTAAACCAGAGTTCTCCAACATTTCCAGCTTTGTTGACCGGCTTGGAGGGGGGAGAGGAGAGGGGATGGTTCATGCAAGCAGCCAACAAGCGTGCACATGCAGTTCCATTTCCACGAGCACTGTGCATGCACGCCTGCCACACACACATGCATGGAGCAAGCGTACCGTACTCGCACGCTGCTCGTGTAAGTGAGCATGTGTGCGTGCTCACCAGCTGTTTCCACCGCCTGGTTGCAAACCCCTCACGGCCCACATATAGGTTGGGGACCCCTTGGCCTAACGTATCAAGAGAAGTATTTCAAGGAGCCGTATTCGGCTGACAGCTGAAGTGGGATTCGCTTATCCAGAAAATGCTGCATTTTTAGGCCTAGCTAGAACATCTTTTGCCTCTGCATGGTTCGCCAGCACTTAAAAGCCACGGAGCCACCCTGCGGTTCTCAAGGGTCCTTCCTACTGCCAGGCGCAGGAAGCTTGAAAGAAAACCCCCAAAGCCCACGGTTCTGGTCCCAAAGATTGCTGAAAAGCTGGCCTTCTCAGTTTGCAGGCAGAGCAAAAACATTTTTCCCATGGGGTCGTGGAGCTGGAAGCAGATTGAATTTCTTGATTGAATAGTTCCGGTTGCCTTGATAATCTCCACCAAGTGAAGCAGTGAAGCCAGGGGTCCAGATATAGAGCAAAATGTTGCTCTAAGATGGTAGACCAGGGGGTGAAATGCTACCGGTTTGCACCGGTTCAGACGAACCTGTAGCAATAAAAACTATAGGTTTGGGTTAACCGGTCTGAACCGGTATTTCCGACGATCAGCTGTGCTGTGCAATTTATATTCTAAATCACTCGGCACAGCTGATCCCTCGCTGCTCTACTTACCTTCTTAAGTCTCCTTTTTCTGCATGCAGTGTGCATTTGGTGTGCACTGCGTATGCGCACACAGCATGTGTTTAGTGTGCATGCACGGGCAGCAAACCGGTGGAAAACCACGGAGGATTTCACCACTGTGGTAGACTCATACCTGTAAGGTTCTGGATAAGAGCTTTCAATGGAGGTAGTCCTCTATCGAAATGGTCCAGCCTGCTCTTTTTTGAGAGGTGCCTAAAGTAGAAATGGAGCCACATCGGGGCCAGTCCTCGTTCATGATCCTCGCCGCAGCAGTAAAACCTAAATCTATGTCCTTTCACATAATTTTAATCTCTTAAAATCCTGCTTCGGCCTCTGAAGAAGGAATGCAAGACATTAAGTGAAGCTCGAGGCGCAGCGTGATGATCTCGAGACTCAAACCGGCCACCTCCAGATTGAAACGAGACCGGTGCTTCAGAAGAAGTCGTGCTGAGTTGGTCCTTGTTTCAAAACGGGGGTCTTTTAAGCAGCTCTGATCCGGTGATAGTTCCTTCGAAACGTGTTGGAAAATGGGGTTTGGGTGGTCTCCTAAATCGGGGTCTCCAACCTTGGCATCTTTAAGACTTGTGGACTTCAACTCCCAGAGTTTCTCTTGAAGTCCACAAATTTTGGGGGTCCACAAACTTGTGGACTTCAACTCCCAGAACTTGTGGACTTCAACACCTAGAGTTGAATCCTGGGAGTTGGAGTCCACAAATTTGAGTGGTCCACAAACCTGTGGACTTCAGCTGTCTCAGAACTTGTGGACTTCCCACTTGTGGACTCCCCGAACTTCTGAACTTCAACTCCCAGAATTGAATTCTGGGAGTTAAAATCCACAAATCTTAAAGTTGCCAAGGTTGGAGACCCCTGTCCTAAGTGATGCTAACCAGAAGAGGTGCAGAGATGGGCTGAGGCATGTAACTGCCCCAATTTGGCAATTATGGCCACTGGTTAAGCAGCCTTGTTTGTCTGAATGGCCCTTCCGTTCTGAGCATACCCTGTCACTTTATCGTCTTGGTAGTCCTGTGCTCACATTCCATAGATTCTGCCCGGACAGCTCCGATCTTCGGGAAATGAAATCACTGATGAAAATTTCCCTCTGGTTGGGATAACTGCAGCAAAACTGATCCCCTCAGGTCCAGCTGGCTGGAATGATGGGAAGGTAGATGGGAGGCCCACAAAATGCTTGCTTCCTTGCTTTTTTTTTTTCCCTGTCTCTGACCAGTTTCCTCAGCTGCAAAAGCATCGCACCCCTTCCCGAATCCATATCGGGCGCCTGCTCTTTTAAATATTTTGAAGTCCCACCCGTTACATGGGAGGTTACCGTTTTTCTCGTGAAATCTTAACTCGGGTGGAGGCTCTTAAAATCGGAATTCAGGTAACCAGTGCAATAGCTCTTCTGATGTTTCTCTTCACTCTGGCATGTTGCAAACTCACACAAATGTAAATCTAGCAGTGGTAAAAAATAAAGCCCTCCTTTGAATCACCTTGATCCTGTGTGACTTCGGTGTGGTTTTTAGTTTGGTCGCCACAATGTAAAAAAAGATGTTGAGACTCTAGAAAGAGTGCAGAGAAGAGCAACCAAGATGTTAGGGAACTGGAGGCTAAAGCAAAGAACGGTTGCTGGAACTGGATATGTCTAGTCTTATGAAAAGAAGGAATATCGGTGACTTGATAGTAGTGTTCCAATATCTCCGGGTTGCCACAAAGAAGAGGGAGTCACGCTATTCTCCAAAGCACCTGAGGGCAGGACAAGAAGCAATTGTTGGAAACCAATCAAGGAGAGAAACAACTTAGAACTAAGAAATTTCCTGACAGAACAATTAATCAGTGGAAAAATTTGCTTCCAGAAGTTGAAAATAGCACTAGAATTTAGATTTATATATCGCTTCACAGTGCTTTCTAGCCTTCTCTAAGCCGTTTACAGAGTCAGCAATCTGGTTCCTCATTTTACCCACCTCGGAAAGATGGAAGGTTGAGTCAACCTCGAGCCTGGTGAGATTCGATCTGCCAAACTGCTGGCAGCCGGTGATCAGCAGAAGAAGCCTGCAGTACTGCACTCTAACCACTGTGCCACCACGGCTCATAATGTTCCAACACTGGAAGTTTTTAAGAAGATGTTGGCTAACCATTTGTCTGAAGTGGTGTAGGGTTTTCTGCCTAAGCAGGGGGCTGGACTAGAAGACCTCCAAGGTCCCAACTCTGTTATTCTATTCTAAATAAATAACATATCATAACCTTATTCTAAATGTGGGCCATTGTTTCCTCCAGGATCCAAGCCCTGTAGGTCTCCCATCCTAACACCTCTGATGACATCCATCCAAGATCTTCATGCTCTAACTAAACCAACAATCAACACACTCTTTTATGAGGAAGAATCTGCAGATGAAGGCATCTGCTGTTCTAAATACATCTGAATTTTAGCCAGGAATGATACTTTTTTATTATCAACATCGATCAGGGCCACTGCAAATGAGTAGGCACAACACGATCACAGATTGAGTTGTGGGATAAGGATGGACTCCTAACCAAGTCTGAATTGAAGTGGGCCTCTTCCGAAGGATGGCTTCCTGAATTTAATGGGATTTGTCAAGGTAAGTATGCATGGGATTACCGAGAAGTTAATACTGGCTTATATTAATTCCTGTATTAAACTTCTAAGTCACACCAGGCTCTCTTGCCTTTAACCGAATAGCACAGATAATTCAAGAGAAGGCAATCTGCTACCAGTTCTGGGAATTTAAAACCTGACGCAATGGGGAAGCAAAATGGGAATGCTTTTAAGCCCCCTATCCCTGTGTGGCTCAGTTTCTAAGACACTCAGAGTATCTAAAAGCTTGTGGATCGAAAGGTTCAGAGGTTCGAATCCCTAGTGCCGCGTAATGGGGTGAGCTCCTGTTCCTTGCCCCAGTTTCTGCCAACCTAGCAGTTCGAAAGCACATTTAAAAAAATGCAAGTGGAAAACAAGGGATCACCCAACAAGGGAAGGTAACAGCATTCCCTGCGCCTTTGGCATTTAATCATGCCGGCCACATGACCACGGAGACGTCTTCGGACAGCGCTGGTTCTTCAGCTTTGAAACGGAGATGAGCACTGCCTCCTAGAGTCGGGGACGACTAGTACATATGTGTGCAAGGGGAACCTTTACTTTTACCTATCCTTGTGTAGGGAAAAGACATCAGCGTTTTCTTCCTTCAGGCCTTGATTGAAGTCACAGTTCCTAGGATGTGACATCACAACTAGTTGCTGTGGCAATTCTCCAGCTATGAAAGTGGGAGAACCCAACTTTGTAGAAGGTAGAAGAAAGAGAAGAGGCGAAGCCCACAAAACAAAGGCAGGTAGTTTTCACGGCTTTATACATGTGGAAACACAGTTTTTCAGTCGCACAATTCAATATTTCGCAATATTTCGTCAAAATATTCACAATCGCCTGCTCCCCTTGTTGGACAGATTTTCTTCCAAGGTATATTCCTTGAAGTATATAGGTCTGTAGATTACAGTATACGGTGGTGGCCAAAATGGTGGAAACTTTTTGGGAAAAATGTATTTTTGAGGTTGGATGGCTAATAGCACCGCTTTTTGGGGGGAGTTTCAAGAGAATCCTATTCCACTGCTGGAATGGCCCGGGAATAGCCCAGACCTTCACCCAATTGAAAATCTATGGAGCCGACTAAAGAAACTTGTTAGTCAGAAGCGACCCTGCAATAAAACCCAGTTAATAGAAGCCATCATTCAATCTTGGTTTCACATTAGAACAGCTGCACAACTAAAAGACTTGGTTCACTCCATGGGAAGACGTTGTAAGACCGTAATTCATGCTAAAGGTTACCCAACGAAGTATTCACTGACATGGTGATAATTTTTGTATATCTCATTTTTTTTCTACGTGTTTCACTTTTCTTCTTTATACTGTAACTGCTATTCTCATAGCAAATCCTTCATAAAAGTCATTGCATTACATTCTTGATTAAATTATCTTTCCATTGATGTATAATTTTATGGTACTACTCCAAAAAAAAAAAAAAAAAAGTGGTGTTATTAGCTAGTTTTAGAAAATACACTTTCCCCAAAAGGTTTCCACAATTTTGGCCACTATACTACTGTAGCTATTTACAAGTAGTCCTTGACACACATTCATTCATATACTGACCATTTGCAGATATAGCGGCGCCAAAAAAGGGGACTTATGATCACTTTTCACGCTTACCGCCCTTCCAGCGTTCCCATGGTCACGTGATCAAAATCCAGATGCTTGGCAACTGGCATGTATTTACGACGGTTGCAGTGTCGTGGGCTCACATGGTCCTCGTTTTGCGACATTCTTGCAAGCAAAGTCAAACGGGAAAGCCTGATTCACTGAACAACCGTTTTTTACTCATTTAACAACTGCAATGATTCACTTAACAGCTGTGGCAAGCTGTGGTTTTTGCCCCCTAACATGGTAGCAAAAACTGCCTTAACTGTCTCACTTAGCAACAGAAATGTGGGGCCTCAGTTGTGGTCGTAAGCCCTATAATTTTGGAACAAGAGAAAGGTTACACATTTCTTTCACAATTCCCTTCAATTATCTTTGAATATCTATTGCTAATACCAAACTTTTGGGAGTATTAAACTCTCTCTTGAGTCAAAGATCGTGGTATATGATTTTTAGAAAATGGCATTTTGATTTTCTCATGCAAAATGGATGATAAGAGAGCCATTTTGGGATAGTGGATAAAGCACCAGGCTGAGGGGTACGGTGGCCTAGAGGTGGAGCTCTCGCCTCACAATCAGGAGGCTGTGAGTTCGAAATTAGGTAGTGGCAGAGATTTCTCTCTCTGGACATGTTGAGATTATATCTGTTGAATATAACTCCGCATTGGCAACAGGAAGGGCATCCGGCCAGTAAACACTCGGCTCCTTTCAGTTGTCCAGATTCCACCCCGCAAGGGATTATGGCAAAGGTGAAATTTAAAAAAATTCCCTACAGGTTCTGTGGGCGTGGCTTGTTGGGGGAGGTCATGTGACTGGGTGGGCGTGGCCAACTTGACATCACTTACATCGAGGGGCTCCTCACCGGCCCTTCCCCTCCCAGCCACTCCTTGTCGCCAATGGCAGGAAAATGGGGAGGGGAAAATTCCTGCCTACCATCCTTCCCTCAGTCTGTGCTGAGATTGAGGAATGGATGACAGGCAGGAAAATCCCCTTCCCCATTTTCCTGCCTTTCACAAAAAAGGCTCCATTCCAGCTGCTCCCTCTCCCTGTCCCTCTCCCTCCTGGGGACTACCTTAAAAGGGGCAGGCTGCAGCAGCTCCCTTCTGGATGGAGGGAAAAAAGTTAGCATTCTCTCTGCTGCATTTAACATAAAATTCTGTGGAATATCGAGTGGCTGGAAGAGATGAGCGGCGACCGGCTGGGTGTGGGTGGGGCCAAGGAGGGGTAATTACTACCAGTTCGGCAAACTGATGCCCATAATCCCTAGCGGTTCCCCTGAACCGGTCTGAACCGGTAGGATTTCACTCCTGGATTACGGGGTCATTAAAAGACGACGACGATGATGATAAAGCACTGAGCTAGAAAACAGGAGACTGTGAGTTCTAGTTCAGGCTTTGGCCCGAAGCAGCTGGGTGCCCTTTCATCCTTCTTATATCTAGCAGAAAGACGGCAAGGACAAACCACTTCCAAAATCACGCCAAGAAAACCGAAGGGATGTGTCAACAGGAAAGCTATAAAAAGAACAAAAGGAAACTGATGAATTGGTTTGAACTGCAAACTTTTAATGGTTGAATAGAACAAAGAATTAGCAATTCCTATTATAACTAGGCAATGGGAAGAGGTGTCAACATCAATACCGAGTCTTTAAAAGATCTTAAATAGTATTTCCTTCCACAAAATATTATAGATTTTATTGGATTCAGAATTACATCAAAATAAATTATTGTTATTCGCGATGCAATGGTTTTTTTAAAAAAGAAGCTTGCACAGTGTCCTATAATTGTTCCATTTGGGGAGAAAGTTATTACATATATTAACTCAACAGTGAGACATTTAATATTTGCAGATGTTCTTCCTTTTTCTTTGGAACTTTGTTTGCATTGCATCGAAATTGACAAGGGAAGTTCAAAGAAGGGGTGGGGATGGGGGGGGCAGCCTATTTATCAAAGCACCAGAAGGCAGGACAAGAAGCAATGGATGCAAACAGTAGGCCCATTTTTTGCTGTCCCCAGCCTCCAGAGCCTTTCTAGGAGTCTTGTCCAACCAGAAGTTGGCAAACGGGCCGTTTCTGGCCTCGGGGTGGGGGTGGGGCTAGGGAAGACTGTTTTCACCCTCCCCAGACTCCTAGAAAGGCTCTGGAGGCTGGGGAGAGAGAAAAATAGAGGCAGGGAACAACCTGTTTCCCTACTTCTGGTGGGCCCAGAAGGCCCAAAAAACAGCTGGCCGGCGCGCATGCGCCCTGGAGCTGAGCTCACATGCCCACCAATAATGGCTATGTGTGGCACGCGTCCCATGGGTTTTCCAAAGAGCCTTGGTAGCGCAGCAGGCTAAAGTGCTATTAACTAGCACCAGCTGTCTGCAATTACTGCAAGTTCGAATCTCACCAGGCTCAAGGTTGACTCAGCCTTCCATCCTTCCAAGGTAGGTAAAATGAGGACCCAGATTGTGGGGGCCATAAACTGACTTTGTATAAAAAAGAACACCGTTTAGGGGGGCCCGAAAGCCCTACTAAGCAGGTGTATACAGAAATATGAAGGCTGTTGCTTAATGCATTGTAAACCGCCCTGAGTCTCCGGCGTATAAATCGAACCAATAAATAAGCAATAAATAAATCATGGGTATAAAGTTTCCTGCCTGAACAGGAGGTTGGACTAGAAGACCTCCAAGGTCCCTTCCAGCTTCTGTTATTCTGTTAAAGTGGATTCTCCATGCTCTATTTATATCTAAAACATTTAATTCTTCAGCATTAGAAAGTTAAATATAGAATCCAGAGAACTTAATATCTGCAAAAGTGGTTAGCAACTTATGAATCATCCGCATTGATATGTAGATTATCGAGGGGTGATTATAATGAAATATGGCTACCGTTCACTGAAATGTTTAGAACTTCTGTAGAAGTATCTCTGAATAAAGACGGGGTACGGTTTTCGTTTCGCTTGTTTTTCTCCTTTGTAATTTTCTTCCCGGTTTATTTTTCTTCCTGTTGATTTAATTTTTTAAATTCAATTAATAGTATAATTTACAAAAAAAAAAAACAACAACAACGCGCCAGACACATCTCTTAGAACAGCATGGACTGATGACGTTCACAAATGGTGCATTTTGTTCTAACACTGGACGTTCTGGATTGAAACTGCCTGAGTTTTGCTTCAGGCAACGAATATTTCCAAGTGCTCCAGTTGCCGTCCCACCATATGTATGGTTAAGGGTGACATGATAACAGCGTTCCAATATTTGAAAGAGGCCATAAAGAAGAGGGAGATCTAACTATTCTCCAAAGCACCCGAAGGTAGGACAAGAAGCGATGGATGGAAACTAGTCAAGGAGAGAAGCAACCTAGAACTAAGGAGAAACTTCTGAAGTTGTGGGTACTCTATCACTGGAAGTTTTTAAGAAGAGACTGGACAGCCCCTTGTCCGGAATGATGCAGATTCTCCTGTTTTAGCAGGTTGTTGGAATAGAACACCTCCAAGGTCCCTTCCAACTCGATTATTCGGTTATTTGGACGTTCCATTTAAACTAGGAACAAAAAGGATATTACTAGGCAGATTTATTTATTTATTTATAAATTTATTTCTATACCGCCCTTCTCCCGAAGGACTCAGGGCGGTGTACAGCCAATTAAAAACACAAAATATATAAACATCAATTTAAAAATAATTAAAATTATTAAATAATTTCGGCCCGAATTAAAACCCAGAATTTAAAACACCCAGTTTAAAATCATTTACATAGATAGCCCGGCCTGGCGGAACAGTAGGGTCTTGAGGGCACAGCGAAACACACGGAGGTCAGAGATCTTGCGTATTTCCGGGGGCAGTTCGTTCCATAGGGCAGGAGCTCCCACAGAGAATGCCCTCTGAGGAGCCCCTCTCTGTGGGAGTGGACTGGCCGGTGGGAGGCTACTGATGGCAGAAGTCGGTCTCGAAGGTACCCAGGTCCTAAGCCATGGAGCGCTTTAAAGGTGGTGACCAACACCTTGAATCGCACCCGGAAGACCATTGGGAGCCAGTGCAGCTCGCGCAGGAGAGGTGTCACATGGGCGCAACAAGTCGCACCCACGTGACAGATGAGGAGTGAAGGATATGGCAGAGTGTGACTGGGACACAAAAGCCAGAATTGTCTCGCCAAGGATGCTTAAATAACATATTTGAGAAATTGTTTCACCTGATAGGATTAGCCCAGCCCACTTGTGCTGGCAAAAGGGACATGTTGTGGACCCTGTCAGCCCTGGCTGGAGGGGTCCAGAAAAGCCTTTTCTGCTGTGGCTCCCACCCTCTGGAAAATCTTGCACTCTCCCACAAGGTCAGATCCGCTTCCACCCTTTTGCCTTCCCGAATAGCCTTTGAGACATGCAGGGATGGGCCGCTGGAGTTCGCAGGGGCTCGGGAGAACCTCTAGCTAAGATTCTGTGCAGTTCGGGGAACCCCCAAATCCCACTCCTGGCTGGCCCCACCCACCCTGACCCTCCCCTCCCAGGAATCCCTCCGCAGCTTGTTTTGGATACAAGTAAGTGCAGGGAGCACGTGGAGGCTCGCGGAGAGTGAAAAATGGGCCTACCAGAAGTCTGGGAAGAAACAGGCCCATTTCCAGCCTCCAGAGGGCCTCCAGAGCCTGGGGCGGCCGTTTTTGTCATCCTGGAGGCTCAAGGAAAGCCTCCGGAGCCCAGGGAGGGCAAAAACGCCCCCCCCGCCACAGTGCAGGAGGCCAACTAGGCCACACCCACCATGACCACACCCACTCAGCAACTGGGCAGAGAACCCTTTGCTAAAATTTTTGAAGCTCACCCCTGGAATCATGGCTAGGCCAACTGACCTGTGGCCCCACTGGGGCCAATCTCCACTCTACGTGCACTCCCCCCCCACTCAGCAGCTGCATGCAATTTTTAATTTTTTTAAAAAATTTGATTTATATGCCGCCCTTCTTTGGAGACTCAGGGCGTCTTACAGCGTGTTAAGCAATAGCCTTCCTACTTTTGTATATTTATATTTATACAAAGTCAGCTTATTGCCCCCAACAAACTGGGTCCTCAATTTACCCACCTTATAAAGGATGGAAGGCTGAGTCGACCTTGAGCCTGCCTGGGATTGAACTCACAAGTAATTGCAGCAGCTGGATCTTAAATGCTGCCTTTGTAGGAGGCATTACTCCCCTACGCTACTCAGGCTATTCATTTTATTAAAATGCACTTATTTATTTATTTATTTATTTATTTATTGGTTCAATTTACATGCCACCCTTCTCCGGAAACTCAGGGCGGCTTACAATGCGTTAAGCAATAGCCTTCATACTTTTGTATATACCTGCTTAGTAGGGCTTTTTGGGCCCTCCCAAGCGGTGTTCTTTTTTATACAAAGTCAGCTTATTGCCCCCAACAATCCAGGTCCTCATTTTACCTACCTTGGAAGGATGGAAGGCTGAGTCAACCTTGAGCCTGGTGAGATTCGAATTTGCGGTAATTGCAGGCAACTGGTGTCCCTTAATACCACTTTGTTTTTGTTTTTTTAATTTTAAAACAAACTTTATTAATCTATCAAATAATTACAAAAACAATTAAAACCATAGTAAAATATTCATATACATAAGCCATATCGTATATTCGTTTTCATTTCTGTTCTTTTACATATCTATCTATCTATCTATCTATCTATCTATCTATCTATCTATCTATCTATCTATCTATCTATCTATCTATCATCTATCCACCTTATATATTTCATAACCTAGTCCCACATTCATCCTCATGACGGTGAAGTCATTGTTGGTATTTATATGAAATAAGCATAGAAATAAACTCCCAATTACCGGTTCTTAATTTAAAACTCACTGAAAGAAAAGTAAAATTTAATACTCATCAAAATTATCTTTATACTTTATTAAAAATGTCCTTATCCACTTTCTTTTCACTTAGTCCAATCGTACCACTTGTCCCATACCTCAAAATACTTTGAGCTTTCCTTATCTTTTAATTTCAGTGTTAGTTGATCTGATTCCGCACCTGCATATATTTTTTGTATTATCTGTTGGTCAGTTGGCAAATGATCCGTCTTCCAAACTTGTGCTATTGCTATTCTGGTCGCCCCCTTCATTGAATAAAATTGACATTCTATTCATTGTCTGTAAGCTTTGTAGGGTGGCCCTTTAGCTAGACGGGCGGCATACAAGATGGATCAAATGAATAAAATATCATAACCTCGTTGAAGCTTGTGAGGGCTGTGAGCCAATTCAAATTCAAATTCAATTCAATTCAGTTGAAACCTTTATTGTCAGAGTACATGTGTACAATGAAATCGGCCGAGCCTCCCTTCCTGCACCCCCACTCCAACACAATACAACTCACAGTGAAAGGAAGAAAATCCCTAGCCCAGTGAATCCTGCTAAACGAACAAACACACAGTCCTATTGTATCATGTTAACTTATTGCACGTCGCGCTGGCTCCGGAAGTCATTCGTACTTTGTTATTGTAGGCAGGGGTGGGCTTCAAAAATTTTAGCAAGGGGTCCTCTGCCTGGTTGTTGGATGGGCATGGCCATGCCTGGGCGGGGCCTAGTCGGCCTCCTGCACCATGGGGAGGGGGGGAGGCATTTTTGCCCTCCCCTGGTTCTGGAGGCTTTTCTTGAGCCTCCGGGAGGGTGAAAATGGCCTCCCCAGGCTCTGGAGGCCTGAAACAGGCCCGTTTCCGGTTTTCCCGAACTTCCGGTAGGCCCGTTTTTCGCCCTCCACAAGCCTCCCTGCACACCCTGCATTTACCTGCATTCAAAACAGGCTGTGTGGGGACTCCTGGGAGGGCTGAGGCAGGGTGGGTCAGACCAGCCAGGAGGGGGATTTGGGGCTTCTCTGAACTGCACAGAGTCATAGCTAGAGGTTCTCTCGAACCCCTACAGACTCTCAGCAGCCCCACCCCGGTTGGGTATTTTTCATTCAGGAATGTGCCAGCCCACAGATAAAAACTGTTCTTCAGCCCTATTTGTCTGGCTGCCTATGCTTTCTGTACCTCCTTCCCGATGGTAAGAGAATAAAGAAGGGCTGACTAGGGTGTGAATCGTCCCTGAGGATTTTCCTCACTCTTCTAAGGCAGCGAGTCCTAGCAATGTCATCTAGAGGTGTCAGGGGACCCCTACAGTGGTGAAATCCAATTTTTTTTACTACTGGTTCTGTGGGTGTGGCTCGGTGGGCGTGGTTTGGCTTGGTGGGTGTGGCAGGGGAAGGATACTGCAAAATCCCCATTCCCTCCCCACTCCTGGGGGAAGGATAGTGCAAAATCTCCATTCCAGCCAGAGGCGGTATTTGCCGGTTCTCCGAACTACTCAAAATTTCCACTACCGGTTCTCCGAACTGTTCAAAATGTCTGCTACCGGTTCTCCAGTACCTGCTGGATTTCACCCCTGGACTGCTAGCCCATGACGATCCGATTTCTTTTTTTCCCAACTAGGACTCCTCCGAGGGCCTTTTCAAGATGGCTACCTGGAAAGAGAGGCACTACCTCTGTGCGGAGAAATACATACCATGGCCGGGATTTTCTCCCCGACCTTACCACAAATTAGCTACTCAGAAGCCTCCGTACACAGATTCCAAGATCAAAGTTCTCCAGAAAATACGTTGCCCGCTGGAGGAAGCTGTCCTTTGGCACATCTGGGGTTACCACACCTGGCTGGACGTAGGGAGGTTGCCCCCGGTCTATGGGCCCAGACCGGATGTGCCTTTCGATAGCAACACTTGGCGATGGATCACTGCTCCCAGGAAGCCCTCTATGGCTGAGCCGCCGGTCCCACCACCTTCCCTCTTGGATGGGAACACCTATGCCAAGTTCATTGAAGGGGAAGGTCTCTTTGTGGACCTCAGGCAGAAGAAACGAGTCCTGAGCCTAACGCAGAAAGAAGTGAACAAGTGTGAGTACCTGAAGTTCAGAAGTGAGTGTCGGGCTCCACCTTTGGATGCTCAAGGGAACATTATGCCTCCCAAAATGCTCAGTAGGTAAGATATGCAGCTTTCCTAAATATTTTCCCTCCACCAGATATGGAAAGTACCACAACTGAGTATAGTAGTGAAATTCAATTTTTTTTTTACTACTGCTTCTGTGGGCGTGGCTTGGTGGGCGTGGCAGGGGAAAGATACTGCAGAATTCCCATTCCCTCCACACTCCAGAGGAAGGATACTGCAAAGTCTCCATTTCCACCCCACTCCTGGGGGAAGGATACTGCAAAATCCCCATCCCCTCCCCACTCCTAGGGAAAGATATTGCAAAATCTCCATTTTGCAATATCTTCCTCCCAACTAAACTATCTAAATTTTGTCTATGGAGATCTAGGTCACGGTTGTCCCATATGGTGCTTCCCCCCCCCCAAAAGGTAACTGTACTTTTTTTAGTGTGTGTGAAGACGTGTGTGAAGAAACCTCCAAGAACTGAAGTCAGAATTGAAGAAGCTTCTTGGATGAGAAGCGAAACGTCTTCAAGGAGAAACAAAGTCCAGTTTCCTTTTGAAAAGATGTCTAAATTTGGCTCGCTCACTTGGTCACCCGGAATGCAGCCTTTTCCTCCTGGGAATCAAAACTACATTCCACTACATTAGCTGTTTTGCACGCTCCCTTCGGCGCTGGAGATTTGACATGAGGAGGTTTCCAGGTAGTTGGATTATGGAGGGTCAATGCTAGCAAACTCCAGAGCTGGATTTCAATCCCTTCCTGTTTTGTTCCTCCTCCGTTTTCTCTTGTTCTGACTTTTCCATTTCCCTCTTAGTTCTGCTGCCTATGAAAAGGGACTTCTGGTGCCTTGCGCTATTGTGGTCAACAATTGTGTACCTTCTGTTCAAGCAGTTGGGTAGTGGTGGTACTCATGAGAGTTTCTCAGTTTCCCAGTGTCCTAGTGGATCTCTGAAAATAGAGTCCTCTCAGTGTGTATTTGCAATAGGGCCAATATCTCCCTTTGGCAGAGAATTTGGGCTTACTTCTTCAGCCTCATCTCAAGGAGAACCATCATCTTAGATGGTTGCAGGGGTGGGTGGGTTATTTACTTACCTTCCCTACCGGTTCGCAAATATGAGTGTGCAAGTGGAGTTTGCTTGTGTATGCGCCTTCCGCACATGTGCCGGGGTTCAAAAACATGTCTAAATAGGATGGCATAGAACTGGGGCGAACCGGCTGAATACTGGCCCAAACCTGTCCGAACCAGCTGAATACCATATCTGGATGGTTGATTCATTCTTATTCTTATTCTTATTCTTATTCTTATTCTTATTCTTATTCTTATTCTTATTCTTATTCTTATTCTTATTCTTTAATCTATAGTGAGATTCACAAACGTTGAGGCCGGTTAATAGCTCAGCAGCTCGAGTCCTAACCAAGGACCTAAGAACTGTTAAGGTATCGTCGGAGGATGTAAGCTGTTCTGAGTAAGGTGGTTTTTTGTAGAGTCAAAATGTTCAAGTCAGGTAAATTTAGAATTTCTAAATAGTAGGGTAGCCCTTTGGGTATTGCTCCAAGGGCTCCAATTACAATCGGGACAACACACAATTTCTTTTTCCACAGTCGCTCAACTTCAGTTTGCAAGTCCTGGTACTTTGTGATTTTTTCTTGCTGCTTATCTTCAATCCGTGCATCCCCAGGTATTGCAATGTCAATGAACCATACTTTTTTCTTTTCAACTACTGTTATGTCAGGTGTGTTGTGGACCAAGTGCCTGTCAGTCTGAATCCTAAAGTCCCACAAGATCTTGAGTTTCTCATTCTCTAAAATTTTCTCAACCTGATGTTCCCAGTGGTTTTTGCTGTACTCAAATCCAAACTTCTGGCACAATTTCCAGTGAATGATCTTAGCAACGCGGTCATGGCGTTGTAGGTAGTCGGTTTGTGAAATAATAATAATAATAATAATAATAATAATAATAATAATAATAATAATAATAATACAAACATTTCATCATTAATCAATCAGTGTAACACCTGGGTGCAATATTTCTTGTATTGTTAACATTTATCACCATTTTCTTAGTACATATTTATCTTTCTTCTTACATTTAAATTTAATGCATTGCAATGGATTTTCCCCACGTTTCTCATTTTTATATTGTCTATTGTCTATATTCAACCTCTATCCATTGATAAAATTGCCCCCATATGTTGTGATACTCCGATTCTTCCTTCCCTCTAATTGCTAATGTTCATCTATTCATTTCTGCATGTTCTAATATTTTCTTAATTAGTTCTCCTGTTGCAGGAATTTTTTTCTGCTTTCCAATTTTGTGCAAATGCCATTCTTGCTGCCGTTATTACATGTGTAATCAAATATGTATTTTCTTTACTGAATTTCTCTGGTAAGATACCCAACAGGAACAGCTCTGGTTTAAGATCAATGTGTTGCTTCATTCTTCAGCAGCCCAGGAGCAAACTATGGCTTCCCAATGGCTTGAAATGAGACCTGGCAAATCTAGGTCTTATCTCAGCTTAGTCTAAAATACCGGTAGACCTACAGCCACAACAGAGTCCCAAATTTCTATTGCTGCGTGAGACATTTGTTATGTGAGTTTTTGCCTCATTTGACAACCTTTCTGTTCTGCCCCAGCTATGGACCCCAAAGAACGCAGCACACACAAAGTCCGTTCAAACGTTAGTTTACTAGATAAATCAGTCTTTTATAACAACGGCTGTTAATTAACTGCATTAACAGACACCAAGAATTCAAAGAATAATAACTGAAAGCTTACTGTGGTTGGCAGAATACCTAGAAGCAATTTGCAGGAAGATGATGAGATAAGCAAGACAAGACACGAAGGTATGTGAATGAAGTTGTTCCCTGCAAATTGTTTCAGTCGGTGTTCCTCCTTAAATAGGCTAAGGGAGCGGCCAATTAGCCCCAAGCCTTATTCCTGAGGAGACCTCCTCCTGAGGAGCCACTCCTGCCTTTTGGCAGCTCTGCATGCCCGTGCATCGAGAAGAGGCTCCTCCTCTTCATTCTCTTCACTTAAGGTAGCTTCTGGAGGTTCTGAAGGCCCTGGCTGAATCCCCGCCTCTGGCACCACCTCTTCTCCAGCCTCCTCATTGTCTGACTCAAATACTGGCTGCACAGGCTGCTGGCACAGCACCACACCAGCCTCCTTGCTGTCGGAATCTGCTACTCACTGCACGGGCCGCTGACGGGCCACAACACTTTCTGGCCCCAGTCGTTGAATGAATCCCTGCAGGTGCTAAGTGACTAACACGGTTGTTAAGTCAATTTCGGATTCCCCATTGACGTTGCTCATCAGAAGTTCGTGAAAGGGGACCACATGACCCCAGGACACTGAAATGGTCAGAAATATAAACCAGTTGCCGAGTGTCTTGAAGTTTCATCCCATGGCCTTGGGGGATGCTGCAACAGTTGTAAGTGTGAAAAAAAAGTCAAAAGCCACTTTTCTCAGTACTGTTGTAACTTCGACCCGTCACTAAACAAATGGTTGTAAATTGAGGATTACCGGTACCTTTAAGTAGTATGTAGAATATGGTGCATGATAGCACTAGCATTTAGATTTATATACAGCTTCACAGTGCTTTAGAGGCCTCTCTAAGCAGTTTACAGAGTTAGCATATTGCCCCCAACAATCTGGGTCCTCATTTTACTGACCTCGGAAGAATAGAAGCCTGAGCCAACCTTGAGCTAGTGAGAATCAAACTGCTGGCAGTCAGCAGAATCTGGATGGGGAGAAACAGACTCAGACTCAAACCATCCAAGAGCGAGTGGCTGTAGTTAGTTGGTGCCATCACTGACTATTGGGGGCGAGTCGTTGGCCCGCACGGATAGGGTTTGCAACTTGGGTGTTCTCCTGGACTCACAGCTGTCTTTAGAAGAGCATTTGACAGCTGTGGCCGTGAGGACTTTTTATCAGGTCCACCTGATTCGCCAGTTGCATCCCTTTCTGGATCGGAACTCGTTAGGTATGGTTACTCATGCCCTTGTCACCTCTCGCCTGGACTACTGTAAAGCTCTCTACACGGGGCTCCCCTTGAGGAGCACCTGGAGGCTCCAGCTGGTCCAGAATGCAGCCACGTGGGTCATTATGGGAGCGACATGGTGCTCCCATGTGACTCCCCTCCTGCGCGAGCTACACTGGCTCCCAGTGGTCTTCTGGGTGTGCTTCACGGTTTTGGTTACCCCTTTAGAGCGCTCCATGGCTTAGGACTAGGGTACTTATGAGACTACCTTCTGCCACCAGTAGCCTCTCACCGACCAGTACACTCCCATAGAGAGGGGCTCCTCAGGGTGTCATTGGCCAAACAGTGTTGACTGGCAGCTCCCAGGGGGAGAGCCTTCTCTGTGGGGGCACCTGCCATCTGGAATGAGCTCCCCCCGGAGATACGGAGGATCCAGATTCACACACTTTCCGCCGCATCCTCAAAACATTTTTATTCCAGCAGGCTAGTCTGGCTTGACTCTCCCTTTTAATCTGCTTTTAAGTTTTATACAAATTGGGTGTTTTTAAATTCGTCTTGGGCCAAAATTATTTAATGTACTTTTAAATGGTTTTTAACTTTTGTATGTTGTATTTTTATTTGTGGCTGTTCACCGCCCTGAGTTCTTCAGGAGTAGGGCGGTATATAAATTTAATAAAATAAAAATAAATAAATAAAAAATAGCCTGCAATACTGCATTCTAACCACTGTGCCACCATTGCAGAGATAGCAATAGCACTTAAACTTATATACCGCTTCCCGGTGCTTTACAGCCCTCTCTGAGCGGTTTACAGAGTCAGGCTCTTGCCCCCAACAATCTGGGTCCTCATTTTACCGACCTCAGAAGGATGGAAGGCTGAGTCAACCTTGAGCTTGGTGAGAATCGAACTGCCAAGCTGCTGGCAGCCGGCAGTCAGCAGAAGTAGCCTGCAGTACTGCATTCTAATCACTGCGCCACTGTGGCTCTTACGGTGCTGCCTTCCTTAATGCAATCCCTATAAACAACGGTAACAGTTATTGTTATTGTTCTCCTTATCTTTTGGACAGGTACAGACGTCTGCTTCCAGGAAAACCCCCGGCTTCCGTCTGTGTGGCGCTACAACCTGTGGTATCTTCTTCTCCAGGATGTTGGCATTATCCTTGTCCAAGCTTTCAACCCCATTACCAAGACTCGGCCGTTAAGTTTGCGCTGAAGAACAGTGGCCCCCTTTATCAGGATGTGGTGGAAAAATACCAGGAACTGGTCCTTTCTGGGAGCCAGATACGGACTTCCACTCCAGCCAGCCTAATAAACAGACAAGCCTAAATTTTACCCTCTAAAAACTCCAGATTTGGGAGGTCCAAAAATACTTGGCTGGGCCGAGCAATCCAGAATAACTACCGGCATTCCACCGATGTGGTCATTCTGAGTGCGTACATTAATTTTACAGCCATTCCTTCTTCCTGAGAAGATGCTATGGGAAGATGTACATACCAGTGGCGTCCTGATTCATGATGGACACAGGTCAAAGGTTTGTGGGAATGGAAAGGAAGCAGCGTTCATACCCTGCTAATTGGTAAGAGATGCTTTATTAAGGGCTCCCCATTGATCAAATATTTGCTTTATTTAGCAAAAACATGTTGGTTAGGAAGCAGGAACCGTCATTGGCGCAATGCTGCTTTCCTGGACTTTTCTACCAAGCTTCAATGTTGGAGATAACCCACATGTGTTGGACCATATTCTCCATATGTTGTAAGGGGACTACTCAAAACTCAGAGATCCAGTAGCTGTGGGGATTTAGTTGTAACCCCTTTCTTCAACATAACGAGGAATGAGAAAGATGTTCTTTCGCCTTCGAGCGATGTTCTTAAATAATGGTGCTATTTCCTCACCCTTGACACGTCCCTCTTCTGTCCATCTAACTCAGTTATGTAGCAGCAGAAATATAACAAGTCCCTTTTTGCTGTACTGTGCACACTGGACCAGAAATATTGGCATTTCGAAGCCGATTTTGTTTCAAAGTTAAAACGCTCACGTCTAAAGGACACTAAGGAGATCAGATCACAAAGTTTTGCATACACGTTGCTGCTAGATATGTTTTTAATAAATTAATTTAAATGGTCGTCTGCATTGGTTTCGGGCAAAGTTTCTGCCGAATATGGAATTGACATTCCTTTGGTTATCGGAATAATCAATTACAGATAATTCTCAATTTAATAACAGTTTATTTAGTGACCATTTAAAGTTACAAAGGCACTCCCCCTCCTCCCGCCCCCACCCCCCAAACAGGAAAGGGGTAAGGAAGACACCAAATCCAGGATAAACGAGGATTGGAAGCTGTTTGGAGAGTTGCACATCCAAGTGAGGTCCAATTCACGTATTTTTCCCCTAGACATAGGACATGGTCCAGGATAGATATGATTTGGGCTACTCCAGAAATATTAAGATTGGCTTAGAAACAGAAATTGGACCAAACGAATGGGCGGATCACAATCCGGTGATAGTAAGTTGGAAAGAAAGAAGGCATAGGGGAAGATGGACAATGAGGACAGATTTGGTAAGGGAGGAGGAAATTGTCACGGGTTTGAAAAAAGAACTAAAGCTTTTCTACGAGGAAAATAGAGAGGATACCTCGCTACAAAATATTTGGGATACCATGAAAGCGGTTATAAGAGGATATTCGATAAAAATCCGGAATCCGAAACCGGAAGTCCAGTTTCCCCACCATAGAGTCTCCTCCTAGTGCAATGTCCTTTCTCCTCTACCTGTCCTAACTGAAAGCCCTACCAATTGTGGAGCCGACCAGAAAACCCGCCCCTTGCCATAGTCTCCTCCTGGTGTACCGTGCTTCCGCAACTGGAAGGTCCTCTCAAAATTGTGGTGCCGACCAGCGACAGGGAGCTGCAACAGAGGGATGAAAGAGCCACATGCGGCTCCAGAGCTGTGGGTTGCTGACTCCTGCTCTAAAGTTTAATACCAATAATCCCGTACCGCTTTCCCTAGGTCGATCCAAGGCTTGCTCTTTTTATGAATTATGATGATAGTCTTTGAAAAACAATTTACTTCTGATTTAGACTAGGGTCAGCTGCTCTGTTGCTCCAAGCAGAAGGTGGGTGGAAAGCCAGAATAATGAGAGATGATTTAATTAGCTCATGGTCTGTTTGCTAAGACTGGAAAAATCAGAGGTGTGGGTCTCATTTCCATTTAAGTGTGAAACACAAGGAGGCTTTTCAAGGAGCCTGAAGCCCACAGAGAAATTCTTTGCAGGAGCATTTCCTTGGTTCAATCGGCAGGAAGCCGATCGCACATAATCAGCTTGAATCCGGCAGGAATGGGATAACCTCAGAAACCGAATCCGGTGCCAGTTGCAGGGGTGGGCTGCAGGGGTTCAGGAGAGCTAAGATTCGGTGCAATTTGGAGAACCCCCAAATCCCACTCCTGGCTGGCTCCACCCACTCCACCCTTCCCTGCTCCTCCCAGGACTCCCCACGGGGCCCGTTCTGAATGCAGATAAGTGCAGGAGGCTCGGGAAGGGTGAAAAACGGGCTTAACTAAAGTTTGGGACGGCCTCCAGAGGGCTCCGAAGTCTGGGGAGGCCATTTTCACCCTCCTGGAGGCTCGAATCAAGCCTCCGGAGCCCAGGGAGGACAACCTCTCCCTGCCGTGGTGCAGGAGGCTGACTAGGACACACCTACCATGGCTATGCCCACCCAGCAACCAGGCATGGAACCTCTTACTAACCTTTTTGAGGCCTAGGCCTCCTTTTTGAGGCCTACTCCTCCTGCCCTATCTAAAGCCTGAGGGTCATTTACATGAGCGAGCAGAATTGCAAACCTTGGTTTTCAGAAGATCCTCTCAGCCGTCCTAGGCTAAGCACGGCAACACCAAGAAACACACGCGTACAGGTCGGTGCTATGCTGGTTTATTATCCGGCTGGCTCCAGGAACGTACTGCACTCGTTAAACGATTTGAAATTAGCACTACATTCTGTAGGCATGCAGCTGTTTTATAGCAAAGAGCTTGTTACTGTGCCGCCCCGCCCTGTATTTAAAGCCACACCCTCCCTCCTCTTTCCGGATGCTGGTCTCGGCGTCTCAGCGTTTTCCCAGCCTCTCCTCATGCCGGCGTCTCTGCAGTGAGGGTGTCAGCGAATACAGCAGTTGGTGTGTTGAAGCCCTAATACCGTCGCCCCGCCTTCCCCACCCCGCACACGTCCGCCTATTCCTGAGTGCTCCCATCACCAGTGCACACACCCCCCCGTGCAGGTAATGTTGTCGAGCCTGTTGCTTGGCTTGACAGGCGGCTCCTCCTTCACCACGAGTCCTTCTGTAAGGGAAAATCACAAGATTAGTAGCCTATCGTGGCTTTTGGGGATGCGTCTTATGAAATTGTTTGACTAATCGTTTAGCGTTTACGTTTGGGGCGGACACCCAGGATGCCTCCTCATGGGGATATCCCTTCCACCGAATCAAGTACCACACTTTACCCCCTTTCATTTTGGAGTCTAAGATTTCCTCCACTTCATAATGGTCCCCTGTGGTTGGGCCAGGACGGGTATGCGGGTCTGGGCCAGGGGGAACGAGCTTCAGGAGACTTATATGAAATACGGGATGGATTTTTCCCAGTAATGGTGGCAGCTTGAGCGCTACTGTTACGGGATTTATGAGCTTAGTAATCGGGAAGGGCCCTAGGTATTTAGGCCCTAATTTACGACATGGTACTTTCAATTTAAGGTACTTGGTTGATAGATATACCATATCCCCTATCTGTAATGGACGGCAAGGGGCCATCCTCTTTTTGTCAGCTTGTGTTTTATAGTCCTTTGCCGTCCTCTCTAGTGCGTCTCTCACTTGTGGCCATACGGCTGTGAGCTTTTCTGCCCATTCCGCTGGCATCACCGCCGTCCCTGGTGCCTGGTCTAGCTCTGGGATGGCTACAAAATCCCGCCCTGTTGTTATCTGAAAGGGGGTGAACCCAGTGCTACTGTGAACCGTGTTATTATAGGCCACTTCAGCGAAGGGTAATAACGTTGCCCAATCGTGTTGTTGATAGGACACATAACAGCGGAGATAACGCTCTATCATCGCATTTGCCCGCTCTACTGCTCCGTTCGTGCTGGGATGGTAAGCAGAGCTAAGTCCTTGAGATGACCCTATAGCCCGTATAAAGTTGCGCCAGAATCGGGCCGTGAATTGTACCCCCCTATCAGAAATAATACGACGGGGTACACCATGTAACCTATAGATGTGTTGGATGAATAGTTTCGTCAGGCGTCGAGCTGATGGTAGGCCATGACAGGGAATGAAATGGGCTTGCTTCGAGAACAAATCAACGATAGTCCAGATCACGGTATTCCCATTGCTTTCTGGTAAGTCTACGATAAAGTCCATTCCTATGTCTTCCCATGGTTGGGTAGGTGTAGCGACCGGGTGTAAGAGGCCGAGCGGTTTGCCAGGTCGCGCTTTCGTTTTCGCGCAGACGGAACAGCCTCGAGTATATTCTTCCACGTCCTGTCGCATATGCGGCCACCAGAACTGCCGTCGGACCAGATGGTATGTCTTCAGGAAACCAAAGTGTCCCGCAGCCCTGCAGTCATGGCATCGGTGTAATACGCTCGTCCGAGCCCCCAAAGGGACGTATATTCGGTCCCCCTTCCAGAAGAGACCATCTCTTTTGGTAAGGACGTGTTGGTTGTTTTGTAACCAGTCATCTGTTGTCTCCTCCCTTTGTAGTCGAGTCCTCCACTCGTTTGTGTTGTGTGCCATGAGAGCTGTTGTCTGTGGGTCGGGCTGTCCTCCTGGCACCATAGCTTGAACCACCTCGTCTCTCTGACTTTGGAATTGTGGCATGCGTGACAAAGCATCCGCTAGGAAGTTCCTTCCCCCTGGTACGTGCTTCAGAGTAAAGCGGAACCGTTGAAAATACTGAGCCCACCGCACCTGTTTGGGGGACAGGCGGCGGGGTGTCTGCAACGCTATTAGATTCCGATGGTCGGTCCATACCTCAAACGGGATCTGTGCCCCCTCTAGTAAATGTCGCCACGTGAGCAGGGCCCAGCGAACAGCAAAGGCCTCCTTTTCCCAAATGGCCCAACCCCTCTCTGTGGGGTTGAACTTTTTTGACGTGTAAGCACATGGCCTGAGGTGGCCCTGGGCATCCGTTTGCAACAAAACAGCTCCCACGGCCACGTCGCTTGCATCCACCTGTACGACAAATGGCTTTGTTTGGTCCGGATGCTGTAGCACGGGCGCCTTAGCAAATTGCCGTTTTAAAGTTTCGAATGCCTCCTGGCACTCGAGCGTCCAGTGCAGGCGCCGCCCGGGACGTGGTGGTGCCTCCCCTTTGGTGCGCAGCAAGTTTGTTAGTGGTAGAGCGATGTGTGCAAACGTGGGTATAAAACTGCGATAAAAATTAGCGAAGCCGAGGAAGCTTTGCAACTGGCGTCGGGTTGTGGGTGCTTGCCATTCCAGAACGGTAGCCACTTTTTTGGGGTCCATCTCCACACCGTCCTTTGAAATGCGATACCCGAGGTAATCCAACTGTGTACGGTGGAACTCGCATTTAGATGCTTTCACATAAAGTTGAGCATCTAGTAGCTTCTGCAACACCCGCCGGACTAGTGTAACATGTTCTTTCATGGTTTTCGTGTAAATCAGGATATCATCCAGATAAACCAGAACGCCACGGTAAAGAAACTCATGCAGCACCTCGTTAATTAGCTGCATGAAGACAGCAGGTGCGCCCTGTAAGCCGAAGGGCATCACACAGAATTTGTAGCTCCCTAGGGGGCAGTTAAAAGTGGTTTTCCATTCGTCCCCTTTCTTGACCCGAACTCGGTAATACGCTTCCCTCAAATCCAACTTAGTAAAATACGTTCCGGTCGCCAAGGCTGCCAGGAGATCTTTCATCAAAGGAAGAGGATAAAGAGGTTCCACACTGACGGCATTCAAACCACGATAGTCCACACACAGACGAAGTCCGCCATCCTTCTTCTCCCTGAAGAGGACGGGGGCGGCCAGGTGCGAACGGCTTGGCTGAATGAATCCTCTTGCCAGATTTTTATCAATGTACGCCCGCAACTCCTCCACCTCCCGCGGCGTCATAGCGTACATGCGTGGCTTTGGGAGTTTGACGTTTGGAATTAGTTTGATAGCGCAGTCAGTGGGTCGATGCGGCGGTAGAATATCACACTCCGTCTCATCGAACACCGCCGACAGGTCAGCATATACCTGTGGTATGCCAGCGGCATCTAAATCGACGGCCCCTGCTCCATCTGCCCTCAACGAGCTGTCAGGCATGGGTTTCGGATTGGGGCCAGGGTCGAGACGTAGCTTCCGGAAACCCCCTTCCCACCAAATGGTAGGCTTCCATCTATCCAACCACGCTAAACCCAGGATGACAGGTTCGATCATGGTCTCTATCACTATAAAGCGCAGTGTTTCATGGTGTGGCCCAATGGTCATTCGTATGGGCTCAGTTATGTATGTCGCCGGTGCCCCACCATGAAACACAGGGCGGGGCGGCACAGTAACAAGCTCTTTGCTATAAAACAGCTGCATGTTTTACCACCACAACTGAACCTCTGCAGGAGGTCGCGATAAATCCAGGCCCTAAGGAAGGAAAAGAAGGCTACGGGATCCAGTGGCATGGAAAATTTTGTTTATGGAGACCCGTTAGCGACCAATTTTACAAAAGGAACGCTAAGCGGAAATGCAGTTTTGCTGACCCCTTGAAACACAGGTTAATTTGGCTTCTGAGATCTTTGTAGGGAAACATGGAACCCCTTCCAGAGTTAGGAATAAAACAATTTCCATCCAAGAATCGATAGAAATTTCCTGACAGTGAGAACAATGAACCGGTGGAATAGCTTGCCGTCAGAAGTTGTGGGTGAAGAAGAGAAGAGAAGGAAAGTCCTTTCCCTTCTCTTCTCTTCTTTCTCCCCTCCCCTTCTCTCCTCTTCTTCCCAACTCTATTCTTCCCTTCCCTTCCCTTCTTTCTCCCCTCCCCTCCCCTCTTCTTCTTCCCAACTCTATCCTTCCCTTCCCTTCCCTTCCCTTCCCTTCCCTTCCCTTCCCTTCTTTCTCCCCTCCCCTCCCCTCCTCTTCTTCCCAACTCTATTCTTCCCTTCCCTTCCCTTCCCTTCCATATTTTCTATTCCATTCCATTCCATTCCATTCCATTCCATCTGTTCTGTTTGTTCTGTTGGATGCCCCTGTGAAGTAGGTGGCACCCAAAATGCCCTTTTACCTTGTAGCATTTTGAAAACGATTCCATGTGTGTGTTTTTAAGTCTCTCTTTCCCTCTCTTTGTGCAGCAGCTTTTTGCAAAGACAACATTTGGGTTGCCAAAAAAGGCTTCTCTCTCTCTCTCTCTTTTATTGGGAGGTGCTGGTCCAGAGGCTTAAAAGCTTGTCATTCCAACCTCCAATTTTTTTTTTAACTTGGCAGTTTATTAAGTTGTCTAAAAGCCCAGGGGCTTAAATGGCTGACTTCAACAAAAAAAACGAAGAACAGAGGCCCATGTCCAAACCTAGATTCCCCTCCTTCTTCACAGAAGAAAACTGAAATAGACGGAAGTCTAAAGGTAAAAGTTCCCCTCACACATATGTGCTAGTTGTTCCCGACTCTAGAGGGCGGTGCTCATCTCCGTTTCAAAGCCGAAGAGCCAGCGCTGTCTGAAGACGTCTCCGTGGTCATGTGGCTGGCATGACTCAATGCCAAAGGAGCACGGAACGCTGTTACTTTCCCACCAAAGGTGGCCCCTGTTTTTCTACTTGCATTTTTTACATGCTTTCGAACTGCTAGGTTGGCAGAAGCTGGGACAAGTCACGGGAGCTCACCCCATTACACGGCATTTGGGTTTCGAACCGCTGAACTGCCGCCTTTTCGATCAGCAAGCTCAGCATCTTAGCCACTGAGCCACCACATCTACCATGATGTTATTTCGTGAGCCAATGAATTATTTTGTGTAAATTAATTTGGCTCCGCCCCCCCCCCCCCATTGGCTTTGCATGTCTGAACCCAGGTGGGAAGGTCCCAAAAGGAGATCATGCGATCTCTGGGACAGTGCAACTGTCATAAGTCCATGCCAGTTGCCAAGCGTCTGATTTTTGATCCCGTGACCGTGGGAACGCGGCGAAGAGTTGTACCTTATGGGTGAAAACTGGACATAAGTCACCTTTTTTTCAGTGGCGTGGTGACTTTGGTCTCTAAATGAATATTTATTTCTTGATGAATCATGCTTATTTTAATAAGTAAAGATGAGGGTTGGTGAGGAATGATAGACAGGCAGTAAAAGAGGAAGAGAAGAGAGATTTGAGCCTTCTTGCTTGGAAAAAACAGCAATTGTCATTGGCTACGGAGCAAACAACTGGACCATGGAAAGGCATATGGTAAACTATAGTCAGTCCCCCTGCCCCTTTCTCCTCTCCCCTTCTCCTCCTTCCCCTCCCCCTTCTTCTCCTCTTCCTCCTCCTCTCCCTCCTTCTTCTCCACCTCTTCCTCCTCCTCCCCCTCTTCTAGTCCTTCTCCTCCCTTCCTCCTCCCTTCCTCCTCCCCTCCCCTTCTTCTCCTTCTCCTGCCATTCTCTTCCTGCTGTTCTCCTCCGCAGCTTCCTCCTCCTCCCCTTCTCCTCCTCCTCCTCCCCTCCTCTTCTCCCCCTCCCCATCTTCTCCTCCTCCCATTCTCCTCTTCCCCTTCTCCTCCTCCCCCTCCTTCTCCTCCCTTCCTCCCCTTCTTCTACTCTTCCTCCTCCTCTCCTGCCTCCTCTTTTTCTCCTTCTCCCTTTCTCCTCCTCCCCTTCTCCTCCTCCTCTCCTCCTCCCTTCCTCCCCTCCCCCTCCCCCTCCCCCTCCTTCTCCTCCTCCTCCCTTCCTCTCCTCCCCCTCCTTCTCCTCCTCTTCTTCTTCTCCTCCTCTCCCCCTCCCCTTCTTCTCCTTCTCCTCCCCTTCTCCTCTCCTTTGCCTCCTCTTCTTCTCCCCCTCCTCCTCCCCATCTTCTACTGTTCCTCCTCTCCTCCTCCTCCTCTCCCCCTCTTCCCCTTTTCCTCCTCCCCCTCCTTCTCCTCCTCCTCTTCCCCTTCTCCTCCTCCTCCTCTTCTTCTCCTCCTCCCTTCTCCACTTCTTCTTCTCCTCCCGTTCTTCTCTTCCCCTTCTTCTCCTCCCCCTCCTTCTCCTTCCCCTCCCCCCTTCTTCTACTCTTCCTCCTTCTCTCCCGCCTCCTCCTCTTTTTCTCCTCCTCCCCTTCTCCTCCTCCCCCTCCTTCTCTCTTCGTCCTCCTCCCCTTCTCCTCCTCCTCCTCTCCTCCTCCTCCTGCCTTCATCCCCTCCCCCTCCTTTTCCTCCTCTTCTTCTCCTCCTCCCCTCCTCCTCCTCTCCCCCTCCTCCTCCTCCCCCTCCTCCTCCCCTTCTTCTCCTTCTCCTTCTCCTTCTCCTTCTCCTTCTCCTTCTCCTTCTCCTTCTCCTTCTCCTTCTCCTTCTCCTTCTCCTTCTCCTTCTCCTTCTCCTTCTCCTTCCCTCCTTCCTCCTCCTCCTCCCCTTCCCCTTCAACCCCCACTCTTCAGAGGTTGAGGAACAAAGTTGTGCCTCTTGCTCTTTTGGCAGCTTCAATGTGTCCTTGAGGTTGCTTCTCTATCTTCTTCCTCATCTGCCTCATGTTCTCTGACCTGCTCTTCTTCTCTTTTTTTTTGGATGTGCTTTTATACGGTATGGAAATCCTCTGCGCCGGACGAGCAAACCACAGTCCTGTTGGCTCCTTTCAATGCTCAAGAGATTTTTTTTGCAGTCTCACAGATGGGATTTTCTGGATCTGTGGGACTCGCGGGGGTGAGTGGATGGGGGGAGTCCATCCTATTTCAGGATTTGTAGAGTGCAGGGAAGCCCACATGCTGCACCCTCAATGCTGGGCCTTCCTGATTATATCTCTAGCTCACATTTCTTCTAGGATGTGCACTGCCCAATACGCTTTTCCCCCAGCAATCCTTTCGGGAGGCCGCGTTCTACACCATGGTGGAGAAAATAACAACAACAACAACAACAACAACAGCAACAGCAACAGCAACAGCAACAATAACAGCAACAGCAACAGCAACAGCAACAATAACAACAACAACAACAACAACAACACTTGGGAAGTGTTTGATTAGTGATTTGTGAAACGAGACCCAGCATGGTTATCTCGTTTGTTGTGTATACTGTCAATTTTGTGTAAATTACAACAACAACAACAACAATAATTTGCAACAAAGTCAAAACTGTTTCACATTTAATATGTGAATGCAGCAAAATCGCACAAGCAGATTATAAAGCTAGACACGACCGAGTTGCTAAATTAATCCACTGGTCATTATGTAAAAAATACACCTTTCGAAAAAGTCATGGGAACATAAGGTGGAGAAAGTTATAGAAAGGTGAGAAGGTGAAGATCTTGTGGGACTTTTGAATACAGATGGATCGTCACTTGGAACGCAACACGCCAGATATCACAATTGTCAAAAACCGAAACGTACAATTTATTGACATTATGGTACCAGGAGATGCCAGAGTCGAAGAAAAAGAACTGGAAAAAAAAATCACGAAATATCACGACCTGGCCATCGAAACTACATGGCTATGGATGAAACATGTAACAGTGATACCCATTGTCATCAGGGCACTTGGTACCATGTCCAAGAATTTTACAAAACACATCAACAAATTGCAGCTTCCTGTAATAACACCAGCAGAACTGCAAAAAATTGCACTACTTGGAACATCGTACAGCTTAAGAAGGTACTTGGTTGATACCTAAGACGCTGGCAGCAACCCGTATCAACCATTAGCACCAATCAATGGTATTTGTGACACATTTTTAAATGTTCAGTTGACTGAGTTTCATGTTTAATGAATAAAAGAGATAATAATAACAACAACAACAACAACAACAACCACTGGGAACATCAGGTTGAGAAAGTTTTAGAGAATGAGAAACTCAAGATCTTGTGGGACTTTAGGATTCAGACTGACTGGCACTTGCTCCACAACACACCTGACATAACAGTAGTTGAAAAGAAAAAAGTATGGTTCATTGACATTGCAATACCTGGTGACGCACGGATTGAAGATAAGCAGCAAGAAAAAATCACAAAGTACCGGGACTTGCAAATTGAAGTTGAGCGACTGTGGAAAAAGAAATCGTGTGTTGTCCCGATTGTAATTGGAGCCCTTGGAGCAATACCCAAAGGACTACCCCGCTATTTAGAAATTCTAAATTTACCGGACTTGAACATTTTGACTCTACAAAAAACCACCTTACTCGGAACGGCTTACATCCTCTGACGATACCTTAACAGTTCCTAGTTCCTCGGTTAGGACTCGAGCTGCTGAGCTATTAACTAGCCTCCAAATCTCACTACAGATTTAATAATAATAATAATAATAATAATAATAATAATAATAATAATAATAATAATAATAATAATAATAATAATACCATGTTTCCCCAAAAATAAGACCCTGCCTTATATTTTTTTTGAACCCGGAAATAAGCGCTTGGCCTTATTATCAGGGAGGTCTTATTATTTTGGGGTGCATGGAGCAAGATAGGGCTCCTCTTGCCGTCTTACCTGATTTCCAGCTCTATGTTTAAATATTTTCGGGGAGGGCTTATTTTTGGGAATAGGCTTATTTTAGAGCAGGCACTCAAAAGCCCGATTGGGCTTATTATCAGGGGAGGTCTTATTTTCGGGGAAACAGTCAATGGTATTTGTGATGCATTTTTTAATGTTCAGTTGACTGAGTTTCATGTTTAATAAATAAAAGATAACAACAATGACAACAACGAAGCCGCCCATCCCCGGGGGGCCTCATGCCCCTCCAAAACCAAAGCCAGCTTCCTGTTTTCAGAGAGATCCCAGGAAGATGAGTTGGATGATATTCCAGACTAGAAACGCTATGAAGAGTTGTAACTGTTTGTACAGTCATGCCGCAGCGAGGACGATCAATTATGAATGAAATTCATTCTTGAAGAGAAAAGCTTTTGAGAGCTGGACAGGCCGCAGGGAATAAAATAGGTTTAGGAACAGTATTACAAAAAACAAAACAAAAACAAATGCATTTTAAATGAGCGATTTCCAATGTCACATGCGGAGCCGGTTGGGCCAACCTCACCTCTTTACTTTACATAATGGCATCAAGCAATTACTGTCCAGCTATCACTCAACTTTTCTTTCCTTTTTTTTTTCTTTTTTTAACAAACATTTGTTTTTTGGTTTATTGGGGTGGGGGTGAGTGGCGCTACGGGTCCAAATGTGATTCCCTGTGATTAATATCAGGATCGTAGTCAGATTTTAGGGACGAGCGTCAGGGATGTCACATCAAGAGCCTGGTGGCGCAGTGGACTAAGTGCTGTTAAAGTAGCACTTAGTTGCCAGCTGCCTGCAATTACTGCAAGTTCAAATCTCACCAGGCTCAAGGTTGACTCAGCTCTTCCATCCTTCCGAGGTAGGTAAAATGAGGACCCGGATTGTGGGGGCAATAAGCTGACTTTGTATAAAAAAGAACACCGCTTGGGAGGAAGGGGGCGAAAGCCCTACTAAGCAGGTATATACAAAAGTATGAAGGCTATTGCTTAATGCATTATAAGCCGCCCTGAGTGTCTGGAGAAGAGCGGCATATAAATCAAACTAATAAATAAAAATAAAAATAAATCAAGCCTGAAGGTATGGGACTAAGCTGTCTGAGATTGGAAGTCTATGGAGATTCTCAGTCATCCTTCAGGTCACGGTTATCAGGAGGCAACTGGTCTTTCTTGTTTTTTTCTGTTGAAGGCGTTTTGCTTCTCATCCAAGAAGCTTCTCCAGCTCTGACTGGATGGTGGGGAATGGAAGGATTTATACTCCTTGCAGACAGCTGGTCATTTTACAATTTGGGGTGAAGACTCTTGGAATGGTGTGGGAGTAGGAATGGATTTCCAGAGGAAAAACAATGCAGATTGCAGGAACCAGGAGCATTAACTCAAGAGATCCTGAGGACATACATAAACCTTCCAATGCTTGAAGGACCCTCTAAAAGGATGCAAATGACCAGCTGTTTGCAAGGAATAATAAATCCTTCCATTCTCCACCATCCAGGCAGAGCTGAAGAAGCTTCTCGGACGAGAAGGGAAACATCTTCAAAAGTAAAAAAATTTTTTTTACTACCGGTTCTGTGGGTGTGGCTTGGTGGGCGTGGCATGGCATAGCTTGGTGGACGTGGCTTAGTGGGCGTGGCAGGGGAAGGATACTGTAAAATCCCCATTCTATCCCCATTCCAGGGGAAGGTTACTAATCCCCATTTCCTCCCAATCAGCTGGGACTCCTGAGGAGCAATACTCAGGAGACCCTGAGGACACAGATAAACCTCCAAGGGCTTGAAGGACCCTCTAAAACAGTGTTTCCCAACCTTGGAAGCTTGAAGATGGGTGGACTTAAAACTCCCAGAATCCCCTGTACAGCACCACTGTACAGCACTATGAAATGGCATGTAAATTAACCTGAATCAGGAAGACCCTATTTTAAAACCAGCCTGCTGCTGAGCGAGCAGAAAGTCAATCCATGCCGTTTGGGCATGAAAGTGAATAGAAACGGAAGACCTGAAGTGACCTGCTTGGGAATGGGAGCCTGATGAGTCACAATTGAGTCAGCTGGGTCCGCGGTGGAGCTATTTCCTTTCTTCCAGGTCCTGGACCCAGCATGGACACCGCCATGCATTTTGGCAGGAACTCTTGACTTCTATTTCAAACAGATCGGTGAACCTGAAGAGTGTGCAACCCTCAAATGTTCAGGACCATCTCTCTCTCAATGCAGCTGAAAGTCTACTTGAGAAGGACATTTCTCTTCTCAGCAGTCATTTGCTCTTCAGAAAGTCCTAGATTCTCATTTCTTTTCTCAGACACCTTCACACCGTCAAAGAAACAACCTGGTAGGAAAGACGGCTACAGCGTGAAACTCCATCATGTCCTGTCTTACCACCTTGGGTGATCAGAAGAATGGTCTGTTGTTGAAATTCGAAGAATTAGTCAAGAGATTTCTCAGACTCCCGAAACATTATTTTAGTTGTCCCAAAAATGCTTTTTCAAGAGGCAACTGGGCTTTCTTGTTTTTCCTTGAAGACGTTTCACTTCCAGTTCGAGTTAAATGTTTTTAGAAGAGAACATAGAGCGGGGGTATCAAACCAGGGGTTCCTAGGTCCTTGGTTAGGACTCGAGCTGCTGGGTCTGATGGGTTCTGGAGAACCGGTAGTGGAAATTTTGAGTAGCTCGGAGAACCGGCAAATGCCATCTCTAGCTGGCCCCAGAGTGCGGTGGGAATGGAGATTTTGCAGTATCCTTCCCCCAGGAGTGGGATGGGAATGGAGATTTTGCAGTATCCTTCCCCTGCCATGCCCACCAAGCCACGCCCACAGAACTGGTAGTAAAAAAATTTGGATTCCACCATTGTGTCAAACTCGACTTCATTGGGGGCGGCATCAGGGTTGTGTTTGACCTCGGAAGGCAGGGCGGGGGGCATGGCCAGGGCGGGCGTAGCCAGCTCAATGTCACTCATGTCCAAGTGCTAAGGCAGGACTTCCCTCAGACCCTCCCTCCCTCCCTCCTTCCTTCCTTTCTGTTACCTTCCTTCTCCTTCCTTCTCCTTCCTTCTTTCTTCCCCTCTTTCCTTCTATTTCCTTCCTTGCTCTCTTCGCATCTTGTATAGCTAAAAGTCTGTAGAATTGTCCCAAAGATGCTTTTTTCAGGTGGCAACTGGACTTCCTTTGTCAGAGTGGCAATCAGCCCCATTACCTTGCGTGGGGGTAATTGCCCTCTTTTTGAGTTGGATCGTGACTTTTATCCTTCTATATACTTTGATCAATAAATCCGGAATACATCTTCTAATTAAACTCATCTTTATTGTAAGAAAATAAAGACATCTCACTAATTTAAATTAGTTACATTTTTGGCAAAGAATCCCAGCCAGACCTTAGCTGGCAGGAGAACAAAGGAAAGTTTTCAGAAAAAGTGAAAGAATGCAGGACGTGCGCAGTAGATACTGATAAGAAACTTGGCAAACTACGGTAAGTCTGACAGTTCAGAAATAATAGCTCTGCTGGTAAATATAAAAACGCAGTGACATCCTTGTTTTTTCTTTTGAAGACGTTTTTGCTGCTCCTCCAAGAAGCTTCTTCAGTGCCGACTGGCTGGTGGGGAATGGAAGGATTTATATTATTTGCAGACAGCTGGTCATATGCATCCTTTTTTAGAGTGATTTGTGGGTTTTGTTGGTAACTGGCCTTTATTTCCGATTTCCCGGAAACACCTCCTGTTACAGACATTGAGTTCATTGAATGACTCTCACACATTCACTGAACACCCACTGCAAAATTATCATAAAATTGGATCAGTCCGGTGACAGTTTTAAGTTGGATCGACTTAAAAATGTCATGACAAGTTCCAGGCTCTGTTATGGTTGTAAATTGAGGACTCCTAGAACGTGTGTTTTAGAAATTGAACAGGACAGATCTCTCAAAAGTGCCGAAGTGGAGAGAACCACACCAGCCCAAAAGTTGCTTTAACACATCCTATCAGCAGCCAGAGAAGCACACTGGTGCCTGGATCCTGCCTATTTTGCATGAAATTACATCAGTTTTTAAAAAATCTATTATTATCAAAACCGTGACAGCCAGCCCTGCATAAATCCAATCGGAGCTGAATGCACAATAGCTTAGGAAGAACAAACTGTCATTTTCAGACCAACTTAAGCTGTTAAAATCTTAGCAACGATATTTATCAGGCAAACAATATAATTGGAGCCTGGAATGGGATCCTTGTGCAACTTTGGCATAATCTGTGATGTAAGCTTCATTAAAAGTAAGTATTGGGAATTAAAAGACAGTTATCAGCTACGGGGGGTGTGAGGTGTGGGGTGGCTATTGGAATAGTTATGTAATTTTATAAAAGAGAAACGACTAAAACTTATCCCAAAACCAATGTGAACGCCTTGACGCTTTCAGATTAATGGGATGGAATGGGAATTCCTATTGTGGAAAGGGGTGGAGTGGAGTGGAGTAGAGTGGAGTGGAGTGGAGAGGAGAGGAGAGGAGAGGAGAGGAGAGGAGAGGAGAGGGGAGGAGAAGGGAAGGGAAGGGAAGGGAAGGGAAGGGAAGGGAAGAGAAGAGAAGAGAAGAGAAGAGAAGAGAAGAGAAGAGAAGAGAAGAGAAGGGAAGGGAAGGGAAGGGAAGGGAAGGGAAGGGAAGGGAAGGGAATAGGAATAGGAATAGGAATAGGAATAGGAATAGGAATAGGAATAGGAATAGGAATAGGAATTCCTATTGTGGAGTGGAGTGGAGTGGAGTGGAGTGGAGTGGAGTGGAGTGGAGTGGAGTGGGGTGGAATGGAATGGAATGGAATGGAATAGAATAGAATAGAATAGAATAGAATAGAATAGAATAGAATAGAATAGAATAGAAAATATGGAATGGAATGGAATGGAATGGAATGGAATGGAATAGAATAGAATAGAATAGAATAGAATAGAATAGAATAGAATAGAATAGAATAGAAAATATGGAATGGAATGGAATGGAATAGAATAGAATAGAATAGAATAGAATAGAATAGAATAGAATAGAATAGAATAGAATAGAATAGAATAGAATAGAATAGAAAATATGGAATGGAATGGAATGGAATGGAATGGAATAGAATAGAATAGAATAGAATAGAATAGAATAGAATAGAATAGAATAGAATAGAATAGAATAGAATAGAATAGAATAGAAAATATGGAATGGAATGGAATGGAATAGGATATGATAGGATAGTACAGGATAGTACAGGATAGTATAGTATAGGATAGGATAGGATAGGATAGGATAGGAAGGATAGGATAGGATAGAAAAGAAAATATGGAATGGAATGGAATGAAGTGGAGTGGAATGGAGTGGAGTGGAGTGGAATAGAATGGAGCAGAATATTCTTTATTGGCAAAGTCTGATTGGACACACAAAGAATTTGTCTCCAGTGCAGAAGCTCTTAGTGTACAGCCAAACAACAAAGAGATATACGTAAGATACCAATAGGAGCAGGTAATAGGAAAAACATAACAGTAAATAGAAATATTATAGAATATAAAAGAATAGGGTTGGAAGGGACATTGGAAGTCTTCTGGTCCATCCTATTACTGAAGCAGGAGATCCTATACCATTCCAGACAAATGACTGTCTGGAGACAGTCCAGTCTCTTCTTGAAAACTTCCAGTGATGGAGCACCCATATCTTCAGTTGGACAGTCACTTAAATATGAGCCAGCCATGTCCCAATGGGAACCTAGGTTGCATTAACAGAGGGACAGAATCGGGATCACATGTGGTTGTAGTACGCTCTACAAAGCTTTGGTAAGGCCACACTTGAAATATTGCTTCCAGTTTTGGTCCCCATATTATAAAACAGACGTAGAGACTCTGGAAAGAATGCAGAAAAGAGCAATCAAGATTATTAGGGGGTCTGGAGGCTAAAACAGATGAAGAACGGTTACAGGAATTGGGTTTGTCTAGTCTAGTGAAAAGGGATGCGGTGGCTCAATGGCTAAGACGCTGAGCTTGTCGATCGAAAGGTCAGCAGTTCAGCGGTTCGAATCCCTAGTGCCACGTAATGGGGGGGGGAGCTCCCCATGACTTGTCCCAGCTTCTGCCAATCTAGCCGTTCGAAAGCACGTCGAAAAGGCAAGCAGAAAAAAATTGGGACCACCTTTGGTGGGAAGGTAACAGCGTTCTGTGCACTTTTGCCGTTGAGTCATGCCGGCCACGTGACCACGGAGACGTCTTCGGACAGCGCTGGCTCTTCGGCTTTGAAACAGAGATAAGCACCGCCCCCTAGAGTCGGGAACGACTAGCACATACGTGCAAGGGGAGCCTTTACTTTTAGTCTAGTGAAAAGGAGGACTAAGGGAGACATGTCAGCAGTCTTCCAATATTTGAGGGGCTGCCATAAAGAAGTGGGGGGGTGTCCACTTATTTTCCAAAGCACCAGAAGGCAAGACAAGAACCAACGGATGGAAACTAATCCAAGAGAGATCCAACCTAGAACTCAAGGAAGAATTTCCTGACAGCGAGAACAATTAATCGGTGGAACGGCTTGTCTTCAGAAGTTGTGGATTCTCCATCACTGGAGGCTTTTAAGAAGAGACAGGACAGCCATTTGCCCCAGAATATTATAGGATTCCCTGCTTGGGGTTGGACTAGAAGACCTTCCAGGTCCCTTTCAACTCTCTTTATTCTGTTCTGCGCTGATCATCAAGAGAAGAGCCAGGGCCACCAAAGTCTCACTTCCACTGTCGCAAGCATCTTCTCTTAAAGAGCTTCTGTAGTAAGAATTCTCAGGGGGCGAAATGAACTTGAAAGGATGATTTATTATCCTGGAATATTTTCTCATGATTAGTCATTTACTCACTTAAAGGAGGGAGAACAAGGATAAATAGCCTGAGAGGCAATTTTCTTTTCTTTTCTTTCTTTCTTTCTTTCTTTCCTTTTTTTTTTTTTTTTTACAAGGAACAAAATTGTTTGGTTACTCATAGTAGATGATGATAATGACAAAGTCCCAACCTATCAGTGGATAGAGGACAAATGTTTGCGTGTTTAAAATATATAGCTGGGAAAGAAGCAGAGATCAAACGAAGCTTTGGGTTATACGTTTAAAGGTGAGCAGATGTTCCCTGCCCAAAATGAAACAGATGGTGATGCACAAGCAGTTAAAAAGGCAATCCAAAGTGGAACTATAGACAAAGGGAGTTTTAGATTCAATAGCAATGGCGCTTAGACTTATATACCGCTTCACGGTGCTTTACAGCCCCCTCTAAGCGGTTTACAGAGTCAGCCTATTTTCCCACAACAATCTGAGTCCTCATTTTACCGACCTCGGAAGGATGGAAGGCGGAATCAACTTTGAGCCGGTTAGGGTCGAACTCCAGGCTGTGGGCAGAGTCAGCCTGCAATACTGCATCCTGACCACTGCGCCACAAGGAAGAAGAAGGACAAAGGGAATAAAGGAGGGAGGGAGGGAGGGAGGGAGGGAGGAAGGAAGGAAGGAAGGAAGGAAGGAAGGAAGGAAGGAAAGGAAAGGAAAGGAAAGGAAGAGCAATAGCACTTAGACTTATATACCGCTTCACAGTGCTTTACAGCCTTCTCTAAGCAGTTTACAGAGTCAGCATCCTGCCCTCCAACAATCTGGGTCCTCATTTTACCGACCTCGAAAGGATGGAAGGCAGAATCAACTTTGAGCCGGTTAGGGTCGAACTCCGGGCTGTGGGCAGAGTCAGCCTGCAATACTACATTCTAACCACTGGGCCACCAGGAATGGGAATGAGAAAGGGAAGAAGGGAGGAAGGGGGGAAGGGGAAGGGAGGGAGAGAGGGAGGGAAGGAAGGAGTAGCAATAGCACTTAGACTTAGATACCACTTCACCATGCTTTACAGCCCTCTCTAAGCAGTCAGCCTATTGCCCTCAAAATCTGGGTCTTCATTTTACCAACCCCGGAAGGATGGAAGGCTGAGTCAACCTTGAGCCGGTTAGGATTGAACTCCAGTCTGTGGGCAGAGTCAGCCTGCAATACTACATTCTAATCTCTGAGCCACCAGGAATGGGAATGAGAAAGGGAAGAAGGAAGAGAGGGAGGGGGGAAGCAGGAGGGAGGGAGGGAGGGAGGGAGGAAGGGAGGAAGGAAAGGAAAGGAAAGGAAAGGAAAGGAAAGGAAAGGAAAGGAAAGGAAAGGAAAGGAAAGGAAAGGAAAGGAAGAGCAATAGCACTTAGACTTATATACCGCTTCACAGTGCTTTACAGCCCTCTCTAAGCAGTTTACAGAGTCAGCATCCTGCCCTCCAACAATCTGGGTCCTCATTTCACCGAGCTCGGAAGAACAACGTTCTTCCTTGCGAAGTCAACAATTACGGGTAGTCCTCGACTTACAACAGTGACCATTCAAAGTTCCAACAGCACTGAAAAAAGGCGACTTAGGACCGCCATTTTCACACTGATGACCGATGAAGCATCCTTGTGAACATGTCATTGAGATTCCCATGCTTGGGAACCGACTCATATTTACAACGGTCGCCGCGTCCCCGTGTCACCCGATCCCTTTGCGCGACCTTCCGACGAGCCAAGTCAACGGGAAATCCAGATTCACTTAACAACCATGTAATTCCCTTAACCAAAACAGTGATTCACTTAACATCTGGTAAGAAGGGTGGTAAAATGGGTCAAAACTCACTTAACGTCTTATTGACCAAATTTTGGGCTCAGTTGTGGTCGTATATCAAGGATGACCTGCATTAGGTTCTCTGAAGAATTCTGATTTATTAGATTATCCTTTAGATATTTCCCTTTTTGGTGGAACTGGGAGTGAAGGTCTTTTTCTCCTCAATAAAACCTCTCTTGACTGTTTTTTAAAATAATCACGGGTCGCTCAAAACCATCGTAATCTTTGAAGTTTAAATTATGTCACCTCACCCTGTCGATTTCTTTATTCAGTCTGAAGATAGCATGCAAACGTTTCCAATGATCCTTGCCATTTTGGGATCAATATTGAAGGAATTTATTTATGGGCGTAGATCATCAATTAGCATTTTAATAATACCAAGCTATTTGCATGCAAAATCATTTCTAAATATATCCGGCTCCTTCAAAAAACCTCGAAGTGTCCAGTAATGTATGCATGACTCTGCTAAAGAAAAGGAGATATGAAACTCACTCACTTTTAAGTTTGACAAATATGCTAATCCTTCCCTCCGAAGAGAGAATTTATTAGAACAAAATTGTTCTATTTGATGGAAGAAGCATTGCATATCATTTGAATATCATTTGTTCCTGCGTGGGATTGTGATTGATTTCGAACATGCTATAGGTAGTCCTCGAATTATGACAAACAATTGAGGCCAACATTTACGTTGCTAAACGAGACATTTATTAAGTGAGTTTTGTCCCATTTTATGACCTTTCTTCTCACCGTTGTTAAGTGAACCACTCATCATCATCATTTAACGACCTCATAATCTCTTGCGGGATGGATAGAGGTAGCAGAGTATTTACTTGCCGGATGCCTTTCCTGTCGCCAGTATGGAGTTTTGTTCAGCAGATATATTCTCATTATGCCCAGAGAGAGAAATACCTGCCTCTACCTAGGATTGAACTCACAGCCTCCTGACTGTGAGGCGAGAGCCCCCACCTCTAGGCCACCGCACCACTCCTGTTAAGTGAACCACTGCTGTTATTAAATTAGCAACGTGGTTGTTAAGTGAATCTGGCTACTCCGTTGACTTCCTTGACCATGGGGATGCTGTCACAGTCGTATGTGTGAAAAATGGCAGTAAGTCACTTTTTTCAGTGCCGTTGTCACTTCAAACGGTCATTAAATGAACTGTCATAAGTCAAGAACTACCCACAATATTTACACACCATTTAGTTCACTGAAGTATGTTGTCAAAATACTGTGACTGACCACATGGATATCCAGACAGTAGTTCAGTAAGGGTCATAAATCACTTTTTTTCAGTGCTGTTATAACTTTGAACCGTCTCTAAACAAAACTGTTGTAAGTTCGAGGACAACCAGTATGGTGGCCTTGACATTGAATTGCTATTGGTGAACACCAGGGCTGTGGCACCATAACTGATCATAATCAAGTCATGGGCCAACATCCATGGCATGTATTAGCAAGATCTAGTTGATAGTAAATAGTAATGCGGCCCTCTTGAATATCTGCCTTGCTGATCCTTCAGATTCTGCATCAGCCATGATCTCAGGACTGGAGAAATGAACATTATTGTCTGGGTCAAGCTAAGAGTGACCAGAGATCGTACTACAGATTTGATACATTGTGAATGTCCATGACATTCAGATTTCAGGACACACTAAGGGTCCTACTTCTGCCTTATCTGTTTGTTGTAAGACAAACTTTCCAAGCTGGTCTCAGGAATGGAGTTGAAGGACCTTAACTGTTGATCCTGGTGGACCTCAACCCCATTTGTTTCTCAGAGAGTGCAAGAGTACATGGCAACCATGGCTTGTCCCAAGTAACCTGGTCTTGGTAGACAATAGGCAGCCATACAGGAAATCTGGTGTTCTCCTTTGAGCAGTTGATGTGCTCCACCTAAGATTAGCACTGTGTAGAGGTAGCAGCAGATGCTGAGAGGACTAAGCAAAAGAATGATCCTTGACATTGAACGTATGCTCCAAGTCCACCAGCTAAGATCTAGGAAAGACTTTAAGGCATTCTTGAAGGTACACAAGAACAAACTAAAAGATGGAGGAAGACCATTGAGCAAGGAATAACCTTAAAAGAAGATATGGCTGAAGGATCGACCTCCCTTATACTACGCGCAGGACCCTGAATAGATTGAAGGTTGGAAGGTTGGAAGGTTGGAGTGCCTATGTATAAGACCAATAGGCTCAACTGGAAGCTTTTAGCAGATAGCATGCTTTGTGTACATGGAGGGACTCAGATCCTAGTCCATCTGCTGGTGTGTCAGCTACTACCAGAATCATGTGCTCACAATAAACTATTTTTGGTCAAAGCCAAGAAAGTGGCTTCATTTTGGGAGTCTAAAATTTGATCTGGACACGGAAGGAGAAGGAGGAGGTGGTGGAGGAGGAGGACGAGGAGAAGAAGAAGAAGAAGAAGAAGAAGAAGAAGAAGAAGAAGAAGAAGAGGAGGAGGAGGAGGAGGAGGAGGAGGAGGAGGAGGAGGAGGAGGAGGAGGAGGAGGAGGAGGAGGAAGAAGAATAGAATAGAATAGAATAGAATAGAATAGAATAGAATAGAATAGAATAGAATAGAATAGAATAGAATAACAGAGTTGGAAGGGACCTTGGAGGTCTTCTAGTCCAACCCCCTGCTTAGGCAGGAAACCCTACACCATTTCAGACAAATGGTTATCCAACATCTTCTTAAAAACTTCCAGTGTTGGAGCATTCACAACATCTGGAGGCAAGTTGTTCCACATAAGAAAGAGAAGAAGAAGAAGAAGAGGAAGAGGAAGAGGAAGAGGAGGAAGAGGAGGAAGAAAAAAGAAGAAGAAGAGGACGTTGATGTGCAATCTGAAATTGGAAGATATCAGAGTGAGTCCTTTGCCATGGTCAGATTGCCTCCTGTTCAGGATGAGACTCACAACTGCCAAGGATCTCCACAGGGTACCTAGGGGTTGCCAGGATTCTAGTAAGAATCTGCAACGGCTTGAACAAGAATGTAACTCAAGAAGATCACTCCCGGGGAGCCTAATTTTGTATATCCATCCCATGGTTTCCCCAGGAGGTTAGGGAGAAGCGGTACAAGACACATTTGGAGTACGGATGGAGGAAAACTCGAACTAAAACTGAGATGGGACATGTTTGACCTGATGCCATAGTGGCAAGGGTCACAGGATATTTCTTTACCTCTACCCTTGCTGCAATTGGACCATAAGGAAGGCTGAGTGCCAAAGAATTGAGGCCTTTGAACTCTGGTGCTGGAGAAGATTCCTGTGAGTCCCTTGGACTGCAAGGTGACCCAACCGGTCAGTCCTAGAGGAGATCAACCCTGACTGCTCTTTAGAAGGCCACATCCCGAAGAGGAAACTCAAATACTTTGGCCACCTAATGAGAAGGAAGGACTCCCTGGAGAAGAGCCTAATGCTGGGAAAGATTGAGGGCAAAAGAAGGAGGGGATGGCCGAGAACGATGGATGGATGGAGTTACTGAAGGAGTCGGCATGAGATTAAATGGTCTCCAGGGGATGGTAGAGGATAGGAAGGCCTGGAGGAACATTGTCCATGGATTGGACACAACTTCGCAACTAACAACAACAAAGAGAGCAGGACATCACAAGAAGCAGCCGTAGTCAAGTTTAAACTGTGGCAGAATGTTTAAGCATCATAGGGCCCTCAAGAGGACCCATCAACCAAGAGTTAACAGATAAACCATGATTCAGCCATCTGCCTGAAGTTTCTACATTTTCCTTCCAGGATGGGTAAAAACTTCCTAAAAAAAAAAAAAGTCCCAGATAAGTATTGGTATTGGTAGTCCTCGACTTACAACCATTAGTAGTCATTCAATGTTACAACAGCACTGAAAAAAAGGGAACCTGTTTCACACTTACGACCATTGCAGCATCCCCATGGTCACAGGATTCAAATTTGGACGCTCGGCGACCGGTTCATATTTACGACGGTGGGTCCCGCGAGCCCCTTTTGTGACTTTCTGACGAGCAAATTCGGGGGTGGGGGTGGGGAAGCAAGATTCACTTAAGAACGGTGTCAAGACGGGTCGTAAAAATGGGGCAAAACTCACTTCACCGCTGTCTTTTTTTTAAAAATTTGATTTATATGCCACCTTCTCCGGAGACTCAGGGCGGCTTACAATGCGTTAAGCAATAGCCTTCCTACTTTTGTATATTTATATTTATACAAAGTCAGCTTATTGCCCCCAACAAACTGGGTCCTCAATTTACCCACCTTATAAAGGATGGAAGGCTGAGTCGACCTTGAGCCTGCCTGGGATTGAACTCGCAAGTAATTGCAGCAGCTGGATCTTAAATGCTGCCTTTGTAGGAGGCATTACTCCCCTACGCTACTCAGTCTTGCTTATCAGTGCAGCGTTTGGGCTCCGTTGTGGTTTTAAGTGGAGGACCACCTATACTGCGAATTGAAATCAATATAAATGATCTAGGACCGTGATGATGAGCCTATGACATATGCGCCACAGGTGGCACGCTAAGCCATATCAGTGGGCACGTGAGCGTTATTGTGCTCAGCTATGGTGTACATGCGTGAGCCAGCCAGCTGATTTTTGGGCCTTCTGGGCCCACCAGGAGTTGGGAAACGGGCCATTTCTGGCCTCCGGAGGGTCTCTAGGAGGCTGGGGAAGGCCGTTTTTGCCCTCCCCAGACTCCAAAAAAGCCTCTGAAGCCTGGGGAGGACAAAAAACGGGCTTACGGGCCCACTGTGCCATCACATGCCGAAAATGGGGGAAACACAGGGGAGGGTCACACGTGCATGCGTGGGGGGGGGAATTATGGGTGAGGGCACAAATGTGTATGACCCCCCCCATGCTCCCCCCCGCTTTCGGCACATGACAGCAAAAAGGTTAGTCGTCACTGATCTAGGAATTCAAAGTACCTGCCATTTACTGAGCTTGTCAATCCGAAAGGTCGGCAGTTCGGTGGTTCGAATCCCTAACACAGGTCTGCTGCATGAGTAGTGGGTTGGACTAGATGACCTCCAAAATCCCTTCCAACTCTGTTACCGTTAGCTGTTAACCAATGCCCAGGTTTCTGATCTGCTACAGCAGGGAAGACCCATTTCCCCCCCCTCCCCTCCGATCCAACTTTGATTAAGATCCTCTAATCTCAGGGAGACCAGCTTTCCATCACCCCCAAAGAGATGTGTCAGCGGGAGTGGGGGAGGGGGAGGTAGTCCTCGACTTACAACAATTCATTTAGCGACCGTTCAAAGTAACAACAAAGAGTGTGACTTTTGAGCATTTTTCACACTTAACGACCGCGCCAACATCCCCACGATCCCACGGTCACAATTATCGCTTGGCCACCGAATTCTATTTAATGATGGTTGCAGCAGTGTCCCTGAGTTACGTGATCCCGGGGGTTTTTTGGGGGGGAGGGACGGCCTCCTGACAAACCAAAAAGTCCACGGGTGGGGAGAAGCCGGATTGAGTTCCCAACCGCGTCAGTCACTTCAACGACTGCAGTGCTTCACTTCAACAACCGTGGCAGGAAAGAATCTAAAAACGGTGGGGGGCAGAGCTGCCTTCATTCCCCGTTTTTAACTTAGCAGGCAGAATCGGTGGGCTACCGTTGTGGTCATAAATCGAGGACGGCCTGCGTTTTACCAGCCTTGCCTCCTCTGGAACCCAACTTTGTCCTGGCCTCCTTCTTCCCTTGAGGTAGGGTGGGGGTGCGAGTGGACAGCCTCGGTTGCTAAATTCTCCCCCCCCCCACGGCCCCCCCTCCCCCAACCCTGCGGAGCTTTAAGTCTCAGCCTTCCCCCTTCGTCTTAATGCCTTCCAGGCTGGCCATTCCCGTTGCAAATGTCCAGAGTGTGGCCGAATTCAGGAGCGGGCGGGGGCAGGCTCGGTTGGGGAGGGGAGGGGAGGGGGGGGGGGTAAAGGAAGGAGGGCAGCCCCGCCGGTGCAGCTGCTCTGCAGGGACGAGCCGCGCTTGCCAAATTCAGGCTGCCAAGATTTTTTTTTTTTTTTGCTGCAACCCCGCTCTGCGGCGGAGGCGGCTTCGGCCCTCTGCGCGGCGGAGACCGAGGAAGCGCACGGGGCCCCGCGTTCCTTTAAAGCGGTTGGCTTGGCCTAGGATCCAAGCCCCCGGGGTGGCTAGGAAAACCAAGCCCCCGGGGAGGGGGAACCGATCCCGGGGTCTACCGGGGGAAGGAAGGTGAAGGGACCCCACGGGAAGGGGAGAGGTACCCAATGGAGACGGAAAGAGCGCAGGAAGACCCGCTGGGCCGCCCCGCCACCACCCACCTCGCCAGCCGCAGGCAATGGCTGCATTGCGCCGGGTCCGGCTCCGACTGGTGTGCGCAACGCCGTGACCTCGGTCTAATTTTCTCTGGAAGGGCGCGGGCGGGCAAGAGGAGAGCCGGCGGGGCGCTTTCCCTGAGAGGTGGGGTGGGGGCGCCAACAGCCGGATAGTGGAAGCGCAGCGCAGCGCAGCAGAGGAAGCGCAGGACAGGCGCCCCCTCCTCTCCTTCTACTCCTCCTCCTCCTCCTCTCCCTGTGCCCCCGCCCTCCACTCCTCTCCTCTCCTTCTCCCCCCCCTCCCCTCCCCGCGCAACGGCTGAGCTGCAGCTGCGCCGAGGCGCTGGCAATTTCTGCTGAGGCGGCAGCGCGGTCGGGGATGGCCGGCCCGGCTCGGCTGTACTCCGCTTCTGTCGCAAGCGCCCGCCGGCTCCCGCTCTTCGGCGCCCCCCCGAGCCGAGGCAGCCCCGGCCGAGGCCACGCGAAGAGGAAGAGGAGGAGAAGGAGGAGGAGGAGAAGGACCGCGCCGCTCCATCCATCCTTAAGGCAGACCCGCAGCCAGCTCGCCCGCCTCGCCTTGCCGGAGCTGGGCGGCGGGGGACGCCCAAGGGACCCTCAGCCTCAACAACTTCTCCGCTCCTGACCAGCTTCCCCGTGGCCCGGCGGTTGCTGGGAGAGGGGTTAGTAGTGGTCCGCGGGGGTGGCCTCGGCGCAGACCGACCGGCGGCGGTGTTGCGGGAGTCTGAGAGTGCTGCGGGCGAACGCGCCTTGACGCATCCTGAGCGGGCTCGGAGCGCGGGCGCTGCAGCAGGACCGCTCTCTCCCCATCCCCCCTCTCGCCCCCCCTCCCCATCACCTCTCGCAGCAAGGTAAGGAGAACTAGAGTAACTTTGCGCTGCTTTGCGGGAAAGCTGGGATGCCGCGCGTGGGGAGGGGAGGGGGACGGAGTGGAGGGGCGATTGAGCCCGGACGGATTTTCTTCCCCTCCTCGCGCCCCTTTTGCACCGCTGTCTTAAGTGCCCCCCCCCCACCTTGATCTGAAGCTGCGGAAGAATGACACCCCCCCTCCCCCGAAACTTTTAAAAGATCTTCCAGCCTTCACGGATTTTTTTAAAAAATTTATTTATTTATTTATTTATTGGCTTCCTCGCTTCCCACTCGGGTGACCGCCTCTCCGCTGCAGTGCATGACCCGACCCGAGGCTGTCCGCGGCGCGTTCGAACTGGGGGTGGAAAGGGGGGCGATTCGTGAACTTAGCGGGCGTGGAGCTCCGAGGCTGGAGTCTCCGCTCAGGTGGGCAAGCCTGAAAGCCTCCCCGGGCTGGTGTTCCTGGAAGCATGCGGCACTTCTGCTTTGGCCTTTTTTTTGTGGCTTGGTGTGCTGGGCTGGGGAAGGAGAGGGAGGGAGGGAGGGAGGGAGGGAGGGGGGGGGGGAAAGCAACCTTTTTTAAAAAAATGAATACCTTCTTATCCTTTGCAGTCTATGCCCGTAAGCCGTCCGTCCCCCCCGAACCTCAGGGGAGCCCACATTGGTAAGCAAGGGCCAGCCCAGAGCCAGGGGAAAGTCGCCAGGTCTTGCTGAGTCGGCATCTGGGCTACCTCACCTCAGCCGCCGTGCCGCCGCCGCAGAAGCAGCGGTTGTTTGTTTGTTTATTTATTTATTTATCGGGTGAGAGGAGGCAAAGTGTGGCAGGAGCCGCAGTGCAACAGCAGCCGCAGCCGCCGCCGCCGCCGCGTGGCCCATCCTGAAAGAAAAGTCCAAGTGGCCAAAGACTAGTGGAAGTCCATCTCGTAGCCTTTCTCTCTTTCTCCCCCCCACCCACTACTCTCCCCACCCACACGTGCGAGGAGGCCCGGACTCTCCTCCTGCCTTCGGGGAGCCAGTCCGATTTACTCCCCTGCCTGGTTCCCCACCCCACCCACCCCCGCCCAATGACTAGCCCCCTTCCCCATTTTCTTTCCTTTCTCCAGCCAGGACTCCCTCCGGCCTGGCCCCTTCCCCGTTTTCTCTTCTTGACTTCCCCTATTTCATCCTTGCCGTCTCCTGGCCCGGGAGCTGTCCACTTCAGCACCGTCCGCACCGATGCGCTAACTCTATCCCAGGAGCTGTCCACTTCAGCACCACCCGCACCGATGAGCTAACTCCTACCACGGATTTCTTGTTATCTCTGAAGTCCTCCTCCCTCCATCGCTCGCTGGTCGGCTCTGGGAGGGGACTCCTCCTGCCTTGGGCCCCAATTCTCCATCTCCCACCATGACTGTCATGGCTGGGGACAACCTGGACGAAACCTTGGCTTTGCCAGGCCACCCTCAGGACAGCTACCGGCCAGGGTCTCACGAGGACCATGAGTGCTGTGAGCGGGTAGTGATTAACATTGCTGGCCTGAGGTTCGAGACGCAGCTGAAAACCCTGGCTCAGTTCCCCAACACTTTGTTGGGGAACCCCAAGAAACGCATGAGGTATTTTGACCCACTGAGGAACGAGTATTTCTTTGACCGGAATCGCCCCAGCTTTGATGCCATCCTCTATTACTACCAGTCTGGAGGACGGCTTCGTCGGCCAGTGAATGTTCCTTTGGACATGTTCTCTGAGGAGATCAAGTTCTATGAACTGGGGGAGGAGGCCATGGAGAAATTTCGAGAGGATGAAGGCTTTATTAAGGAGGAAGAGAGGCCTTTACCTGAGAATGAATATCAAAGACAGGTATGGCTGCTCTTCGAATACCCGGAGAGCTCTGGGCCAGCTCGGGTGATTGCCATCATCTCTGTCATGGTGATCTTAATCTCCATCGTAATCTTTTGCCTGGAAACCTTGCCAGCCTTAAAGGAACAGGAGAGGGACTATAAATTCCACAACCGCACAGACAACTCCACCATCTACCGCAAACCCAACATCTTCACCGACCCTTTCTTCGTGGTGGAAACTCTATGCATCATCTGGTTTTCGTTCGAGCTGGTGGTGCGCTTCATTGCCTGCCCGAGCAAGACTGAGTTCTTCAAGAACATCATGAATTTCATAGACATAGTGGCCATCATCCCTTACTTCATCACTCTGGGCACAGAGATGGCTGAGCAGGAGGGGCCTCCCAAAGGAGAACAGGCCACCTCTCTGGCCATCCTGAGGGTCATCCGACTGGTAAGAGTCTTTCGCATCTTCAAACTCTCCAGGCACTCTAAGGGACTCCAGATTCTGGGACAGACTCTCAAAGCCAGCATGAGGGAGTTAGGTTTGCTTATCTTTTTCCTTTTCATTGGGGTGATCTTGTTCTCCAGCGCAGTATACTTTGCTGAAGCTGAGGAACCTGGGACTTTTTTCGACAGCATCCCCGATGCTTTCTGGTGGGCAGTGGTATCCATGACCACTGTGGGATATGGTGACATGTACCCTGTGACAATTGGAGGCAAAATCGTGGGCTCCTTGTGTGCCATTGCTGGTGTGCTGACAATTGCCCTGCCTGTACCTGTCATTGTGTCCAACTTCAACTACTTCTACCACCGAGAAACAGAAGGGGAGGAACAGGCTCAGTTACTTAAAGTTAGCTCTCCTAACTTAGCCTCTGACTCTGACCTGAGTCGCCGTAGCTCCTCCACCATCAGCAAATCTGAGTATATGGAAATTGAAGAGGATGTGAATAATAGCATAGACAATTTTAGGGAGGCCACTCTCAGAACTGGCAACTACACCTTAGCCAACCAAAACTGTGTCAATAAAACCAAGCTGCTGACAGATGTTTAGGCCACATTAGGGAAGGAAAAAGAAAAGAAAAGAAAAAAACCCCACAATACAACACAAAAATGAAACCACGTTGGTAGCTTTGGAGAAGTTAAGGGGGGAGTGAGTGGCCCCGCTTTGTAGATGCTTGACGAATATGTCGTTTGAATGCTTTACCTCGAAATAATGTGGTTGCATTGCAAATTTTGCTCAGCGCCTCAAGAAGCTTTCAGGATCCATGAACGAGATTCACAATTTGGGGGGGATATTATTATTATTATTATTATTATTATTATTATTATTTTGGGTGGGGGGGGGAAGGAATTTCATTTCCAAAAGTTATTTTCCGGTGGGTATGAATAGTTAATGATCATTCATGGGACTAGTCTAGTTATAAATAAGTATCATATGCTTCTAGCCCTAGAATTCTTTGCTTTCCTTTTTTGGGGGGTTCGTTCACTTACTTTTTAAACAATCAACTTGAGAGGACTTTTACAAATATGCATGGAATACAGGAAAAAAAGTTTCTATTTAAAAAAAGAAAAGAAAAAAACCAAAACCTGCACAATGCATCCGAGAACATGCATCCAAACTATATTCAGCAGTAATAAAAGTGCAGTAGATATTTTCCCACTGCTTAGGAGGACCGATTTAATCTAGTCCCTTTGGCAAAAAGGGGTTGGCAGTCTGGGTAGACAGATCTACCCACACCACTTTACGAAAATATGCCAGGTCATTCTGGGTTTGTGGTACACCCTTCTGAGGCATACCCATCCCAGGGGTGGGGTGGGGTGGGATGGGGGAGACAAAATGTCTGCAGTGCTGCTCAGGGGGTCTGTAAGGGGCAGAAGGTCCCGAGATCCATCTAGAACTGGATGCAAATATTTCTAGCGCCTCACTTGCAAGACAGCACAATAGAATTTAATAGAAGCATGTGGACTTTGATACTTCTCTGTTTTATAACTGCATGCCTGGCCCATTACCTCAGAAAATAGGGAAATAAGTTTTTGTTTCGACCCCCACCTCCTTTACAATAGGCCTGATTTATTTATTTACTTATTTTTTGGTTTCAATTTGCATTCACCAAAAGTGCACTCCTTTTGATTTTACGAAGTATCTAATTAGTAACCGAAAAAAAAAAAAAGTACTGTATTTAAAGTGCATATGTTAGTCAAATGGGTACAACAACTTTTGGAGATCAAAGCATGTTCCAATATTCAGCATTATGGCCTCTTTGACGAAAAGGCGTAGCTCCAATTAATTAATGCATGAGTTTGGTTTAAAAAAAAAAACAACGACAAAAAAAATTGATGATGATGATGATGATAATACTTCTTTCTGTTTTGTTTGTTTAATTAATTGCTTATTGGGACCGAAGGGCCAGGAAGCACTCATTACATAGTTTCAATTATTTTCCTGTGTTTACTCAGGGAAATTAGTTGGCTTCTGCCTTGGCCTTGTTGGAAATGAACTGACTTCAACCCTTAAAGGGAGAAACTCTTGTGGAAATTTAAAAGCCAGTTTATATATAGCAATGCCTAAAAGAGTCTGTAAATCAGGAAACACAAAACAAAACCACCACCACAACAAAAAGGTGCAGAAGCATGCCTTTTGGTGCATTCTTAGAATGTAAAATAAAAACGTATTTATTATATGCATTCAACTTTGCAGCCCAATTCTTTCCACAGCTGTTGTTGGACGGGGGTGGGAGTGGGGAGAGATTTTGGGGCTCCCCCAGGACACAACCAATTGATTTGAAATTGTTGCTTTAGTGCCTTTTATCCTCACACCCGCTGAACTGCTGGAAGGTACCTCGCGGATGAACTCTGACCTCAGGAGGCAAGGCTGGGCCAGCTCGAAGCTGGGCCATTGCGCCTTGTCCAGCGAGGCACCACAGAAAGAGAGAGAGAGAGATGGAGTTTAGGGTGGGCACAGAGGAAGTGGGAGAGCAGGACTACCAACTGTCAGGCACCTTCACCGCCCTTCTGGATTCTTCCTTCAGAGGCAGAATGACTTTGCAACTTGATTTTGCCTTTGCCAAGTAAGTCGTAATCAGTTCCCCCCACCCCCTACACAACTCAGCTTTCCTCCAGCCTGCTTCTTGCTTTGCTTTCTTTTTTTTTTTCTTTTTGATTTTGTGGGGTGTGCATTTGTGCGCGCGCTCTTGAGAGTTGTCATCCTTCCTTGGCAGGAAGTCTCCTTGGCATCCTGTCACCAAAGAAAAGGATGAAACCTTCCTAGCATCTCCATGGGAAGCCAACAGGAGTTGACCAAATCGGGGCTACAAATTCCCAGCTGAACTGCCCTGTTATTTCCACCCCGTTTCAAACTCCCCCCGCCCCCAATTCCTTGGGATTTTAAAATGTAAAAATGCCAGGGCTCTGGAAACAAACAAACAAACAAACAAACAAACCCCAAAGCTTATTCTTGGTCCGAATTAACGGGTGACAGGAATAATAGAAATGATGTCATGAACCCAACACAACTCTGCTTTCCTTAAAAAAAAAAAAATCATTCCAAACATTCTTCGGATGTTTATAGTTTCTTGCTTGAGGGAAACTTTTCAAGATAAAGTTTCTAAAAAGATTGCAAGGCCTGAAACTCCAGGGCGGTGATGGCTAACCTTTTTGCCATCGCATGCCAGGAGAGGGAGGGGGGGGTGGTTTGCGCGTGTGCGTGCCCACACCCATAATTCTAAGTGCCCTGCCTTGTGCATACAATGCCCCCCGCCCACTTCTGGCACACGATGGCCCAGTAGGCCCGTTTTTCTTTCTTACCTGGCTTCAGATTCTCTCTATGCATCTAGGAAGGGTGAAAACAGCCTTTCCCACACCCTCGGAGGCCTGAAAGGGCTCATTTCCCAACTTCCGGTGGGACAGGAAGTGACTTTTTTGCTGTCCCCAGCCTCCAGAGAGTCTCTAAGGTCTGGGGACAGCAAAAAAGTCACTTCCTGTCCCACCAGAAATTGCGAAATGGGCCCTTTCAGGCCACTGAGGGAGTGGGAAAGGTTATTTTCGCCCTCTGCAGATGCATAGAGAGGATCGGGAGCCAGGTAAGAAAGAAAAACGGGCCTCCCCCCCAGGCTCTCTGGAGGCAGGAAACAGCCTGTTTCCCTACTTCTGGTGGGCCCAGAAGGCCCGAAAATCAGCTGGCAGATGCGCGCATACATGCCAGAGCTGAGCTGAAGTGCCATAGTCACCATCACAGTTCTAGGGCTACGGAAGGAAATAATACACAATTTTTAATCGATGCGGGGGTGTCAATGTTTTTTTAATGATTCCTTTTTTTAAAAGTCAGAGTTGGGGAGGGGGGTTCTTTTACACATGGATCGTACTGACATGGGCCATTAGAGCTTCCCTCCCTTCCATTATTATTTTGCCTTTTCCGTGCCAGGGGCAGGGAAAAGGCAAAATAATGTAACACAATTTTGCTCAGAATAGGAATACAGGTGTAGAAAGCTGCACCAATGTGGCTTCTGTGATCCAGATCAATAGAGAATATTTGTCCGAGGAAGCACATTTCCCTTCCGGTGATCAATGAAAAGGATTTAAAAGAACAAGGCCAACTCCATATTTCATATCAAAAATCTCTTTTGGTTAACCTCTTCCTCTGTATAACCAGAGGATGGGCTTTGGTAGCCTCAAACTAGTTTCCTGAAGGTATCCTTGCATTAAACTGACTTGACAGTTGTGTTATCTCTGCAATAAACAGCTTAGTGGCATAGAAGGTCATTTGCTCAGGGAGTTGAGACCTCGGTCAGCTTAGTTAACTCCTTTGCTCCTTGGTTTTGTTGTCTACACCTGTGTTTATCTATTACTACTGTCCTCAATCCTTACTCTGCATGTCGACGAGAGAGTACTGCATGCAGTGGTTTTTTTGGGTTATGGCTTCCCTTGTTTGCTTTTCGGCAAGGATGAGACAATCTTTAGGGCTTGTTGTAGCTTGCAAATACAAGCATTGCTTCCTCATGTATAATTCACGGTGAAGGAATTAGGTAAATATGGAATAAAGCTATAACCTCATATCGCATCGGCATTTGGCATGTATGACATCTAGCAAAGTTCTGCCTTTCCGTTAAAACTCTTGGCTTTGCACTACACGTACTGAAATGTCTTTGCAAGACCTGAAGCTACATTGGACTGTTTACGGAGTCTTCCTAATATTCTTTTCAGGGTCTTCATTTCCCCGCACCCCGCCATCTATTAAGGAAACAGTGGTCTGTAAAAAAAAGAATAGATGCGAGGATGGGCTCCAGATGGGAGGATCAGTCAGAGTAGAGCTACAACCCATGTCCCAATGAGGTCCAAGGGTTGTAGGACCCATAGGCGGATCTAAAGTTGCCCATGGTGCCAAAACACGAAACATGGATGCTATGATTCATCAGGTGATTCAGAAATTAACCAAGCAAAACATTCAAGATCACTCATGTTCACATTCTTAGCATCTTTAGCATGGTCCTTGCAGGCCTCAGAAGTATGTTACCGAATTACCGTGTTTCCCCGAAAATAAGTCCCTGTTTTATATTTTTTTGAACCCTGAATCCTTGGCCTTATTTTTGGGGAGGTCTTATTATTTTGGGGCACGTGGAGCAAGACGGGTCTCCTCTTGCCGTCTTACCTGATTTCCAGCTCTGTCTCCCTAACCCTAACCAGAGGAAATGGTGGGGACCAGCTGCCCTGCATTTAAATATTTTCAGGGAGGGCCTATTTTCGGAGACTGCTGATTTGAGCACATTCGCTCAAAAGCCCGATTGGGCTTATTATCAGGGGAGGTCTTATTTTTGGGCAAACACGGTATTTCTTTCAATGTGACGAAAGAAAAAAAAAGATAAATATTCGACAGGAGAAGAACAATCTCAAACCCGTTTCACATTCGTTAGATTTCAATGTACAGGAGAGAAAGCGGAAGGCCAGTCTCCTCCTGGCCCCTTTTCCTACATTTTCAAACTAAATGGAAAATGGAAAAAAATAAATTCATCCGAGCATTGGTTTGAGAGAAAAAAAATGATCCATCCTTGAGGTTGGAAGTCAACAAGATAGTCAGGTCAGTACTTCATTTGTTTCAAGAAGGGTAATATTTGCAAGGACTTGGAGAATGGAAGTTTCAGACCCTTTTGGAAGCCTCTGTAGATAGAAGGTGATTAGTTGAAGCCGGAGAATGGAAGTCCTGGAAGAGAAAGTGGAGAGAAGGTGAAGTTCTGAAGTTGCTTCTGAGCTTCATTATTTCAGTCTGGAGGCAGATATTTGGTAGGTCTCCTATCTCCACTGCAACTAGCTGAGAGAAAATGAGACAATCATTCTTGTCTTAAAGAGCTAGGTTTAGTTCTTACTGAGGAGAGAGATCTAAGCTTGGAGACAACCAGATTGGGAGTATCTGAATGAGAGATCCCCAACTTTCCTCCTCCTGGAAAATTACTATATTAGGGAGAGGGTTTTCTCTCAGTGGAACAAATGGAAGGGTTGTAGGCTTGCCTAGACCTGTTACCACAGAGGGAGGATTTACAAGGACAAGGGAGCATTCAGTTATAGAATTATCGTATTTTTCGGAGTATAAGACACACCTTTTCCCCCTCTAATAGGGGGTGGGGAAGGGGTTGGATTAGATGACCTGCAAGGTCCCTTCCCACTCTGCCAATCTGTATATCTGTAATTTAATCCGAGATGAGGTTCTCACCTTCATTCATTCGCTCTCATTTCTTTGCGTATCACTTGTAAAGATCACCCTTCCCAAAAAGGTTGATGTGGTTTACACAACTGATAAAGCATTTCAGTGGGGAAAAAAATTACAGATTTCTACATTTTCTACACTACAAACTAGATATACCCAGTTGCTGAAACCATCCTTCATAATTTTTAGCTTCCAGTTTCTTTGCCACCTAGCAGAAAGGACTGGATATAGACTATTGCTAGTGCTTAAAAAAACAGGGCAAATCCTACAGATTCGAGGGGGGGAAAACCTGTATTTTTCAGAGTATAAGACACATCTTTTTCCCCTCTAAAAGGGGGTAAAAATTTGGGTGGGTCTTATACACCGAATGTAGCCCGCCCACCCACTGGCCCCCACCCTTTGGCCTCTGCCTCCCAGTAATTTACCTCCTTGTAGCAAGCAGCAAGAAGAAACAGCCCATTTTTGCTTCAGTGCAAGTTGATTATCCCTTGGATCGGCCTCCCGACTCTCAGCTGTTTCAGGCTGCAGGGATTGCCATTGCCTATGGCTGTGCGGGCCTCTGCTGCTTGCTGCAAGGAGGTAAATTGCTGGGAGCAGATTTTTTCCCCCCTTGGGCTAATCAAGCTATGCTGAAAACGAAAGTGAAAGTAAAGCAGGCTGTTTGCTGTTTGCTGCAAAGAGGCAAAATTGCTGAGAGGCAGAGGTAGATTTCTTTTTCTTGTTTTCCTCATCAAGAAAGGTAGGTGTGTCTTATAGTCTGGAGCATCTTATACTCCAAAAAAATACGGTAGTTTACCTTCTCCTCTATGGGGACATCCGATCTGCTGCTTATCTGGAGTAGACCAATGTCTGGCTTCTGTAGTTGTTGAAGGTGTTCTGTAGGACATGTTGGGCCCCAAAGAATTGGAATAGTTCTGTCAAATTAGAATAATGTTAGCTTCTAAGAATGTTCTTTGGTAGTTGGGGGCCCATCTGGTCAGTTGACCATGTGGCTGACCTTTCAGTCTACCTGGGCCATATTTGGAGGCGGGAAGACCAGCATGGATGTTCTGTTCTTAATTTGGCCCATTGAAGGACAGAAAAGGAAAATGAGAGATTCAGGAGACCTTCTTCTCCTCCTCCTCCTCCTCCTCCTCCTCCTCCTCCTCCTCCTCCTCCTCCTCCTCTTCCTTCTTGTCCTGCTCCTCCTGCTCCTCTCTTCTTCTTCTCCTCCTTCTCCTTCTCCTCCTTTTCCTCCTGCTCCTTTCTCCTTCTCCTCCTCCTCCTCCTTCTTCCCCTTCTGCTCCTGCTCCTCTCTTCTTCTCTTCCTCCTTCTCCTTCTCCTCCTTTTCCTCCTGCTCCCTTCTTCTTCTTCTTCTTCTTCCTCTTCCTCTTCCTCTTCCTCTTCTCCTCCTCCTCCTCCTCCTCCTCCTCTTCCTTCTTCTCCTGCTCCTCCTGCTCCTCTCTTCTTCTTCTCCTCCTTCTCCTTCTCCTTCTCCTCCTTTTCCTCCTGCTCCTTTCTCCTTCTCCTCCTCCTCCTCCTTCTCCTTCTGCTCTTGCTCCTCTCTTCTTCTTCTCCTCCTTCTCCTCCTTTTCCTCCTGCTCACTACTACTACTACTACTACTACTTCTTCTTCTTCTTCTTCTTCTTCTTCTTCTTCTTCTTCTTCTTCTTCTTCTTCTTCTTCTTCTTCTTCTTCCTCTTCTTCTCCTCCTCCTCCTCCTCCTCCTCCTCCTCCTCCTCCTCCTCCTCCTCCTCCTGCTCCTCTTCCTCTTCCTCCCCCTCCCCCTCCCCTTCCCCTTCTTCCTTCTCACATTCCCTCATTAATGCATTTAAACATAGCATAGGATCACAACAAAAATCAAGAAACCTGGTATACTTTTTTCCTTAAACCATATTATTTGAGATACCAAACTGGGACCTCACTTTCCCCAAAAGCATGTTCTATTTAAGTCAGTTGTTCCTATATTCAGACATAGTTTCAAGAAAGTTTTTAAAAATGTATTTTGAAATGGCACAAACTCACTTTTAGGAAATTTAACTTTGATTCTGCATTTTCCACGGTATTTTTTTTAAAAAATCCTTCATACAAATCAGAAGCTTGTTTGAAATGAAATGATTCCTTAATCTTGGAATTTGTAGTTTTGTGGGCCATTGAAATGGACAGCGATGTTGTTGTTATATTATTATTATTATTACTATTATTACTATTACTACTATTAATTTTCCATTTTCAGAGTGGATGATTGATATCTGGAGAAGTAAAGACATTAATCAGAATTAATCGACACCAATTTATGAAATTTATTAAAAAAACCCTGTTCCTCTTTCTTTGCAATGCTGAATGGTACATTTATACATCCAAAAACATGTATGATCAGACAAGAGTATGTAATCAATTTGGGATTTTTATTCTAACTTATCAGGGGAAAAATGATTTGTGGATGCCTATCAAATTACTGTAGCTTTCTTGATTTCTCCAGCTATGATCTATACAATTTATCATTTTTGAGCTTTTCCTGCTATTATTTGGGAGAGGAATATTTCACTTTGATTAACTGTCTCCATGCCATTTCTTATAATATCAGATGCATATTTTGCTTTGATACCAACGTTAACAAGAAGATATTTTTTTATGACTGATTTCAGACACCCCAAAAAAGAAAAAAAATATTTGAATTCGTTTTTCCTTTTTAGGTTACGATAACACGTTTCCCTCACACACACACACACACACACACACACTGTAGTACGTTAGCTCAAAAATGATGCACACAACGGATGTGTGTAGGAATGTATGTGGTTACTTCTCAGAATCCTCAGTTTAATGAATCAGTATTAATTGGAAAGTTTTCTCACAAAACGGCGATTATCTGACAAATGTACCATCAGGACCACAAAGCACATGGGCGTTTTTGATTTCCATGATATGCAAATTGTTTCTACATTGGGTTAAGAATGTACCTCATGTTATTGTTGATTTGATTTAACCATGGCTGAACCGGTTTGGTTTGTCAATTTTTGGGGGGTGACAAATGTTATGAGTTTATATATACATACATACATATAAATATATATATATATTTAAAGCATAGCTTTCAACTATGCTGGTTTATCTGCTTCTGTTACTTTTACCATCTGTTCATACTCGGCATTGATTAAAGATAATTTTTAAGCTTATTCTTACACTCAGGAAAGTTGTGGTTTGTTTATTGCGTGGACTCTGGTTTTTCTCCTCTCTTTTCCAACATGTGCAATTGGGAAGATGTGGGAGTTGATGGCTTTCAAGAAAGAGGGATAAAAGAACCGGATTAATTTTGAACCATTAGGCCTTTGAAAAACAAAAACAAAACAACCCCCCCCCCCCCGAATCTTGGCAAAGACTGGATGGGATCTTGGAAGCAAAGATGGAAAGTAGCGGTCGAAAATTGATTTGATTAGTCATCTTCTTGCAACGGAACCTTGAGGATTTGAGTTATGTGACTGTAATAGCATTGGGGAAGTCAGCTGTTATAGGTAGTAGATGACTGACGATTGAATGCATTGAGTTAAGATAAAGTAGAACGTGCATTGCTTGCGTCCTGTAGCAGAAAAGCAGGCAGAGCTGGGAGTGGTGGTGGTGGAGTGAAGTCAGTTATCAGCTTAGAGTTATTACATTGCCACATATGGTCAGAATGCAACCCCTCTTGAATTCCGTTGACTGGAATTCTGGTGCCAATTTAGTAGTGAGCTTTGGCCAGCTCGATTCTTGTGTATAGCTTGAGCCATAAATCCTTTCTGAATTGTGACTTAACATAGGGTCCTGATCCTTTGTGCCTGATACTTCCTGACATTTGTGGTTGTGACATTCTTATCCATATGATTATCATGGAAAAATACCGTGTTTCCCTGAAAATACGACCTACTCAAAAAGTAAGTCCTAACTTGAGGAATATATGCAATAAAGGGAGAGAAAAACAGGGATGCTTGGACACCATAGGGGGAAAAAAAGCACTGAATTGAAAATGAACAGAGCAATATTTATTTGTTTATTTATTTATTTATTAGTTTGATTTATATGCCACCCTTCTCCGAAAACTCAGGGCAGCTTACAATGCATTAAGCAATAGAGAGAGCTAGAAGAAGGAGTAGGGAGATTGAAGGAAGGGAGAAGGAGAGAGAGGAACAGAAGAAAGGGAAGAGGAGAGGAAGAAAGGAAAGGGGAATAAGAGTTGGAGGGAAGGTTAGATAGGGGAGAGGAAAGGAGGAGGGGGAGAAAGGAAGGGAAAGTAGAGAAGGAATAGGAGAAGAGGGAAGAAGAAGGAAGGAAGGACAAAAGAAGGGAGAGAGAGGAAGAGAAAGAAAAGAAAGATTGCTGCGAAACAAAAAAGAGGAAATAGAAGAAAAGCATCCCTGAACGTATTTCAATATATTAAGATAAAGAATGAATTAATAAAAAATAAAATTAAGGAGAATGTGTATGATTAAGAATAGAAAAAATAGAATTTGAGGGTGAAAGAAGATACTGTTTATAAAAATAAGAGTAGAAAAATTGATTGACAAATATGGAAAAAGAACGCTTTGGCAGAAACTGTGACTAAGTAAAATATATTTGGATACGATGAATTATATATGATATGATATGGTCAATACTCTGTTTCAAAAAATATGTTGGTGTGTATTGGGGGGGGGTGGAAACCAATAAAACTTGTCAAAAACATGTGCGCCCAATATAAACCCTAACCTCCAAAATAAGCCCCAATTAAGACCACGCCCACTCCAGGGTGCACAGGTAAAACTTAAGCTAGGGTGAGGATGGGGTGGTGGTGGAGCTGTACTACTACTTACCTTCGGATAGTTGCAGCCAGGCCTCGCTACCTCGACCCCTTTCTTCTGCAGCCAGTAAGGCTTTCCTGAAGATCTCTGTAGCCGATAACAGAGCTCTGGATCGATCCAGAGCTCTGTTATCGGCTAGAGAGGCCTTCAGGAAAGCCTTGCTGGCCTTGCCGAATGAAGAAGTTCCTGAAGGCCTCTGATAGCAAAAAAGAGGCCGAGGCAAAGCACGCAAGTGAGGTGAGTCAGTAGGTGACATCACCCCCTCCGAAAATAAGACCTGGTGCCTTTTTTGGTGGCCAAAAAAGAGAGAGAGAGAGACAGGGTCTTATTTTTGGGAAAATATGGTAGTTTGTAAGGCCTGGTATAGGCTATCTGGTGGCTACCACACCATTACATTCCAATTACTCTGATTTATTGCTCATGTCAACACATCAGAATCTAATAAACTATTGTGTTTCCCTGAAAGTAAGACCTATACTATTTGCTCCAAATAAACAATAATTATTTATTTAATAATAGTAATAATTTAATAATGAAAATAAGACCTAACTGAAAAATAAGCCCTAATGTATCTACATTAGGGCTTATTTTTCAGTTAGGTCTTATTTTCAGGGAAATACGATACTAAACACGGAATCTTAACTGGGGCTTATTTTCGGGGAGTAGGGCTTATATTACAATCATCCTGAAAAATCATGCTAGGGTCTTGTTTTCCAGTTGGATCTTATTTTCGGGGAAACACGGGTAATAGTCATCACTAAATTTGCCCCGTGACCAGGGGGGCCTTCGCACAGGTTTGCCTGGTGCACAGTTGTGCCCTTTCCTGGACCGAGATGACCTTCTCACAGTCACTCATGCCCTGGTTACTTCCCGCTTGGGTTACTGCAATTCCCTCTGTGTGGGCCTACCCCTGAGATGCACCCGGAGACTCCAGTTGATCCAGAGTGCAGCCGCATGGGTTGTTATGGGAGCCCCTCATTACTCCCATATAACATCCCTCCTGCGTGAGCTGCACTGGTTACCAGTGGTTCTCCGGGTCCACTTCAAGGTGCTGGTTCTCACCTATAAGGCCCTCCATGACTTAGGTCCAGGATATTTGCAGGACCTTTTCCTGCCTGCCTCCCACCGTCCTGTTCACTCACATAGGACCTCTCTCTTCAGGGTTCCGTCGGTGAGCCAATGTCGTCTAGCGGTGCCCAGGGGTAGGGCGTTCTCTGTGGGTGCTCCCACCCTCTGGCATGAGTTACCTACCAAGCTCCGGACGGCTCCTGGTCTCCACTCCTTCCGTTGGGACCTGAAGACTTGGCTGTTCAAGCAAATAGGCTGACTCTGATTCTGGGTTTTATTATTTATTATTAATTCGTTATTTGGTTTAAAATGGGATTTTATTGTACATGTTTCTTAACTTGTGTTCGCCACCCTGAGTCCTTCGGGAGAAGGGCGGCATATAAATACATGTAATAAATAAATAAATAAATAAATAAACAAATAAATAAATAAATAAATAAATAAAAAAGAACAGAATTGAAGAGAGGTTGTGGGGACGTAACGACTCTAAGCTCATTCCTCTCTTGATTCCACCACCCCCAGCTCTGCCTCTCCTTTTGCTTTCTGCTACAATCTGGTGGCTATACATCAAAACAAAACAAAATAAAAATCTTGCTCTTCATTGGAACTGGTTGGCCACCATTTCTGGAGAATAAGCCAGATGGTATCACTCTTCATCTATCTTCTCCTCCTCCTCCGATTGGCCTCGGTGCTTGTTTTCCTGCTGGGCTTGAAACCCATGGGTTCGGCCTGAAGTCACCTTGAGCTTTGAGATCTGTTTTGGTTCGAGGGTAGGATAATGGCTGTTCTTTGGCGCGTGCAAACAGGAGTAAGGGAATGCTCCTTTCTGTATATTTGTGTTTGCTTTCCCAACAACCTTTCTCTTCCCTTAATGGCAAAAACTGCAGAGAGCAGCAGTGAATCACACAGTGTGGGCCAGACTTACAAAAAGTTGGAATGCTAATTTTCACTTGTTTATTGTAAAAAAAAAAAAAAAAAAACCAAAACCCAACAACAACAATCTTCCGATGTTTCAGCGTTTTTCAGAAGTTGTGGTCGATCAATGTGAGTTTGAGCTCATTGTTGCTTTGGGCGGCTTTAAAAGTTAAACTTCGATGACTATAAGATGCAAACAACCTCAGGGGTTAGTACAGAGGTAGTTGGAATCTCTTGGAGACCTAGACCTCTAACTGTAGCTAAATACAAGTAGTCCTCGACTTCCAACAGTTCATTTAGAGACCGTTGGAAGTGATGATGGGGACTTATGGATTTCACACTTAACGACCATTGCAGCTTTCCCACAGTCACATGATCACAATTCAGAGGCTTGGCAACTGACTCGTCTTTATGATGGTTGCAATGTCCCCCTGAATCCTCTGATACCCTTTTGCGACCTTCTCACAAGCAAAATCTATGGGGAAAGCCAGATTCACTTAACAACCCGTGTTCCTAACTTAGCAACGGCAGCAGTTCACTTAAGAGCTGTGGCAAGACAGGTTGCAAAGTGGGGAAAACTCACTTAGCAACTGTCTCGCTTAGCGGCATAAATTTTGTGCTTGATTGTGGTGGTAAATCAAGGACTGTGTCAGGTTTCGAGGTTGTCTCAAATAAATTGCATTTCAAACAAAGTCTTTGATGAAAAAACTCTCATTTATTAAGCACGACATTCTAACTCTGACTCATCGTAGCCAACACTGACTTCCGACCCAAAAACCCTCCCTTTCCTTCCCCCACTCCTCTGCACTCATTGGTCATCTTCCAAGTCACTCTTTTTTTTTCCTAATCTACTGCTCCAGCTCAAAGGAATTTCCCCCCTCCCATCCCATCTCCTAGGGGATATTATCTCCAGGGAAAATAAGTAGGTGAAAAGTCAAAATGTCCCTTTCCGGACACCTCCGTTTCTTCTTCTTATGTCAGCACTTGAGTAAATGAGCTTGAAGTGCTGACAGACTGTATATATGGGTTTTGAAGGTTTTGCAAAGATAACGGTCGAGAAATATGCTCGCCTAGCAACTTACCCTGAGCAAAATGGACACTTGGTTTATCACCTTTTAAAATATTTCATTCAATCTTTGTATACTAAAACACATTTTTACACACACACATCCCAAGTTCTTCCTTAGGGAGAAATAGGCTCAGACTCAAATCTTCAAAGACTGAGGGGCTGTGGTTCCCGGCGTTGCGATATAGTCAGCTAGGGCCATCGCTGACTATTGGGGGTGAATCTTTGCCCCACACAGAGAGGGCTCTCAATCTGGGCGTCCTCCTGGATGTACGGCTGTCTTTAGAAGAGAGTATGACGGCCGTGGCCAGGGCGGCTTTTTATCAGGTTCGCCTGATCCGCCAGTTGCAGCCCTTTCTGGATCGCGACGCCTTGCGCACGGTCACTCATGCCCTTGTCTCTTCTCGACTGGACTACTGTAATGCTCTCTACATGGGGCTCCCCTTGAAAAGCACCCAGAGGCTCCAGCTGGTCCAGAATGCGGCCACGCGGGTGGTTATGGGCTCAACTCGTTGTGCCCATGTGACACCCCTCCTGCGCGAGCTGCACTGGCTCCCAGTGGTCTTCCGGGTGCGATTCAAGGTGTTGGTTATTACCTTTAAAGCACTCCATGGCACTGGATCTGGGTACCTTCGAGACCGACTTCTGCCACTAGTAGCCTCCCACCGGCCAGTCCGCTCCCACAGAGAGGGTCTCCTCAGGGTGCCATTGGCCAAATTATGTCAGCTGGCGACCCCCAGGGGGAGGGCCTTCTCTGTGGGAGCCCCTGCCCTTTGGAATGAACTGCCCCCAGAAATGCGTAAGATCTCCGACCTCCGTGCCCTCAAAACCTTGTTGTTCCGCCAGGCCGGGCTATCAATGTAAAGATTTTAAATTGGTTTTAAATGTGGGATTTTAAATTGGGGGTTTTATATTTGAGCCAAATTATTTAATATTTTTAATTATTTTTAAATCTTGTCTGTCTTTGTGCTTTTAATCAGGCTGTACACTGCTCCGAGTCCTTCGGGAGGGGGGCGGTATAGAAATAAAATTATTATTATTATTATTATTATTATTATTATTATTATTATTATTATTATTATTATTATTATTTAACCTGTAGTGAGATTCACAGTCTTTGAGGCTGGTTAATAGCTCAGCAGCTCGAGTCCTAACCAAGGACCTAGGAACTGTTAAGATATCGTCGGAGGATGTAAGCTGTTCCGAGTAAGGTGGTTTTTTGTAGAGTCAAAATGTTCAAGTCCAGTAAATTTAGAATTTCTAAATAGTAGGGTAGCCCTTTGGGTATTGCTCCAAGGGCTCCAATTACAATCGGGACAACACACGATTTCTTTTTCCACAGTCGCTCAACTTCAATTTGCAAGTCCCGGTACTTTGTGATTTTTTCTTGCTGCTTATCTTCAATCCGTGCATCCCCAGGTATCGCAATGTCAATGAACCATATTTTTTTCTCTTCAACTACCGTTATGTCAGGTGTGTTGTGGACCAAGTGGTTGTCAGTCTGAATCCTAAAGTCCCACAAGATCTTGAGTTTCTCTTTCTCTAGAACTTTCTCAACCTGATGTTCCCAGTGGTTTTTGCTGTACTCAAATCCAAACTTCTGGCACAATTTCCAGTGAATGATCTTAGCAACGCGGTCATGGCGTTGTAGGTAGTCGGTCTGTGAAATTTTGCTGCACCCACTGATCAGTTTATTACGATTAGTTTATCTATTGATTGATTGATGATGATGATGATGATGATGATGATGATGATTATGATTATTCCTTGCCTTTCATTAAGATCTGGGCAGTATTAGGGGCAAAAGTCCTCTTTTCCCCCTTAGTAATCAAAGTAACTATCATTGTGGGTTTCTCTCTTCAGCAGGATCATCCTTGCCTTCTTGCCCCCTCCTCTCATCTGGCCATGCTACCAAATGATAGACTGTCAGGGTGGTGTGACAGAATATTGCGGAATATGGCGTGATTTTCATGAATAACTAGATCAGATTCTTCCGCATATGGCAGAAGGGTAGATCAGCGGGAACGATGCACTCCCAGAATGGAAAATGTACTGAGTTGTGCTTGCTTAATGACACGCAGTTGTACTTTAGGGCTGAGCAAGTTAAGGGATTGTTTCTTTAAAAAGAAAAGTGGTGGTGGAGGAGGAGGAGCTGTGGGGTCCTTGATGCTCTCTGAGTTTGGTTGTTTTCTTTCAAACATTTCATTACCCAACCAGGTGACATCATCAGGGTTAGAAGGGAGTAGGGTTTGTGCAATGATGGAGGAAGAGGAGGAGGAGGAAAACCGTGGGGTCCTTGGTGCTCGTTCTCTGAGCTTGCTTGTTTTATTGCAAATGTTTCATTATCAAACTAGGCAATATCATCAGGGCTAGGGGGATTTCTGGAGAGGAGGAGGAGGAGGAGGAGGAGGAGGAGAGGAAGGAGAGAGAGAGGAAGAAAAAGTGGAAGAAGAGAAGGAAGGGCAGGACGAGGAAGGAGAGGAAGAGGAAAAGGGGGAGGAGCAGGAGCAGGAGGAAGAGGAGGAAGGAGAGGAAAAGGAGCAGGGAAAAGGAAGAAGAGGTGGAAGAGGAAGAGGAGGAGGAAGGAGAGGAAGAGGAGCAGGGAGAAGGAAGAAGAGGAGGTAGAAGAGGAAGAGGAGGAAGGAGAGGAAGAGGAGGAGGAGAAGGAAGAAGAGGTGGAAGAGGAAAGAGGAGAAAAGGAGAAAGTGGAAGAGGAAGAAGAGGAGAGGGAGGTGGAGGTAGAGATGTTGGAAAAGAGGACTAGGAGGAGAAGGAAGAGGAAGAGAAGGTGGAAGAAGAGGAGGAAGGGCAGGAAGAGGAAGGGGAGGAAGAGGAAGGGGAGGAAGAGGAAGGGGAGGAAGAGGAAGAAGAGGAAGGGAAGGAGAGGAAGAGGAGGAGGTGGAAGAGGAGAAGGAAGGAGAGGAAAAGGAGGAGGAGGAGGAGAAGGAAGAAGAGGTGGAGGAAGAGGAGGAGGAAGAGGAGGAAGAGGAGGAAGAGGAGGAAAAGAAGAAAGTGGAAGAGGAAAAAGAGGAGAGGGAGGCGGAGGTAGAGAAGTTGGAAAAGGAGGACTAGGAGGAGAAGGAAGAGGAAAAGGAGGAGGAAGGGAATGGATGGGGAGGAGGAGGAGAAAGTGGAAGAGGAGGACAAGGAAGAGTAGAATCCATTAACTCCATTAACTAACGAATTTCTAGCAGGCCCCCAGAAGGGAACCGGATACAAGGGGATTTTAAACAACTCCACATAACTAGAGCTTTTCACGCTGAACGTATGGAAGAGGCGCACCCCTGTAGAACCAGCGGTGTGACTGTTTAAATTTTATTCCTAAAGTATCTCACAGCTATTTTTACCCGGTGAAAGGAATGGCGTATGTCATAACGATTTTAAAAGCTTCGCAGAAGCGTGCCAGGAGACCTCACGAAGACCAGGCTGATTTTTGCCGTCTCTAAACGAGGCCCACGTGACCTTGAGGTTTTCATAGATGCTCCCAGATGTCTTTTGCCGGATTCTTGACTTGCAAGCTTTGGACAGTTTGCGTTGTCAGATTGTACCAGGCGAAATGCCTAAGCTACATTCAGACCCTGTCCCTTGTTTTTCAGAATTGCATCGCTTAATTCATCATTTTGATGCTTTCCCATTGAGAATTTTTAGAGTTTTGATCATTTCTCCCCTACCGGAATAATAAAACCACGGTGTCAGGGTTACAAGTAACACCCCCAATGAAAGAAAACACTGAGGCTTGAGGTTCCTCAGAGTTCCATTTTATTAGAGATGCCATATTGGCGCATCTGGGAAAACCCGACTCTGAAAGCTTCCAGGTTTTCCCCACCCAAGTAAAAGTTCCAGTTCCTGCCCAGCACCCACAGGTCCATCACATGGTCCAATCCAAGCACCATCTCAACTGGAGATGCCTCCCAGTCACACCCCTCCAGATGCAGGGCAGAGTGGCCTTGACTCTTTGGGAAAGGAATGCTATTTTGACTACATATTTCCCCAGCTCCATACAATCCCCCCTCCCAGTTTCCCACAGCATTAAATGTGGCAGGCCTGAAGATCCAATGCCTTTCTTGTCTCATGAACTTGAGGTTTCATCTTACTATTTTAAAGTAGGAGTTGTCCTCGACTTACGACCACAGCTGAGCTCCAAATTTCTGTTGTTAAGCGAGACGATCGGGTTTTTTTTTTAAAAAAAAAGAGAAGTGGAGGAGGAAGGGGAAGGAGAAAGAGAGGAAGAAGAGAAGGTGGAAGACCGTTTGAGCGTTCTTGCACACCATTGTTAAGCGAGCCTTGGCGGTTTTCTTAAATTAGTGACACAGTTGCTAAGTGAATCTGACTTTGCTCAGTTGCCAAAAGCCATCACTTGTCCCTGGGACAACTGCAACCGTCATAGATATGAGTTGGTTGCCAAGGGTCTGAATTTTGATCGGGTGACTGTGGGGATGTTTGCAATGGTCATAAGCATAAAAAACGTTCACAAGTCCCTTTTTTCAGTGCCGCCGTAACTTCAGTTACTTAAACAAACGATTGTGCGTCAAGCATTACCTGTACAAAAACACCAACTTCCTACTGTGTTTCCCCGAAAATAAGACCCTGCCTTATATTTTTTTTGAACCTCAAAATAAGCGCTTGGCCTTATTTTCAAGGAGGTCTTATTATTTTGGGGTGCATGGAGCAAGACGGGGCTCCTCTTGCCGTCTTACCTGATTTCCAGCTCTGTCTCCCTAACCCTAACCAGAGGAAATGGCGGGGACCGGCTGTGCATGATTTAAATATTTTTGGGGAGGGTTTATTTTAGCGCATGCACTCAAAAGCCTGATTGGACTTATTATCCGGGGAGGTCTTATTTTCGGAGAAACACAGTATATTGCAATTGCAAAACTTAAATCTCTTTCTTCTAAAGTGCCGAAATGGTTCTTTCTTTTGGATAAAGGACTGGCTGGTACTTGTGAGTTGTTACGCAATGGACCAGCCTAGCTGGAAGTGCTTTGCTTCCGAGCTGCCTTGATCTAACCCATAATAGACGGATGTTCAGCGGTATAAATCCTGCAGGATATATCCCGCGCTTCGGAACTGGATGGAGGAGAACTGCCTTGGCAGTCCGTCTTGCAAAAGAAGATCCACTTTTGGAAGATGGGCGAAAGGGAGAATGATGCAGCAGATTAAAAAAAAAAAAAAAAAAGACCAGCAGCATTTCAACTGCATTAAACAGAAATGCTGATCTTGGATCGTAAATGGCCATGGCTGGTTAGATTGCACAGTCCCCAGTTCGAGTTAAATGGTTTTTTTTTAGAAAAGAACATAGAGCAAGGGTGTCAAACTTGATTTCATGGAGGGCCGCATCAGGGTGGTGTTTGATCTCGGGGGGTGGGGCAGGGGGCATGGCCAGGGTGGGCGTAGCCAGGTCAGGGTCACTCGTGTTGGGGGTGCCTGTGGTGGCCAGGTGCTAAGATAGGACTTCCCTCAGACTCTCACTTTTATTATAATCTCCGTTCCTTCCTTCCTTCCTTCCTTCCTTCCTTCCTTCCTTCCTTCCTTCCTTCCTTCCTTCCTTCCTTCCTTCCTTCCATCCTTCCTTCCTTCCTTCTTTCCCTCCTCTCTCCCTCCCTCCTGTTCTTTTACCTTCCTTCTTCCTTCTCCTTTCTTCTTCCTTCCCCTCTTTTCTTCAGCTCTGACTTGAGGGTGGGGAATGGAAGGATGTATATATACTCCTTGCAGACAGCTGGTCATTTTAGCTATACAATTTGGGATGAAGACCCTTGGAATGGTGTGGGAGTAGGAATGGATTTCCAGAGGGGAAAAAAATGCAGACTACAGGAACCAGGAGCACTAACTCAGGAGATCCTGAGGACACAGATAAACCTTCCAATGCTTCAAGGACCCTCTAAAAGGATGCAAACAACCAGCTGTTTGCAAGGAATAATAAATCCTTCCATTCTCCACCATCCAGGCAGAGCTGAAGAAGCTTCTCGGACGAGAAGGGAAACATCTTCAAAAGTAAAAAAAAAATTTTTTACTACCGGTTCTGTGGGTTTGGCTTGGTGGGCGTGGCATGGCATAGCTTGATGGGCGTGGCTTAGTGGGCGTGGCAGGGGAAGGATACTGTAAAATCCCCATTCTATCCCCACTCCAGGGGAAGGTTACTGCAAAATCCCCATTTCCTCCCAATCAGCTGGGACTTGGGAGGCAGAGAATAGATAGGGACAGGGCCAGTCAGAGGTGGTATTTACCGGTTCTCCAAACTACTCAAAATTTTTGCTACCGGTTCCCCAGAACTGGTCAGAACCTGCTGAAACCTCCCTCTGGTCCAATTGCCTCCTGAAAAACACCTTTGGGACAAGGCTTTTGATAAGAATGACTAAGGAGTAGAGCAATCTGCCTAGAGTAGCAACTTCCCCTGCAATGATTCACTTCCTATTTAACAACTACAGTTTCATTTAGTGACCGTTCAGAGTTACAGCGGCACTGAAAAAGGGACTTACGATCATTTTTTCACACTTACAACCTTTGTAGCATCCCCAGGTATCATGGGAATCGAAATTCAGATGCTCGGCAACTGCTTCGTACTTATGACCATTGCTGTATCCCAAACGCACACGATCCCCATTTTTGGAACCTTCTGACAAGCAGAAGGTTGCAGTCGTAAGACGAGGACTACCTATGTAGCAAGAAAGGCTGTCAAATGACCCCAAATTCACTCAACCGCTGTCTTGCTTAGCGACAGAAAGTTTGGCCCCATTTGTGGTCGTAAGTCGAGGACAATCTGTCTTCTGCAGTTGGCACATGTCTTCCTTAGTACCTTTTCCGGTACTTGCAGTAAAAGCTGGCCTTTCAAGAACGATGCCCTTGAATCGTTGCCTGCAGTTCCAGTGAGCTAAGGGAGAAATCTGACAATTTCTTGGAATTGGCTCATTCTCCAAATATGTCAAGGTCAACTTCAAAGGCGATTCTGTTTTTCGAAGTTATAGCCAATCTTGGTGTCATCTGCAAATTTAATATGCATCCTTTCGTGTTCCAACTCTTGGACATTTATAAAGACATTGAATAGTGCAGAGCTGAAGGCAAGGGTCTTCAGAAATATCTGCATATTAGAATGTGCAGACATGAATAGATTAACACTTGCAATTAAAGAAAAGGAAGATTCTGATTGTTATAGAATATGGGAGTCCTTCTATCAATGAGTCCCGGATTTATGCACCTTCCATTGTGCCTAACGACGGAAGGATTTACGCACCTTCCGTCGTTAGGCCTGGCCTAACTTCCCTTTAATTGTAACTTTTAAAATTGGTTTTAAAACATTGGGGGTGTTTTAAATTGTTCTGGGCCAAATTATTTCATGGGTTTTATATTGTCTTTTCAATTTTGTAATTTGTGTGTTTTATCTCTCTGGCTGTTCACCGCCCTGAGTCCTTCGGGAGTAGGGCGGTATATAAATCTAATAAAATGAAAAATGAAATGAAACTGAAATGAATGGTTAGAGAACAAATATGAACATTAGAAAGAAAAGCAGAGAAGTGAAATATGGGAAATGTTTTAACGAAGTTGAATAAGATAAGAAGAGGATTGTTATCATAGTAGGCATGTTGGGCATTAGTATTAAGTTAATAATAGACAAAATATTAAATATGGCTGTAAATCTTAATTGTTATTGTACAAAATATTTGTACCCAGATGGCACACTGTTTAGATGTCAATCAATCAATCAATCAATATCAATCAATCAGAGTGGAGCTGAAAGGGACCTTGGGGGCCTTTTAGTCCAACCCCCTATAGGAGACCCTATAGGGCCTATACCCATGATGGCGAACCTATGGCATGGGTGCCACATGGAGCTATATCTGTGGGCCCGCGAGCATTGCCCTAGCCCAGCTCCAGAGCGTGTGTGTGTGCTAGCCAGCTGATTTTCAGGCCTTCAGGGACCACTGGAAGTCGGGAAATGGGCCGTTTCCGACCTCCGAAGGGCCTCGAGGGGGGGGAGGCCATTTTAGCCCTCCCCAGGTTCCAAGAAAGCCTCTGGAGCCTGAGGAGGGCAAAAAACAGGCCTACCGGACCCACCAGTAACCTTTTTGCCATCGCGTGCCAAAAGCGGGGGAGGGGGGAACGTGGGTAGGCGGGGCACATGGGGCCATTGAATTATGGGTGTGCCCACACACATGCGTGACCGCCCCTCCCGTGCTCCCCCCCGCTTTTGGCACACGACAGCAAAAAGATTAGCCATCACTGGCCTATACCATTTCAGATAGGGGGTTGTTGAGTCTTTTCTTAAAAGCCCTCCAGTGATGAAGCGTCTACAGCTTCTGAAGGCAAGTTCTTCCATTGGTTAATTGTCCTCACTGTTAGGAAGTGTCTCCTGAATTCCAAATTGCTTCTTTTCTTGATTAGTTTCCATCTATTGTTTCTTCTGGTGCTTGGGAGAACAGGTTGTCTCCCTTTTTCTTTGTGGCAGCCCCCCTCCAATGCATTCATTCATGTCCACAATGCTATATTGCCATGATGGAGAACTTATGGCACATGGAGCCATATCTGTGGGCCCCACTTCAGTCCGTGCTGGCCAGCTGATTTTCGGGTCTTCTGGGCCCACTGGAAGTCGGGAAACAGGTTGTTTCCAGGCCTCCGGAGGGCCTCCGAGGGAGGGGGGGAAGGCTGTTTTCGCCTTCCCCAGGCTCCTAGAAAGGCTCTGGAACCTGGGGAGGGCAAAAAATGGGCCTACTGGGCCCACTGTGCCATCGTGTGCCAAAAGCAGGGGGAGAGCAGGGGGGGTCATGCGTGCATGTGCAGGGGGACGAGACGCATTGAATTATGGGTGTGGGCACGCACGCATGCAATCCCCTCCCCACTACCTCCGCTTTTGGCACGCGATGGCAAAAAGGTTAGCCATCACTGCTATATTGTATACTAAGAAGAGTTGTGTGGTGGTGCAGGGGTTAGAATGCAGTATTGCAGGCTAATTCTGCCGACTGCCAGCAGTTCGATCTTTACCAGTTCAAAGTTGACTCAGCCTTTCCACCCTATTGATGGGGGATGACTCCGTAAACCGCTTAGAGAGGGCTGTCAAGCACTATGAAGCGGTATATAAGTCTAAGTGCTATTGCTACTTTACTGAACTCCCATTTCATCCACAGAATTCGGTTTGTCAGTCAAAGTAGTCAGAAGAAGTGTATACACCCTTTATGGATCCTAGTCATGGTCGGATTATGGTCATCTTTGCTAAGGGGTTAAAGACATTTGTCTGAAATGGTATGTTTCAGCAGGAGGTTGGACTAGAAGACCTCCAGGATCTTTTCAAAATCTGTTATTCTGTTTTGTCCTAATTTAGCTTACTGGATGCATTAAGCCAACTTGCCTACAGTTTCCTGGCACCTTTTCCAATTTTCTGGCACCTCATTATTCTCCTCCCAGGTTTCAAAGATTACAATCAATAGTTCCGAGATAACCTCTGTTAGTTCCTTCAGCACTTTGGAGACCTACGTACATTAACAAATCAAGTTCTTAATACAGTATTTAGAATGGAATGGAGAATAGAACAGAACGGAATGTAACAGAACACAACAGAACATAACAGAACACAACAGAACAGAACACAACAGAACAGGAATAGAAAATATGGAATGGAGTGGAGAATAGATTTAGATTAGATTAAATTAGATTAGACTAGACAAGACTAGACTAGACTAGACAACATGGAATGGAATGGAGAGTAGAGTAGAGTAGAGTAGAGTAGAGTACAGTAGAGTAGAATAGAAAATATGAAATGGAATGGAGAATAGAGTAGAGTAGAGTAGAGTAGTATAGAAAATATGGAATGGAATGGAATGGAATGGAATGGAATGGAGAATAGAGTAGAGTAGAGTAGAGTAGAGTAGAATAGAATAGAAAATATGGAATGGAATGGAATGGAATGGAGAATAGAGTAGAGTAGAGTAGAGTAGAGTAGAGTAGAGTAGAGTAGAGTAGAGTAGAGTAGAGTAGAGTAGAGTAGAGTAGAATAGAAAATATGGAATGGAATGGAGAATACAGTAGAGTAGAGTAGAGTAGAGTAGAGTAGAGTAGAGTAGAGTAGAGTAGAGTAGAGTAGAGTAGAGTAGAGTAGAGTAGAATAGAATATAGAACAGAATAGTTTATTGGCCAAGTATGATTGGATACACAAGGAATTTGTCTCCAGTGCATAAGCTGTCAGTTTACCCCTATTTCCCCCAAAATAAGAAATCTCCTGATAATAAACCCAACCAGGCTTTTGAGTGCATGCGCTAAAATAAGCCTCCCCCCAAAAAATAAGCCCTCCCCGAAAATATTTAAAAGCAGAGCTGGAAATCAGGTAAGACAGCAAGAGGAGCCCCATCTTGCTCCATGAGCCCCAAATAATAAGTCCTTCCTGAAAATAAGGCCAAGTGCTTATTTCGGGGTTCAAAAAAATATAAGACAGGGTCTTATTTTTGGGAAAACACAATATATACATCCAGCAAGGTAATATAATCATACAGTATTTCTTTTTTGGTTTCCAATTGCATTTTCCACCTTCTTTTCTTACTTGCTGTAGGAAGAGCTCTCTTTCTCTCACTTCTCAAAGAAGACCAGCACAAAGAAGTTGTTAAGTAACTGAACCTCCTCATTTCCCATTATTATTTCCACATCATCTGCATAAACCGTCTCCTTGGTTTTTCTAATATATAAGCCAAATCTTCCAAGGAACTTTTTCTTTCTTCTATAAGTCATGTCTGACTTTAAGTGGCTGTGTTCATCTTCATTTCTTAGCTGAGGGAGCCATGTTGTCTGAAGACACTTTTCTACACACAAAGGCACACAGAACGCCATTACCTTCCCACCAAAGTGGGACCTATTTATCAACTCGCATCTGCATACTTTCGAACTGCTAAGTGGGCAGGAGATGAGGTGAGGATGGGAGCTCACCCTGTCATGCAGCGCTCGGGTCTTGAACCGGGACTATCAGCTTTCCTGCTGACAAGCTGTGTCTTTCACCGCTGAGTCATCAGGCTTCCCTAGTCTCCATAATCTCACCTCATTCTGAGAATTACCCTTTCTACTTCTGTTTCTACGATCTCCAGCAACCAGCTGATTATTCCTTAACGGTCAACCTCTGCTTTCATTTCATGTTCTTTTTCCTTTCACTCCTCAAATTATTACTGAATTTGCTATTTGTCTCTAGAGGCTTTGTAAAGCTTTTCTATTTTTCCTTCTTTCCTTAATTGCTCCTGAAGATACCATGTCCAGTATCTCCTGTTTTAGAAATTCATATCCTTCTTGGACTTGTTTATCCTTTAGGAATTTGATCATTGGTATGTTGTCCATCTTTCGCCAGAGTTAAATTATTAAAATCTTCCTTTCCGGAAATCCAGGCTTCTCCCTGTTTTTCCTACCGAGTTATCTTGATCTCTGTTATGACATGGTGGTTGTCTCCTAAGGCACCTGACAACTTCAGTCCATCAACTCAATTCCTCTCTGTTGGTCAGAATCAGCTCCGGGATAATTGACATTGAATTTCTCCTTTCCTCCTTTTTAAAACAATGAAATTACCAGCTAGAGAGAATGAGAGAGAGATTTTAGACGTCTCATTCCTACATGAACTGTGCTTTTGGAGGAACTGAACCAAAAGTGGGTTTCTGCAGGTTCTGACCAGTTCTGGAGAACCGGTAGTGGAAATTTTGAGTAGTTTGGAGAACCGGTAGTAAAAATTCTGACTGGCCCCACCCCCATCTATTCTCTGCCTCCCAAGTCCCAGCTTATGGAGAGAAAATGGGGATTTTGCAGTAACCTTCCCCTGGAGTGGGGAGGGAATGGAGATTTTATAGTATCCTTCTCCTGAAGTGGGATGGGAATGGAGATTTTACAGTACCCTTCCCCTGCCATACCGACCAAGCCATGTCACGCCCACCAAGCCACACCCACAGAACCAGTAGTAAAATTTTTCAAAACCCACCACTGAACTGAACCAGTTGGTGGGTTGCTACCAGTTCACCCTGGGTCGGGCGAACTAGTAGCAGCGGCGGCGGGAGGCTCCTCCCCCCCCCACTTGGACATCATCAAATACAATCTGACATGCGGAGAAGTGGTGTGTGCGCGAGCGAGCGAACCGGTAGCAAAGCTAAGTAAAACCCACCCCTGAACTGAATTGGATGATAACCATTTTAGAAGGGCAGAAACCTACCAAAATCCCTCAAGTGGCCTGTTTTGAGAAGCTGGTGAGCTGATTTAGAAATAAAAAAGCTAAATACAGGGTGAGTTAATTCCATGTTTGGACTATGTCAGGGCTCTGCAACCTTAAACACTCAAAGAGCCATTTGGACCCATTTCCCACAGAAAAGAAAACACCGGGAGCCACAAAACCCTTCCTGTACCTGACTATTTCTTGAGCAGCCACAAAACTAGCATATGTAGTTGAATTAAACGTTCTGTTTTCTTCTGAAACTTTTCTTTTCTTGGATTTATCCATGGTTGGCCTACCGGGGGTTGAAAAGCTCAGTAAATCATGTGCCAGTGGGTGTTGCACATTGGTATTTGCGACACATATTTTGAGCGTCAGGGAGCTGCAGCAGAAGCAGGTTGCTGACCCCCGGACCATGTGAATTGGTTTCTTTACATTTCTTTTCTTTTTTAAAAAATTATACTTTATTAATTTTTTATAGATACAAAAAATTTTCATTTCTGTTTACATCGGATACGCAGTGTTTATACATATATACATAAAATTACTTGGTGTCACTTTTACTATTTGTTATTATTTATTTAACACACCTTTTACTCCTGTTTTGGTTTTTTTCGTTCATCCATTCGTACCACCTTTCCCACACAGTATAGTAATCTGAGTTTTCATCATTATTTATTTCATAGGTTAATTTGCTCATCTCTGCACACTCTAATACCTTCCTAAGTATAAGTTCTTCTGATGGCAGGGTTTTTTCCTTCCAGTATTGGGCATAAGCCAACCTCGCAGCTGTAGTTATATGTATCATTAAGTGGGTCTTTATTTTTCCAAATCTCTTCTTCACTATTCCCAGGAGAAATAGTTCCGGTATCAGCTCTACTTCTTCTCTAATTATTTCTTGTAACCATCTCCCAATTCTGGTCCAATATTTTTTCGCTTCGGGGCACGTCCACCACATGTGAAAGAAGGTGCCCTGACCGTGGCCACATTTCCAACAATTTGGGGACATCTAAGGGAACATCTTCGATAGTCTAGCAGGCACTAGGTACCACCTGTGGAGCATTTTATAGTGATTCTCCTTATATGATGCAGCTCTAGTCAACTTATAATTTTTATTCCATGCTCAGTAAATCGTGTGCCAGTGGGTGTTGCACATTGGTATTTGCGACACATATTTTGAGCGTCAGGGAGCTGCAGCAGAAGCAAGTTGCTGACCCCTGGACCATGTGAATTGGTTTCTTTACATTTCTATCAGAGGTGGGATTGACTTACTTTCCCTACCAGTGAGCATGCGCCTTCCGCTAATGCGCAGTGCTCGTGCATTCTGTCCGGGCAGATGGGTGGAGCCTCCTGCAGTGGCCACTATCAGTTTGCCCAATCGGACAAAACTGGCTGAATTCCACCTCTGATTCCTATCCTGAGAAAATATCTACAGACCCGCTCACATCCCGGACATAAACTGTTTCAATTTCTCCCCTTGGGACACTGCTACAGGGCATTGCATGCCAAAGCACCTAGACACGCTATCACTCTCCTGAACACCTAATTCCCCCAGCACTGTTTTAGGGCTAAATATATTTACCCTGTAGTATGGCTGTGTGACTATTATCCTTCTCATCTTCTCATCTTTCCTGCTATCTTCTCCTGTTGGTATCTTACGGTTTATCACTTGTTTATGTCTTATGATTTATTATTGTAACTATGATTTATGATCTATGATATCACTTGTTGATATCATATCAAAAAGTGTGTATGTACACTGAGAGCTTATGCACCGGAGACAAATCCTTAGTGTGTCCAATCACACTTGGCTAATAAAGAATTCTTCTCTTCTCTTCTCTTCTCTTCTCTTCTCTTCTCTTCTCTTCTCTTCTCTTCTCTTCTCTTCTCTTCTCTTCTCTTCTCTTCTCTCCCCCTTCCCCTTCCCCTCCCCTCCTCTCATCTTACTTACCTTCCCTTCCCTTGCCCTACCCTACTCTATCATATTCTTCTTTCCCTTCCCTTCCCTTCCCTTCCCTTCCCTTCCCTTCCCTTCCCTTCCCTTCCCTTCCCTTCCCTTCCTTCCCTTCCCTTCCCCTCTCCCATCCCCTCCTCTCCTCTCACCTTACTTACTCTATCCTATCCTATTATTTTCATCCTCTCCTCTCCTCTCCTCCTCTTCTCTCCTTTCCTTTCCTCTCCTCTCCTCTCCTCCCCTCCCCTCCGCTCATCTCCTCTCACCTTACTTACCTTACCTTGCCCTACCCTATCCTACCCTATCATATTCTCCCTTCCCTTCCCTTCCCTTCCCTTCCCTTCCCTTCCCTTCCCTTCCCTTCCCTTCCCTTCCCCTCTCCTCTCCCCTCTTCTCCTCCCCTCTCACCTTACTTACCTTACCCTACCCTATCCTATTATTCTCTTCTCTTCTCTTCTCTTCTCTTCTCTTCTCTTCTCTTCTCTTCTCTTCTCTTCTCTTCTCTTCTCTTCTCTTCTCTTCTCTTCTCTTCTCTTCTCCTCTCCTCTCCTCTCCTCTCCTCTCCTCTCCTCTCCTCTCCTCTCTTGTCACCTTTCCAATTGTCACTCATTTTTTCCCTACCATTTCACTTTTTTCTTGTTTTTAATTTTTTTTTTTTAAAAAATGTGTAACTGCCAGAGTTGTCAGAAATTGGCTGGCACATATACCTAATTCTTATTACTGCTATTAATCTAATAATGACTTCACTCTCCCCATTCTTTCTTTTTCTCTCTTTTTTTGAATATATATATATTTATTAGAATTTTTCAATAAAGTAGAAATATACAAAACAAGCAAACCAGAAAGATAGAAAGTAAGAAAAGAGAAAAGAGAAGGCAATAATAAAAACGAAACATGCAATTATGCTTTCTGTTTTCTTTCGGTTGAGCAATTATCACCTTATTCTTTCCCCTTTCCTCTTCACCTCATTTTAAACCCCAAATCATCAGTTCATTTTCTCTCTCCTCTGAACAAAAAAGTTTAAAGTTTCTAGTCCTTCAGAAAAGTCATTGTCCTTTTTCTTTTCCTCTGACTCAACTGCTTCAATTAAGTTTAGTGCATTTCATAATCCTTTTTTTTTATTTTTTTGCTGTAGGTTCTTTCTTTTTCAACCGTTGGCATTCTATAACCTTGCCACGCTTAGCACGTATAATATTATTTTCTCGTATTTCTTTCCCAATTCTTTATCTCCAACTCAATAGAAGCAATTCTGATTTCAGCATGAGGCTAATCTACAATAATTGTTGCTTTTTTGTATGGATTTGCAACCCTCTCTGTCTCTCTCTCTCTTTCTCTTTTCTGCTTTTTCACAAGTTCACCATGTATGATAATACATTCCCTCTTCTTCTTTCACACTTCCGACACTGGTTTGAAGTTCCTTTATAGATTTTAGACAATTTAGCCAGTGTCATATGCCATCAGCATGTCACATAAAAATTATCTTTGACTTATGGCACAATATAAATTTAACCCCAGTTCCTCACATTTTCTCCCATATGTTACATTTATATTATAAACCAAAATTTGCAGCCTATTTCACCCCACTTCATCACCTCTTTCCATCAGAACCAGATGGTTTCGATAGGACTTCCATATTCAGAGACATTAATTTTTTTTCCCCCCACCGGCGGTTTGGTTAATTTACATACCGAGTGGACTGCACTTCCCTTTTGGTTGGGTCTGTTGATTTTAAAGCAAGTTCTAACTTTCCGTTTTAGCCTTTCCCCTGATGTAGAAGATGGAGTGGTTAGAACTGGGAGCGGAGTCAAAAGAGGGCTCAGCCTCGAATCTATACATAATCACAATCGAACTAAGTCCAACCTTCCTTGAATTCCCTTGACTCTTATCTAACTCCAGCCAGGTGCAGATTGTTAGTTGAGGAGATTCTGGTGCATACCGTGTGTCTCCCAAAATAAGACTGGGTTTTATATTAATTTTTGCTCCAAAAGATGCATTATTGCTTATTTTCCCGTTAGGTCTTATTTTGGGAGAAATACAGTACTAAACACCTCTGTATGGTTGACAATCTTAACTGGGGCTTATTTAGTACATATTACGAGCATTTTCCGATTGGGTCTTATTTTCGGGGAAACAAGGTAGGCGTTTTAACAATAAATCAGCTTAACTGGAACCTTCACCTGTAGGCCTGGTCTTTCATGCTTTCATCATAGAACATCTGCTTTGTGTCCATGATGCCTAACAGATCCTATTTGCGTTCCCATGTTAACATTTCTAGTTCCTCCTATTTGTGTCCTGTCATAGAGCTGCTGAGACCAGGAATATCAGTGCTCCTCATGCTTCCAAGAACCCATTCCTGCCTCGGGCTTTCTTTTTTTCCTACGTGTGGCCATATTCCTAATGCCCCTGCGTGGTTCAGCTGGGCTTGTGCCTCAGTTTCCCTCACCTTTCTTTGTTTAATTCAAAGCCATGCGTCCAATGACCTCTTTGGAGACTGTGAAGATAGAATTTCCTTAGAGGGATGGGTGACCATGTAGATTGGCTACATAAATAAAAAAAAGGTACCTAAATATAAAATAAAATATAAGAACCCAGGTGGTGCAGTGGTTAGAGTACTGTACTGCAGCTACTTCAGCTGACTGCTAGTTCAGCAGATTAGCAGATCAAATCTCACTGGCTCAAGGTTGACTCAGCCTTCCATCCTTCCGAGGTGGGTAAAATGAGGACCCAGATCGTTGGGGGCAATATGCTATTTAGTATACTGTCGATTGTTGTAAGCCGCCCAGAGTCCTCGGAGAGTGGGTGGCATAGAAATATGATTAACAATCAATCAATCAATCAATCAATAAATCCCAGTCCCCTCTAAGTGTCCAATCTTTAAAGTCTGATGATCTTTTTTTTTAACAATTAAAAACAAAAGCGTTTGGAAAGGATTCACATCCCAAAAATCTGGTTTCAAATGTGTTTGAGCCCTTCATCTCTTTGTAACTTTCCAAAAGCTTCTAAACTTTCTAAAATCCGAATGCAATCACCCTTTGGCTGTTTATTCTAGAAAAAAGAGATTAAGTCCTTAAACTTACATTTAAAACTTGTTTTCAATAAGAGATTGAATGAAAAATCATTCCGTGCTGTCAAAATTGTCAATCCGAAGGTTCCTAATAGCTGAAAAGCAATTAACCAACAATTTTGTGTTTCAAGCGATTAGAAAAGGATGTGTAGGATGTGTAGGAGAGAGCCCGAGGGAGGGGTCAAACTTGTCATCAGTCTTGAGTCTCTTTGTGCCCAAAAGAGATCTAAGTACAGCCGAGCTTCAATTCCTTTCTTACCTCCCGTCAATTTGCTTGGGCCATTAGTAGTTCTTGTCGGGAGCTTAATCTTGCAATAAACCTTTATACCCATTTGAACTGCCTGGATCTTCTGATTGACAGGATAAATGCAAGCTTGACGTCTCCAAGAGCTTTAAACCTGCCGGAGACTATACGAAGAACAGCTCTCTGGAGCACTTGTGGGTAATCCAAAATCCTCTCCTTGTCCAGAGAGGAATTACAGAGAGCCAGTCCACCTGCTGTCTTTTCATCCCACAACAGAGTCAGCTCTACTTTTCGCAGAGCCATTTTGGGTACACCATTCCCCAGAAATTTGTTTTATAGGGTTCTTGTCGAAACTGTGTCCTTTCCTCGTGAGACATACATCCACACTTAAAGTTGCTAATTGGTGATGTAACCTACTGCCTGTACATCCAGTGGTGGGATTCAAATAATTTAACAACTGGTTCTCTGCCCTAATGACCATCCCACCCGTGCCCCGTTTTGGGCCTAGTAGGCCTCCCTGAAGCCTCCTGGGAACTAAAACAGGCTGGGGGGGGGGTGTCACCTCCCATGCCCTGTTTTGGGTTTAGTAGGCCTCCCTGCATTTACTTGGAGCCAAAACGGAGAGGGGAGGAGCAGGGCCAGTCAGCAATTTAATAATCGGTTCGGCCAAAGTGGTGCGAACCGGTTTGGCCAAAGTGGTGCGAACCGGTTTGGCCAAAGTGGTGCGAACAGGTTTGGCCAAAGTGGTGCGAACCGGTTCGGCCAAAGTGATGTGAACTGGTTGAATCCCACCACTATATATATCCGTTTCTTTCTTGACTGGATTGTTTTTTTAAGCAGGTGTCCACTTTCACACATAGGTAGTTCTCGACTTGCAAACAGTTCATTTAGTGACGGTTCAAAGTTACAATGGCACTGAAAAAAGTCACTTATGACCGTTTTTCAACCATAGCAGTGATCAAAATTCAGACCCTTGGCAACTGACTCATATTTATGGCGGTTGTAGTGTCCTGGAGGTCGTGTGATCATCTTTTGCGACCGTCTGCCAAGCAAAGTCAACAGGGAAGCCAGATTCACTTAATAACCGTGTTGCTAAGTTAACCACTGCAGCGATTCACTTAACAACTGAGGCAAGAAAGGTCGTAAAACGGGGCAAGTTCACTTAACAACAAACTCGCTTAGCAAAGAAATTTTGAGCTCAATTGTGGTCGTAGGTCGAGGACTAACTGTATTACCAGTTTAACCATTTCAAATGGAACCACTCATAGTGGAAGGAAATCACCGAATCAGTGGAACGATTTGCCTCCAGAAATTATGAACGCTCCAACATTGGAAGTTTTTAAGATGTTGGATAACCATTTGTCTATAGTGGTGCAGGGTTTCCTGCCTAAGCAGGGGGTTGGACTAGAAGACCTCCAAGGTCCCTTCAGACTCTGTTATTCTACCGTCACTTTATTTGGTACCTGCGCTTTCACGATGTCCTCTCTGACTTATTTTGCTTTTTGCACCTCACGGATTTCATGCGAAGCCAAACATATCGGGAGTTCTTTTGAGCCCCAGTCTGTTATTTGTTAGAAGAGGGCCCTTTCCATTATTTCCATAACTAATTGCAGCCAAATTGAAAATGAAACATTTAATCAACCGTGATTTGCTTTTGATGGTCCTGAACATATTGAGGACAGGGAATTACCGGATGACATAAATATGAGCTGTGTTTAATACGAAGGAGGCTTCCATTCTTTTTCCTGTGTTCAAGCAGAGGGTACGAATGGGAATTTTTAAGAGCTGAAACATATGGGGAGATTGCAAATGTATTCTTTCGCTTGAGCTGCCGATTAAACAGACATCTCTCCCTGCAGGACCTTGGCAGCATCCTGCAGCTCGCAAGGTTATTGTAGCCAAATCATACACAGGAACGAAAAATCATAGGAGAATTCAGGCATTTATTTACTCCTAGGTATATACAGGACAGTCCTCGACCTACGGCCAAAAACTGAGCCCAACTTTTCTTTCTGTTGTTAAGTGAGCTTTGGCCCCATTTTACAATCTTTCTTGCAAGTTTTTCAGTGAATCGTTGTGATTGATCAGTGAGTAACGTGGGTGTTAAAATGAATCCGACTTTCCTCCGTTGACTTTGCTTGTCAGAAGGTCGCAAAAGGGGGAATCACGTGAACGCACGCCTCCACCTCCCCCCCCCCCCCCGGGATATTGCGACCGTCATGAATATGAATCAGTGGCCAAGTGTCTGAATTTTGATCCCATGATCATGGGGATGCTGCAAAGGTGGTAACTGTGAAAAATGGTCAGAAGTCACATTTTTCAGCGCCGTTGTAACTTGCAACGGTCACTAAATGAATTGTAAGTCGAGAACTACCCGTGTTGATACATACGCCTGGAGGCCACTTACTCATTTGATTCTAAATGGCTTGCAATGAGGACCCAGATTGTTGGAGGCAATATGCTGACTCTGTAAACTGCTTAGAGAGGGCTATAAAGCACTGTGAAGTGATATATAAGTCTAAGTGCTATTGCTATTCCTTCCTTCCTTCCTTCCTTCCTTCCTTCCTTCCTTCCTTCCTTCCTTCCTTCCTTCCTTCCTTCCTTCCTTCCTCCCTCCCTCCCTCCCTCCCTCTCTCCCCCCTCCCTTATTCCCTTTCTTATTATCCTTCCTTCCTTCCTTCCCTCCTTCCTCCCTCCCTCCCTCCCTCCCTCCCTCCCTTATTCCTTTTCTTATTTTCCTTCCTTCCTTCCCTCCCTCCCTCCCTTCCTCCCTCCCTCCTTCTCCACATCTACAGCTCCTGAGAGGGTTTTTTTTTTAAAAAACTCAAACCCTCCATTGCCACTTAACTTCAAGAGGAAAATAGCTGTGTTTGCTCAGAGATTTAGTCAAGTGAGCTACCCAGATTTCCTTAAGGTGTGCGGGTGTTAAATCTTTTAGAGAAAGAAATTAACAGCCCTAAAAACAAACAGACACCACCACAGGATGAGAGTTCACAGTACAAAGAATAATGAATTGTTGTGTGGTTCTTTCTGGACCCCCGCAGATCAAAAACCAAGAAAATCCAGGTGCCTTTTGAAAAAACATCTTTGAGACAGCCATGACCTGGATGACTGAGAATCTCCATAGACATTCGCAAATAGATGTTTTACCATCGGACATACATGTCTCATGTTACTCCTTTATATATTTCATTTATGGGGTTTTTTTTCCTCCTAAAAACAGAATGCGCTTGGACAGTTGTCATTTTTCACTTAAGAAGTATCATTTTCAGCTCAGTTTTAATGCCACCAATTCAAATGAACCTCAGGGTGGAGCTGCCTTCGCCCTTGTCTTAACAAGCAGCTAAGTTTTGTTGACCAGAAAATTTGCCTGGATCTTAGAGCCGGTGTCTTTGGTCACCTTACTCGTTTTGTAATTTGGAATTCTGCCTCCCTTTATGGCTGTTGCTAGGGAGGAAGGGATATGGCAACTGCCTGGTTTCTTCGGCTTTGATCTCCGTGTTTGTGCTCAATTCACTTTATTGGCATGAATCTAGGCACGAAAGCAGCTCGCCTTTTGCTGGGATGCCTGAGCAGAGCAAGGAACATAGATTTACCGCAAGTTCAGGTAGTGCTTCACTTACGACAGTTCATTTAGTGACTGTTCAAAGTTATAACATCTCCTTCCTTCCTTCCTTCCTTCCTTCCTTCCTTCCTTCCTTCCTTCCTTCCTTCCTTCCTTCCTTCCTTCCTTCCTTCCTTCCTTCCTCCCCCCCTTCCCTTCCTCCTTCTTTTTTCCTTCCTTCCTTCACTCCCTCCCACCCTTTCTCCTTCCCCCTCCCTTCTTTTTTCCTTCTTTCCGTCCCTCCCTCCTTCTCTCCCTCCCACTTTCCTTTTTCCCTCCTTCCTTCCTTCCTTCCCTCTCCCCTTCCCCTCCCTCCCTCCTTGCCCCTCCCTCCCTTCTTCCCCCTCCTTTCTTTTTTCCTTCCCTCCCTCTCTCTCTCCCTCCTTCCCTCCCTCCCTTTTTTCCTTCCCTCCCTCCCTCCCTCCTTCCTTCCTTCCCTCCCTCCCTCCTTCTTTCCTTCCCTCCTTCCTTTTTCCTTCCTTCCTTGCCACTCCCATCCCTCCCTCCCTCCCTCCCTCCCTCCCTCCCTCCCTCCCTCCCTCCCTCCCTCCCTCCCTCCTTCCTTCCTTCCTTCCTTCCTTCCTTCCTTCCTTCCTTCCTTCCTTCCTTCTCCAGATCTACAGCTCCTGAGAGAGGCTTTTTTAAAAAATCCCAAACCCTCCATTACTACTTAACTTCAAGAGGAAAATAGCTGTGTTTGCTCGGAGATTTAGTTAAGTGACTCTTCTAGCTTTGGTACTAAAACAAAGATTAATTTATAGATCAGTTTGTGTGTCTCCTGATCTAATGGAGACCTCTAGAAGCTTACAATGCTTTCATTTTTCCATGTAACAACGTCTATTTCCTTAAAACAGAACTGCGAGTTAAAGCAATTCTCATCTTTAAAATTACATTATTATTTTAAATATTTCTGGATGACACTGAATAATCAAATTGGTACATGACCCAAGGATACCTGTAGAGCAGATGAAATGATTAATGCAGGTCAAAAATTTTGGAGGTGCAGAATTCAAAACCAATCTTTGGCCATTAATTCTACTTTGGATGCACTATACCTTGTTTCCCTGAAAATAAGTAAAAAATATTTACTACCCCAAAAGTAAGCAAGTTCAACTACCAAGATTTGGTAGTTTGGTCAATGTACCGTATTTTTTGGACTATAAGACACACCTGTTGGGTGATAATTAAAATGAAATAGTAAATTTTGAGATCTCTATGTAAAAGTTTAAGAATATAACAGGATAGATTGGGTTTAGAAAATGCGAAAAATAGAAAGAAATTTTGATTAATAAATTGAAATAAAAATTGAGTTGTACATATTTTGAAATTAAGATTTGTGGTGATAAAATTGTAAGGTAAATATATAGATTAATAGAATAGATTGTCTTTGGGTTGAATGTTGCTGCTAAAAGGAGCAAGGGATATATATATATATAAAAAAAGAGGAGATTTGTTTGAGTAGAAGATTAGGATGTATGATGAGATAATAGAAAGATTAAGATGTTGAAATTTATGTTAAAATTGCTTGTTTTTGATTTGTTAAATTAGTGTACCCATTTGTGACCGGACCAAGACTTTGTTCTGAAAAAAATTTCTGTTTATGTTGGAAAAAATAAAAAAATTTACAAAAAAGGAGACACACACCTGACTATAAGACGCACCTAAATTTAGAAAAGGAAAACAACAACAACAAAAAGGTTTGGGCCTCCATGTGCCCCATTTTCAGGCCTTTTTTCAGGCCTTTTCCAGCCTTTTTACAGCCCGTTTTTGAGGCTTTTTTAGGCCCATTTTTTTCAGAAAGCCTTGAAAACAGGCCAAAAAAGCCAAAAAAATGAGCCAAAAAAAAAAAAAAAGCACCTTGAAAACGGGCTGAAAAAAGCCGAGAAAGTGGGCCGAGAAAAGCCTCAAAAATGGGCTGAAAAAAAAAGCCTTGAAAATGGGCCGAAAAAAGGCCTGAAAAAAAGGCCCCCTAAACAAAATGGGATGTGTGGAGGCCAAAAAACGCCTGACGGGTGGGTGGGGCTTCAGCAATATTCAGTCTATAAGACATTTTCAGCCCCTTTTGGGAGACAAAACAGTGTGTCTTATAGTCTGAAAAATACGGTATATGTCCTGGAAACTAGGAAAAGGAAACCTTTGGAGAGAGACTGCATCGAACCCTATGGCGTATTGGTGTCCCCATTTATTTAGATGGGGAAAGTGTTCTTTTTTGACGTAGCTTGAATGGTTTGTTCTGAGATTGAATCTCTAAGATTCTCGTGAGCCAAGGAACTATTTTGAGTGTGATGCAGGGGTGAAATCCAGCAGGTTCCAACAGGTTCCGGAGAACTGGTAGCGGAAATTTTGAGCAGTTCAGAGAACCGGCAAATGCCACCTCTGGCTGGCCCCAGAGTGTGGTGGGAATGGAGATTTTGCAGTAGCCTTCCCCCAGGAGTGGGGAGGAAATGGAGATTTTGCAGTATCTTTCCCCTGCCATGCTCACCAAGCCACGCCCACAGAACCGGTAGTTTAAAAAATTGGATTTCACCACTGGTGTGTTGGTGAGAAAAGGAATCACTCGGTTGATAATCTACTGCATTTCCCATTGTTATTTTTGTAATTAAGGGTCTGTCTTCTATACCTGGGTGGGTGTCTCAGATTTATTTATTTATTTATTTATTTATTTATTTATTTATTTATTTATTTATTGAATTTCTATACCGCCCTTCTCCCAAAGGACTCAGGGCGGTGAACAGATTATGGCCTTTTTCCAATAGTTCCGGGGAACAGTCATTATTTCCATTTTTTAACCATTCCTCTGTAAATTCCCATTTAAAAACTCAATTTTTCAATCATTCCTTCGTGCCTTCCCAACCCATAACACAAGAGAAGCAGATGTGGCACTATTGCACACAGCTGTCCGCACGTCTTTTTAAAACCGTGTCTTGTTCATGTCTGGTTTTTCCCTTCGGGGTAAAATCCACGATGGAAAGAATTTCTTGGCTTACAAAGATTCATTTACTGACTTTCGCAGTTACGACGGCACTGAAAAAAGTGTCTTATGATGATTTTTCGCACTGACAACCTTTGTGGCCTCTCTATGATCGTCGGATCAAAATTCAGATTGCTTGGCAACAAATGTCTTACTTAACAACAGAAAATTTGGGCTCGATTGTGGTCAGAAGTCGAGGACTACCTGTAACCTCCTACCTCCCTTCCACCGTAGCTAATAAAGATGGACTCTGGCTTTCCATCTGAATGCCTACCCTGCTTCCTTTCACCCTGGTCCCTTCGTCTCCCTGCTGAAGCAGCATTCAGCTAATATTAGATGGGAATCCACCTATTAATGCCTTGGCAATGATGATTTATTTAAAAGACTTTATAAAAGAAGCCCATAGTGGCATTTTCTATTTTTAAAAGTCCTCTCTCTCTGGCTTTTAATATATTATATTAATTTAATATATATTATATTAACAGAGAGAGAGAGAGAAAGAGGGAGGAAATGGAAATAGAAATTGCCATTATGGCAAAATTTGTCCTGAGCTAGCTGGGCCAGCTTGCCATTAAAAAAAAATCCTTCCCTCCCTCCCACCCTCCCTCTTCTTTCCCTTCCCTTCTTTCCCTTTCTCACTTTCTATTCTCCCTCCCTCCCTCTCAATCTCCCTGTTCTTTACTTTCCCTTCCTTTACTTTCTGATCTTCCTTCCTTTCTCCCTCTCTCCCTCCCTCCCTCCTCCCTTTCCTTCTCTCCCTCCCCCTCCCTCTTCTTACCCTTCCCTTCCTTCCCTTTCTCATCTTTCTTCCTTTCTTCTTCCCTCCTCCCTCTCTCTTCTTTCCCTTCCCTTCCTTCCCTTTCTCATCTTCCTTCCTTCCTTCCCTCCCTCCCTCCCTCCCTCTTCATACCCTTCCCTTCCCTTCCTTCCTTCCTTCCTTCCTTCCTTCCTTCCTTCCTTCCTTCCTTCCTTCCTTCTTCCTTCCTTCCTTCCTCCCGTCCTTTCTTCCCTCCCTCTTCTTACTCTTCCCTTCCTTCTCTTTCTCATCTTCCTTCCTTTCTTCCCCTTCTCTCTTCTTTCCGTTCCTTTCTTCCTTCCTTCCCTCTTCTTACCCTTCCCTTCCTTCACTTTCTCATCTTCCTTCCTTTCTTCTTCCTTCCTCCCTCTCTCTTCTTTCCCTTCCTTCCTTCCTTCCTTCCTTCCTTCCTTCCTTCCTTCCTTCCTTCCTTCCCTCCCTCCCTCCCTCCCTCCCTCCCTCCCTCCCTCCCTCTTCTTACCCTTCCCTTCCTTCCCTTTCTCATCACCACAAAGTATTTGTGCCACACCATGGGTATGACAATCAAAAAGATCTAACTCCATGGCAACTGGCGGTTCCTTGGCCAATCTGGTTTCCAACTGTTCAAAAACAAAAGCTGAGAATGCCTTTACCGTCTCTGTGAGGCCACCCTTGCGAGAGTCTTCAAGGACAGGAGTCACAAGGGCCCAAGAGTGAATCCAAGGCTCAACTCATCCAGTCATGAATGTTTTATGGCTCCTGTTTGGTGTCCTACTCAAAGGGATGACAAGTCGGGATTCATCTCACCTCATCTGTACATAAACGGTGAGGAGGTGGAGAGGGTGGGTAGTTTTAAATTCCTGGACATTTATATCTCGAAGGACCTCTCATGGACTATGAATGCTAACATGCTTGTGAAGAAGGCACAGAAGAGGCTGTACTTCCTGAGAATGCCCAGGAAGATAAATCTATCTCAGCATCTCCTTCTGTCCTACTATCGCAGCACCATTGAGAGTGTCCTGACATATGGCATTCTTGCATGGTATGGGAGCAGCTCTGTAGCAGACAAAAAATGCTCTACAGAGAATCATTAAAACTGCTCAGAATATCATTGGACTCCAGCTACCAGCCCTGGATGACATCTTCGAATCTCGCTGTTTGAGAAAGTTGCATAATGTTCTCAGAGACTCTTCCCATCTTGCTTACAATCTTTTTGGACTATTGCCTTCTGGCAGAAAATACAGAACAATTAAAACTCGGACCACACGTTTTCTGAATAGTTTTTATCCCAGAGCTATAAACAATGAACTAAAGGGCCACCATCAGTGAGCTGTTGGACAGCATTACTTGGTCTGTTGTGTGGATGTTTGGGTGGCTTAGGGGTGGAGAATTGTGGTTGGTTGGAGTGTGTTTGGGGATTGTTATGTGTGTTGGACCTGGTCTTTGGGTGTTAAGTGGATTTTGTTATATGGGTATAGTGTGTTTACACGTACAACGCACAATAACAATAAAGTTATTTATTTAATCTGAGAAGTTTCAAGGAAGAAGAATCAGCAACAGGCAATAGCTATTGGCTTGATTTAAGTCAGTTTTCTCATCTGCGATGGACCAGACATTTGCTTCTTGCAAGTTAAGTGAGATGGGACAGCCATTTGTCTGAAATGGTACAGGTAGACCTTCACCTACAAATTGCAAAAGGAAGCTTTACTTGGACCAGCTTAAATCCCGCAACACCTTTAATACCACCAAAACAACAACATCTGCCCATCCCAAATCCTTAGGAAAGATTTGATGGGTGAACAAAAATGCCATCCAGTCTAAACGACTGGCTGATTATGCAACAAACTATAATGATAATGATCATCAAGAAAGCAAAGGTAATATCAATAGTAAGATTTCTTAAGAGGCAACTGGACTTTCTGGTTTTCTTTGAAGACGTTTTGCTTCTCATCCTAGAAGCTTCTTCAGCTCTGAGTGGATGGAGAGGAATGGATGGGTTTAGGATAAACCTGGAAATGGCCTCAATGAGCTTCTAAAAGGATGCAAATGACCAGCTGTCTGCAAGGACTATAAATCCTTCCATTCCCCACTATCCTGCCAGAGCGGAAGAAGCTTCTTGGGTAAGAAGCGAAATGCCTTCAAAGAAAAAATAGAAAGTCCACTTGCCTCTTGAAAAAACACCTTTGGGACAGCCGTGACCTGGATGATTGAGAAACTCCATAGACATCAATAATAATAGGCTGACTCTGTAAGCCGCTTAGAGAGGGCGGTAAAGCACTGTAAAGCAGTATATAAGTCTAAGTGCTATTGCTATTGACTCAGCCTTCTGTCCTTCCAAGGTTGGTAAAATGAGGAGTCAGATTGTTAGGGGCAATATGTTGACTCTGTAAACCACTTAGAGAGTGTCAAGCACTATGAAGCGGTATATAAGTAAGTGCTATTGCTCACGCTTATTATCCAAAGCAGAAGTCACCAACTGGTGGTCCATGGACCACTGATGGTCTGCAGAAAAAATATTAGCATTTTTTATATTGCACTAAATACTATTTATCTTTTTTAAAAAATTCGTATTAGTGGTCAAATTCATAAAATTATGAATTTAGGGGTCCCTGAGGTCCGAAAGGTTGGTGACTCTTGTTCCAAAGGACCAAAAGGCAGGAGAAAGAAACCATAGGTGGAAACTAATCAAGCAGAGGTGCAACATGGGACTAAACTCCCTAACAGTGAGGACAATCGACCAGTGGAACAGCTTGCCACAGAAGTTGTGGGTGCTTCACCACTGGAGGTTTTTAAGAAGAAACTGGACAGCCACTGTCTGAAATGGTATAGAATCTCCTGCTTGAGAAGAAGATTGGACTAGAAGGCCTTCAAGGTCTCTTCCAGCTCTATTCTGATTGATTGATTGACCTTCTGCCAGATTCACTTAACAACCAAGTTACTGGCCGAACCATTGCAGTCATTCCCTTAAAAACCGTGGCTAGGAAGGTGGTAAAAATGGGCCAAAACTGGCCCGGAACAGCTGTCCTGGTTAGGAATGGAAATTTTGGGCTCGGCTGTGGTCGTACGTCGAAGACTAAGCCATCACCATTCAACCAGGGGGTTATTGTCTCAGGTGTGAGGTCGTCAAATCGGGATTTAGTGCAGTTTCCTTGGAACAAAAGAAGTAGGAAAGTTGCCCAAGGGAGCCATTCTTCGAACAGAACCTGATCAGGGCCCTAATGAGTTGGAAGCAATAGGCCAGGAGATTAGCTTGCGCGGCGGACACCAAACAAAAGAATATTGATGACATCGTCCTGCTTGGCTTCCAGACTCCCATCCTCCTACTTTGAAACACATTGAATAGGTTGGCTGGGACACCTCTCAACACCCTTCCTGGCTGATGAGTCTTTTTTTGCTGCTGGTTTTGTTCTCCGGACGGCACTTGGTTTTTTTCCACTGTATCTGTTAATGTCCTCCATCTGCCCTTCCCTTTTCTTGTCGAACAAACTCCTAGCCTTTCCTTCTCAGGTGACAAGGAAAGGTTTGACCCAGAGAGCTTGAAAAACAGACCCACAGCTTGAAAAACAGACCCTCAGGGACCACTAAATTCATAATTTTAAATCCTGTGGACCACTAATATGATCTGCCTAAATGACCGGCTGGGTGGGCGTGGCTAGATAGTCATATGACTGAGTGGGTGTGGCCAACTCGATGTGACTCACATCAAGGGGCGCCTCGCCAGCCTCTACTCGCCCCTCCCCTCCCAGCCACTCCTCGCCTGCCCGCCCGGGCTCCTTAGGACCCCAACAGGAAGCAGTTGTTGGAGCTAAGCAGCCACCATGAGAAAGAGTTGGCAAAACAGCCGGCTCAGTTCAAATTGGATCTGGCCGAGAAGAAGGCTCAGCAGAAGCACCTCACTGAGGACTAGGAGCATGGGCTTTCCAAGCAGAGGGAAGAGCTGCGGGGGTGCAAGGTCAGGTACCAGCACTTGGAGGCTCAGCAGGCTGAAATGGTCAGTCAGTTCCAGGCCATGATGCAGTCCCACTGGAACAAGGCCCTCCGGCTCTTCGCCACCAGCGGTGCTTCCCTCCAGCCTTCACCCAAAGCCCCACACCAGGAAGCTGAAGCAGACCCCAAGTCAGAATTTCTCCCTCCCCTCTGACCCACACAAAAAGACCCAGAAAGGGGAGACTCTCTGCAGCAACACAAATGTTCATTGCACGTATCTGGCCCAGGGTCTGTAGTTTGGGGACCCCTGATTTAGTGCAATATAAAAAAATGCAAATAATTTTTCTGTGGACCACCAAAATTTTCTCACGGACCACCAGTGGTCCATGGACCACCTGTTGGTGACCACTATTTTAGTCCAACCCCCTGCTCAAGCGGGAGACCCCTGTTCCATTCCAGACAAAGGCCTGTGCAGTCTCTTCTTAAAAACTTTTTAAAGCTTAAGACAAGAAATAGAAGAATTTGGTAAGGAGGCAGTGCTTAAAATAAAGATAGAAAAGACAAAGTTAATAACCAAAAATCTTACAAATAACTAGGAAAAGGAATTAGAGAGGAAGCTGGAAATATAGACAACCAAGCAAGTTAAATATCTGGGAATCTGGTTGACGGTAAAATGTTCATCGATTAAAGTGGATAATTACAATAAACTACTGCAAGAAGTAAAAAAAAAAGATTTGGATAATTGGGGAAAATTACAACTACCATTAATTGGAAGAATAGCCACCATCAAAATGAATATACTACCAAAATTTTTAATTTCTCTTCCAAACAATACCAATAAAATTAGGAAAGACATTTTTTGAAGAGTTCAATAAAGGAACAACAAAATTCGTTTAGCTAGGGAAAAAACTCCTGAATAAAACAAAAACTATTACAAAAACTTTTAATATTTAAAAAAAAAACTTCTTTAAAAGCTTCCACTGTCAAATAACTCCATTCAGAGGAAAAGCTGACTGACCTTCTGAGGGATCTGTTGATGAACAGGATGGATCCATTGGGAATCAGCTGCTAGGACAGATCCCGAAGGAGGTGGGCCTTCAAAGTTTTCAGGTCTTCAACTCTCTAGAGTGGTTTATCATCATAAATATTGCTTTCTCCCTTGACAATCCCTCTGAGATCCAAACATAGAGCATAGAATGATAGAGTTGGAAGAGACCTCAAAAGTCTCGTAGTCCAATCAGCTGCTAGAGCAGGAGACCGTATATCATTTCAGACAAATGGTTGTCCAGTCTCTTTTTGAAGGTCTCCAGTGATGGAGCACCCACCAACTTCTGAAGGCAAGCTGATTGGTTGGTTGGTTGATTGCTCTCACCATTAGGAAATTTCTCCTTAGCTTTAGGTTGCTTTTCTCCTTGGTTGGTTTCCAACCGTTGCTTCTTGTCTTGCTTTTTGGTGCTTTGGGAAATAGTCTGACCCCCCTCGTCTTTGTAGGAACCCCTCAAATATTGGAATATTGCTATCACATCTCCCCTAGTCCTTCCCTTCCCTTCGCTAGACTAGGCATACCCAACTCCTGCAACAGTGTTTCATATACTTTAGCCTCCAGCTCCATAATCATTTTTGTGGCTCTTCTCTGCACTCTTTCCAGAGTCTCAACCTCTTTTTTTTTTTAACTGTGGACACCATGCAAGGAATCATCATGTCCATCAACAGGATCGGTCAACTCTTCAGCTGAATGAGATCTGGGAGAAAAGAGTGCAGAGAAGAGCAACAAAGATGATAAGAGACTACACCGTAGGATGAATGGTGGAGACTAAACCGTAGGATGAATGGTTAAGGGAACTAGGTATGTTTAGCCTAACAAAGGGAAGAATAGAATAGAATAGAATAGAATAGAATAGAATAGAATAGAATAGAATAGAATAGAATAGAATAGAATAGAATAGAATAGAATAACAGAGTTAGAAGGGACCTTGGAGGTCTTCTAGTCCAACCCCCTGCTTAGGCAGGAAACCCTACACCACTTCAGACAAATGGTTAGCCAACATCTTCTTAAAAACTTCCAGTGTTGGAGCTTTCACAACTTTTGGAGACAAGTTGTTCCACTGATCAATTGTTCTAACTGTCAGTAAATTTCTCCTTAGTTCTAAGTTGCTTCTCTCCTTGATTAGTTTCCATCCATGGCTTTTTGTCCTGCCCTCAGGTGCTTTGGAGAATAGCTTGACCCCCTCTTCTTTGTGGCAGCCCCTGAGATATTGGAACACTGCTATCATGTCTCCCCTGGTCCTTCTCTTCATTGAACTAGACCAGGGGTCTGCAACCTTAAACACTCAAAGAGCCATTTGGACCCGTTTCCCACAGAAAAGAAAACACCGGGAGCCACAAAACCCTTCCTGTGTTTGACTATTTCTTGAGCAGCCACAAAACTAGCATATGTAGTTGAATTAAATGTTCTCTTTTCTTCTGAAACTTTTCTTGGATTTATCCATGGTTGGCCTACCGGGGGTTGAAAAGCTCAGTAAATCGCGTGCCAGTGGGTGTTGCACATTGGCATTTGTGACACATATTTTGAGTGTCAGAGAGCCACAGCAGAGGAGTGAAAGAGCCACATGCGGCTCCAGAGCCACAGGTTGCTGACCCCTGAATTAGACATACCCAGTTCCTGCAACCGTTCTTCATATGTTTTAGCCTCCAGTCCCCAAATCATCTTCGTTACTCTTCTCTGCACTCTTTGTAGGGTCTCCACCAGGGGTGAAATGCTCCCGGTTCAGACTGGCTCGGGTAAGTAGGTATGGATGATGGCTGGTGGTTTGGAGAACTGGTAGCAATGGAGGCTCTGCCCACCCACCCCATTTCCGGAGTCGGGGAATGTACCATTCCCCAACTCCGGCCTTGCCACAGAGCCGCTGCCTGCTCACCCTTCGCCACGTGGTGTATCCTACTGCTCACCTTTCTTCCACAGCTGGCTGTCACCTGTGCATTGCGGAGGTCACATTTGCAAATTGGTAGTGAAGGCAACTGAATACTACCCCTGGAAGGATTATACTTTTTTGCAGTCATCTGGTCATTGTTCCCCCTCCCCCCAGTCCAGTGGCCGTTTGAAGAAAACACAAATCACCTTTAGGAGGATTGACTTATTCTCCAAAGCACCAGAGGGCAGGTCAAGAAGCAATGGGTGCAAGCTTGTTAAAAAGAGATTCAACTTGGAATTAAGAAGAAATTTTCCCAACAGTGAGAATAATGAACCGATGGAACAGCTAGCCTGTGGGAGTTGCCAGTGCTCGATCTCTGGAAGTTTTCAAGAAAGATTGAACATTCGTTTGTCCAGGATGGTATAAGGTCTCCTGTCTCGGGCAATGTTGTGGCCTGCCAGTGGCCAGCAGAACTGGCAGCAGATTCAGACAGTGAGGAAGTTGGTGAGGAACGTGGGCCAGTCCTGGAGTCTGGGGAAGGCTTGGATGAGGGCTCTAAGTTGGAGGCAGAGAGGGAGCTGAGGCCCTCTGGTAGTTCTTTGCTGCCTCCGGAGTCTCCGGAGTCTGACATCAGTGAGGCAGAAGAACAGCGTAAACCTGTTCCCGGTGCGCATGCGCAGACCTGCCGGAAGGCAGGAACAATTAAGAAAACAGGGTCGACTTGGGAGTAAGGCTTGGAGATGATTGGCCCCTCCCGTAAGACATAAAAGAGAAGCGAACGGGACGTGAGCTTTTGCAGGAAGCAATTAGTTCATCTGGTCAGTAAAAGCTTTGGAAAAGCTCTGTTTGACTCTGTGCTAAGTTTGCCCTTGCCCTGTGTGTGGCAATTAGTTCTCTGGCAGCATTCCAAGGGAGATAAGGTGGGTGTTTGTAAACGCTCCTCTGTAAGACTGTTTGAGGAACCTTTCTGATTGGAAATGACAATAATTCACAGCCGTATGAATTAAAGAGGTTTGCCGGGGCTAAGATTGTGCTGTATACTTTCTAAGGAAGCCTAGGTCATAACAGGTAGGGGGTTCAACTAGAAAACCTCCAAAGTTGCTTCCAGCCTTATGATTCTATGATTCTTGCTGGGCATTTCGCTCTTTGTTCTTTCTCCAGCCTTCGAGATGATTTCCTGCCCTATTGCTTCAAACTGCTTGCTGTCCGCTCAAAAAACCCTCTATTCTGGGCTATTTTTCTCCTCCATCTTTGGTGCCAATGAAAACTTGGTACCAGCAGCTCCCCTCCACGTTACCGTTCCAGGCACCATTCCTGCACTGTAACATTGTGGGGGAAGGCTCTGAACATTGCTGAAAATAGCAAGAAGCCATGGAAATCAGCCAGCATCCTTAATTGCACTGGGGAACAATTTGACTGATCCTGTAAGGGATTTGTTGATGAACACGCCGAAACGGAGTCTCAGAGAAGTCACTGCAGTCCTCGTCCCTTGGCAGAAGAAGGTGAGCTGCAGGCAAAGGTAGGGAGAGAGGGGAAATCAAGCTCTCTCTTCTGAGTTTGATCTGGTCTTCAGCCTGGGCAAGAATCCAACAGATAGCAGAATAACAGAATTGGAAGGGATCAGTGGTGAAATCCAAATTTTTCTACTACCGGTTCTGTGGGCGTGGCTTGGTGGGCTTGGCAGGAGAAGGATACGGCAAAATCTCCATTCCCGCCCTACTCCTAGGGGAAGGATACTGCAAAATCTTCATTCCCACCCCACTCCTGGGGGAAGGATATTGCAAAATCTCCATTTCTAACCCACTCCTGGGGGAAGGATACTGCAGAATCTCCATTCCCACACCACTCCTGGGGAAAGGATACTGCAAAATCTTCACTCCCACCCCACTCCTGGGGGAAGGATATTGCAAAATCTCCATTTCCAACCCACTCCTGGGGGAAGGATACTGCAGAATCTCCATTCCCACACCACTCCTGGGGGAAGGATACTGCAGAATCTCCATTCCCACACCACTCCTGGGGGAAGGATACTGCAAAATCTTCACTCCCACCCCACTCCTGGGGGAAGGATACTGCAAAATCTCCATTCCCACCACACTCCTGGGGGAAGGATACTGCAGAATCTCCATTCCCACCCCACTCCTGGGGGAAGGATACTGCAAAATCCCCATTCTCTCCCCACTCCTGGGAGAAGGATACTGCCAAATCTCCATTCCCACCTCACCCCAGGGGGAAGGATATTGCAAAATCCCAGTTCCCTCCCCACCTCTGGAGGAAGGGTACAGCAGAATCTCCATTCCCACCCCGCTCCTGGGGGGAAGAATACTGCAAAATCTCCATTCCTACCCCATCTATTCCTTGGATGAATGAACTTTAGAAAACAGGCAGGTATTGCAGATTGTGGTAGGGGGTCAGCCAAGCCACCCATGGCATGGCGTGAGAAAAGCCTTGACAGATTCAAAGCAGAGAGATTTCCATCAGCAAGCCAGGTTGCACCACCCTTCCTCTCTGCAGATCCCAAAGGATCACATTATCATTTCCTTCATGGTAGCACCAAGCAGAGTGAGATTAACTTCCATTATAATGAGCCACAGTGGCTCAGTGTTTAGAGTGAGGTATTGCAGTACTGCAATTTGGCAGTTCAAATCTCACCAGGCTCAAGGTTATCTCAGCCTTCCATCCTTCCAAGGTGGGTAAAATGAGGACCCAGATTCTGAAGGGGCAAGATGCTGACTCTGTAAACCGCTTAGAGAGGGCTGTAAAGCACTGTGAAGTGGTATATCAGTCTACGTGCTATTGCTATTATTCCTTAAAGTGGTATTTCTCAACGTTGACAGCTTTAAGATGTGTGAACTTCCAACTCCCAGAATTCCCCAGCCAGCAGGAATCCTGGGAGTTGAAGTCCACACATGTTAAAGTTGCCAAGCTTGAGAAACACGAATCTGGAATCTGTTTGTAGGATTATTTTTTTTTTAAAAAAAATCCCCATTTGCTTCTTTAAACAAAGATCTGAAAATGATGTGCCTTCGTGGATGATGCTCTTCTGAGAGACGGTCTTTTGATTTGGTTTTTTTAAAAATTTCACTGCATTTTTATATTAAAGGTGACTGATCAAAACCTGAGAAGCCCAGTGTGCCTTTTTAAATTGTTCCTGTGTGGTTGCTGCTGTCCCAGAAAAGTGTTGTGATCTAGACTTACTGAGTCATTATAAAACACAATTAGTCCCAAACAAACCTATTTTATTGTAACAGCTGAGAATTACGTTCATTCCCAGATGAGTCCCAATTAAGTCCTTCAGAAGAAGTCCTTTGGGATAATCACCAACCTTTATCTTCTTTGACACCCTGCCAAGGGCCTAACTTGGCAAAGCCCCATGAAGTTCAGAAATAAACAAGAGATGCCGACTGGAAACAGAGTTAACGATGTTGCTTTCCTGCAAAAATGCCCAAGTGCCTTTGTTTCTCTTTTAAGACTTATGGGAGGGGCCAATCATCTCCTTGCTTTACTCCTGAGTCATCCCTTTTGCTTTAACTGCTCTTGCCTTCTGGCAGCTCTGAGCATGCATTCACTAGGAACAGGCTCCTCCTGTTCCTATGCCTCTCCTCTGTCTGACTCTGGAGGTTCCGGAGTCCGTGCATCACTCCCAGATAGCCCTGGTCCCATCTCTGCCTCCAATGCAGAGCCTTCATCCGGGCCTTCCCCAGACTCCAAGACTGGCCCATGTTCCTTCCCAGCCTCCTCACTGCCCAACTCCGCTGCGAGCTCTGCAGGCTGCTGGCGGACCACAACAGAAAAGCATGCTGTTTTTAGTCTTTTCCCCAAAAAGAAAATCCAAAATATTGAACACAATAATAGTCTCTATTCAGCAAAGCTATGATGCTAGACTTATCTTCTTGGCAGCTATGTAACTCCTGTGTGTAAACATGCTGGAAATTAAAGAAGCGTAAGGAATTTCTTTTCGAAGTCCGTCTCCTTACCTGTAGTAGAAGGAGTGGCAGAACCTGGGGGATAGAATCAAAAGAGGAATCAGCCTGGAATCCCCACCTAGTCACATTTCTTGGAAACAAATGATCAAATTCTCTCAAGGTAGCTTGATGATTGATGATGCAATGAGAATGAGTTAGCAGGGTTATTTGACGTATCACTTTAAGAGGCTGTATATATAAGAGAGACCCTGTCAGAACATTCTCTCTCTCCATGTGTGCTTCTGTGCTGTAGTTGATGATTGATTGCCTGACTTTGCCTAGTACATGTATGTATATATTCCTTGTAGATAAACCAGTATTTGAAAGAGAAACCTCTGTTTACTGTATTTTGCTTCTGGGTTGTCTCAAAATAGTCACACTGTGCACACTCTGACAAAGCAGGTTTTAACTGTTAGCTGAGAAGATTCCTCTGCATAGGCTTTTTAGTGATAAGTCAGTTTCATTGGACCTTCACATGTGGACCTGGTCTTTCGCAGCTGTCATTGCTTTGTTTTGATGCTCTTTGAAATGTTTTTCAAAGCATGCTTAATTCGGTCCCTAATTGGTGCCTTCCCCCTGCTGACTGACTGGGTGGCTTAGTGGTTAAGAAACTGAGCTTGTTGATCAGAAAAGTCGGCAGTTCGGTGGTTTGAATCCCTAGTATAGGTTTCTTGCATGAGCAAGGGGTTGGATTAGATGACCTCCAAGGTCCCTTCCAACTCTGTTACTGTTAAAAAAATACTTAGTCCTATAATCAATGGTGGGAAAGCAAGGACCCACGACTTCCCTTTCTGGCGTTGGTAGGTGGATGGATGAAGCTTTGAGGACATGAAGCATCCATTGACAGACCTTTTATAGAAGCCTCTCCCTTTCATTGACTCCCCATTATACTTAACATCTCCCCCATTGGGGCATCTTCTAACTGATCAGTAAAAACACGGAAAACATCTGTTTTGTCATTTGTCCAGTCACCTGGGCTAGAAAAGGTGTCCATTTCATTTTTGAAATCGATTGTCAATTTTGTTTTTGAAATCAGCTGTCAATTTCATCTTTGAAATCGACTGTCAATTTCATCTTTGAAATCGGTTGTCAATTTCATTCTTGAAACCAGTTGTCAATTTCATCTTTGAAATCGATTGTCAGTTTCATTTTTGAAATCGATCGTCAATTTCATTTTTGAAAGCGACCGTCAGTTTCATTTTTGAAATTGACTCTTGTAGATGCCATTTTGAAGTCGACTCTTGTCAATTTCATTTTTAAGTTGACTCTTGTCCATTTCTAAAACAATTTTTTTAGCATTTTTACGGTGACAGGTCAACTCCTGTCAATCTTATCCAGTTTTTTTTAAAAAAAGAGTCCACCATGTCACCGTGCTATCACTTAACTTGTAAAAAAAGAGGAAACTCCAAATTTTACCATTCCAAGAAATGTAGTTTTTTTTTAAATGCAGTATTTCACTTATTTACAAATAAATCAAAGGAAGAGACGAAACAGATTTACTGGTTAAGGTTCATTAATATGGAGGATGGGAAGCCCAGCTCTTCCCCCCAGGTTTGTTTGTTTGTTTGTTTATTTATTGGTTCGATTTATATGCCTCCCTTCTCTGGAGATTCAGGGCAGCTTACAATGCATTAAGCAATAGCCTTCATACTTTTGTATATATACCTGCTTAGTAGGGCTCTTGGCCACCCCTAAGTGGTGTTCTTTTTTATACAAAGTCAGCTTATTGCCCCCACCATCCGGGTCCTCATTTTACCTACCTCGGAAGGATGGAAGGCTGAGTCAACCTTGAGCCTGGTGAGATTCGAACTCGCAGTAATTGCAGGCAGCTGGCTGCTAAGTGCTATTTAACAGCACTTTAGTCCACTGCTCCACCAAGGCTCCATTACTTTTAGGGTTGTGGGGGGCAATGAACAATGATTGGGGTGAGGGGAGGAGGGGTGGAAGAGGAGGAGGCCATTTTTATCCTGAGCTTCAGAAACAGAGCCCAGGGTCATACTCTGTTTTCCCCAAAATAAGACATCCCCTGATAATAAGCCCAATTGGGCTTATGAGCGCATGGCAATAAGGCCATGCGCTTATTTCAGGGTTCAAAAAAAAAAAAAGACAGGGTCTTATTTTCGGGGAAACACAATATGTGGTGGCCACTTGATTCTGCTAATCAATATTTTTGTGAAGAAATTTTTAGGAATTGTTGAGGATCTTTTTGGAAGGGCAAAGTGAAAGAAGAAACTTTTTAAAACCAAAAATAAAAAAAAAATTAGAAGGACTATGACAGAATTGTGATCTCTGCACTTACTGTGGGATATGGTAGTGTTTACAAGGAATTCGGTGGCTCAGTGGCTAAGACGCTGAGCTCGTCGATCGAAAGGCGGGCAGTTCAGCGGTTCGAATCCCTAGTGCTGCGTAACGGGGTGAGCTCCCGTTCCTTGTCCCAGCTTCCGCCAACCTAGCCGTTTGAAAGCACGTAAAAAATGCAAGTAGAAAAATAAGGTGGGAAGGGAACAGCATTCCATGCGCCTTTGGCGTTGAGTCGTGCTGGCCACATGACCATGGAGACATCTTCGGACAGCTCTGGCACTTCGGCTTTGAAACGGAGATGAGCTCCACCCCCTAGAGTCGGGAACGACTAGCACACTTTTACCTTTATGGTAGTATTTCTGATTCTAAGGAGACACGTTATTGTAAAACTCTTGTAAAAAATGTACAAACACAGGAAGTCCCTGACTTATGACAGTTTGTTTAGTGACAATTCACAATTACAACAGCACTGAAAGAAGTGACTTGTGACTGTTTTTCACACTTACGACCGTTGCAGCATTCCCCAGAATCACGTGATCAAAATTCAGATGCTCGGCAACTGGCTCATATTTATGACGGTCGCAGTGTCCCTGGGAGGTGGATCAGGCGATCCCCTTTGTGCGACCTTCAGACAAGCAAAGTCAATGGGGAATCCGGTTTCACTTAAGGACTGAGTTATTAACTTTAACAACTGCAACCATTCACTTTGCAACTATGGGAAGAAAAGTCGTCTTGTGGGGCATAACTAATGTCTCACTTAGTGACATGGATGCTGGGCTCAATTGCAGTCATAAGTTGAGGATTCACTTCGCAACTATGGTAAGAAAGGTTGTCTCGTGGGGCACAACCAATGTTTCACTTAGTGACAGAAATGTTGGGCTCAATTGCGGTCATACGTTGAGGATTCACTTCATACTTATTGCAAGAAAGGTTGTCTCACGGGGCACAATCAATGTCTCAGTTAGTGACAGAAATTTTGGGCTCAATTCTCGCCGTAAGTTGAGGACCATCTGTTTTTCCCTATATATATATATATATATCGTTAGAGTTACTCAACCAAATGAGTTTCAAGATATGTTCACTATAAAATTTTGCAATCGGACGATGTGAAATTTTTCTCACTTCTTCACTCTCTGGAAAAGCCTATATGTATTTGAAGAATGAAAAGTCTACTTCAGTTCTTAGGACAAGACCATCCAAAAATGGTTTTTTTCCCCTCTCTCTCTTTTTCGAAGAATTAGCAAATGAGATGAACATGTGGATACGATAAAAAAATAAATAAATTCCCAAGCTGGGGAAAGCTGCAGATGTAGCTCGTGAGTCATTCATATAATCCTCGTCCACAAAAGATAAATACGCAAAACGAGGGAAATCAAAAAAAAAAAAAAAAAAAAAAAGGACAGTTTTATTCCAGAACGAGCGAAAGAGCAATTATGGAAATGAGAGAAGAACTACTTGAGCCGAATTCCCAAAAACTTTAATGGAAGAATTTAAAGATTTCTCTTTTTTAAAAAATAAATAGAAGATGATAATGTCTCATTTTTTTGTTGTTAGTCGCAAAGTCGTGTCCGACCCATTGCGACCCCATGGACAACGTTCCTCCAGGCCTTCCTGTCCTCTACCATCCCCTGGAGTCCATTTAAGCTCACGCCTGCTGCTTCAGTGACTCCATCCAGCCACCTCTTTCTCGGCCATCCCCTTCTTCTTTTGCCCTCCATCTTTCCCAACATCAGGCTCTTCTCCAGGGAGTCCTTCCTTCTCATTAGGTGGCCAAAGTATTTGAGTTTCCTCTTCAGGATCTGGCCTTCTAAAGAGCAGTCAGGGTTGATCTTCTCTAGGACTGACCAGTTTGATCACCTTGCAGTCTCGTACAATTGGGTAAATGGGGAATTAATTTGGCCCAAAGTTGGAAAAACAGCAGTCAGCGTCAATGAATGATTATGGACAGAGGCCCGTGGTGAAATTGGAATTTACTACCGGTTCCGTGGGTGTGGCTTGGTGGGCATGGCAGGGGAAGGATACTGCAAACTCTCCATTCCCACCCCACTCCAGGGGAAGGATATTGCAAAATCCCCATTCCCACCCCACTCTGGGGCCAGCCAGAGGTGGTATTTGCCGGTTCTCCAAACTACTCAAAATTTCTGCTACCGGTTCTCCAGAACCTGTCAGAACCTGCTGGATTTCACCCCTGACAGAGGCTTCTTTTGCCTTTACCACGAAGCGAATTTGATGCCTGACTGCGTTTGAAGGAAAAAGGATGGAAAAGAAAAAAGAAAAAAGACCCAGCCGTAGAGGAAAAAACAGACCCAAAGCGGTTTAAAGTCAAAGAGCATTTTTGAGCTGTTTTAAACATCCCGCAATCCTAATGAATTTCAAAGCGGCGTTGCCTGGAACATCACTTCCGGGAGAAAGTCTTTTTCTTGCTATGAACAATGGATGGTCACCGGACGATAATTGGATTTAACAGGCTCCCCGTTGCTCTGGGGTGTGTGTGGGTGTGTGTGAATAAGACAGCAGGGGAAGGTCAAAGTGGGGTGGGGGGGAGGGAGGACTAAATTTTGAAGGGCTCTGGAAAAAAAAAAAAACAACTCCAGAAAAAGTCCACCCAAAGGACAGCATTCGTTACCCTTTTAAATCTTTACAAATAAAGGAACCAGAAAGAAATGCAACGTGTTTGTTTATTATTGTGGATCTTCATCCTGGCTTAATTTTTGGGATAAACGGGGAGGGAGGTGAGTTCAAGTTCCCTCTCGGACGCCTGGTTTAACAGTAACATAGTTACTAGATGACCTCGGAGGGTCCTTCGAGATCATCTAGTCCAACCCCCTCCTCAGGCTGGACTCTCCCCCCTCCCCTAAGTTTCTCTCCTTTCCAACCCAGCGCCTTCAAAACCCAACCGGCCCGAGACAGCGCCGGCCCGGACTCGGTCTCCCACTGCCCTCTTCCTCGCAGGACACGCAGAGCGATCCCGAAGCCGGAGAAGATGCGGCTGCGCCCCTCCCCGCGCCTTGGGCTGCCCAGAAGCCGTCCCCTTTGGCTGCCGGGGGGGAGGGGGGCTGCTTCGCTTCTCAGACCCCCTCCCCCAAACCTAGGCGGTGGGGGAGTTCTCCACTTGAGACGCGCTGGGAAATCCTCCGGGGGCTGCCCCGTCCCAGGCGTGGGGGGAGGAGAGGTCTCCAACTGGGGCGCGCTGGGAAATCCTCCGCGGGCTGCCCCGTCCCAGGTGTGTGGGGAGAAGGGGTCTCCAACTAGGGCGCACTGGGAGAAGGGGTCTCCAACTGGGGCGCGCTGGGAAATCCTCCGGGGCTGCCCAGTCCCAGGCGTGGGGGGAGAAGGGGTCTCCAACTGGGGCGCGCTGGGAAACCTCCGGGGGCTGCCCAGTCCCCTGCGTGGGGGGAGAAGGGGTCTCCAACTAGGGCGCTCTGGGAAACCTCCGGGGGTTGCCCAGTCCCAGGCGTGGGGGGAGGAGGGGTCTCCAACTGGGCGCGCTGGGAAACCTCCCGGGGCTGCCAGTCCCAGGCGTGGAGGGCGGAGAAGGGGTCTCCAACTAGGGCGCGCTGGGAAACCTCCGGGGGCTGCCCAGTCCCAGGCGTGGGGGGAGGAGGGGTCTCCAACTGGGCGCGCTGGGAAACCTCCGGGGGCTGCCCAGTCCCAGGCGTGGGGGGAGGAGGGGTCTCCAACTGGGGCGCGCTGGAAAATCCTCCGGGGGCTGCCAGTCCCAGGCGTGGAGCGGGGAGATGGGGTCTCCAACTAGGGCGCTCTGGGAAACCTCCGGGGGCTGCCCAGTCCCCTGCGTGGGGGGAGAAGGGGTCTCCAACTAGGGCGCTCTGGGAAACCTCCGGGGGTTGCCCAGTCCCAGGCGTGGGGGGAGGAGGGGTCTCCAACTGGGCGCGCTGGGAAACCTCCCGGGGCTGCCAGTCCCAGGCGTGGAGGGCGGAGAAGGGGTCTCCAACTAGGGCGCGCTGGGAAACCTCCGGGGGCTGCCCAGTCCCAGGCGTGGGGGGAGGAGGGGTCTCCAACTGGGCGCGCTGGGAAACCTCCGGGGGCTGCCCAGTCCCAGGCGTGGGGGGAGGAGGGGTCTCCAACTGGGGCGCGCTGGAAAATCCTCCGGGGGCTGCCAGTCCCAGGCGTGGAGCGGGGAGATGGGGTCTCCAACTGGGCGCGCTGGGAAACCTCCCGGGGCTGCCAGTCCCAGGCGTGGAGGGCGGAGAAGGGGTCTCCAACTAGGGCGCGCTGGGAAATCATCCGGGGGCTGCCCAGTCCCAGGCGTGGGGGGAGAAGGGGTCTCCAACTGGGGCGCGCTGGGAAACCTCCGGGGGCTGCCCAGTCCCAGGCGTGGGGGGAGGAGGGGTCTCCAACTGGGGCGCGCTGGAAAATCCTCCGGGGGCTGCCAGTCCCAGGCGTGGAGCGGGGAGATGGGGTCTCCAACTGGGGCGCGCTGTGAAACCTCCGGGGGCTGCCCGGTCCCAGGCGTGGGGGGAGAAGGGGTCTCCAACTCGGGCACGCTGGGAAATCCTCCGGGCTGCCTCTCCCCGGCAAATCCCTTGAGCGGAGAGGGCGCCCAGAGATGCTCCCACGCTCTGCCACAGGGATGCGCGTGGCCACCCGGAGCTGCGCGATTCAATCCAAACCGAGGCTGGTTTTGGGCGCGATGGAGACTTCTCTGCCGCCGCGTCTCCATCTCCCGTGCGCGGGGAGGCCTGGAGACGCACCGGGGAAGCGGACCGAAAGCAGCCTGCCTTCCCTCCCTCCCTCCGTCTCTCCCTCCTTCTCTCTCTCTCTCTCCCTCCCCGCCTGCCTCCGTCCCCTCCCCGCTTCGCTCGTCCGCCCGCCGGGGCGCTGAAGCGCAGCCTCCTTGACGTCAGGCGCGGGCGGTGCGCGGCATCTTCGGCGCGGGGTCCCCGGCCGGTGGCTTGCGCTCGGGCGCCCCAAGGCAAGGAAGGGCGTCGGGGCGGCTGGCAGCCGGACCGCCGCCGCCAAAGGCTGGCCAAGGACCACCGCCGGCCCCGCAGAAGGCGAGCGAGGCAGAGCCAGGGCGGACGAGCCGGCCTCCCTCCCTCCCTCCCGCCGCCGTCCCGGCTCGGCTCGGCCTGGCCATGGCAGCCGCCGAGATGGAGAGCGCGGGGGAAGGGGAGCTGGCCGAGCGCGTCTTGCTGAACGTGTCGGGCCTGCGCTTCGAGACGCGGCTGGGCACCTTGGACCAGTTCCCGGAGACGCTGCTGGGCGACCCGGCCAAACGGCTGCGCTACTTCGATCCGCTGCGCAACGAGTATTTCTTCGACCGGCACCGGCCCAGCTTCGACGGCATCCTCTATTTCTATCAATCGGGGGGAAAACTCCGCCGGCCGGTTAACGTCTCCCTAGAAGTCTTCGCCGACGAGGTGCGTTTCTACCAGCTGGGCGAGGAGGCCTTGGAGCGGTTCCGGGAGGAGGAAGGCTTCCTGCGGGAGGAAGAGAAGCCTCTGCCCACCCACGAGTTCCAGCGTCAGGTATGGCTGATCTTTGAGTATCCCGAGAGCTCCGGCTCGGCTCGGGGCATCGCCATCGTCTCCGTGTTGGTTATCCTCATCTCCATTGTCACCTTTTGCTTGGAGACCTTGCCGGAGTTCCAAGAGGAGCCGGCGGAGATCCGGGATCCTACGGGCCAGACGCCACGTCCTGGCATCCTAGCTGACCCTTTCTTCGTCATTGAGACCACTTGTGTCATCTGGTTCACCTTCGAGCTCTTGGTACGCTTCTTCGCCTGTCCCAGCAAGCCGGAGTTCTCCAAGAACATCATGAATATCATCGACGTGGTGGCCATCATCCCTTACTTCATCACTCTGGGCACCGAGCTTGCTCATGAGCAGCAGAAGGGGGAACCACAACAACCACCACAACAGCAACAACAGGGGAACAGCGGAGGCCAACAGCAAGCCATGTCCTTAGCCATCCTGAGGGTCATCCGCCTGGTAAGAGTCTTCAGGATCTTCAAGCTGTCCAGGCACTCCAAGGGGTTGCAGATCCTGGGACAGACCTTGAAAGCTAGCATGAGGGAGTTGGGCCTCCTCATCTTCTTCCTCTTCATCGGTGTCATCCTCTTCTCCAGCGCCGTCTATTTTGCCGAGGCAGATGACCCCGAATCCTACTTCTCCAGCATCCCAGATGCCTTCTGGTGGGCTGTGGTCACCATGACGACCGTGGGCTACGGTGATATGAGCCCCATCACCGTCGGAGGAAAAATTGTAGGTTCCTTATGTGCCATCGCTGGCGTGCTCACCATCGCCCTACCTGTGCCGGTTATCGTGTCCAACTTCAACTACTTCTACCACCGAGAGACGGATCAAAGTCTTCTCCAAGATGACCCGGGAAGCGTTCACGGCAGCTCAGAGGAAGAGGTGAAGAGTAAAAACTCCTCCTGCAAATCCGTGGTACACTTAGAGCACCTCGACGAGACGCACAACGGGACCAGGTCTGTGGAGAAAACCAACCTCAAAGCCAATAGCACCATAGATCTTAGGAAGTCCCTTTATGCACTTTGTATGGATTCTACCCGGGAGACCGATTTGTGAAGGACGCAAAACTCCTGTTGTGATTTAATCAGGGAAGAAATGACTTTCGTTTTATTTTTTTTAATTTTTTTTTTAAGTTGGGTAGCTTATCTAAAAAAAAAACATCTCAAAGTTAGTGAATTCTTTTTTTTAAAAAAAACAACAACAACCACGATTCATTCCTTTGGATGACTCAGCATATGCTGAGCAAAGATTTAAAACCAGCAAGGAGTTTGTTAATTTGGCATCCGTTTCCCACTTATCCGAGGGGCCTTTCGTGGAAAAAAAAGGACTTTGCTTGTAGAGCAAATTTATTTTCATAAACAAACTCCAAAACGGTGGGGATTTCTTGTATAGTTCATTGGTAGCCCCCAGCCTCAAATCCCCTCCCTCTTATAACCCTGTCTTCTAAGGCCATTTCCCCCCTCTCCCATGGATAGTCAACAAATTTTTGTAGGTATCATCATTTCAAGCTAAAATATTTCTATTTTTAATATGTATGACAAAAATAGCCATGTTACTGTGAGATATGAAACCCTGACCTCTATATAGACTTTTAGCTAAGGAATAGATTTCCTATTTTAAAGTTTAAAAAAAAAACAGAGCAACCCTTTCCTTGTATGTGTGACAAGTCCTATTTTCAGCATTCTCGTAGCATTGCGTTGTTTAAGTTTTGTACCTTTGGTGAGAATTAAATTACATAAATGGCAATCTTTATTCTGTAAACTGTGATCCATGCAAGATTGCATCCTGTTTCTGGTCATCGGTGAGGTCTGATGTCAGCAAACTGGCCTGCTTGAAGGACCTGGGTTTTTCTAAATAGGGGTAGTCCTTGATTTACGACCACAAATGAACCCCAAAATGTCTTCCGTTAAGCGAGATAGTCATAAATGTTGTTCCATGTTACGATCTTTCTTGTCACAGTTGCAAAGTGAATCACTGCAGTTGTTAAATTAGTAGCCCGGTTGTTAAGTGAATCTGGCTTCTCCCATTTTTTTTTTATTTGATTTATATGCCGCCCTTCTCTGGAGACTCAGGGTGGCTTACAATGTGTTAAGCAATAGCCTTCATACTTTTGTATATTTTACAAAGTCAGCTTATTGCCCCCACAATCTGGGTCCTCAAGTTACCTACCTTAGAAAGGATGGAAGGCTGAGTCAACCTTGAGCCTGGTGAGATTCGAACTTACTAATTGCAGACAGCTGGAGTTAAATTACAATGCATTAGTCTGCTGAACTATCCAGGCTCCTCCAGGCAAACTCCATTGAGTTTGCTTGTCAAAAGATCGCAACCTTTTGACCCTGGGGACAATGCAACCATTGTAACTCTGAGCCAGTGGCCCAATGATGGAATTTTGACCCCCTGACCACGGGGATACTGCAGTGGTCTTAAGTGTGAAAAACGCTCATAAGTCACTTTTTATAGAGCTGTTTTAACTTGGAACGGTCATGAAACGAACTGCTGTAAGTCAAGGACTGCCTGCCTAATCGAATGTTTCTGGATTCAAGTTTCATTCAAACAAGTCCAAAGCTTTAGATGTTAGCGCAAGAAAAAACGTTTTAGCAACCGGGGAGCTTTTCGGACGCAGTTTTCTGAAGATGTTTTCTGATAGGGACCTAGATGTGATTTATGTTTTGAAGGAGCTGGTCACTGTTTTTTAAATGACAGCATCCAGTGATGGACTCTTGGGAGGGGGGGAAACTAATGGAAAAGGTAGAACTTATTAAATAAAGCTTTTACGGATTCCACTTTGTGCTAAGTGGGCATCAGATGACCTCAGAGTAGACAATCCATCCATAAAATGGATGGTTGCTTTGTAGATTATTGTTTGATGGCTGGCAGGAGTTTGTTCCTTAAGTTCAGCCCTCTCATTGTTGGATCACAAAGAGAAAGAAGATGACCTCAATCACTAGGAGGACCTCCCCTTTCCTCTGGAGCTACTGAGACAGGAGATCTTCTTGGTTTGACTTCTCTCTGTCTTCTAAGGCACCTGGGCCTTTTTGAGTTGCTGTTTTTTTCTCCCCTTGAAAACGACTCAATTGGTCATCCAAGAACCTTCTTCAGTTCCAAACTTTCTAAACCGAGGAAGCTTCTTGGATGAGGAAGCAAAACTTTTCAAGGGGGAAATAAAAAAATATCACAAAAGTCTAGTTGCCCTTTGAAAAAAGCATTTTGGGAAAAGAATGGTTGATTCCTGCCTAAGAATACAGTGGCTCAGTGGCTAAGACGTTGAGTTTGTCGATCGAAAGGTCGGTAGTTCGGCGGTTTGAATCCCTAGCGCCGCGTAACAGGGTGAGCTCCCGGGACTTGTCCCAGCTTCTACCAACCTAGCAGTTCGAAAGCAGGTAAAAAAATGCAAGAAGAAAAAATAGGGACCACCTTTGGTGGGAAGGGAACAGCGTTCCGTGCACCTTTGGCGTTGAGTCATGCCGGCCACATGATCACGGAGATGTCTTTGGACAGCGCTGGCTCTTTGGCTTTGAAACGGAGATGAGCACTGCCCCCTAGAGTCAGGAACAACTAGCACGTATGTGCGAGGGGAACCTTTACCTTTAAGAATACCTATCCACAAGATTCCTAACTCCTGTGCATTAATTTGATCTAAGAAGGCAAAAAAAACAAAAAAAAACAAACAAACAAACAAAAAAACAACCCACCTCAAGCCAAGGTAACTTAAATCCTTCTTGCCCTGCCAATAAATCTATTTTTCCCTCGTTTTGGTCTTCTGCTGAATGGATGAGATTATGTAGGTTTGGGAATGCAGCCATCACAATCATGACTAGACTTTTTATCTTCCTTCCTTCCTTCCTTCCTTCCTTCCTTCCTTCCTTCCTTCCTTCCTTCCTTCCCTCCCTCCCTCCCTCCCTCCCTCCCTCCCTCCCTCCCTCCCTCCTTCCTTCCTTCCTTCCTTCCTTCCTTTCTTTTTTGCAATGGATTGCTGCAACGAGTCAGGGAAAAGAACATTTCTGCCAGACCCTGGGAGGGGGAGGGGAATATAGCCATAACCCAATTTTGCTGAATTTCTAATTAAGATTTTCTTTCAGGATTCCAGAGTCTCTCTTCCTTGCTTTAAGGCAGAGAGGAAATAAATAGACTGAACCGAGTTCGTAAATTAAATTAAACTCTGGCTTTTTTTTTTTTTTTTGAAGTAGGTTTTCAATTATTGTTATTAGAAATGTGCTGGGATTTTTTTGATTGTTTTGTTTTGGAATCGCAAATGCTGTAGCAGAGGTTCCTTTTTGGAGGATCAAGTATATTTGATTTTAAAACCATGCAGAGGGAATTATCTTCATTATTTTCCAACGAGCAGCTGTGGGGAATGGAATCTGAGTACTTTATGGACTTTAAATCCACCCAGATTACTAGCTTTGAGACATAGATGGGCAAAGGGGTTGGTGGCTGAGCATTTCAGTGAAATTTCTGCCTGCCAAGAAGGAAATTCTTTGGTACATTATCTCGGGTTGACCAAGTCTAGTTTATTAGAGCTGTCAAGAACTGCTTGGTTGGCCGTAGAATTAAGGAAAACCCCCTCGGTTGAAAAGGTAAATTTCAAAACATTGGATTCCAATCTGGAATCCAAAATTAAAGCCCCTGAGACACAGGACTCTCTAATCTAATGTTTTTCAGTCTTGGTTGCTTGAAGATGGGTGGACTTCAACTCCTAGAATTCCCCAGCCAGTATGAAGTCTGCAGCTCTTAAAAGCATGCTTGGCTGGGGTATTCCTGAAGTTGAAGTCCACCCATCTTCAAGCAACCAAGGTGGAGGAACTCTGGTCCAACCTCTGCTTGAAAGGGGCGACCAGCCTCTCCTTGAATTATTGCTTGGAATGAAGTTCTACCATTCCATCAAAATCCAGCTTCTCATACACCTGTGTCCTGTACTTTGAAATTTGAAAGGATCCCCACCCCCTTCCCTTGAAACCTCCTGTCCTTCTCATCCTTTCTCCTCTTTATCTGAAGGCTAATCATTTGCAGCTCCTTCCAGAGATTTTTTTTAGTCAAAGCAAAATAGTGGGCATGTCAACTCATAAAGCATCTCTGGCCTGCTCTTGAGTTGCCATAGGCAAGAGGGATGGGAAACCGATGAAGCAACACGGCACCCATAGACAGGATCACATTCCAGACATATCTTTCTCAAGGCTGTATCCCAGGGTTACCCACAGTGGCCAGAGGGGAGTGATCTCTACAATCCATGAAATTGCTCCAATTGCGAATGTGATTGATGACACACCCTGGGTGGGGAGAGGGGAGAAACAGGGTCATGATTAGGGCCGTAAATTATGTGGGGTCAGAGTTGGCTTCATTTGAATGTCCTCTTCATTGTGGACATGGAGCTCCTAGCAAATAACTGGATTTCTTTTGAAGCTTGGCTCAAGGCTCATGATTTAATTAGGGCATCCGTGGGAACCCTGACAGGGTAGACACTGAAAACCAGAAGAAGGAGAGAGTATAGTACAGATAGAAGAGAATATTTGTAGCTCAGGATTCAAGGGTGGGGTCCTTGGTGCTCTCAGAGCTTGGCTGTTTTCTTGTAGACATTTCATGGATTGACTAACTAATGTGTTGATCAGTGATGATGTTCCCTAGTTGGGTGATGAAACATCTGCTCAAAGAAGACCAAGGACCTCATGGAGAGTACAGTATCTCAGGAATCAAGAGGAAGGATTTCATTGCAGTGAAGCCAACCCATCTCAAAAAGTTTCTTCGTCCCAGGCCATTGTGCACTCAAATCTTCTCTGGCACCTTGAGACGCTTTCCTTGTTGTCTTAGTTTCTAGTTCTCCAAACCTCCTCGTTGCCTTTCTTTGTCGGAGTTTCTCTGAATAATTTAACATGCGATGTCCAGAATTGAATAGAGTACTCAAAATAGGGTTGGAACTGAATGGAATAAACCAGAATTCCTTCTTCTTGTGATTTAGAAACTTCTGCGGACATCCTAGCTAGCACATCTTCAAATCTTAATATTTTTGGCAGCCATCTTTACACTGCTGACTTATATTCTGCTTATAGTCCAATATGTCTCTCAGTTCAGGTAACGACCAAGTCATTATTCCCTCTCCTCTCTTGCTTTCCTGCACATTTTATTTTCATTTCCTAAATGAATAATAATTAATCAATCAGAATATAGCTGGAAAGGACCTTGGGGGGCCCCCTGTTCAAATAGGAGACCCTATATCATTTCAGACAAGCAATTGTCCATTCTCTTCTTAAAACCCTCCAGTGATGGAGCACCCATAACTTCTAAAGACAAGCTGTTCCATTGGTTAATTGTCCTCACTGTCAGGAAGTTTCTGCTTAATTCCAAGTTGTTTCTCTCATTGATTAATTTCCATCCATTGTTTCTTGTCCTGCCCTCTGGTGCTTTGGAAAATAGTTTGACCCCTTCCTCTCTGTGGCAGCTCCTCAAATATTGGAACACTGCTATCATATCTCCCCTAGTCCTTCTCTTCTCTTCACTAGACTAGCGATGCCCAGTTCCTGCAACCGTTCATCGTATGTTTTCGCCTCCAGTCCCCTAATCATCTTGGTTGCTCGTACAGTCCAAAATGGTACCTTGAATCATTCTAGAATAATCATCAACAAATACTCTAGCAAGCACTTTGGAAACTATGGCCAGAAATGAGATTTTTTTAAATTATTGAGAACAAAGCTTGAAAAGTAAATTTATTTATTCCTCTTTGTGGTAACTTCTCAAATACTGGAATACTGCTATCATGTCCTCCCTCCTAATCCTTGTTTTATTCAATTTCATGCTGTTATTTCTCAACCCTTTCCCTCACTTATCAATATCATTTTGAATGCGATGGTTGCGTTCCAGAGCGTTGGCTATCTCACTCGGTTTGATTAGAATCTTCTTCTCCTCTCCATCCAAGCCATTAATAACAATAAAAAAAAATCTTGATTAAAAATGGACAACCCAGGACTGATTCTTCAGTCAACCCGATCAATAGTTCCCTTCGGTTTGAGGAGGACAAACCGTGCTTTCGATGGGATTATCGATCTCGATTTCTGCTTATTTGTCATTCCATCTAGCCCCCAATTAACTAGGTTGGCAATAACGGGCAATTTATCAAATGCTCTGCTTGGAGTCAAGATGGTATATTATATCGACAGCGTCCCATGATCAGTTGGCATTTCCCATGATATATTAGGGCAATTACCAAAACAACCGAGGTAAGAATCTGGCAAGATTTGTACTTGATAAAAAAAAAAAATAAATCTCATTTCTGGCCATTACTCCATGGTTTTCAAAGTGCTTGCTAAGTATTTGTTTATGATGATTCTAGAATTATTCGGGCACCATTTCAGACTGTCAGATGATTAGGGAGGCTAAAACATACGATGAATAGTTGCAGGAATCAGGCATGGCTAGTCTAGTGAAGAGAAGGATCAGGGGAGACATGAGAGCAGTCTTCTAATATTTGAGGGGCTACCACAGAGAGGAGGGGGGTCAAGCTGTTTTCCAAAGCACCTGAAGACCAGACAATGAATAATGGATGGAAAATGAACAAGGAGAGATTCAATTTGGAAATAAGGAGAAATTTTCTGACAGTGAGAGCAATCAACCCATGGAACAGAAGTTGCCTTCGGAAGTTGTGGGAGCTTCATCCCTGGAAGCTTTCAAGAAGAGACCGGACTGCCATCTGTCAGAAATGGTGTAATGTCTCCTACTTGGGTATGGAGAGGTTGGACTAGATGACTTACAAGGCCCCTTCCAACTTTATTCAGCTGTTAAAATCTTCTTCCTTCTCCTTTCAACACTTAAAAGCAGATTTCTCCCAGGCAAAGCTGGGAGAAGATTCAAATCAGTTAGGACAATGACCTCAAGGAATTCGGAGCAGTTTTGCCCGTGGTTTATTTAGGAACTAATAAAAACATTAGCACATAATTATGGTTGGTTGGTTGCAGTCAGCCAGAGACTTAGATGATATTTCGTATTTTTAATTCTCCTTTAGGGTCCTTTCCATTCCACCTGGAATGGGCAAATGTTCATCGATGGTGTTGGAGGGACCCATGCAAAATATACGCTCTTCCAAGTAAAGCAGTTGACTGATGGGAGCTTTGTTTCCTTTGGCCACAGTCGTTCTATTTCCATTTGCAGGTTTTTAGAGGGTGTCATTTTCCCTCGTTCTTTCTCCTCTGTTTTGCCGTCTCCAGGTGATGCAACGCCCACTATCCAGACTTGTTTGTCTCTTTTTAATCTGCATCTTTTAAGTCTCATATGTTGCGTGGCAGGTGCGTGCCTAGGTTTTAAAGTCTCAGAGAACTTTATAGCTTCTTGGTTTTCTATTCGTGGGTCTGTTTTGTGGTTCCACCCTGTTCTTGTTGGCAGGCAAAATGGCATTTCTTGCCGATCTTCCAATGTGCCATTGTTGCCATTTTCTGTGCCGTTGTTTGTCGTCAGCCTGTGTGATCTTCTGGCAGCAACTCCCGAGATGGTTCAGTGTTCCTATTTCAGCTTCTTTGCAAGAGACGGCATTTGCTGTCCGTTGGCTTTTCTTCTCAATTCTGGATTTGTATGCGTTTGGTCTTAAGCAGTGGTGTGGTGAAATCCAATTTTTTTTTTACTACTGGTTCTGTGGGCGTGGCTTGGTGGGCGTGGTGTGGCTTGGTGGGCTTGGCAGGGGAAGGATACTGCAGAATCTCCATTCCCACCCCACTCCAGGGGAAGGAATCTCCATTCCCTTCCCACTCCAGGGGAAGGATACTGCAAAATCTCCATTCCCTCCCCACTCCAGGGGAAGGATATTGCAAAATCTCCATTCCCTCCCATCCTGGGGATAGAATATTGCAAAATCCCTATTCCCTCCCCACTCTGGGGCCAGCCAGAGGTGGTATTTGCCGGTTCTCCGAACTGCTTAAAATTTCCACTACCAGTTCTCCAGAACCTGTCAGAACTTGCTGGCATGATTCCTTGTCATTATTTTTCTAGTCTTCCTATCGACGGCTTTTTTAGTTTGGCTTGAGCCCAAAACACTATTCCAGTTGTGTTTCTAATGACTGTTATTACGCAGGTATAGGTTGCCTGATTGGTATTTCCTCCATTAAGTTTCGACTTTAGGATCTTACTCACTCTAATGATGTACAGTATTCAATGCTAACCTTGAACACAAGTGAGCAGTCAGATGAGGAGGCCTGAACTCATTGGTAGCCTCACGCTGCAATGACTAAGGACACACATTCAATTTTGCAGCTACTAAGATTGTTGGTAACAATCAAGGGATGTGGTGGCTCAGTGGCTAAGATGCTGAGCTTGTCAATTGAAAGGTTGGCAGTTCAACGGTTCAAATCCCTAGTGCCACATCATGGGGTGAGCTCCCGTTCCTTGTCCCAGCTTCTGCCAACCTAGCAGTTCGAAAGCAGGAAAAAAATGCAAGTAGAAAAATAGGGACCACCTTTGGTGGGAAGGAAATAGCGTTCTGTGTGCCTTTGGAGTTGAGTCATGCTGGCCACATGACCACGGAGACGTCTTCGGACAGCGCTGGCTCTTTGGCTTTGAAACGGAGATGAGCACCGCCCCCTAGAGTCGGGAACGACTAGCACATATGTGCGAGGGGAACCTTTACCTTTACCTTAAGATAGTTGGATGGGCAGGCACAAAAACAGCCAGGGAAATGATTGAAGCCTGGCCCTTCCTCAGTCAACAGGAGTGCTGATTTACTACCAGCCTATCAAGTAATTAGAAGGTGAAGGCTGGGCAGCACAACCAAATGACCTTTTCCAAGGCCAGACAAGGAACAATGGATGGAAACTGGTAAAAAGTCACTTACAACAGGCACTATAGATACTATACACAAAACAGCACACATTCTGATAGAGTAAAGTTCCCTGAACATGGGCTCCAGAAAGAGTCCGAAAACTCGGAAGACAAATTTTCTGGTCACAGGGACCAACCCAGATTGGATATAACTTTCCTCTTGATTTCAGTATACTTGATGTTGTCAGCTTGAAGGATGGCCAGGTATTTCATTCAGATTCTTGTTGTTATTTCCATAGGGCATCTTGATTTCTTGTTGTCCTTGTTAGTTGCGAAGTTGTGTGCAACCCATCACAACCCCATGGACAATGTTCCTCCAGGCCTTCCTGTCCTCAACCATTCCCCAGAGTCCATTTAAGCTCATGCCTACCGCTTCAGTGACTCCATCCAACCACCTTGTTCTCTGTTGTCCCGTTCTACTTTTGCCCTCAATCGTTCCCAGCATTAGGCTCTTCTCCAGGGAGTCCTTCCTTCTCATTAGGTGGCCAAAGTATTTGAGTTTCCTCTCCAGGATCTGGCCTTCTAAAGAGCAGTCAGGGTTGATCTCCTCTAGGACTGACTGGTTGGATCGCCTTGCAGTCCAAGGGACTCTCAGGAGTCTTCTCCAGCACCAGAGTTCAAAGGCCTCAATTCTTTGTCACTCAGCCTTCCTTATGGTCCAAATTTCACAGCCTTACATTGCAACTGGAAAAACCGTAGCCTTGACTATACACACTTTTGTTGGCAGTGTGATATCTCTGCTTTTTAGTATGCTGTCTAGCTTTCCTCCCCAACTTCTTTAATTTCTTGATTTCTAGTTTTCACAATTTTTCCCTTGTTGATATCTTGACTGTGTAGATCGACAGAGCTGAGCAGGGATTCTATTTCAGATGGTGTTTCTCCGTACAGCTTTAGATCATCCATGTAAAAGAACTGAGATGGCTTGGCAGATGTTTTTGATGTTTTACAGCCATGGCCTGACTTGTTTAGTGTTCTTAACACAAGAATCAATACAATAACGAACAGTAGAGGTGATAATGAGTCTCCTTGAAAGTTTCCTCTCTTGATGTTAACTGTTAACCTAGTTGGCTTCCTGCACCGTGGCGGGGGGGGGGGGTGTTTTTGCCCTCCCTGGGCTCTAGAATCTTTCCTCAAGCCTCCAGGAGGGTGAAAATGGCCTTCCCAGGCTCTGGAGGTCCTCTGGAGGCCAGAAAAAGGCCTGTTTCCAGCCTTCCCGAACTTCTGGTAGGCTTGTTTTTCACCACCACCATCCTGAACCTTCTCGTGCAACCGGCATCCAAAACAGGCCACATGGGGACTCCTGAGAGGGTTGGGGTGCGGTGGGTGGGAACAGCCAGGAGTGGGATTTGGGGGTTCTCCGAACTGCACAGAATCTTAGCTAGAGGTTCTCCCGAACCCCTGCGAACCCCCAGCAGCCCACCCTTCTCCACACACCTTGAAGTTGCTGATTTAGACAGCCACAGGAGGGAGAAGCCAACTCAGCCTGTATCCATTCTGCTGGACATTTTTCCCGTGGTAGCTGAAATGGACCGAGCTCCATAATGGTAAGGAAGCAAGAAATTCCAAGCTTCTGTGCTCTGGAATGATGAAATATCCAGGTTATGGCTCAGTGCCTTAAAAAGTAATTTGAGTAAAAGCCACTGATGGCTCAGTGATTAGAATGCAGTATTGCAGGCAAACTTTGCCCGCAGCCTGGAATTTGATTCTGACCAGCTCAAGGTTGACCCAGCTTTCCATCCTTTCGAGGTCGGTAAAATGAAGGTGCAGAATCTTTGGGGGCAATAGGCTGACTCTATAAACCACTTAGAGAGGGCTGAAAAGCACTGTGAAGCAATATATAAGTCTAAGTGCTATTCCTTCCTTCCTTCCTTCCTTCCTTCCTTCCTTCCTTCCTTCCTTCCTTCCCCCCCTCTCCCTTTCTCCCTCCCTCCCGTATTCCCTTTCTTATTACCCTTCCTTGGAGCTCAGTGGTTAGAATGCTGTATTGCAGGCTGACTCTGCCCACTGCCAGGAGTTCGATCCTGACCGGCTCAAGGTTAACTCAGCCTTCCATCCTTCCAAAGTCTGTAAAATGAGGACCCAGATTGTTGGGGGACAATAGGCTGACTCTATAAACCTCTTAGAGAGGGCTGTAAAGCCCTGTGAAGCGGTATATAAGTCTAAGTGTTGGTGCTATAAATATAATATAAGCTATATAAAATATATAAATTGTAAGAGCCATGCAGGGGTGAAATCTACTTACCTTCCCTACCGGTTCGGAAGTGAGCGGGCGAGGATCTTATTACAAGGTACCACAAAATCACAATGGTATCAGACCAGTGGTGGGATTCAAATTTTTTTTACTACGGGTTCTGTGAGTGTGGCTTGGTGGGTGTGGCATGGCTTGGTGGGCATGGCTTGGTTAGCGTGGAAGGGGAAGGTTACTATAACCATTTCCTCCAGATCAACTGGGACTCGGGAGGCAGAGAATAGGGGGCCAGTCAGAACTTTTACTATCGGTACTCCGAACTACTTAAATTTCCGTTTCCAGTTCTCCAGAACTGGTCAGAACCTGCTGAAACCCTCCTCTGTATCAGACTCATTAAGGATCCCAGTCTCAATTTTGAGGGGATGTCACAGTTTCGAACCTACAAATGAATTTTAGTTTTGTCACAAGTTCATTGTAGAAGAGGAGGAAAAAATGGATTGAAGCAAGATAAGCATGGCTCCCTGAGTAGACAGACATCTGTGCATTGACTCTGTTTCCATTAGGATTTAGTAGGTGCTTGTCCAGTGTCTTCTCTATTGTCCACCTTGCCAAGGCGAACCTTCACAATTACACACACACATGAACACACAAAGTGGAATTCTTCAGGTCTTACCACGGCTCAATCTTTTTTATTTTTTTGCTGTGGAAAAGTGGGTCTGTGTTACACCATCAGAAATGGGGAGATAGGATGGAAACTTGAAATGGGTAGACATAGAATAGGATTTTATTTTATTTTTTTTTTGTTGGAAGGGAATGAGTTGTATCCTTGGTTACCGAAGGAACTAGCTGATAATCTGGCTGAATTTTCTTTGTTTTCTTGGAAGAACCATCTGTGGATGGCCAGATGACGGAAAAAATCCTTGTTCTTTTTTTTTTAAAAAAAGAAAACAATTACGCTGACATCACGGGTGGGCTGCTGGGAGTTCTCAGGGGTTTGGGAGAATCTCTAGCTAAGATTCAGTGCAGTCCGGAGAACCCACAAATCCCACTCCTGGCTGGCCCCACCCACCACACCACACCTCTCCCAGAAGTCCCCATGTGGTCTGTTTTGGATGCCGGTAAGTGCAGGGTGAGTGTGGAGGCTTGGTGAAGGTGAAAAATGGGCCTACTGGAAATTCAGGAACTGGCCGTTTCCGGCCTCCAGAGGGCCTCTGGAGCCTGAGGAGGCTGTTTTTGTCTTCCCGGAGGCTCGAGGAAAGCCTCCGGAGCCTGGGGAGGGCAAAAAGGCCCCACCCCTGCCTGGTGCAGGAGGCGACTAGGCCACGCCCACTCAGCAACCGGGCAGAGAACCCCTTGCTAAAATTTTTGAAGCCCACCCCTGCCTGACATAACATTCGGAGAAGATTCCAGGCAGATCAGAAGAAGAGTGGTTGGTGAACCCCTCGACGACCATCCGGCAATTGGGTTAACATACCCTAAGACAGTGATGGCTAACCTTTTTGTCATCACGTGCCAAAAGCGGGGGGAGTGTGGGGTGTGTGTCGCGCAGGTGCGAGCCCACGCCATAATTCGATGCACCCTGCCCCCCTCATTCCCCCCGCTTTTGGGTCCGGTAGGCCCATGTTTTGCTTTCCCCAGGCTCCCAGGCTTTCTAGGAGCCTGGGGAGCGCAAAAACGGCCTTCCCCACCCCTCTGGAGGCCCTCCAGTGACCAGAAATGGCTCATTTCACAACTTCCAGATTGGCCTGGAGGGCCCAAAAATCAGCAGGCCGGCATGCTCATGTGTGCTGGAGCTGAGCTAGGGCAACACTCACGTGCCCACAGATATGGCTCCATGTGCCACCTGTGGCATACGTGCCATAGGTTCACCACCAAGGCCCTAAGACTTGATCCATTTACAATGGGATGGCTTCCCTTTGAAATGGCAGAGCTCTTGCCCATTCCTTTATCAAAGTACGCCTGGCTGGCATCGTGATGATCAAACTCACTGGTGAGTTTCTTTCGTCAGCAACCAATTTTAAATCCTGGTCCCGTAAATTTAAACTGTTATCTGATCCAGCATCTTTTCCCCCTTAGCGTTTCCGCAGAAGTGCCATTAAAAGGCAAGGTTGAATGTCTTCCAGTTGTTTTTTTGACAGCAAGGGCTGAAGTACTGGTCCGGTGGGACTACAGAATCTGCTCCAAGATGTGCTTGAGGTATTGTTTGCAGCTGCGAGATGCCGGTACGTGACTTCCTTAAAGAAATACCAGTCAGCTCGGAAAGGAACTCTGCGTCCTCCAGAATTCCTTCACCTAAAACTTGGAATAGTAGTTTTGTTCCAGTTGAAGAAGAGATTCTGGTGGTGGGTTTCTTTTTTTCCTAGCCCTCCCCCCAGTTTAAAGTTATTTTAGATTTTAATCTGGCACAAAGCGATCTTCCAGACTTGTGGCTCCACCACTGACAGACCTGTTCGATGGACATTGGTTTATTTATTTAAACCCTTTCTAAGTCTTAGGGCAAACCGTGGGTGGCAGCTGCCGATCAAAAATGGAAAAACACACACAAACATAAAAACCATACTTCTTAAGTGGTTAGTAGAGGGGGGCGTGCATAAGTGCACTAACGTGCCCATCGTCACCGTCGCTGTATTTTTATTCTTTTATTCTTGTCCTTGCTTTTGTTTGACAAATTCTAATAAATAAATCAATATTAAAACTATTAACTATTAAGCTGCCACAATCCAATGCACCTAAAAAAAAATTTAAAAATAATAATGGTGCCAAGCAAACCTTCTGTTGTGCACTCACTCATCTTATCCCATAGCTTGAAGGCAAATCCAAGTCTTTGGTGCTTTACAAAAAGATGGAATGGAATGGAATGGAATAGAATAGAATAGAATAGAATAGAATAGAATAGAATAGAATAGAATAGAATAGAATAGAATAGAATAGAATAGAATAGAAAATATGGAATGGAATGGAATGGAATAGAATGGAATGGAATGGAATGGAATGGAATGGAATGGAATGGAATAGAATAGAATAGAATAGAATAGAATAGAATAGAATAGAATAGAATAGAATAGAATAGAATAGAATAGAAAATATGGAATGGAATGGAATGGAATGGAATGGAATGGAATAGAATAGAATAGAATAGAATAGAATAGAATAGAATAGAATAGAATAGAATAGAATAGAATAGAATAGAATAGAATAGAAAATACGAAAGGGAGAATAGAGAATAGAAAAGAACAGAACAGAACAGAACAGAGTAGAGTGGAGTGGAGCAGAGCGGAACGGAACGGGACGGGACGGGACGGGACGGGACGGGACGGGACGGGACGGGACGGGACAGGACAGGACAGAATAGAAAATATGGAATGGAATGGAATGGGATGGGATGGGATGGGATAGGATAGGATAGGATAGGATAGGATAGGATAGGATAGGATAGGATAGGATAGGATAGAAAATATGGAATGGAATGGAATGGAATGGAATAGAATAGAATAGAATAGAATAGAATAGAATAGAATAGAATAGAATAGAATAGAATAGAATAGAATAGAATAGAATAGAAAATAAGGAATGGAGTGGAATGGAATGGAATGGAATGGAATGGAATGGAATAGAATAGAATAGAATAGAATAGAATAGAATAGAATAGAATAGAATAGAATAGAATAGAATAGAATAGAATAGAATAGAATAGAAAATACGAAAGGGAGAATAGAGAATAGAAAAGAACAGAACGGAACGGAATGGAACGGAACGGAACGGAGCGGGACGGGACGGGACGGGACGGGACAGGACGGGACAGAATAGAAAATATGAAATGGAATGGGATGGGATGGGATGGGATAGGATAGGATAGGATAGGATAGGATAGGATAGGATAGGATAGAAAATATGGAATGGAATGGAATGGAATGGAATAGAATAGAATAGAATAGAATAGAATAGAATAGAATAGAATAGAATAGAATAGAATAGAATAGAAAATATGGAATGGAATGGAATAGAATAGCCTTTATTGTCATTTTCCTGTATGCACAATGGCACCCATTAAAATGAAATTCTGATGCACTGCTCTCAAAAATAAGAAAACGCTATCCACCAGACAATGTCACCCGCCCAAGGGTAATAATAACAATAACAACAACAATAATAATATAATTATATATAATATAACATCCAAAAATCAGAACCAGCAGCCCAGAGATGGGAGAGCCCCCTTTTCTATCTTAATTTAAGTAGACCTTCTGGGCTTTCCTCCTTTCCAGGAATTGCAAGTCCTGTTTCGAAAATACAGGGAGTCCTCGATTTACAACAATTCGCTTAGTGACCATTCAACGTTACAACAACAGTGAAAAAAAGTGACTTACGATCATTTATTCAACCTTACGATCGTTGCGGCATCCCCGTGGTCAAGTGAGTTCCACATTTATGTGAGATTCACATTTATGACGGTTGCAGCGTCACGGGATCCTCATTTTGTGACTTTGTAACAAACAATTTCCACGGGGAAGCCAGATTCACTTAACAATTGTTTTGACTCACGGAACAACTTCAGGGAGTCACTTAACAAATGCGGCAAGGGAAGTCGTACCACGGGGCGAGACTCGCTTCACAAATTTTCTCACTTGGCAACATAACTTTGGGCCTCCGTTATAGCCGTAGGTCGAGGACTGCCTGTCCAGATCTAACAAAACCTTTCTTGAACAAACACGTCTAGCAGTGTTTCCCAAAGGCAATAAACCAGGGCTGAGCAAGAACAAGCAGAAGGTTTCGCGAGCACATGGGAAAACAATCCGTCGGGCAGAATCTCCCGTGGAAGGCAACTCACCCATCGCTCCTGCAGCCCACGCCAAGAAGGACCACGTGTCCAGCAACTGGGAAGGAAGAAGGGGCAGAATCCAGGCTGCATCACAACCACGCTGTCAACATGGCGCCCCACCCAACCCCTCAGGTCATTTGTATCACTCGAGTTGTGTAGGAGAGAGCCTCTGTAAAGGGGAGGCCGTAGGGCAAGGGTGTCAAACTCAATTTCATTGAGGGGCGCATTAAGGCCGTGACTGATCTCTGGGTGGGGGCGGGGGGGGCATGGCCGATTGGGTGGGTGTGGCTGACTTGGTGGGTGTGACCAGCTTGACACCACTCCCCAAACTGCTGGCATTCTTCCTCTTCGCATTAGGTAGACCAGGATACGGTCCTGCGGGCTGGATCCAACCACATCGTAGGCCGGATCCAGCCCGCGGGCCATGAGACACCCCTGCTGTATGGAATCTTCCATTTAAAAGCACTTTATGTGGTATCTTGTGCTGTGTTGTCATGAAGATGAGCCTGTGACAGCGAGATTGCCAATGTCTTCCCTTCAGGGTGGAGGGAATGACAGAATTTACCTGATAAATACATGCAAACGTTCCCTGAATTTCAGTTCTGACACGCCTCTTGTGTCGATTGGTAGTCTACCCCGCTTGGTAACACGCAAGCAATTCTGCTATCTTCGTCTCTAATATCCAAATGTTAATTTCTCAATAGCTTCATAGTCATAGGCCTACACAGGAGGAAACAAAGAAAAGGCTGCTTTAACTCCACTCACCTACACACCCTAGTCCTTCAATTCTAAGGATCAATCTACTTTGACTTAACCCCCACCCCCCAAGATTATAGAACAGAGTTGACCACTTGTCCACTTGAAGATGTGTGGACTTCAACGCCCAGAATTTCCCAGCTGGCTGCAGTCCATCCGTGTCGCTTGGGGAATTCTGCAAATTGAAGTCTATAGATCTTAAAGAGCCGAGGTGGTGCAATGGTTAAAGTGCAGTTCTGCAGGCTACTTCAGCTGCAGTTCGGCAGTTCGAATCTCACCAGGCTCAAGGTTGACTCAGCCTTCCGTCCTTCCAAGGTGGGTAAAATGAGGATTGTTGGGGGGGGCAAGAGGCTGATTCTGTAAACCGCTTAGAGAGGGCTGTAAAAGCACCATGAAGCGGTATATAAGTCGAAGTGCTATTGCTATTAAAGTGGTCATGTTTATAGATCCCCTCTTCCTCAATCTGAAATGAAGGATTATTTTATCATCATCCTCAGTGTTGGGCTAGTTTGTGTGGAAAATAAAAAGCAGGGGGAAAATAAACCTTTTCAACGTTTATGGTGAAAAGAAATATATTAAACAGCAGGAGGACTATGATGATGATGATGATGATGGTTAGGATTATTATTATTAACAATAACAAAACAACAATGATCATAATAATATCCCAGGTCCTTGGTAAGGAAGTCATAGGTACACAAATATGCCAAACCCAGTCTGAACATCTGGCTGACTGTGCGATGGTCAATAACAACAATAACAACAGTAATAATAGCAGCTAGAAAAAATAATAATTTAATTTAAAAAAAAATTGTACATTTTAAGAAGATACTCGGTTGATACCTAGGATGCTGACAGCAACCCGTGTCAACCATCAGCGCCAGTCAGTGATATTTGCAATACATTTTTAAACGTTCAGCTGACTGAGTTTCATGTTCAATGAATAAAAGAGATATAATCGCAGACAGAAAAATAATAAAAAAATATCACGATTTGCAAACTGAAGTTGAACGATTGTGGAGGGACAAACCAATGGTTATGCCAATAGAAATAGGAGTCCCTAGAGCAGTGATGGCTTATCTTTTTGCCGTCGGGTGCCAAAAATGGGGGGAGCACGGAGGGGGAGGGGTCGCACCTGTGTGTGCCCACACCCATAATTCAATGCCTCCCATGCCCCACCCCTCCTGCTCATGCATGTGTGACTTCCCCCGCACTCCCCCCACTTTTGGCACGCGATGGCAAAAAGGTTACCGGTTGGCCCAGTCGGCCCGTTTTTCACCCTCCTCAGGCTCCAGAGGCTTTCTTGGAGCATGGGAAGGGCAAAAACGGCCTCCCTCACCCCCCTGGAGGCCCCCCGGAGGCCCTCCAGAAGCCAGAAATGGCTCATTTCCCAACTTCTGGTGGGTCTGGAAGGCCGGAAAATCAGCTGGTCGGCATGTGCATGCATGCTGGAGTTGAGCTAGGGCAACACTCGTGTGCCCACAGATATGGCTCCGTGTGCCACTTGTGGGACGCGTGCCATAGGTTCACCATCACAGCCCTAGAGCAATATCCAAAGGGTTACCTAGATACAAGGAAATTTTGAATTTATCGGTCCTGAATATTCTGACTTTTCAAAGGAAGTTCCTACTCAGAACTCCCTATATCAGTGATGGCTAACCTTTTTGCCAGCGCGTGCCAGGAGCGCGGTGTGTGTGTGTCACGGATGCACGTGCCCACACCCATAACTCTATGTGCCCTGCGTATACGTGAGTGCGCGACTCCCCCCATGGGGGTCATTTTCACCCTCCCCAGACTCCTAGAAAGGCTCTAGAGGCTGGGAACAGCAACAAACGGGACTTCCTGTCCCACCGGAAGTTAGCAAACGGGCCTCCTGGGGGGTGGGAAAGGCTGTTTTTGCCCTCCCTAGACTCCTAGAAAGGCTCTGGAGGCTGGGGAGAGAGAGAAACAGGCCTTCCCCACCCACTCACCTCCAAGGTCCTCCAGAGGCAGGAAACAGCCTGTTTCCCTACTTCTGCTGGGCCCAGAAAGGCTGCATGCGCTGGAGCTGAGCTCGCGTGCCCAAGCGTGCCATAGGTTCGTCATCATGGCCCTACATACTTAGACATTACCTTAACTGCTCTTAGGTCTTCAGTTAGGAACTGTTAATTTTTTTTAACCAGTCCCAGACTGTGAATCAAAGCAAAAATTAAATAATAACAATAAAAGAGGAGAAACGAAAAGAAAAAAAAAATCCAAGTTTCAAAAGTGAGGTTTGAGTTTGCTAGAAATACTACCTAACAACGTCACCGCAGGCTTTTTTTCTCAATTTAAACGCCTCCCGCCCCCCCCCCCCCTTTGCACAGTTCTGTGTAAAAATAAAAAAGCATTTATCCCATTTAAATATTCTGACTTTTGCCATATCTTTGCAACGGAGTGTAATTAGAACCTCCCGTGAGTCTTACTTATTCATAAATGGAATCCGAGCAAATGAATAACTCCAAAATGCTCATCCGCTTGAATAAAAATAAATAAATATATAAATGCCCTGTTAGATCAAGTTATTGGTTGTTCGGTTTGTTCTCTGTAATGAGTGTAACGAGACACTTTTTGTAACACGATCAGCCTCTCAAATTGCTATGCAGGAGTGTTGATATATATATATATATATATTTCTGCATCCTCCAGTTCAAGACTATTTTAAGGTTTCTAACCTGACCTGCTCCCTTGCAGGTATCAAAAGTAGGAGGGGGAAAAAAATGTACGTGCAGAATGGTAGATAAAAATTTAAGGAATTCCCTCTGGAACGTTATTGTTGGATATAGATCAGTGGCTGAAGCATCCAGCTCATTTCTTTTCCTCGAAAAAAACTGAAAGCTGAAAATGATATTCCCCCCACCTTCGTTTCATAAATACAGATGGGTGTCCCTCAAACTGAAATATATGTGTGTGTGTTTGTGTGTGTGTGTGTGTGTGTGTGTGTACAGGTAATATCTTGGGTTTCTTCCCATATAATTGTAAGCATATCTTTAGAAGGATAGCAGTGACGTTTCAATGAAATCACATTCATCATCTTCTGGCTGATGTTTTTGGTTTGGTGCAAAGTTTGGGCAAACCATAGGCACCAAACCAAGAACATCAGCCAGAAGGTGATGAACGTCGCTGCTATCCTTCTAAAGATATGCTTACAATTACACGGGAAGAAACCCGAGATATCACCTGTACGCACATATATATATATCATCCGTTATTCGATCTTCGTTGACTCATTTCCCGGTTTTGGTTTGCTTCGCTTTTCCCAATAAAAATGGCCATGTGCCAATGTCGAACTGAGTCAGCTGTATTGTCCTGCCAGATGTCGATGGAAATCTCAGCACACATCTGCCTTGTAGGTTGCTGAATCAAAAGGAAAACGCAAGTTCCGGCATTTTCATTTGTAACAGTTTGTTAGAGAAGTGGGAATCGCCTTTTTTCTCCCCGCATCTCGTTGTCTATTTTTGCACGCGAGTAAGTATTTCTGCCAAGCAGTAGGAGTTGTTATCCTCTTATGAGGAATGAGTTTGCACCCTGCAGAGAACATAAACACACATTAGTAACTCAAGAAGCATCACCATGTAAGAGGAAACCTAAGATTCTCCTTGAAGCATCCAACAATTTCAAACAAAAAGACTGAGAACTGAGCAGTTATGAATTCTGAATTATCAAGCCTACATGCTTATCCCACCATCTACAATCTATTTGCAGCAGAGATGGGATTCAGCCGGTTCGGGAAAATCGGTGGTAGTGACAGAGTAGCAGTGATGGAGTAGTAGTGACGGAGTGAACTGTCCACTCGCCTGGATGTAATGTGCGAGCAAAGAGCTCCATTTGCGAACCGGTAGGGAAGGTAAGTGAATCCCACCTCTGATTTACAGGTAGTCCTCGACTTACAACAGTTTGTTGAGTGACCGTTTAAAGTTACCATGGCACTGAAAAAAGAGACTGATGACCAGTGGTGAAATCCAATTTTTTTTACTACCGGTTCTGCGGGCATGGCTTGGTGTATTTTGGTGGGCATGGCAGGGAAAGGATACTGTAAAATCTCCATTCCCACTCCACTCTGGGACCAGCCATAGGTGATATTTGTCTATAAACTACTCAAAATTTCCACTACCAGTTCTCCGAACTGCTCAAAATTTCCGCTACGGTTTTCCAGAACCTGTCAGAATCTGCTGGATTTCACCCCTGCTTATGACCGCTTTTCATAGTTGCCACCTTTGAACCCTTCCCGGTGATCAAATTTAAATGCTTGGCAACTGGTTCATACTTACGACCCTTGCTGGGTCCCAGGGTCAGCCCCCAAATTTCTGTTGTAAATTGAGACCTGGGTGAAGTGAGTTTTGCTCAATTTTTTACGGCCTTTCTTGTTAAGTGAATCACTGCAATATCACTGCAATTGTTCAGTTGGTCACACGGTTGTTAAGTGAATCTGGCTTCCCCATTGACATAGGCTTGCCAGAAGATCATGTGACCTTGGGACACCGCAACAGTCATAAATACAAGTCAGTTGCCAAGCATCTAAACTTTGATCTGTGACCGTGGAGGATGCTGCTGTAATGGTCTTAAGCATGAAAAACAGTCATGACTCATTTTTTTCAGTGCCGTTGTAACTTTGGTCACTGAGCCATTGTAAGTTGAGGACTACCTGTAGCTGCTCCATACTCAGATTGGTATGAGTAGGTCCTAACACCAAAGATCGTAAGGTTGAGGATTCAGAAATGAAGAGGGGTTTAAATATACCGAGCTATTTATTTTTCAGGGAGTCAATCTGTCACATGGATGCCATCCAATAATTTGATTTCAGTAGACTGAGATGCAACTGGCAATTCCATTGACAGCTTCACACTGCAAATGTGTGCCCCGATATTCCAACTAATGTTTGGTCAAGATGATGTGCCACTTAGGGGAAGAACTGTTAGTGAGCACAGTCCCCGGAGGTGTTGTAGCCTGTCGGCCACTGGCTCCTCCAGCAGCCAAATCAGAGGAGGAGGAGCAGGGGTGGGTTCTAAATTTTTTTACTACTGGTTCTGTGGGTGTGGCTTATTTTGTGGGCATGGCTTGATGGTCATGTGACAATTCTTTAGGATTTAGCAGAGGTACTGGCCTACCAAGCTTTTAACTGCTTGCAGAACTGTACCGGTCTACTCATATGTTTTTGGAGGCACCGATCTACTCATTTGTTTTTGGAGGCACCGGTCTACTCATTCATTTTTGGAGGCACTGGTCTACCCATTTGTTTTTGGAGGCATTGGTCTACCACCACACTGCCTTTTAACACTGATCAGCTGTAGGGTGGCCCTACAAGAGTTTAAACAGTTTTTTCCCCCTTCTAGCCAATCAGCTGGGACTTGGGAGGCAGCAATAGATTGGGGGTGGGGCCAAATAAAAGGTAAGAATAACGCGTTGGGGGGGGCATGGATGGGGGTGGATGGGTGGGCCCAGCTCCCAAACAAAGAGAACTGGTTCAGTGATGTCATATCGTCACCACTACCGGCTCGGCCAAACCGGCCCAAACTGGGAGGAACCCACTACTGAGGAGGCAGCGTGGGAGTCAGGGCCAACATCAAGGCAACCTGGGAGCTTTGAGAGAGGAGAGGGAATGGAGGTGGCAGAAAGAGAGAGACAGAGGTGGAGCCCTCAGACGGAGACTCAACAGCCTCAGGTCTGGAGGTAGCTGATGAGGAAGAGGAGGAACAGCTGGAACTGGTGCCTCATGTACGGATGCACAGAAGGCAGAGGAGAGAGCAGTGGAAATCCATGGGCCGATTTTGGGGAAGGAAGAGCCACCACTGCTAGTGGAGCCCTACCCTAGCTCTGGGGATAAAAGTCAGGGGGCAGAGGTGAATAGATATGGCAGATAACTATTCATCTTCCGGCCGGACAGATTTGTTAGCCTCTGTTGAGAGAGAAACCTTTTGCCGCGTCTGCCGGCACTCCTAATTAAAGGAATCTTTGAGTTCACTTCAGAGGGTTGGTCGTTTTTGGGGAACCGGGTCAGAACAGGTTGAGGTGACATTGGTAAAGGAGCCACATGGGATGGAGACAGAGGCTCTGTCTACTGGGGCTTCTGTTACCTTGTCAGTTGGTTTTCATTTATCAACATGGAAGAAACCTCTGTGAAGAAAGACCTCTGAAATCTGTAGGTTGTGAAGTGGCTGAGACATCAACTGTGTCCCACGATGGAGAGAAGATTCTTCGCAAACCAAAGTCTCTGGAAGTTCTCCTGATTGTACAGATGGTGAGCGGTTGATTTACAATAAAGTTCAATAAAGGCGTTTCGATGTTCTCCTCTTCTTGGATGGAAGCGTAGGGGTTGCCTTTGATCGCTTGTTTTAATATGAAGTGTCTTTTCTAATTCCATAACTGGTTCCAGGCAAGGATCCAGGCTGAGTCCAGCTGGACAACACCAGGTTCAGTCAACCCTGCTCCTCAGATGTTGCCTTGTTTAACATCGTGTAATCCTTTTCTGCTGGCTGGGATGAGTTTTCACACAAAGCCTCCTCAGCTGGGGCATCAAAAGGCAGAAGAGGCCGCGAAAAGGTCTGGCAGCTTTATTCTCTGCTTCGGGTAAGCCCCACCGGGGAATTGTGACACGGCCTGTGTTGTGCAGGCAGGCGATTCCCCAGCTCAGCAACAGCCCCATTGGGAGAGAGGCCCAGCATTCACCACAGCAGAGGGAAGGAAGAGGTGTCTCAGATGGGAGACCAAAGCTGATTGTTCGTCTTTGGAAGTAACTGATGCAATTGACATTCGTTCCTTTTGCACAAACAGGGGAGGAGAGGAATGTTTTGACAAAGAATAGCCCGTTACTCTGGAAGGAGGGGAAATGAGAGCTGATGAAATTCCCTTTCACCCAATTCTCAAAAATCCAAGAGCCTCAGCCTCACCATTGTTTTGTAAACTCAGGGCCAGTTACAATCTCTCTCTCTCTCTCCCTCTCCCTCTCCCCCCCTCTCTCTCCTATTTCTATCCACCTCTCTCTCTCTCTCTCTCTTTCTCCTATCTCTACCCACCTCTCTCTCTCCACACAAACACACACCAGATAGAAGTGAATATTCGTTGCGTAGGGTTGAACTGTAGTGGTCCTTGGTGCTCTCTGGGCTTGTTGGTTTTCTTGGAGATGTTTCATTACCAAACAAGGTAACCTCATCAGTGCTGGAAGGAAGGGGGAGTTCGATTCTAAGCACTCCTCTTCTAGCACTGAGGTAACCTCGTTTGGTAATGAAACATTTGCAAGAAAGAAACCAAGCTCCAAGATTGCTGTCTTGCAGTCTTCTCATGAGAAGTAGCTGCGTGGAGCACTTGTGGGCAATCTCAAATTTTCTCCTTGTCCAGAGAGGAGTTATTTGAAAACCAGGTCTACTTGCCAGTTCTTCATTCTGCTGCAGTTGTTGGCTTAGCTTTTCACTGAGTCATTTTCAGCCTGCCATTTTTCTTCCTTGGAACACTTTTTGAGTTTTCTCATAATCCCCTCACCCACCCTCCTCCACTGACCCAGTTATGTGTGTTGTGAGAACTCAGCCATTCTTAATTTCTTCTCATTTTTGGGAAGGGTGAGAAAGTTAACTATCTTGGCTTTTTCAGCTTCGGGGCTGCATGGAGACCTTTCATCAAATCTAGTATGGTCCCTGTCAGCTGGTCTCGACTCTCTGGAATGGCTTCAGGACAACACACTGGGTGTGTTTTTGCCTCGATGTTGCATCAGCCTTGCACCACCAAGTTGTCAAGGTTGCCACAACTCTCCTCGGCTGACGAATTTCAGCTGATGCAAGAGGAGACGCCATGAATTCAGTGCTGATGCAAGATAGTTAGCAAAATAACCGAATCTATTAAATTATTAAGAAGAAACGTTTGTACCTGTTTATCCAATAGCTGCCCATTCCATAGAGCAGAGGTGTCAAACTCGATTTCATTGAGGGCTGCATCAGGGTTGTGTTTGACCTCGGGGGGCCGGGGTGGGCATGGCCAGCTTGACATCACTCGTGTCAGGGGCGCCTGTGTTGGCCAGAGAAAACAGGCTCCTGAGATCCGTTTTCGGCTGCGAAGGCCTCCTGCAACCCTCTGCCAATGAAAACTGAGCTTGTGAGTGGTGTGGGTGGCCCTCCTGAGGTTCATTTTTGCCCACAGAGGCACTGAGGGCCACTCCTTCGCTGTTTCCAGGGTGGCCCCACAGGCCAGATCTAAGCACCCCGCAGGCCAGATCCAACCCCACCCTGGGCCTTGAGTTTGACGCCCCTGCCATAAACTATAGCTTATAAGAAATCTCTTCCATAGTAGATAAAGGATCTGTCTTAAGACTGAGCAGATTATTGATCGCCAACATCCCCCAAATCGGGGGTGAAATGCTACTGGTTTTGGCCGGTTTGCCCAAACCGATAGTAAAAAAATGCTACTGGTTCGCTGAACCGGTAGTAAAAAAATGTAAAAAAAAAAGTTCTAATGATCGCGTGTCGCTCAGCTGATCTTCAAAACTTTTTTTTATAAAAAACTTTTAAAGCATTTTTTTACTACCGGTTCTCCGGAACTGGTAGTTAAAAATGCTTTTAAAAAGTTTTTAAAAAGGTTCCCATGACCGTGCGCCACCGCTGATCACACCACCCCTACTGTTCTACTTACTTTCCCAAGCCTCCTTTTGGCGTGCACTGTGCTTCGTGTGCAGCTCACATTTGCTGTGCACTGCACATGCGTGTGTTTGCTGTGCACTGCGCATGCATGCATTTGGTGTGCACTGCGCATGCGTGCATTTGCTGTGCACTGCACATGCATGCACTTGGTTGCACTGCGCATGCATGCATTTGGTGTGCACTGCGCATGCATGCATTTGGTTGCACTGCGCATGCACGCCTTTGCTGTGCACTGCACATGCGTGCGTTTGGTTGCACTGCGCATGCACGCCTTTGCTGTGCACTGCACATGCATGCATTTGGTTGCACTGCACATGCGTGCGTTTGCTGTGCACTGCACATGCATGCGTTTGGTTGCACTGCGCATGTGTGCATTTGCTGTGCACTGCACATGCATGCGTTTGGTTGCACTGCGCATGTGTGCATTTGGTTGCACTGCACATGCGTGCGTTTGCTGTGCACTGCACATGCATGCGTTTGGTTGCACTGCACATGCATGCGTTTGGTTGCACTGCACATGCGTGCATTTGCTGTGCACTGCACATGCATGCGTTTGGTTGCACTGCACATGCGTGCGTTTGCTGTGCACTGCACATGCATGCACTTGGTTGCACTGCACATGCACGCCTTTGCTGTGCACTGCACATGCGTGCGTTTGGTTGCACTGTGCATGCATGCATTTGGTGTGCACTGCGCATGCGTGCGTTTGCTGTGCACTGCACATGCCTGCATTTGGTTGCACTGTGCATGCGTGCGTTTAGTGCACACAGCACATGCACTGACAGTGAACCAGTAGTAAACCAATTCAGATTTCACCACTGCCCCAAATGAGGAGATCTTGGCAGCTGTCAGCTCTAGGACCAGATCAGCAATCGTGGGGAAATCAAAACAACAAAGGAAGAATAATAGCATCATCATCATCCATAATCACGCTACCCATAAGGCTCCTCTTTACATATTTTTGAGTTGGCAGAAAAACTCTGCTGGCATCAAATTTGCTGCATTGGTTTCTAATCCCTCACCTGTCTGTCTTCCTCATCACTGCAGTCCTTCCCGCAAGATTAATGGACGGCAAACCCCTCCAGACCCAACTTAAGACTGGCCTTGGCAAGGTCAGAAAAAACAGGAAGAGATACTGCTTAAACACCATCCAAGCTCCGGTGTTATGCTGTACAGAACAACAGAGTTGGAAGGGACCTTGGAGGTCTTCTAGTCCAACCTCTTGCCCAGGGCAGGAAATAAATCCTATAATATTTTGGACAATGCCTGTCCACCCTCTTCTGGAAAACATCCAATGATGGAACACGCACAGCATCTGGAGGCAAGCTGTTCTGTTGATAAATTGGTCTCCCTGTCAGGAAATTTATTCTAAGCTGGATCTCTCTTTGATAACTCTCCATCTGTTACTCCTTGTCCTGCCTTCAGGTGCTCTGGAAAATAAATTGTTCCTCTCTTCTTTGTGACAGCTTCTCAAATATTGCAAGACTGCTATTATGTCACCCCTGGTCCTTTCTTTATTAGATTAGACCCACCCAGTTTCTGCAAAGTAAAGTTCTACATTTAGGCAAGAAAAACCAAATGCACAGGTACAGTACAGGCGGTACTTCACTCAACAGTAGTAACTGTGAGAGGGATCTTGGAGTCCTAGTGGACAATCACTTAGGGCCTGGTGGCTCAGCAGACTAATGCATTGTGATTAACTCCAGCTGTCTGCAATTACTGTAAGTTCAAATCTCACCAGGCTCAAGGTTGACTCAGCCTTCCATCCTTTCTAAGGTAGGTCAATTGAGGACCCAGTTTGTGGGGGCAATAAGCTGACTTTGTATAAATATACAAAAGTATGAAGGCTATTGCTTAACGGATTGTAAGCTGCCCTGAGTCTCCGGAGAAGGGCGGCATATAAATCAAATTAAAAAAAAAAAAAAGTGAGCCAGCCGTGTGCAGCAGCTGCCAAAATACCCAACACAGTTCTAGGCTGCATAAACAGAGGGATAGAATCAAGATCACGTGAAGTGTTAATACCACTTTATAAGGCCTTGGTAAGGCCACACTTGGAATACTGCATCCAGTTTTGGTTGTCACAATGTAAAAAAGATTGTGGAGACTCTGGAAAGAGATCAGAGAAGAGCAACCAAGATTATTAGGGGACTGGAGGCTAAAACATATAAAGAATGGTTGCTGGGATTGGGTATGTCTAGTTTAAGACATATCCTTAAGACCTATTTATTCCAACAAGCCGGCCTTGCTTGCTTGATTTTAAATGGGTTTTTTAAATTTTGGTATTATTAATTTTTGGGGTTTTAAATTGGCTATTTTAACTGGTTTTGAGACTTTTATATTGGAACGCCGACGATTTAATCTAATTTTAATTTTTTAAATATTTGTATTATATATGTTTTAATCTGGCTGTTCACCGCCCTGAATCCCCCTCCCGGGGAGAAGGGCGGTATATAAATTGAAATAAAATAAAATAAATAAAATAATAAAAAGAAGGACTTAGGGGAGACATGAAAGCAGTCTTCCAATATCTCAGGGGCTGCCCCAAAGAAGAGGGAGTCAAGCTGTTCTCCGAAGCAGGATAAGAAGCAATGGATGGAAATTAATCCAGGAGAGAAGCAATTTAGAACTAAGGAGAAATTTCCTGACAGTTAGAACAATTAATCAGTGGAACAACTTGCCTCCAGAAGTTGTGAATGCTCCAACACTGGAAGTTTTTAAGAAGAGACTGGACAACCGTTGGTCTGAAATGGTATAGGGTCTCCTTGGCTGAGCAGGAGGTTGGACTAGAAGACCTCCAAGGCCCCTTCCAACTATTCTATTCTATTCTATTCTATTCTATTCTATTCTATTCTATTCTATTCTATTCATTTTTCATATGTTTTAACTTCCAGATCCCTAATCATCCTTGCTGGTCTTCTCTGCACTCTTTCTAGAGTCTCTACATCTTATTTTTGTAGCTTAAGGCTGCCTTGTTCATAGGCTGGTGATGCAATGAGGGCCACATCATGGGACCTTGACAGAAAAAAAGATGATTCAAGGATAAGTTTGGGTCATGCACAGGTGGACATCAGCCACTGACTTCACCTCTATCAAAGCCCCACATCTCCATCTCAACCACTTCTTCCCATTGTTATCTTTCTTCACACCAAAAATGAGGGCTGCGTGTGGACGAAACCAAGAACTTGGGCTATGGGGTTAGACTAGATGACCTACAAGGTCCCTTCCAACTCTGTTAATCTGTTAATCTGAAAAAACTAAACCTAGTTCTGAGAGGCTAAGAGCAGAGCAAAACTCCCAACCGCCCTCAATCCCCAAATCTCTGATAGGCAGAATTTGCAGAGGTGAAAAATTTGTTGCATCCTCAAGCCAAGGGTAGACCCCCTCATCCAGTCCCATTGATGTATCCAAAGTTCAGAGGCACTTAAATATCTGATTAGATCCCTGCAATGGTTTGAATCAAACACAATCAAGGTTATGTTTGAAGATCCTGTGGGATGATCCAATCCAATCTCCCTCAGCTTGAATGGTCTCTTTCAGGCATCATATAGATTTTTTCCCCTCCCTTCAAAACAACCAGGAAATGTCTGGTGATTGTTTGGGCAACATATTTCCCCCATTTTTTTAAAAAAAATCATTTTCAAAAATTCAGGAGCAGATAAACAAAATAGCAGAGCAAGTGAGAGGAAGAGAGGTTTTGTGGCATCAATAAGTAACCCAGAAGGTTATTTTCTGACCTTGGCTTCCCCAAAAAGCACGAAGCAGAATCCTTGTCCCGACAAAACCCCTTTTATTAAACAAACCGTGAATTCCTCTCAGTCACCTTCAGCAAAATCACAGACCTTATCTGGCTTGGAGAGCTGCCAGGCCAATATTTTCAAAACTTGGCAAAAAGTCACAAATCAATTAGGCGAACTAATTGTCTCCTGCAAACTCCACTCCCTTTTCGCTCCTCTTTTATTCCCTCTGGGAGGGGCCATTCATCATCCATCTGTGGCCTTACTCCCAAGTCGACCCTTGTTCTTTAGCTGTTCCCTTCGTCTGGCAACTCTGCTCATGCGCATGCTGGGAACAGGCTCCAGCTGTTTGTCAGTCTCACTGATGTCTGATTCCGAAGGCAGCTGATAACTGTCAGATGGCCCTGGCCCCCTCTCTGCCTCTGATGCAGAGCCCTCATCAGAGCCTTCCCCAGACTCCAGAACTGGCCCAGGTTCCTCCCCAACCTCCTCACTGTCCGACTCTGCTGCCAGCTCCAGTGGCGGGCCACAACAGATTATTTTTATGAAGCTTAGCCTACAACAATATCTGGTAAAGGGCTCCCTTGGTTGGGGTTGTTCTGAACTAGTTGTGAGGATTACACAGCAAAGTGTATTCACAAAGGTGGAAAATGGTATAATGCGTGCAGATATGCGGAGGATCAAAGCAGAAGATCAAAGCAAAGACAAGGTAAGGAAATGTGTGTGGCCCATCTCAGGGCTCATGGGGTGGAATCAGAGCAATGATCCAGGAATTTCTCCCGATCCAGGGTTTTCTCACAAGCAGGTTGTTACAAGAAAAAAGAAGAAGAAACTCTCTGTTGTTGTGGTGGTTAGTTGTGAAGTCATGTCCGACCCATAACAACCTCATGGACAATGTTCCTCCACGCCTTCCTGTCCTCAACCATCCCCTGGAGGCCATTTAAACTCACGCCGACTGCTTCAGTGACTCCATCCAGCCACCTCGTTCTCTGCCGTCCCCTTCTTCTTTTGCCCTCAATCCTTCCCAGCATTAGGCTCTTCTCCAGTGAGTCCTTCCTTCTCATTAGGTGGCCAAAGCATTTGAGTTCCCTTTTCAGGATCTGGACTTCTAAAGGTTTGCTTTACATATATTCCAGGGGAAAAAAAGTGGGATGCAATTGCAATCTAGATATATATATATATAAAAGACAAATACCACTCACTCATCACGAAATCTCCAGAAGTCTACAAACGTGAAACTTGGCATGTATGTTCCTCTTGGCTTCTAGGTGCTCGCTAAGAAAGGATTTTTCGAAATAACCATCAGATCATTAGTATTTCTTATTATACGGTATTATTATAATTAACACACTCTGATGCTAAGGAGCTAGACATTCTACTCCCCCTCCCCACCTGAAAAGAACTCTGTTCCAACTGTTAGTTGCCTTTATATTAACACACTTTGATGCTAAGGAGCTAGACATTTTACTCCCCCTCCCCACCTGAAAAGAACTCTGTTCCAACTGCTAGTTGCCTTACATTAACACGCTCTGATGCTAAGGAGCTAGACATTTTACTCCCCCTCCCCACCTGAAAAGAACTCTGTTCCAACTGCTAGTTGCCTTACATTAACACGCTCTGATGCTAAGGAGTTACACATTCTACATACATTTTCATGCTTTGAGAGTCAATGTATCAAGCTCAATCATAACTACTCATTAATTTTCAAGCTTTAACTGTCAGTTTATCAAGCCTGATCACAGAGTTTCGTAGCAAAGCATGGGTACCCAGCTACTAGTAAATAAATAAAGTCTTGGGCTGTTGGTTTTTTGTGTGTGTGTCTCTGATGTTCAAAGGAGAAGATCCTATTTCCAACCAACCTCCAAGGCCAGATTCAGAATGAGTGTTGGCAGAATGAATGCAAGCTGATGCCCTTCAGGAAGCCCTCCATGGTACCAGAGAGCCGTTCAACGGTCTAAGTCTCTCCTGCAGGATGGTTGCTGCAGGGATGCTGAGGTCCTCTGAAGTCCTAGCACTGCCCATCTCGGAGATTTTAACAGAACAACAGAAGTCATCTAATCCAACCCCTTGCTCAAATAGGAGACCCTATTCCATTTCAGACACTGGTACAAGGGTCTCCTGCAAACCTCTTAGAAACCTTCTGGAAGCCCAACCCCTTTTAACTCAAGAAGGGAAGACTCTTGGCCAATGGACTGAATCATACACTGTCCCGCATGCCTCTGTTTTCCAATGCACACGTTCAAATATCAACTGGAAAGTTTGGGATGAGACTTTTGATTGGGAGTTTAGGACCACAAAACACCACTCTGGCTCCACTCCTTTGACCACTGCTCTGTGGGGAACCTTGGAGAGCAGAGCTGCACCACATCTATCTATCATTTCTCTTTCTCTTTCTCTTTCTCTTTCTCTTTCTCTTTCTCTTTCTCTTTCTTTCTCTCTCTCTCTCTCTCTCTCATCTCTCTCTCTAACATGTTTCTATCTATATCTTTACATCTATCTATCTATATCTCTCTATTTATCTTATCTCTCTCTCCTCTCCTCTATCTGTCTGTCTGTCTGTCTGCCTAATCTATCATCTATATCTAGCTATCTCTTTCTCTCATCTCTCTGTCGATATCATCTCTCTCTCTCTCTCTCTCTCTCTCTCTCTCTCTCTCTCTCTCTCTCTCTCTCTCTCATGCCTCTCTCTCCTCTACTATCTCTATCTCTACATCTATTTATCTCTACCTCTCTATTTATCTTATCATCTCTCTCCTCTCCTCTATCTATCTATCTATCTATCTATCTATCTATCTATCTATCTATCTATCTATCTATCTATCTATCTATCTCTATTTATCTTACTATCTCTCTCCTCTCTCCTCTGTCTGTCTGTCTATCTGCCTATGTCTATCTGTCTCTGTCTAATCTATCATCTTTTACGTATTATCTATCATCTATATCTAACTCGCTCTCTCTCATCTCTCTGTCGATATCATATCTATCTATCTATCTATCTATCTATCTATCTATCTATCTATCTATCTATCTATCTATCTATCTATCATCTATCATCTATTTCTTATCTACTATCTCTCTCTATCTATCATGCCTCTCTCCTCTATCTGTCTCTATCTCTATCATCTCTATCTCTATCTCTATCTCTATCTCTATCTCTAGCTCTAGCTCTGTCTCTGTCTCTACATCTATTTAGCTATACCTCTATTTATTTATCAGATCTCTCTCCTCTCTCATCTATCTATCTATCTATCTATCTATCTATCTATCTATCTATCTATCTATCTATCTATCATCTCTCTCTCTATCATGTCTCTCTCTCCTCTATCTATATCTCTACATCTATATCTCTCTATTTATCTTATCATCTCTCTCTCCTCTCTCCTCTATCTGTCTGTCTGTCTATGTCTATCTGTCTGTCTAATCTATCATCTCTTATGTATTATCTATCATCTGTATCTAGATATCTCTCATCTCTCTGTTGATATATCATGTCATATCTATCTATCTATCTATCTATCTATCTATCTATCTATCAATCATCTATCTATCTATCTATCTATCTATCTATCTATCTATCTATCTATCTATCATCTCTCTCTATCATGCCTCTCTCTCCTCTATCTCTATCTCTACATCTATTTATCTATACCTCTCTATTTATCTTATCATCTCTCTCTCTTCTCTCATCTATCTATCATCTAGCTAACTAGCTAGCTAGCTAGCTAACTACCATCTATCAATCAGTACCATATCTATCATTTCATCTACTATTATCTATCATCTCTCTCTCTCTCTCATCTCTCTCACTCTCACTCTCACTCACTCATCTCTCTCTCTCTCTATCCGTCTCTCCTCATCTATATCTAATGGAAAAGGGGTTTACTTCCCCCTTTTCTTCTACCTGGATCTCCCAAAGGTTGACCTGTTCTGCAGGCATATTTGTAAGTTCTGGCTGTTTTTATTTTACCCCCTCCCTATCCTGACATTCAGCAGTAGCCCTTTCAATCCAGAAGGTCAATCACACAGCCCAGCAGATTGCTCAGAGGAAGACACAGTCTGGGTGTAACAAATATCTCAAAGTACTTCTGTCTCTGTAACAGCCCAAGACTGTCCTGATCTATTAATACCTCCCTCCTGCCTCCATTTCTCTCTACGATCAATTAAAAGCACACATCTTCCCTTTAATAGCAAGGAATCATCCCTCAGCTGTCAAGAGATTGACACAGGTGGAAGACTGGGTTCTCTCTATAGGCTAGCTAGGCAGTTTTTCCAATTCCCCTGTTCTTGTTCTTCAGGACATATTTATTAACAAAATAAACAGCAAATTGGTGCATTCTACATTTAGGCAAGAAAAACCAAATGCACAGGTACAGTATATGTGGTACCTTGCTCAATAGTAGTAACTGTGAGAGGGATCTTGGAGTCCTAGTAGACAACCATTTAAATATGAGCAAGCCATGTGCAGCCTCTGCCAAAAAAGCCAACAGAGTTCTAGGCTGCATAAACAGAGGGATAGAATCAAGATCACGTGAAGTGTTAATACCACTTTATAATGCCTTGATAAGGCCACACTTGGAATACGGCATCCAGTTTTGGTTGCCACGATGTAAAAAAGATGTGGAGACTCTAGAAAGAGTGCAGAGAAGAGCAATGAAGATGATTAGGGGACTGGAGGCTAAAACATACGATGAATGGTTGCAGGAACTGGGTACGTCTAGTTTAATGAAAAGAAGGACCAGGGGAGACATGATAGCTGTGTTCCAATATCTCAGGGGCTGCCACAAAGAAGAGGGAGTCAAACTATTCTTCAAAGCACCTGAGGGCAGGACAAGAAGCAATGGGTGGAAACTAATCAAGGAGAGATGCAACCTAGAACTAAGGAGAAATTTCCTGACAGAACAATTAACCAGTGGAATAACTTGCCTCCAGAAGTTGTGAATGCTCCAACACTGTAAGTTTTTAAGAAGAGGTTGGATAACCATTTGTCTGAAGTGGTGTAGGGTTTCCTGCCTAAGCAGGGGGTTGGACTAGAAGACCTCCCAGGTCCCTTCCAACTCTGTTATTCTATTCCGTGCTGCAGATCAGTGGCCACTCAGAGCTGAGTCTTGGACAGTTGTCAGGAGCCTCTAAATCTTTAGAAATAAGTAAGGACCAGGTGCTGCCTTTTGACCACCTTGGGTAGGGTGGTCTTTTATTTGGAGAGAAAAATAGGGGGGGAATAATAAAAGAAATTAAGGTGACCATATGCTGGTGGCTGGGAGGAGTGTGGGGTGGTCAAGAGGTGGAGCTCTTGCCTCACAATCAGAGGCTGGGAGTTCAATCCTAAGTAGAGGCAGATAGTTCTCTCTCTGGGCACAATAAGAATACTGTATGTCTGCTGAACAAAATTCCACATTGGCGACAGGAAGGGCATCGGGCCATTAAAACACTCAGCTCTGTTCAGTTGCCCAGATTTCACCCCACAAGGCATCATGAGGTTGTTAAAGGAAGATGATGATATGCTGGTGGTTGGAGAATTCTGGGAGTTGAAATCCACAAGTCATAAAGCTGCCAAGTTTGGGGAGCCCTGTATTAGATGCTCTGAAGCCATAAAGCAGAAAATTCAAGAGTAACCAGCTCTTGTTTCTAGAGACATCAAGGTAGACAATCTGAATTTCTTCAGTTCTAGACAGGTTTGGAAATATTTCTGTTGTTTTGCTATCTTTAAAACAGCCAATCAGAGTGATATGAACTTCAGAGTCTGGTTTATTGCTCGAATAATAAAAGTAAACAACGGCAGATATATTGTCGTTCTCTTTGGAATCTATAAGACGAAGCCGAATACGGTTTTAAAAAACGCTGCGGGCGACATTTTTTTTTAAAAATGCCGTTTTCTTTTAAAAACATCGGCCTCATTATGAGCGCCGCCCTTTCCTTCCGATAAAAGTAGCAACGGGAAGTTACCTATAGAAGTTTGGCCTTTTCCTTCCCGAGGAATCTTTCCAGAGTGGTCTGTATCATTTTTCAGAGGTATTTTTAGAGAAGGAGCCATCAATTATTCATGCATTTTAAATTGCATTGTCTTTGTCTAGTTAAGAACATAACTCAGTAATCCCCCAGCTATGTGATTCCAAAAAGAACAGGCTCGTTGCGAAGGACAGAAAAGAGCAGATGGCTTGTGGGCTTGAGAATGAGCCTTGGAGATTTTCAGATTGTTTACTGGTTCAGATCACATTCCATAGGATTGGAGTGAGCTTTATATCGGTCACAGGAACCCGGTGCAGCTAAAATCACATAGTTAGGTCATGGAACTGGGTGTCCTACCATAGGCTTCCCAAAAAAGCACGAAGCAGTATCCTGGTCCCAACAAAACCCCTTTTATTAAACAAACCGTGAATTCCTCTCATTCACATCCAGCAAAGTCTTTCAAGGGAGAATTTACAGATCACAGACTTTTATCTGGCTTAGAGAGCTGCCGGGCCAATATCTTCAAACCTTGGCGAAGAGTCTTGGAGAGTCACGAACCAATTAGACAAAAGAATTGTCTCCTGCAAACTCCACTCCTCTTTAGCTCCTCTTTTATTCCCTCTGGGAGGGGCCATTCATCGGAGGGGCATGCGATTTACTGAGCTTTTCAATCCCCCTGAAGGCCAACCATGGATAAATCCAAGAAAAGAAAAGTTTCAGAAGAAAACAGAATGCTTAATTCAACTACATAGGCTAGTTGTGTGGCCGCTCGAGAAATAGTCAGGCACAGGAAGGGTTTTGTGGTTCCCGGTTTTTTTTTTTCTGTGGGATACGGGTCCAAATGGTTCTTTGAGTGTTTAAGGTTGCAGACCCCTGACCCAGTGAGTGGCCATGGACATCTCATCTCAGCTATGGGTGAGTCGTGCCCAGCATGTTGATACGCAGCTGCCCATGTCTCTTTCTGGCTCTGCACCATGGAAAGTGCCGAAGACAGGTCTCTTCCTCCAGATCTGTGGAGGGACAAGAAGTACACCTTCAACTCAACTTGGGTTATGAATGGGAGGCTGACGATGAATGAGAAGCATCAGACTACAGGTGGGCAAAATCTCTGCTGTTGGGAGTTGCTGCTTTTGAGATATTTAATAGCCACTGGTTCAGTGGTGGGTTCTTCCCAGTTTGGCCAGGTTCAGCCGAGTCGGTAGCAGTGACAATATGACGTCACCGAACCGGTTCCCTTTGTTCGGGAGCTGGGCCCTCCTGCCCCTCCCCCACTTTATTCTTATCTTTTATTTGGCCCCGCTCCAATCTATTCGCTGATCGGCTAGAAGGAAAAAAACTGTTTAAACTCTTGCCGTGGGGCTTTAAAGGGCCGCCCTACAGCTGATCAGTGTTAAAAGGCAGTGTGCTGGTAGACTAGTGTGCTTGAAAAACAAATGGTTAGACCGGTGTCTCCAAAAACAAATGGGCAGACCGGAACGCTCTAAGAACAAATAGGTAAACTGGTACAGCTCTGCAAGCAGTTAAAAGCCTGGTAGACCAGTACCTCTGCTAAATCCTAAAGAATTGTCACATGACCATCAAATCACACCCACAAAATAAGCCACGCCCACAGAACCAGTAGTAAAAAAATTTAGAACCCACCCCTGCACTGGTTATGCTTGGACAGGTGTTTGCCCAACTTTTGCCCAAAGTTATAGACTGATGCTAAACCATACCCTCCTAGCTCTCAAATTGGGAAATTTGTAAAGGGACTGAGCAACAGGATAATCTTTAATAAATGAGAATTTATTCATTTATCAATTTCACTCCTAGTTTTAGAAGGACTGATACGATAGCAGTCTTCTACGTACTACTTTACGGGTTGTCACAGCGAAGAAAGGATTGACTTATTATTCAAAGCCCCTGAGGGCAGGACAAGAAACAAGGGGTAGAAACATATAAAGAAAGATCCAACCTAGGACTGAGGAGAAATTTCTTGACAGTTAAGAACAATTAATTGGTGGTTTCAGGCTTGCCTCCCGAAGTTGTGGCTGTTTCATCACTGGAGGTTTTCAAGAGATTAGAAGCCATTTGTCCAGAATGGTGTAGGAAGTTAGCACCCACCCCACTCCTAGAAGAATGAAATATTCTAGGAAATATTAAAAAGGCAGAATATTATATTTTCCTGGATGAGAAAAGGAGAAAGACACAGAGCAGCTCCCTGAAGCTCCCTGTCATCAGCAGATATTTGGTGCCAGTGAGAAAGACTGGGCCAACCTATCTACAAGACAATTAGATCTTTAGCTCCAGGGTGATGGGATTAAGACATGTCCCTTCAGGACATAATAGGATTATCTATCAACAGAGCTCACCACATGGCACAATCACCTGGGGTCATTCGTTACATCACCCAGCACAGTTCAACCAAACCTATCTCAGACAAACTCCTAGGATTTGCACACGACCCCTACAGCAGCCAATAGAAAACATGCCTTTGCCACAGGAACAGGAAGCTCAAGGGCAAGGCCCAAGACAGGGTATAAATAACCCTCTCTCTCCACTCCATGTGTTTCAGCTGCCCAAGACCTCAAACCCATATAGTCCCATCCGTCAATAAACCATCTTCCCAACTGGCATTCCAGCATTACCAATCATCTTTCAATCCATGTTTCCAGTGTCTTTCTCTCCACTTGGAACTCAACCCAGATGGATATTTCTTCCAACAATTGTATAGGGTCTCCTGCTTGGGCAGACAAGGGTTAGACTAGAAGATCTCTAAAGTGCCTTCCAATCCTATATTTCTGTATGATTTCCTACCACTGCATGGGTTGTAAGCAGTGGTGGGCGTGGCAGTGGTGGGCGTGGCCTAGTTGGCCTCCTGCACCATGACCGAGGGTGTGTGTGTGTTTTTGCCCTCCCCAGGCTCCAGAAGCTTTCCTTGGGTCTCCGGGAGGATGAAAAAGGCCTCCCCAGGCTCCGGAGGCCCTCTGGAGACAGGAAATGTACTAATTTCCAGCCTCCCTGAACTTCCGGTAGGCCTGTTTTTTGCCCTCCTCGAGCCTCCACGCATACCCTGCACTTATCTGCATCCTAAATGGGCCGCGTGGGGACTCCTGGGAGGGGAGAGGCCCCTACGAGCCTCCAGCAGCCCACCCCTGGTTGTAAGCCAACCACAGTTTTTCCTCTAATGAGGGCTAATGGAGTTGCTCAGTTCCCAAAAACATCCAGCCCACATAGTAAACTATACTTAACAAAGGAGTGTTTGATGGACCACAAGATCGGTGGAGAAACAATAATTTATTGAAGAGAAAGAGGAAAGAGCCGGGCAGATGAACAAGATTGATAAGTCGCTATCTCTTTTAAGTGTGACCTCTACAGGAACTCTGCCGCCAAAGACAAGAGTTATTTGTTTCTTCACTTCTTTAATTACACCCAGTGTGAATTCTTTGTTTTCTTTCTTTGCTGTTTCTCCCCATCTCCTCTTAAATAAATCACTCTTTCTCCTTTCACCCCACCAGTTACACTTTTACACTTTCCATTCCTTTATTACCTAAAATCCGAGAGGATGCGCGTAAGTTTTCAGCAAGCATCTTCCGCCACCTACTGGTGAGTTTGAAGTTTGCACTTTTTTTCTCTCTCTCCTGGGACACTGGATCTTGGCAACCAGCTCAGAAAATAGAGTGGAGTAGAGCTGGAAGGGATCTTGGAGGTCTTCTAGTCCAGCCCCCTGCTCAAGACCCTACACCAGTGATGACTAACATTTTTGGTGTCGCGTGCCAAAAGCGGGGGGAGCATGGGAGGTCACGCACGTGTGTGCTCACATCCATACTTCAATGTTCCCGCCCCCCGCATGCGTGCATGACCCCCCCCGCGACCCCCAATTTTGGCACATGATCGCATGGTGGGCCTGGTAGGCCTGTTTTTCACCCTCCCCAGGCTCCAGAGGCTTTCTTGGAGCCCGGGGAGGGCAAAAACGGCCTTCCCCACATCCCCAGGGACCCTCCAGAAGCCGGAAACAGCCCATTTCCAGACTTCCAGTGGGACCGGAAGGCCCATTTTTCATCCTCCCCAGGCTCCAGGCGCTTTCTAGGAGCCTGGGGAGAGCAATAATGGCCTTCCTCACCCCCCTTGGAGGGTGGCTGTTCCTGGCCACCCTCCAAGTGGCCAGAAACAGCCCATTTCTTGCCTTCCGGTGGGCCTGGAAAGCCGAGCTGATCTAGGGGAACGCTCATGTGCCCACAGATATGGCTCTGCATACCACCTGTGGCACACGTGCCATAGGTTCACCATCACGGCAGTAGTGGGTTCCTAATGGTTCGGCCCCATTCCACTGGGCCAATAGCAGTGATGATATGACGTCACTGGTCTGCCCCTCTGCAGTATTCTTACCTTTTATTTGGCCCCACCCCTAATCTATTGCTGCCTCCTGAGTCCCAGCTGATCAGCTAGAAGGAAAAAAAAACTGTTTTAACTCTTGCCACGGGGCTTCAAAGGGCCTCCCTATAGCTGATCAGTGATAAAAGGCAGTTTGGTGGTAGACCAGCGCCTCCAAAAACAAATGACTAGACCGGTGCCTGGAGAATAGGTTGAAACCCTCCCCTCTTCTTTGTGGCAGTCCCCGAGATAATGGAATTCTGCTTAAGATCTCCCTGTTTACGAATGACAGAATTTAGCAATCCCGAAGGTCCACAGCGGCTTTGCAGCTACTCAGGTTCGTAAAGGGAGAAATGTTTTAAGGATAAATTAAACTTTTGTAAAACTAGGGTGCATCTCAGACATCAATCGTCTTGCCAGCAACTCTGAGCTTAACTAGAAACTAAATTTATCTTCAAAAAGACGCGGGATGAAAGGTTTCCAGCAGTTCTGCCTCTGGCAGAAACGAGGGAGGAGGGGGCTGTTTTCAAAGCCAGGAGCCAGATAATCCCATTTATTCAGGCCTCTCTGCAATTGGTCAGTGCAACCAGTTAGTGTAGGATAAAAGGCTCCAAACGTGTCCAGTGTTAAGACTCGTGGATTTCAACTCCCAGAATTCCCCAGCCGGCATGGCCGGCTGAGGAATTCTAAGAGTTGAAGTTCCCAAATCCTAAAAGTTGCCAAGTTTGGAAAATCCCTGATGTAAGGCACTATTATCAGAGGTGGTATTCAGCTGGTTCAGACCAGTTTGAACGAACTGGTAGCGGCGACTGCAGATAGCAGCAACTGCAGGTAGTGGTGACTTCGGGTAACGGCGACTGCGGGTGGGCTCACCCACCCATCTGCCTGGATGTAATGCCATCCTATTTAGCCATGTTTTCGAGGCCAGGTATTCGTGGAAGGCACATGTGCAAGCAAAGCGCATGCGCGGGAGGCCGAATGTATGCATGGAAGGCCCGTACGGAGAACTGGTGGTAAGAATATGTGAAACCCACCGCTGACTATTATTAGTGCTAAAATGAAGAGTCTGTCACACCACGGTCTCCATCTTGCCAACTCTTGGCAAGGGCATGAACTACAGATTGTCCTCGACTTGCAACAGTTCGTTTAGTGACCGTTCAAAGTTACAACGGCATTAAAAAAATGTGACTTATGAACATTATTCACAGTTACGGCCTTTTGCAACATCCCCATGGTCACGTGATCCAAATTCAGACGGTTGACAACTGGTTCATCTTGATGACGGTTGCAGTGTTCTGAGGTCACTTTTCGACCTTCCGTCAAGGAAAATCAACGAGGAAACCAGATTCGCTTAACAACCGTGTGATTAATTTAAGAACTGCAGTGATTCCCTTAATAATTAGGAGGCTGTGAGTTCAATCCCAGGTAGAGGCAGATATTTCTCTCTCTGGCACACAGAGAATAAATCCGCTGAACAAAACTCAGTATTGGCAACAGGAAAAGCATCCGGCCATTCAAACATTCTGCTAGCTCCATTCAGTTGCCCAGACTCCACCCTGCAAGGGATTATGGGGTCGTGAATGAAGATGATGATCATGATGAGTGATTCCCTTAACAATCGTATTACTCATTTAAGAACTGCAGTGATTCCCTTAACAATTAGGAGGATGTGAGTTCAATCCTAGGTAGAGGCAGATATTTCTCTCTCTGGCACACTGAGAATATATCCACTGAACAAAACTTCTCATTGGCGACAGGAAGGGCATCTGGCCATTCAAACGTTCTGCTAGCTCCCTTCAGTTGCCCAAACTTTTTTGGGTCCTGGGCAAAAAGAGCACATGGGTGAGAGAGAGAAATTTATACCCTCTGTTGGGCTTTGAATTTGAGCTTGCATTCTGATTGGTTGTCAGACTCCCATGGGGTCATGCAGGGGTAACTTTGTAGGTTGTCTTTTGAGTCCCAAGCTTGGTTGACTCTTGTTGGGTGATGTAATCTCCGCAGCATGTCCTGCCGGCCAGCTGATCTTTGGGTCTCTCCCATACATGTGCAAGGGATGCATTCAAGGGCACCCCTCTCCACCCCTCTAACCCTAACCCTAACCCTAACCCTAACCCTAACCCTAACCCTAACCCTAACCCTAACCCTAACCCTAACCCTAACCCTGGAAGACCTCCTGCACCAGCCTGAAAGCCAAAATGGGGCTTGGGGGGAGGGCACATGCCCCAGGGATTCACAGCATGCATGGGGGAGGGGGGGCAGGGCGCATGCGTGGGGGGCACTCGCATTGCATTTTGGGGTTTCATCCATGCACTTTGGGTACTCGGCACCAAAAAGGTTCTCCATCAGGTCCCTTCCAGATCTGTTATTCTGTTACCATTGGAACTCTCCTCTTGGACCAATCTAAAAGGAAGGGAAGGAAGAGTTTTACACCGGATCAAGGACCCCTTGGGGATCTAATCATCAGATCTCCGAGTAGGAGAGCAGCCTGGCTTTGTCCAGGGGCCAGAGAGCTCAATCGCCTCTTTCTCATCCTTGTTGGAAGCAATCTGTCCATTCACAATGAGTTATTTTTACAGCAGGATGCCTGTTCTGGCTTCAAACCCCCTGCTGGGAGCCCAACAGTCATTGACAGATTGTACTCTCCATCCCCCCCCCCCACGCACCCCTCCTCTCTCCTGGAAAGAAGGTCACAGCCAGAGGGAGAAGGAAACAAGCTGGCCCTCTTTGTTTACCGAAGAAGCAAGCAAAGCTCAAATTTCTCTTCTTGCTGTTAGTTTGGTTTAATTCTGTGTGAAGAAATATCCTTCTGGGTTCAGTTCCAAGTGGGGAAAAAGACCCTGGATTCATGGACGTTGCTTGGAAAGAAGGTTGATTGATGAACAGAATCACATGGCTTGAGATCCTGGGCAAAAAAAAAAAAAAAAAAAAAAAGGCAGAGATGCTGAGAGTGCCTGGGTTTCATGCCCTCTGTTGGGCTTTTGAATTTGAGCTTGTGTTCTGATTGGTTGTCAGGCTCCCACGGGGTCATGCAGAGGCAACTCCGTAGGCTGTCCTGAGTGCCAAGCTTGGTTGACTCTTGCTGGGTGATATAATCTTCCCAAGTGCCATGTGGTGAAATGGGTAGAGGGATAATCCTATCATTGTTGGAGCTTGGGTGGGGGCAATTCCTACTATGGCTGTGACTGCAGGAGGTAGATCTTTGTTATGTAGAACTAGCTGGATACCCATGCTCCGCTACAAAACTATGTCATCAAGCTTGATAAATTGACGCTTACAGCTTGAAAATTAATGAATAGTTAAGATTGGCCTCTCTTCTCCCCTTCTCTCCCTCAGCCTTTCCCCACAGAAGCCTCCCCTATCCTATCCCCTTCTCTCCCTCAGCCTTGCCCCGCAGAAGCCTCCCCTATCCTATCCCCTAGTTGCTGCTGTGAAAGTAAAACTGAAAGTGAAACTCCTCTCCTCTGCTTGTGTTTTGCATTTGGAACAGATTTCTTTTCAGGTGGGGAGGGGGAGTAGAACTCCTTAGCATCAGAGCATGCTAATCATAATATAGGAAATACTAATGTTCTGATAGTCATTTCGAAAAATCCTTTCTTAGGGAGCACCTAGAAGTCAAGAGGAACATATGTGGCAAATTTCATGTTTGTAGGCTTTACGGTTCTGGAGATTTCGTGATTACAGTGTGAGTGGTTTTTGCATTTACATATATAGATAGACTGGGCCAGGCCTATATATGACGAGGGGGTGGGGGGGCTGAATTTGTGCCTCCCTTTAGGGGAAATATTCTGCCCTTTTAATATTTCCTAAAATATCTCATTTTCCTAGGAATGGGGTGGGTGCTAACTTCCTACAATTTTTACCAACAAACCTTGAAGTTGCATCCCACCGAAAGAGGATAACATATTTAAAGAAAACACTACATTTGGGGCAAGCAAAATTAATGCTGTGTGAGAGCCAGTTTGGTGCAGGGATGAAGGCACAAAGCCAGCAGGAACCAAGAGAAGGTCAATTAAGTCTTGGCTTATGGTAGTTACAAAGCCAGCTGGGGTTCCTTGAGCCAGTCTCTCTCACCGAGCCCTGGGAAGAAGGCAATGGCAAACCACTTCTGAAATCTTGCCAAGACTGCAGTGTGGTGGAATGTAGTCTGAATTCCCCGGAGGGAAGGGCTGCATTCCAGACGACCAAGAGGCAGCGAAGTTTAGATAATTTGGTTGGAAGGAAGAGTCAAGACAGCTCCTTCCCTGGAAGTTCTCAGAGTGTATTTTAAATGTTGCAAGTAGTTTGCTTTAGTTTGGCAAGATTCTGTCTGTCGGCGAGGAACAATAAAAGGAAATTATTTTGAAATAACCCTGTGTATCTTTCTTGGTTTTTGGAGCCTGATATTGGGACTTGCCCATCATGAGCCAACACTGATTTAAAGCACACTCTCCCTCGATTTAAAAAGAAAAAAATACTATCTGAATTCCTGGGGGGAAAAAAAGGAAAATGGAAGATAAAGGCTAGGTTGATTTTTCAAGCATGTAAACTCCAAAATATCGGTGTCCCAACTCTGCTCAATGGCCAATAGCCAACCTTCAGATAGGGACGCGGTGGCCCAGTGACTAAGATGCTGAGCTTGTCGATCGAAAGGTCGACAGTTCAGCGGTTCGAATCCCTAGCGCCACGTAACAGGCTGAGCTCCCATCACTTGTCCCAGCTTCTGCCAACCTAGCAGTTCGAAAGCATGTAAAAAATGCAAGTAGAAAAACAGGGACCACCTTTGGTGGGAAGGGAACAGCGTTCCGTGCACCTTTGGCGTTGAGTCATGCCGGCCACATGACCATGGAGAAATTTTCAGACAGCGCTGGCTCTTCAGCTTTGAAATGGAGATGAACACCGCCCCCTAGAGTCGGGAACGACTAGCACATATGTGTGAGGGGAACCTTTACCTTTTACCTTTAACCTTCAGATAATGATCCAAGTCAGAGCAGAACCTTCTCAAGCAAATCTTTTAAGAGTCCTGGAAACATGGAAACATATTTTTAGACATAAAAGGATATTTTTGTTGTTGTTCAGTTGCTAAATTGTGTTTGACTCTTCATGACTTTGTGGACTGTAGCACAGCAGGCTCCCCTGTCCTCCCCTGTCTTTTCCTGGAGTTTACCCAAATTCATGCTCATTATGTCAATGATTCTATCAAACATCTCATCTTCTGCTACTCCCTTCTCTTTTTCCCTTCATTCTTTCCCAATATAATATTTTTTAAAAAATATTGTGGGGAGGGGGAAAATAATCCAGTTCCAGTTTCAATCCAATAGAAAGGCGCTGGAAATGAAATGGAGGCTGATTGCAAGGAAAGAAGGTTTATTTAATTATCAGAAACTTCAGTGACAGCATCATCTTTCTGGGATGGTTGACAAGGTAGTTGAGTGAGTGGATGGATCTTCATAGAGTTCTGGGGTTTTGCGATTGAGATGCTCCAGGGGGGTTGTGCAATGTAGTGAGCCTTGTGTCTTTTAATATTTCAATGGTGGTGGGTTAATCCTATTATGTCCTAAAGGTCCTATCCTGTTCTTAGAATTTGGGCGGGGGAATGTACATTCTTAATCCCATCAACCATGGACCTGTGGCTGAAGGCATTTTGTTTATGAATGGATTGCCCCAGTCTTTCTCAATAGGTACAAAATATCCATCTCTAAAGACTTGAACCTTCTCCTTGAGGCTATTAACAAAGACTGGGGCTGCTTTCTCACTGTGTTAAGATTTTTCTCCACTTCTCCTTTGGGGAAATATAATATTCTACCTCTTTTAATATTCCCCTAAATATTTCATTCTCTGGGGAGGGGGAAGGGAGGCTTCCAACAATACCTGTCTGGAATAGTATAGGACAGTGATGGTTAACCTTTTTGGTGCTGAGTGCCCAAACCAAGCGCATGTGTGAACCCCCAAATTGCAATGAGAGTGACCCCCATGCATTAGAGCGCATCCCCACACATGTGCCCTGCCCTCCGTGCCCCATCTTGTCTTCCAGGTTGGTGCAGGAGGATTCCAGGCCCAAAAACAGGGAATGGGGGGGGCCCTCGCATGGCGCCCCCATGCCCCATTTTGGCTTCCAGGTTGGTGTGGGTGGAAGAAATGGAGTAGAAATGTAGAGTGCGCTGGGGGGGAACCTGTGGAGATTTGGGAAGGCCCAGCCCCCCACACATGTGTGGCAGAGACCCAAAGACTAGCTGGTCAGCAGGAGGCATGACCAGCTCGTCATGCACATCAGGGGTGCACATCAGGGGTGGGTTCTAAAATTTTTTACTACCAGTTCTGTGGGCGTGGCTTATTTTATGGGCATGGTTTGATGGTCAGGTGACAAACAATTCTTTAAGATTTAGCAGAGGTACTGGTCTACCAGGCTTTTAACTGCTTGCAGAGCCATACCAGTCTACCCATTTGTTTTTGAAGCGCACTGGCCTACCAGCACACTGCCTTTTACCACTGATCAGCTGTAGGGCGGCCCTTTGAAGTGCAAGAGTTTAAATAGTTTTTTGCCGCTCTGCTTCGGAAACCGCTTTCAGGCAGCTTGGCCTCAATTGCCAATCTACCACCACCGAGCGGTTTACAAACAGCAGCTCTAGCTGATCAGTTGGGAGGCTTTTTTAAAAAAAGATTAGATTTATATGCCGCCCTTCTGCGGAGACTCAGGGCGGCTTACAATGCGTTAAGCAATAGCCTTCATACCTTTGTATATTTTATACAAAGTCAGCTTATTGCCCCCACAAACTGGGTCCTCAATTTACCTACCTTAGAAAGGATGGAAGGCTGAGTCAACCTTGAGCCTGGGGAGATTCAAACTTGCAATAATTGCAGACAGCTGAATGTTAATAACAGGCCTTTTAATCTGTTGAGCTATCCTGGCTCCTTTCTTGGCTTTTCAATTTAAAGCTAAGGTGTCTTGTTTTTTTTTTTTCTTCTCTTCTTCCTCAAATGAACCCTGATTTTTTTCCTTCTAGCTGATCAGCTGGGACTCAGGAGGCAGAGAATAGATGGGGGTGGGGCAAATCAGAGGTGGTATTTACCGGTTCTCCGAACTACTCAAAATTTCCAGTTCGCAAGAACCGGGGAGAACCAGTAGCAACCCACCACTGATGCACATGTGGTGGAGCTGGGCTGGGGCAACAGCTGGCGTGCCACAGGTTCGCCATCATAGGTATAGGATCTCCTGTCTGAGCAGGGGATTGGATTAGAAGACCTCCAAGGTCTCCTCCAACTCTGTTAATCTGGATTCCATGAAAAAAAATCATAAGGAAAGTAAGTGAAACCTGAGTCCAAATGAAAAAGACCAGGGTAGAGTTAAACTCCAAACTCAAATCTCTGTCTTACAAGATGTTATATCTGTCACCAAGAAAGAACAAGAGATTTAGCTCAAGCCATAAAACCCTGAAACTGACCCCTTCAAATCTCCACATTGAAATAGATTACAAGGGAAGGCACTGGCTACCTCCATCGTGTTTTCAAATGCCGAGCATAGGGCCTGAAATGATTGTTTAATCCCCTTAAGAAGTTTAATTTTAATCCAGATCGCTCCGATGTAGTAAAGCCCGAATTACGGCTGGAGGACTCCCAAAGAGGATGAAAGAAAAGAAGGCCTGTCGAGCAAGATAAAATAAAATAATACGGAAAATTAGAAAAGAATGCCCAGACAGACTCTCTAAGAGATCTGATGTCGAATTCACTTGCAGATCAAGACGTAATCCCCAATGAACAGTAAGAGCCTTGCTGTTTGACAGATTTCTTTGCATTTCGGAAGGCTTTGTGAGGAGAATTTTTACAGCTACAAAAATAATCTTTTTTTGGTATTTAATATTGAGAAAGGACTTCTGTCTTATTACAAACTCTTTGCTATAAGGAGGTATCATCATCATCATCATCATCATCATCATCATAGAGTGGTGCGGTGGCCTAGAGGTGGAACTCTCGCCTTACAATCAGGAGGCTGTGAGTTTGATCCTAGGTAGAGGCAGCAGGGGTGGGCTTCAAAAATTTTAGCAAGGAATTCTCTGCCTGGTTCCTGGGTGGGCATGGCTATGGTGGGCTTGGCCTAGTAGGCCTCCTGCACCACAGCCAGAGGGATGGCCCCTCCCCAGGCTCCAGAGGCTTTTCTTGAGCCTCTGGGAGGGCAAAAATGGCCTCCCCAGGCTCCAGAGGCCCTCTGGAGGCCAGAAACAGGCCTGTTTCCGGCCTTCCTGAACTTCCGGTAGGCCTGTTTTTCACCCTCCTCGAGGCTCTGTGCACGCCCTGCACTTACCTGGATCCAAAACGGGCTGCGTGGGGACTCTTGGGAGGGGTGGGGTGGGAAGGAAAGGGCCAGCCAGGAGTGGGATTTGGGGGTTCTCCGAACTGCACAGAATCTTAGGTAGGGGTTCTCCCGAACCCATGCGAACCCCCAGCAGCCCACGCCTGAGAGGCAGCTATTTCTCTCTCTGGGCACAATGAGAATATATCTCCTGAAAAAAAAAAATCTCTGCATTGGCGACAGGAAAGGCATCCGGCCAGTAAACCCTCAGCTCCATTCAGTTGCCCAGATTCCATCCGACAAGGAATTATGGGATAGTTAAAAGAGGATGATGATGATGATGATGATGATCACTTTACCCATTGTCTATCCACTGCAGGATGAAGGCCTCTTCTTCATGTTTCCAACCAATACCACTCCTGACCTTTCTTTTGCCAATTGGGCCCCCAATACTTGCTGATGTCATCACTCCATCTTGATTTAGGTTTCTTTGGTGAATGTTTTTGATCCATTCTATGACTTCCTTGGTCCACCTGCCTTCGGTTCATCTTGCTATGTGACCAGCCCGTTTCCATTGCAATTTTGTTCTCTAATCCATGTACAGCTCTTTCTATCTTGCCTTGTAATGCCGAGCATGTAGCTTTCCGTGGCTCTTTGTTTCACTCTGAGCTTTTGTATAGATTGTGAGGTTCGTGTCCATATTTCACCAATATATGTTACAGCAGATAGCACACACTGATCAAAAACTTTTCTCTTCAGATATAGGGGGAGGTTGTTCTTGGAAATTATGCTTAGTTTGCCGAATGCCTGCCAACCACATTTAACACGCCATTCGATTTTCTTTCACCTTCCATTGAGATCCATTGGCCAAGGAATATGTAGTGGTCTACTAAATCTAGTTCAAGGGTTGACAACCTTAAACACTCAAAGAGCCACAAAGGTCTTAACTGGAAGCCCCCCATTCAATTCTGGAGCTGACCGGAAGTCCGGTTCCCCCACCATAGAGTCTCCTCCTAGCACGGCATCCTTTTTCCTCTACCTGTCCTAACCAAAAGCCCTATCAATTGTGAAGCCTACCGGTGACAGGGAGGTGCAACAGAGGGAAGAGCCACATGCGGCTCCAGAGCCACGGGTTGCTGACCCCTGGTCTAGTTCTTCTCCAGATATATTTTTTTTTCTTTCTGTAATGGCCCCAAAGGTGCTTTTTCAAAAGGCATCTGGACTTTCTGGTTTTTCATTGAAGACCTTTCATTTCTCATCCAAGAAGCTTCTTACCAGCTGTCTGCAAAGAATATAAATCCTTCCATTCCCCACTATCCTATCAGAGCTAAAGAAGCTTCTTGGGATCTGAGTCCATTGGAATTGGGCAGCTAAGAATTTCAAACAAATAAATAAATCTGTCTTGAGGAACTGGGCTCCCTTCCTGCCTTGGGCATAGGATTGGACTAGATGATCTCCAAGTGTTAGAAATTCTGTTTATATATAGCACCACCGATCAAACAAAGAGTACAGTCACCATGTGCTTTACTGCTTAACTGCTTAACTGTAACAGGAAATAGGAAACTGGACTTAAGAACATAGGGTATATATACCATAGATCCAAACTTGTAAACACTGCCATCTACTGGATGAATGCTACTGTAGTTGTTGCATAAAAATATATTCCAAAAATTATATTCCGACATTAAGGTCCCATCCAGCATTATGATTCAATGAATATGTTTAGTCAGGAATGACAGTTTGTTCCCATGAGATGTCTGCACACTCACAACCCTCAGGCGTATGACCTTCCTCTTAGTCTTTCTTCTGAAACATTCCTCGTGTGTTTTTTCAGCCTCAGGAAGAATTTTACAATTTGACTAATGTAATTCTTGTTGTCACCAATAACTGGGCAGGCAGTGATGGGTTCCTCCCGGTTCGGCCCGGTTCTTTGGAGCCGGTAGCGGTGACGATATGACATCACTGAACCGGTTCTGCCCCCCCATCTCCCCACCCCCCCACCTTATTCTTACCTTTTATTTGGCCCCACCCCCAATCTATTGCTGCCTCTCGAGTCCCAGCTGATTGGCTAGAAGGAAAAAAACTATTTAAACTCTTGCCGCAGGGCTTCAAAGAGCCACCCTACAGCTGATCAGTGGTAAAAGGCAGTTTGGTGGTAGACCGGTGCCTCCAAAAACAAATGAGTAGATGGTACAGCTTTGCAAGCAGTTAAAAACCTGGTAGACCAGTACCTCTGCTAAATCCTAAAGAATTGTCACATGACATCAAGCTACACCCACAAAATAAGCCATGCCCACAGAACCGGTAGTAAAAAAATTTAGAACCCACCCCTGTTGTGGGCACATGCATGCGCGACCCCCCACATTCCCCCCACTTTTGGCACGCGACTTCAAAAAGGTTAGCCATCACTGAGCTAGCCCATTTGCAGTATTAAGCTTTTAAGTTTTATTTTTTAAGCAGTAAAATCCTTATCATGATCAGATCATTCTTAACTGAGCCACCAAAGACTCTTTGCTCTCTAGAGGCATAATTTCAAATTCACATTTTCACAACCCTCCCGGAATATATTTGCATTATATTATAATCCTAATTCCAGAATGTATGTGTTTATCATCTATTCTGGAGTTAGATAGACCAGACAAGAGCGAAACTGATCAAGGAGAGATTTTTCAACCTGGAAATAAGGAGAAATTTTCTGACAGTGAGAACAATCAACCCATGGAGCAGAAGTTGCCTTCGGAAGTTGTGGGAGCCTCATCCCTGGCGGCTTTCAAGAAGAGACTTGATGATCATTTTTGTATATCTCGTTTTTTCTATGTGTTTCGCTTTTCTTCTTTATACCGTAACTGCTATTCTAATAGCAAATCCTTCATAAAAGCTATTGCATTACATCCGTGATTAAATCATCTTTTCATTGATATATAATTTTATGGTACTACTCCAAAAAAAAAGAAAAAGTGGCATTATTAGTTAGTTTTAGAAAATACACTTTTCCCAAAAAGTTTCCACTAACTTGGCCACTACTGTACAAGTGAATACCGTGAAACAGGAAAGGTTTCACCAACAGGGGGCAGCATCAGCCTGGCCATGGCTGAAAACAAGGGGTGCGGGGAGGGGGGGAAATGGGAGGGAGGGAGATGGGAGGTCGGATGCTCCCTTCTCACTAATTCAAGATAGACTTTAGTGAGAAGCTGAAGAATGCATTTTGGACTCTAAGATTCAACCCGCTTTCCTGAAAAAAATATAGGAATAACATGATTATTCATTTTAGTCTTAGTTTAGAGCCTGACAATTACAAAAAATTCTCTTTTCTTAGGTGAAAGAAAAGCCAGAAGTTGTGCATATAAAAATGATAAAGGATTGGTATTTTTTAAAATGTGCATGGAAGAAAGTATTTGGGGGAAATAGGTTGAAAGGATTCAAACAAAGCAAAATGAGCAGAATGTGGGAAGTGAAATGTGGCTTTATGATAAACTGGGGCCAGGGCCAGATTTTATTTTATTTTTTAAACTCTTGACTTGATTCCTGAGAAATATTCTGTATGTATGAGAGAAAGAAAATTTACTGAACATTTGTTGAAAGTGAGGCTGAAGGCTTGTTCTCCAAGCTTGTAGGTTGGTTTCAGAGGTAGGTTTCAGCAGGTTCTGACCAGTTCTGGAGAACCAATAGTGGAAATGTTGAGTAGTTCGGAACTGGCCCCATTCCCATCTATTCGCTGCCTCCCAAGTCCCAGCTGATTGGGAGGAAATGGGGATTTTGCAGTAACCGTCCCCTGGAGTGGGGTGGGAATGGGGATTTTGCAGTATCCTTTCCCTGCCATGCCCACCAAGCCATGCCCACAGAAGATAGAAAGGAGAGAGGAGTAGAGGGTAGGAAGAGGAGAGGGAGGGAGAGGAATCGAAGAAAGGGAAAAGGAGAGGAAAGAAGGGTAGGGGACAGGAGTAGGAGATGAATAGGGGGAAAAGAAGAGAGGAGTGGGGGAAAGGAAGGGGAATTAGGATGAGGTAGGAGAGGAGGAAGGAGAAAGGAGCAGAGGAGGGAGGGAAGGGAAAGAGGAAGAGAAGAAGTGTTGTTGCGAAAATAGGGAAGAAAGGGTAGAAGAGCAACTCCGAATGTAATTAAAATGCCTTATTTTAATGCTTTCTTTAAGGAAAACATGTATATGTAGGATTAATTATGTATAAGAAAATGTACATTTTATATTATGTGTATAAGAAATAAAACTGAAAAACTTTTCCAAAAAAAATAGAAGAAGAAGAAGAAGCTTTTGCGCATATGCAGATCACACATGATGATGTCATGGCGGGTGGGCGGAATATGGCTCCCGCTGGTTTTACCACCGGTTCTATAGAACCGGACCGAACCAGGAGCAACCCACCCCTGGAGCAGGTCGCAAAAGGGGAACACATGACCCCTGGGACACTGTAACCGTCACAAATACGAATCAGTTGCCAAGCGTCTGAATTTTGATGACATGATTGCTGGGATGCTGCCACATTCATAAGTGTGAGAAAAGGTCTCGTACGTCGCTTTTTTCATTCAAAGTTCTGCTGTAACTTTGAATGGTCACTAAATGAATTGTGGTAAGTCGAGGGCTTTTTATATATGATAAAAGCAAAGGATGTGTGAGAATCAGCGAAATGAATTAGTGAATGGCTTAATAAGGATGTGCGGCATTCCTTAGTTTAATGTGTTGATGGATAAATATAGAAGAATGTTGGAGGCCTGTGGTATTGTTGGTTTGGTTCATATTTAGCAGAGACCAAAAATCTACATCAATCAGGAGAGAGAGAAGGTGGATTAATAATTATTATTATTTAACTTTTCTCCCTAAAACCTTTTCTGTATCCAGTTGCTACCCTGTTTTCCCCAAAATAAGACATTCCCTGATAATAAGCCTAATCAGGCCTTTGAGCGCATGGCAATAAGGCCAAGCGCTTATTTCAGGGTTCAAAAAAAATAAAATAAAATAAGACAAGGTCTTATTTTTGGGGAAACACAGTATCTCTTTTTGTACAAAGCTTATGTGATAATACGACTTCAAATAAATGCTTTACTGGCATCGAGTAGTGTAACCGATTCCATTAATCTGAAAAAAACAAATTCCTCCAGTATTTCCTGGTCTTTGACATCAATCCCGTTTCCCATTATCTCATTTGTAACATTTACAGTTCTATTTCTTTTGCAAAAAATCTTTCAACAAGGATAAATTCAAGGTATAAATGTAGTGCTTCGTGAAATAGGACGATTATTCACAAGCTTTAATTTCAGACAGTGAGAAATTAGGAAATAACTGAGCCCCAAACACTTCCTGTGTGTAAAGGAGAAAAAAATATATTTATAACCCCGCGATGAAAATATTATGTATCTGAGAATATGATTTCATTGTTGAGGTATTAATGATCTAAGACAGGAGCCAAAATATGAATCAAGTCACTTCCAATTACTTTTTGTTTATCTATGTCAGAAGCATCACGATTAAAATAAGGTATACTGTATGAAGTAAAATTTAGAATATAAAATTATATTCTAAAATTAATAAGTGGAACAACTTGCCTGCAGAAGTTGTGAATGCCCCAACACTGGAAATTTTTAAGAAGATGTTGGATAACCATTTGTCTGAAGAGGGGTAGGGTTTCCTGCCTAGGCAGGGGGTTGAACTAGAAGACCTCCAGGGTCTCTTCCAACTCTGTTATTCTGTTCTGTTCTGTTCTGTTCTGTTCTGTTCTGTTTGTTCCGTTCCATTCTGTTCCGTTCCACATTTTCTATTCTATTCTATTCTATTCTATTCTATTCTATTCTATTCTATTCTATTCTATTCTACTCTACTCTACTCTACTCTACTCTACTCTACTCTACTCTACTCTACTCTACTCTACTCTACTCTACTCTATTCTATTCTATTCTATTCTATTCTAAAATACAAGATTAAAATATGTATAAATTAAACAGATCTTGCGTAGAAACTAGCAACATTCACTGGTACCTCCGATTATGATAAAGTTGACTGAAAATAATATCTATTTATACTGAAGAATCTGTATTTGGAGTCGTATGTTGACATATTTAAAAATCTGAAGCAATGATCATATAATGCCAAGTACAAATTACAGAACAAGAGCGCTGTTCTTCACCTGGTATTTTTGCAATTAATAATCAGTTTAGATAATCTAATTAAAGCAGCCTTTCTGGGCTGCTTAAAATCATCGCTTACATAAATCTTGCCCACCCAAGTTTTCTGGAACAGCTATCTCCCTTTAACAGAAATTTAAATTGTTTTCAAGAAAAAAAAAATCCTTATGGTTTTATTTCCCATCTCTTTAAACATGGCTGGTCTATGCTTGACAGAAGATTCTGGAACTTAAATTCGCATGTTATAAAGGACATTGCCATTTGATATCATCAGTACAAAAAAAGGGAACAATATCTGGATTGCATAAAAAAAAAAAATCATCCCCAGGAATTAAAAGTAAAATAATATAAATGATACTATAACGATGCAGTCAAAATTAAAATCTCTAAACCCCAATCCCATCTTATCTGCTGCAGAAATTATCCATATTTTTACTATTAGTACAATATGAACCAATGAGAAAGGAAAGGAAAGAAAGTTTGGTAAAGATTAACTACAAAAAATGGGAGGAAAAGGGGAAGAGGGGAAGAAAAGGAGAGAGGGAGAACAAGAGAATGAACAGGAGAACGGAAAAGAAATGGGAAAAGCATAGGAAAACTTTTCTCTTACGTAACCAGATCATAGAGGAAAAAAACCCTGTAAAACCAGAAAATCTAACAATGAATAAAAATAATCAAAAAAGTCTAGAATGTAGAGAACAAATGATATTCATCTTTCATCAATAGAAGTAAGATTTTTTCTCCCACATTTCAATGCAACGAATGCAATGATTCCCGAGTAGCAATTGCTATTGTCAAAAGATGGCCAGAAGAAAGCAGATCAAATTCTTCTCTTGAGTAATGATTTTTCCTCCCCTAAATTTTGGATTTTATGAGTAAAACCAAGGAAAATCACATTAGAGACCTGTAAAATTTCATTCCCTACTGCAAATATAAGGACTCGCAATAAACTTCTCAGGTTATTGTATGAAGGAAAAGTTAGAATGCAGTGAAACGTCTCCTTATCCAAACTTTATCAGGGGCTTCTGAAGGGTGTGGTAGAAAAACGCCAAGATGGTGACCACACAGGTTCAATGGAAGCTCCTCCCCCCCTTTTTTTAAAAAGTGTGATACACAGAAAACCAGGCGGAGATTTAATCATACCCTTATGGCTCTCAATACAATCAACCTTCAAGTTTCTAGGTTCTACCATATTGCAAGATCTAAAATGGACAGCTAACGTCAAAAATGTCATCCAAAAAGCACAACAAAGAATGTTCTTTCTGCGCCAACTCAGAAAACTCAAACTGCCCAAGGAGCTGCTGATCCAGTTCTACAGAGGAATTATGGAGTCTGTCATCTGCACCTCCATAACTGTCTGGTTTGGTTCTGCAACCGAACAACACAGACACAGACTTCAGAGGATAATTAGAACTGCAGAAAAAACAATGGCTACCAATGGCCTTCCATTGAGGACCTGTATACTGCACGAGTCAAAAAGAGGGCTGTGAAAATATTTACAGACCTCTCGCCTCCAGAACATAAACTGTTTCAACTCCGACCCTCAAAACAATGCTATAGAGCACTGTACACCAGAACAACTAGACACAAGAACAGTTTTTTTCTGAACTCCATCACTCTGCTAAACAAATAATTCCCTCAACATTGTCAAACTGCGTACTAAATCTGCACCACTATTAATCTTCTCATCGTTCCTATTACCCATCTCCTTCCACTTATGACTGTATGACTAATTTTGTTGCTTGTATCTTTACAATTTATATTGATATTGTTTCTTGATTGCTTATTTGTACCCTATGACTATCATTAAGTGTTGTATCTTATGATTCTTGATGAACGTATCTTTTCTTTTATGTACACTGAGAGCATATGCACCAAGACAAATTCCTTGTGTGTCCAATCACACTTGGCCAATAAAAAATTCTATTCTATTCTATTCTAATTTCTATTCTATTCTATTCTATTCTATTCCATTCCATTCCATTCGATATTTTCTATTCTATTCCATTCCATTCCATTCCATTCCAATCCATATTTTCTATTCTATTCTATTCTATTCTATTCTATTCTATTCTATTCTATTCTATTCTATTCTATTCTATTCTATTCTATTCCATTCCATTCCATTCCATTCCATTCCATTCTCTACTCTACTCTACTCTACTCTACTCTACTCTATTCTTCATTCCAATATTCTATTCTATTCTATTGAGAACATCCTTGATCTACATTCAGAGCCAATATTCTTGAATTACAATTTGGACACTGGAAACTATCTGGACTTTTTTGGGGTCCCTCTGGAATCCCAAGAACATCTAGGACAATCCAGGACAGCTGAGAGTCCAAAGATGATATTTAAGCCTTTAAATTATTTACATCTTAATTTTTTTAAAAACCTCCCTTTCTATGACCCTGTAATCGCTTCATTCGAAGTAGAGTGAGGGCGATTGAATGGAGCTAGCGATTGAATTTATTGGCCGGATGCCCTTCCTGATACCTATGAGGAGTTCACAGCAGATATATTTTTTTTCTTTGTGATCTGTCACTACCTAGGATTGAATTCTCAGCCTTACAAATGGGAGGTGATTGTCTTCACCACCGGGCCACCTCGTTGGCTGCATTTACATCTTAATTACCTTCACTAAATCATAGATAGACACTTTTCATAGTCTTCTTTTAAAATTCTGTGTTCTATGGGATATTAAACGTGGACATTATATGTCTATGGAGATTCTCGGTCATCCAGGTTATGGTTGTCCCAAAGGTGCTTTTTCAAGAGGCAACTGAACTTCCTGGTTTTTCTTTGAGGACGTTTTGCTTCTCATCCAAGAAGCCTCTTCATCCCTGGAAGCTTCTTGGATGAGAAGCAAAACATCTTCAAAGAAAAACCAGAAAGTCCAGTTCTTCAAAAAGCATCCCAAAAGTTCTTTGAGATGTGGACATTATAGTGTTAAGAGAATTGTCTTTTTCTCTGTACAGGCCCGAAAACAGCTTGAGGTGCAAAATGTCTTCTATACTTCTTGTTCTTGGTTGCCACAAACATCCTGTAGCTTTCTCAGGAAGGTAGCTTCCTGTCAACTCTGCCAAATAAACATATCATAAGTTATTTAGAGCTTCAAAACTGAATTAAATCTTCAGCCAGCATACTGATATATTACAAGCATGCTATAAATCAGTGTTGGCGTCCTTTTCAGGTGTCGAAAGGAAGTGAAATGAAGGGCCAAATTCTCTCAAGGTCATGAGCTGTCAAATCTTGAAAAAGTGTGGTGATGTCATTCCCAAGTTCTCATATGCTGTCGCATGAAAATGTCAAAACTTCACAAGAACTTGCCCAAATGAAGGAGAAGAAGTGGGAGCACCCGAGAGGGGAGGTAAAAGAGGGATCGGCCTAGAATCTCTACATAGTCACCAACGAACTAAGTCCAAACCTCCTTGATTTCAATTGACCCAGTGGTGAAATCCAATTTTTTTTTTACTACTAGTTCTGTGGGCATGGTTTGGTGGGTGTGACAGGGGAATGATACTGCAAAATCTCCATTCCCACCCCACTCTGGGGCCAGCCAGAGGTGGTATTTGCCGGTTCTTCGAACTACTCAAAATTTCCGCTAGCGGTTCTCCGAACTGTTCAAAATTTCCACTACCGGTTCTCCAGAATCTGTCAGAACCTGCTGGATTTCACTCCTGACCCTTATCAAACTCCAAGGAGGTGATGACCATTAGTTGAGAAGATTCCTATGCATAGACTTTTAGCAACTAAATCAACTGAATTCAATTTTCACGTGTGGATTTGGTCTTTCACGCCTGACAACAAGAGCTCCAAAATTTCATTGATTTTGAAAGATCTTCGTGAACTTGCAGAGATTTATTTATTCATGTACACAAGGTCCTCGGCTTACGACCGTCATTGGGCCCCAAATTTTGGTTGCTAAGTGAGACATCTGTTAAGTGAATTTTGCCCCATGTTGTTGCGACTTTTCTTGCCCCGTTTGTTAAGCGTATCACTGGAGTTGTAAAATGCGAATCTGGTTTTGCTCGTGAGAAACTTGAAAAAAGGGGGAATCGTGTGACGCCGGGACACTGCAGCCGTCATAAACGTGAGTCAGTTGTCAAGCATCCGAATGTAAGTCATGTGACCGTGGGGAATGTTGCAATGGTTGTAAGTCTGAAAAATAGCCATAAGTCACTTTTTTTAGTGCTATTATAACAGTTGAACAGGTCACTAAGCAGACTGCTGTAAGTTGAGGACTACCTGTATTGGGGTAGATTTGATTCTGGGGTCCCCACCCTTAAAAAAAATCAATCATTATTTGTTATCATCTGTAACAACTTTTGGTTTTCACTGACTGTATGAACGCAAACCACAACGGTGGGAAATGAGGAATGTGTGCACGCACACCAGCGTGGAGTCGATCAAGATCATACAAGCAGCGAATTATTTGTTTTGCATATTTAGCTTCCAGCATTCCTTTGCTCGTATATCTTACTCTAGAGTTGGCAAGTTAGCTTGTTTCCCGGGGCTCTTCAACTCTAAGCAAAACTTTTCTTTTTTTGTGTTTTTGCTGTTCTCTAACAGCTGAACAGCCTTGGCTCCCAACTGGAGTTTCCCAAGAAGCAAGGGTGAAATGCTCTCGGTCTGGCCCGGATCGCCCGATCCGGTAGCGATGGCAGTGGGTGGTTCGGAGAACCGGTAGCAAAAATCCCTGCCCCCCCCCACTATGCCCAGCTGAGCCACACAATCATCAGAGGCTTTTTTTTTTACTTTCAAAAGCATTTTTTCTACAACCTCTTCTGACGAAAAAATGCTTTTAAAAGTAAAGAAAAAAAAAGCCTCTGATGATTGTGTAGCTCAGCTGGGATCGTCAGAGGCTTTTGGCCGAAGAGGTGGTAACAAAAATGCCTTGAGAAGTCTCTGACGATCCCAGCTGAGTTGCCTGATCGGCAGAGGCTTTTCAAAGCATTAGAAAAAATGCTTTGAAAAATTAAAAAAAAAAAAAAGTTGGCCACACCCACCCAGTCACATTAATCCCCCCCACACCAAGCCACGCCCACAGAACCGGTAGTAACAAATGTTACATCTCACCCCTGCCAAGGAGGCCGAGAGACGCTGGGCAAGAGATGGTGACTTGATGGTAGGCATGAAATTCTTGTTTTTCTTGCCCAAGACAGTGACTCGTTGAACTCTTCCAGCTGATGTTAAACCACTGCTAAGGCTCAGTAACAGGGTGTTTTTCTGGGGCCCCAGGATGCAGGAAGAACCTCAAATAAAACCCAGGAGTAGTGCCCAGGGAGAATAAAGTCACCCTATAACTTGAATATATCTGAGGGACTGGCAGCAGCGGTGGAATTCAGCCGGTTCGGATCAGTTTGAGTGAACCGGTAGTGGCACCCTGCGGGTGGGCGGATGGGGTGGGCCCACCTCACCCTGCCCCTGGGTGGGTGGACCCATCCTACCCCTGGAGCTATGCCATCCTATTTAGCCACATTTTCTAAGCTGTGTGCATGCGTGCAAGCCATGCGCATATGTGCAGGCCATGCACACCAGCAAAACCCATGCGCTCACATTTTCGGTATGTGAAACCCACTGGCAGGACAGTCTCTGGTCTAAGAAGCTTGGCATTGTCAATTCCGAAAAAGCTAATAGCATCCCAGGTTGCGTCAACAGAAAGATAGCATCAAGTAGTGGTGAAATCCACATTTTTTACTATCGGTTCTGTGAGCGTGGCTTGGTGGGCATGGCAGGGGAAGGATACTGCAAAATCCCCCTTCCCACCTGACTCCAGGGGAAAGATACTGCAAACCCCTGCGAACCCCCAGCAGCCCCACCCCTGGTGGAGACTCTTGATAGACCATTTGTGCTTTGCCCAAAGAAGTCTTCAAAGGAGCACAGGAACCAATAGGGTGTCCTACAAGCTCTTCCCAGAGGCATTGCTTCGAAGCATGGAGATTCTACTGAACGGTCAAAGCTGAAACTCAAAGACTCCGTTGGTCACTGATTTATTGCTACTTTTATGTTCTTAATTTCTCGCTCTGCTTGCCAGAGAAGAGAGTCGTGTTCCAAGATGATCTAAACATGTAAGAATTAAATCAAAGCTATTGATCGAATTTCCCAGTTTTAGTGAGTCACAACTAAAATTATTGACTGTTTTAGCACCTGTCATGAACTAAGTAGAACACAGAATAATAGGGCTGGATGGATTCTTGGAGGCCTTCTAGTCCAGGCCTCTGTTCAAGCAGGAGACCCCATATCAGTGTTTCTCAACCTTGGTAGCTTGAAGATGGGTGGACTTCAACTCCCAGAATCCCCCAGTCCAGGGTGGCAAAAGAGTCTGATAAAAGCCCGGTAGCATTTTCTCTGCCAACATGTTTTATTAAAAAAAGCTTTGTGAATTTGCAAACCGGAGTCAGAATAGCTGCCACCAGATTCGTCCAGATGAAGGGTGCCCAAGGAAGGAGAAATTCTCCAACCCTTGTTCAAATGAGGACTTCTCTGCGTTGCTGTCCAGAAGCTATTGAGTTGGTTTCTGATGCCTTCTGGGGAGGGGGAGAGGAGACGGAGTTGCTAACGTTGGAAGAGAAGCTTGTAGAAATTGGGTACGTCTAGTCTAATAAAAAAAGGACTAGAAGCAATAGTGAAATCCTATCGGTTCTGTCCGGTTCGCACGAATCGGTAGTGGCGGCAGGCTCCTCCCACCCACCCGAAGATCATTACTTCCTGGTTTGAACCAGGAAGTAACCTGTTTTTGACCCTCTGCGCATGCACAGAAGGCTTTGTGCATGCACAGAGGGTCAAAAATTGCATGTGACGATGGCACATGCACTTCCCAACCGGTAAGGAAGGTAAATAGATTTCAACCCTGATTAGAAGTAACACGATAGCACTATTCCAATATTTGAGGGGCTGCCTCACGGAAGAGGGGGAGTCAAAGCATCAGAAGGCAAGAAACAATGAATGGAAGCTAACCAAGGTCAGAAGCAATCTAGAACTAAGGAGGAATTTCCTAACAGTGAAAACAATCAACCAATGGAATAGGTTCCATTCCTTCAGAAGTTGGTGGATGCTCCATCACTGGTGGCTTTCAAAAAGAGACTGGACAACCATTTGTCTGAAATGATATAGAGCAGCAATGGTGAAACTTTTAGACACCGAGTGCCCAAACTGCAACCCAAAACCCACTTATTTATCGTGAAGTGCCAACACGGCGATTTAACCTGACTATTGAGCTTTTTTACTACCTAAAATAATGATAAACAACACAGCGTTTCAGCTAACTGTTCTAAAAAAACCGTGATAAATGCACTTTTATGCCCCTTCATTTTTTCTTCTTTTGAAATATTATGTTTAGCAATAAAGAAAAACTTTTGTAATATCATTTCTCTTTCCCTCCCTCTCTCTTTCCCTCCCCCTCTCTTTTTCTCTTTCCCTCCCCCTCTCTCTCCTTCCCTCCCTCTGTCTCTATCTCTCTGTCTCTTTCTTTCTCTCTGTCTCTTTCCCTCCCACTCTCTCTTTCCTGCCCCCCCCTCTCTATTTCTCTCCCCCTCTCTCTTTCTGCCCTCTCTCTCTATCTCTCTGTCTCTTTCTTTCTCTCTGTCTCTTTCCCTCCCCCTCTCTCTTTCCTGCCCTCTCTCTCTCTCTTTATTTCTCTCCCCCCTCTCTTTCCTGCCCTCTCTCTCTATCTCTTTGTCTCTTTCTTTCTCTCTCTCTCTTTCCCTCCCCCTCTTTCCTGCCCTATCTCTCTATCTCTCTGTCTCTTTCTTTCTCTCTCTCTCTTTCCCTCCCCATCTTTCCTGCTCTCTCACTCTATCTCTCCGTCTCTTTCTTTCTTTCTCTTTCTCTCTCTTTCTTTGTCTTTCTCTCTGTCTTTCCCTCCCCTTCTCTGCCTCTCTCTGTTTCTCTCTCCCTCTCTTTCTTATCTATCTATCTATCTATCTATCTATCTATCTATCTATCTATCTATCTATCTATCTATCTATCTATCTATCTATCTATCTATCTATCTATCCATTCGGCCTGTGGAGGCTGGCAGGCAAAGCCCAGCATTAGAGACCCTCACAAGATAAGGCAACTCCAATCTGGACCCTGTCGGGGAGAACTCTCCCCCTTCCATCTCCTTCTCTCCTCCCACAGCAGGGGCCCATTCATGCCACATCTTGCACACATGCCATAGGTTCGTCATTACGGATACAGAGTCTCCTGCTCGAGCAGAGGGTTGGACTAGAACAGGGGTCACCAACCAACCTTTCGGACCTCAGGGACCACTGAATTCATAATTTTAAATCTTGTGGACCACTAATATGATCTGCCTAATGACCGGCTGGGTGGGCATAGCTAAGTGGTCATGGGACTGGGTGGGCATGGTTAACTCGATGTCACTCACGTTGAGGGGTGCCTCGATGGCCTCTACTCACCCCTCCTCTGCCAGCCCAGGCTCCTTAGGGCCCCAACAGGAAGCAGTGGTTGGAGCTAAGCAGCCACCAAGAGAAAGAGTTGGCAAAACAGCTGGCTCAATTCAAATGGGATCTGACCAAGAAGGAGTCTCAGCAGAAGCACCTCCTTGAGGACTAGGAGCGTAGGCTTTCCAAGCAGAGGGAAGACCTGTGGGAGTGACCAGGCTCAGCGGGCTGAGATGGTCAGCCAGTTCCAGGCCATGATGCAGCCCTACTGCAACAAGGCCCTCTGGCTCTTCACCACTAGTGACACTTCCCTCCAGCCTTCACCCAAAGCCCTGCACCAGGAGGCTGAAGCAGACCCCAAGTCAGAATTTCTACCCCCCTCCAACCCACATAAAAAGACCCCAAAAGGGGAGACTCTCTGCAGCAACACAAAAATCCATTGCAGGTATTTGGCCTAGGGGCCGTAGTTTGAGGACCCCTGATTTAATGCAATATAAAAAATGCAAATAACTTTTCTGAGGACCACCAACATTTTCTCACGGACCACCAGTGGTCCATGGGTGGTGATCACTGGACTAGAAGACCTCCAAGGTCCCTTCCGACTCTATTATTCCATGTTCTACTCTATGTTCTATGTTCCTCCCTCTGCCTTTCAATCAACATATGTATGTATTGCCAGATACGCAGAAGATCATAATCAACCTTCTCTTCGCCTTTCAAGGAAGGGATTTCTCAAGTACGTTTTCTATAAATAAGAACTGGAAGGAGAGGTGCATCCATAAGTCACTTCGCTGAGACGGGCGGCTATAGAAATTGAATAAATAAAATAAAGTACAGTAATGCGAGGTCCATGTTCCCTTAGTTATGGTTCCACCAACAACCAGAGACATTTCTCTTTAAACAAGCATTTAACATCTTAGTTTGATTTATTTTTGGTTCTCTAGCTTTGGCTCTTGACTGCCTTAGTCTTGCCTTGGGTTTGTTGCATAGGTCAATGACAACTTCATTCATTTGGGGTTTTTAAAGCGTGAAGGCTTTAAGACAATATCGATAAGGAAATCATATTTAATCCCGTGTTAGTGTAGATATTGGAGTTGCCAGCTAGGAATGCTGAGCTAAAAAACATTCGAAGAGATGCCTTCACAAGCTGTGAATTCTCCAACACTGGAAGTTTTTAAGAAGAGATTAGACAAACATTGCTTTGAAATGTTATAGGGCAAGGGTGAAATCCAGCAGATTCTGACAGGTTCTGGAGAACTGATAGCGGAAATTTTGAGTACTTTGGAGAACCAGCAAATACCACCTCTGGCTGGCCCCAGAGTGGGGTGGGAATGGAGATTTTGCAATATCCTTTCCCTGGAATGGGGAGGGAATGCTGATTTTGCAGTATCCTTCCCCTGGAGTGGGGTGGAAATGGAGATTTTGTTGTATCCTTCCCCTGCCACGTCCACCGTGCCATATCACGCCCACCACGCCACACCATGCCCACCAAGCCATGCCCACAGAACTGGTAGTAAAAAAAATTGGATTTCACTACAGGTATAGGATTTCCTGCTTGAGTAGGGATTTGGAGTCGAAGACCTCCAAGGGTTCTTCCAACTGTTCTGTTCTGTTCTGTTCTGTTCTGTTCTGTTCTGTTCTGTTCTGTTCAGTTCCGCTCCGCTCCGCTCCGCTCCGCTCCGCTCCGCTCTGCTCATATTCTATTCTATTCTATTCTATTCTATTCTATTCTATTCTATTCTATTCTATTCTATTCTATTCTATGCTATGCTATGCTATGCTATGCTATGCTATGCTATGCTATGCTATGCTATGCTATGCTATGCTATGCTATGCTATGCTATGCCATTTATTTATTTATTTATTTATTTATTTATTTATTTATTTATATTTTTATTTTATATCAAATTTATATACCGCCCTTCTCCCCGAGGACTCAGGGCGGTGTACAGCCAAAGTAAAAACATAAACTAAAAACATCAAAATACAATTAAAAAGACATATACAAATTTGGCCCGATAAATAAAAAACAATGACAAAATAATTTTAAAAACATTTTAAAAAGTGTTAGGCCAGCCTGGCTTGCTGAAAAAAGAAAGTTTTAAGGGCATGGCGGAAGGCACCGAGGTCTTGGATTCTCCTTATCTCTCGGAGCAGTTGATTCCAGAGGGTAGGTGCTCCCACAGAGAAGGCCCTCCCACTGGGGGTCACCAACCTACATTGTTTGGCTGATGGCACCCCGAGGAGGCCCTCTCTGTGGAAGCGCACAGGTCGGTGGGAGGTCGTCAGTGGCAGCAGGCGGTCTCGAAGATATCTAAGTCCCATGCCATGCTATGCTATGCCATTCTATTCCATTCCATTCCGTAATACAGGTAAACCATTAGCAACCACTCGAATTGCAAAAGTGATTGATGTTCAATTCTCACCCTTATAGCCATTGCAGAATCTCTGTGGTCACATGATTAAAATCCAGTCATTTGGCAACCAGCATGTATTTAGGAAGGTTGCAATGTCCCAGGGTCATGTGATCACTATTTGCAAAGCTTCCCAACCATTTTTTTTTTGACAAGCAAAGTTGCTGTGGGAAGCCAGACCATGGGATTCCCTTAACCGCAGAAGGGTTTTGCTTAACCACCATTGCAAAACAGGTCCTCAAACTGGGTGCCAATCATTTCACCGCCTCCTCGCTTAGCAGGAAAAAGGATGGTCATAAATTAAGGATAATCTGTGTTGCCGTTTTTGACATGTTCCCTGTTACTAGACGGTTCCAAGCAATTTTTCAACAGAAAAAAAAGAAAAATCAGATGAGATGAAATTGTGACGTGACAACTGATTCGGGTTACATAACTGCAAAGCATAAAATCCGTGGGTGGTTAATCAGAAAGGTGCTGTTTGATGGAAACTTGCCAATCTAATGAATTCATCTGATAAAACATCAGGCATTGTTCTGTGCAAAACTCAAACAACTTCTCACTTTAAGGGCTTCGGGTTTGAATTCAATTATTGACATTATAAGCAAGACCGTTTTTAAGCGAGCCCTGGCTGATTTCATGACCTTTTTTCTTTTGCGGGGGCCACATTCATTAAGTGGATCACTGCAGTTGTTAAATGAATCACACAGTATTTAAATGAATTGGGCTTGTTGGATCTTCCCTGGGGGTTATTTTTGGAGTGGAGCTTATATTAGGAGCACACTTAAAAATCATGCTAGGGGTTATTTTCTGGTTCTGCCTTCTTTTCAGGGAAAATACTCTGTTTTCCCCCAAAATAAGACATCCCCTGACAATAAGCCCAGTTGGGCTTTTGAGCGCATGGCAACAAGGCCAAGCACTTATTTCAGGGTTCAAAAAAATATAAGACAGGGTCTTATTTTCAGGGAAACATGGTATTACTCTTGTAGAATCCGTGCAAGTCACATGAATAAAATTCAAGTGTTCGGCAACTGATGTTGTAGCATTCTGGAGTCCCGTGATCGCTATTTGCCCGATGTTATTTGCCTGGGGGTCACAATGCTCGGACTGACCTGGATTGTGCCAGCTGTGCAGCCCCAAAGTGCGCCAGCCAAAGGACTAGTGAGCTACAGATGTTGCTGGACACCATTGCCGCCTGTACACTCGCTGCCACTGGTGCGCGTGCTGGAGGGCTGGGGCACCTGGCTAGACTGATCACCCTGATACCATGTTTCCCCAAAAATAAGGCCAATTTTGGAGCAACCCCCCCCCAAAAGTCTGGGTTTTATTTTTGGGGAAACATGGTAACTTCCACAGCAAGTTGGCCGTAGCAAGTTGTCCTGCAATGAGTTGGCTGTGATGAGTTGGTTGTGGCAAATTGGCTGGGGTGAGTTGACTGGGGTAAATTGGCCATGGTGAACTGGCCATGGCGAGTTGGCCATGGCAAGTTGGCCGTGGCGAGTTGGCCATGGCAAGTTGGCCATGGCAAGTTGGCTGCGGCGAGTTGGCCATGGCAAGTTGGCCATAGCAAGTTGGCCATAGCAAGTTGTCCTGCAGTGAGTTGGCTGTGGCAAATTGGTTGTGGCAAATTGGCCAGGGTGAGTTGACTGGGGTAAATTGGCCATGGTGAATTGGCCATGGCGAGTTGGCCGTGGCGAGTTGGCCATGGCAAGTTGACCATGGCAAGTTGGCCATGGCAAGTTGGCCGTGGCGAGTTGGCCATGGCAAGTTGGCCATGGCAAGTTGGCCATAGCAAGTTGGCCTGCAGTGAGTTGGCTGTGGCAAATTGGTTGTGGCAAATTGGCCAGGGTGAACTGACTGGGGTAAATTGGCCATGTTGAGTTGGCTGCTGCAAATTGTCCTAGACCTGTGATGGTGCCACCTCTGGCACACATATGGTATGTGTGCCAGAGGTGGCACACAGCGCCCTTTCTGTGGGAATGCGAGCCGTCGCCCCACTTCAGCTCTGCCATGCATGTGCACGCATCTCCCGTCAGCCAGCTGGTCTTTGGGTCTGCCACTCATGCACAGGGGGGCTGGGCATGTGCAGGATGCGTGTGCAGGGCTCCATGTGTCCATATGTGGGGCATATGTGGATGGGCCATGCATGCATTGCATTTTGGGGGTTTGGCCATGCAAGTGGCCATGCATGCATGCACGCACACACTTTAGTGTGGAAAAGGTTAGCCATCCCTCTCCCAGACCAGTGGTGAAATCCAAATTTTTTTACTACCGGTTCTGTCAGCATGGCTTGGTGAGTGTAGCTTGGTGGGCGTGGTATGGCTTGGTGGGTGTGGCAGGGGAAGGATACTGCAAAATCTCCATTCCCAGCCCACTCCAGGGGAAGGATACTGCAAAATCTCCATTCCCACCCCACTCCAGGGGAAGGATATTGCAAAATCTCCATTCCCATCCCACTTCCCGGGGGGAAGGATATTGCAAAATCCCCATTCCCACCCCATTCCTGGGGGGGGGGGGAAGGATACTGCAAAATCTCCATTCCCACCCCACTCTGGGTCCAGCCAGAGCTGGTATTTGCCGGTTCTCCGAACTGCTCAAAATTTCCGCTACCGGTTCTCCAGAACCTGTCAGAACCATGCTGGATTTCACCTCAGTCCTAGACCCTAAAAAACGGGCAGCGAGAAGGGATGTGGGAGCCTGAGACGGTTCTTCTCGGAAGACTTCCTGGTTATGTTGCGGAGGCCTTAGGGATGAGGTTCTCCAAGACACCCGGCCTGTTCTGTTCTTCGCCTCCAGCCTCCTGGGGGGGCCTCTGCTGTGCTCAGCATGTCACTCAGCTCTGTCGGGGCTCATCATAATGAGATCTGAGGCGAAAGTATGTACTTGCGGCTTTTTGACATTCCAAACCGAGCACTTTCAACATGCAGAAGCTTGCAAGCACCGCGAGGGGCCATTAGTTAGACACATAAGGAAATGGGAAACATTGCACATATGCTCCAGACTGCTGGGCCGGCCATTAAATTGCTAATTCTATATTCTCAAAGAGAGCAATGTTTTGTTCTGTTTTTTTTAATTTTATTTATTTTGGCCTGTCTTTCTGAGATAAGCTTTTTCTGAGGAACTCATTCCTCTGGGAACCAGGCCATTGAAACAAGGCTGGGTCTTAAGACACCTATAGAAACCTACATTTTTTTCGGATACCAAAGAGGGAATAGATTTCACAACAAAGAGCCTGGTTCAGCTCTGCAGACTAAAGCACCGTAATTAACATCCAGCTGTCTGCAATTACGCCAGTTCGAATCTCACCAGGCTCAAGGTTGACTCAGCCGTCCATCCTTTCTAAGGTAGGTAAATTGAGGACCCAGTTTGTGGGGGCAATAAGCTGACTTTGTATAAATATATACAAAAGTATGAAGGCGATTGCTTAACGCATTGTAAGCCGCCCTGAGTCTCCGGAGAAGGGAGGCATATAAATCAAATTTTTTTAAAAAAAAAAGAAGAAAGAAAGGAGAGAGGAATAGAGGATATGAAGACGAATGGGAGGAATGGAAGAAAGGGGAAAGGAGGGAAAGAAAGAAGGGCAGGGCAGAGGAGGAAGAGAGGAAGAGAGAAAGGAGGAGGAGTGGGGAGGAGCGGGGGAAAGGAAGGGGAAGTAGGAAAGAGGAAGGAGTGGAGGAGGAAGAAAGTAGAAGGAGGAGGGAGGGAAGGGAAAGGAAAGGAAGAAGGAGAAGAAGGTTTGTTGTAAAACAAAGGAAAAGAAAGGGTAGAAGAACAATCCTGAATGCAATTAAAATGTCTTATTTGTAATGCTTTCTTTAAGAAAATATGCATATGTATGATTAATTATATATAAGTGAATGTACATTTACATTATTTGTATAAGAAATAAAAATTCAATATATATATTTTTTAAAAAAGAAATCTACAGTTTATTTTTTTATTTCTGTCAACAAAAGACTGAATCAATTTCCAGTTCTATTCTTTCTTTCTTTTCTCTTTTAAAACCGTGAGCCGAGTGGAAATAGTCCTTGACTTACAACAATTCATTCAGCAGGCGTTCGAAGTCACAACGGCACTGAAAAAAGGGGAGTTATGACCGTTTTTCACGCTTAACGACCGTTGCAGCACCCCTCCCCCCCCATGGCCGTGGTATTACAATGCAGACGCTTGGGAACTGACTCGCATCTATTACCGTTGCAATGTCCTGAGGGGATCGTCTTTTGCGATCTTCGGACAAGAAGCAACAACAGTGGGAAAACCAGATTCACTTAACAACCGTGTTAGTCATTTAACAACTGCAATGATTCACTTAACAACGGTGGCAAGAGAAGTGGGTAAAATGGGGCAAAACTCACAATATCTCAATTAGCAACCAAAATTGTGGTCTTAAATTGAGGAACTTGGTAGTAGAAACTCAAACGCTTGCACACTATTTTGTTTAATCTTCTTTCAGATCCTAACTATAATTATTTATATCCCAAAGCAGCATAGAAAATTACTTCCTTTTTTTTTGTAAAGTTTTTTTTTATTTTTTACACAAACACACACAAACATACAATATATTTTTGCTGAACAGAGTATTCGGCCGGTTAACAAATTTAAAAAAGTTGTTTAAATTTAAACAACTTTTTCAACTAAAATTACAATTTCTATACCTCCTTTTTTGCCATAACATTTATTTTCATCTATTTTGTACCAATATTACCCTTCATTTTCATCTCTAATTTTGACCAAATTCCATTTCCTCCTCTATTCTCTATTAAACCCCTTCCCATTATCATCTAATTTTTATATCCATCATCAAATTAATTAACTATGTGGTGTTACAGTTATTTAATTTTATATTAATAATAATTCCACTTATTTTATAACATACATTTCCTTAATTAATATAATCCAGCATTTTAATATAAATCAATTGATTGTATAGATATCTTTTTCATTTATATATGAACCAGAAGGAAAAAAAAATCTTAGTTGAATTTAAAAATATTCTAGAAAATTACTTCCTTTGTACAAATTTTTATAGCATCCTAGAAGTTAGTTTAAGGCTGCCTCGTGTAGCTGAAAAGGAAAATATTTAAATGGAAGATATATCAGCTATCCTATAGTTCTATTGACTGCTGATAATAATATTTAAATAGAAGAAATATCAACTATTCTATAATGAAATTTATTAAATTTATTATAAGAGAAATACTTTCTGGTAATCCAGTAGAAGAATTCAGTTATTTTACTTTTCCAGAGAATAACTCAATTAGCATTTCTTCTTCAGCCAGTAGCTTACCTAAATAATACAATCTTACATTTATATTATGAGTGGATTAGAGAAACTCTGCTCTGCTCTGTCTGACATGTTCACTCCTGGTTGGAAGAGGAAATGAAAAAAACAAGCAAATCAAAACGGCAGAGGCACTGCTTCTAGATGTGTGAATCATTCATTCATTTTATTTTATTTTATTTTATTTTATTTTATTTTATTTTATTTTATTTTATTTTATTTTATTTTATTTTATTTTATTTTATTTTATTTTATTTTATTTTATTTTATTATTGTGATTTATAGGCCGCCATTCTCCCGAAGGACTCAGGGCAGCTTACATACAGCAATCATCAATACAAATCACAGTGTTAATTTAATTAAAATTAAAACCCCCATTAAAACAGTGTTAAAATTATGGCATTGTACAACCCCACGATCAGATTATTATTGGAACAGCCATGTCTTCAGTTCGCGGTGGAAGGAGAGGAGGTCGGGGGCTATCCTGAGCTCGGTGGGCAAATTGTTCCAGAAGGTCGGCGGTCCAACAGAGAATGCTCTTCCCCTGGGGGCCGCCAGCTGGCATTGTTTGGCCGACGGCATCCTGAGGATGCATTCATTCATTCATTCATTCATTCATTCATTCATTCATTCATTCATTCATTCATTTTGATTTCTAGAGCTGCCCATGTAAATAGGCTGCAAGATATCCCTCAGGCCTAAGATCACATTTGGTTTGCAACCACCAGATGTGATTATATTGAAATATTTTGTATTTTCTGGAGAAAAAATGAGAGGGGTTTGGCCAGTATATTAAACAGTTGCCTCTACAGCTGCCCAACTATAAGGCTAAAGAGATTTCTGGCCCAGCAGTTGTACAATCAAGGGTGTCTCCAGAGTATGGTTTAAAAAACCCTGAGATGCTATCGAAGTTCTGCCTGCTTTTTAAGTTATGGGATGCATAATTTAAAAAGGGGGTACTTGCAGGACCACCTCCTGCCGCTCTCCCACCGTCCCGTGCGCTCTCACAGAACGGGCCTCCTCAGGATGCCGTCAGCCTAACAATGTCAGCTGACGGCCCTCAGGAGGACAACGTTCTCTGTGGGAGCCCCGGCCCTCTGGAATGATTTGCCCACCGAGCTCAGGACAGCCCCCGACCTCCTTTCCTTCCGTCGCGAGCTGAAGACGTGGCTCTTCCATCAACTTGACTGATCCGTCATGGGTGTACGTTGTTATAATTTTAAATTGTTTTAATTGGGTTGTTGATTTTAATTTCATTGTGATTTGTATTGGAAATTGCCGTTTTTGTAAGCCGCCCTGAGTCCCTCGGGAGAATGGCAGCATAGAAATCACACTAATAAAATAAATAAAAGAAATAAATGTTAAAAAGCAGCCACCAGCTTCAGACACACTACCGCAGTCCCTGGTTTTTACTTTTATTTTATTTTTTTACTGTTCCCTGTCGATACCCTAAGGCCGTGATGGTGAACCTATTACAAGTGTGCCACAGGAGGCACGCGGAGCCATATCTGTGGGCACATGAGCATTGCCCTAGGTCAGCTGCAGCTTGCAGGAGCGCACCGGCCAGCTGATTTTTGGGCCTTCTGGGCCCACCGGAAGTCAGGAAATTGGCTGTTTCTGGCCTCTGGAGGGCCTCCAGGGAAGTGGGGAAGGCTGTTTTTGCCCTCTCCAGGCTCCAAAAAAGCCTCTGGAGCCTGGGGAGGACAAGAAACAGGCCTACCAGGCTCACTGGTAACCTTTTTGCTGTTGTGTGTCAAAAGCGGGGGAGGGGAATGTCGCACACACATGCACAGAGGGGCCGGGCATGAGGGGGCATTGAATTATGGGTGTGGGCACACACTCGTGTGACCCTCCTGCACTCCCCCCGCTTTTGGCACATGATGGCGAAAACTTTAACCATCACTGCCCTAAGGCATGAGTCTGCCTCCCAAACTGAAAGAATAATCATAGAGATGTGCAGGCTGATAAATATGAATGAGCAGTATTGGTTTTGTTTTGTTTTTTTGCATTAATGAAAGAGAATATCGGTAGCTCAGGGTTGATATGAAGGGTCCCTGGTGCTCTCTGAGCTTGGTTATTTTCTCGCAGATGATTCATTAACCAAACTAGGTGACGTCCCTAGAAGGGAGTAGCGTTTGTGGAATGATGATGGAGGGTGACGAGGACGACTGTGGAGGTCCTTGGTGCTCTCTGAGTTTGCTTGTTTTCTTGCAGATGTTTCATTACCAAACCAGGTGACATCATCAGTGCTAGAAGGGAGTAGGGTTTATGGAGTAGTGGAAAACAAAAAACAAAAAACCAAAGGCAACAACCAAGCTCAGAGAGCACCAAGGACCTGTTGTGATCCACCAGCGTCCTGCGCGGATTGTGGCTGATCCTGACGATGAGGAGACTGGTGTGGTGTCACGCCAGCAGCCTGCACAGCCGCCGCTCGAGTCGGGCAGTGAGGAGGCTGAAGAGGATGTGGTGCCAGAGGCAGAGATTCAGCCAGGGCCTTCAGAACCTCCAGAGGCTCCTTCAAGTGAAGAGAGTGAAGTGGAGGAGCCTCTCCTCAATGCTTGAGCACGCAGGGCTGCCAAAAGGCAGGAGTGGCTCCTCAGGAGGAGGTCTCCTCGAGAGTAAGTTTTGGGGCTAGTTGGCTTCTCCCTTAGCCTATTTAAGTTTGCACACATCTGGCAAACATTGCTGGAAACAACATTTGGTCCAACGCAGAGCATTTTGAGAGTGAGTTTTTTTGTTACAGCTTGGTTTCTGGGTTGATTGCCAACCCTTGTTGGACTTTGTTTAATCTCTGTAATTCATAGCAGGTTGATAAGAACATTTGTGGATAAAGCCTGCATTTTGAAAGGGGACTGTTTGTATTAAACGGAGTTTTTGGAGCTGTGTTTGTGTGCTACACTTCTTGGGACCCGTAGTTGGAGCAGAACAGGACCACTCATTTCAACCCTGAGCTACAAATATTCTCCCCTCAGTTTTAGCATTTCTAGATGAAAGAAAGAGCTTTTGGAAGAGCCCTGGTGCCACAGTGGTGAGAATGCAGTATTGCAGGCAAACTCTTCCCACTGTCAGCAGTTCAATCCTGACCAGTTCAAGGTTGACTCAGCCTTCCATCCTTCGGAGGTCGGTAAAATGAGGACCCAGATTGTTGGGGGCCATATGTTGATATACCATATACCATGTAGAGAAGGTTGGAAAGCACTGTGAAGCGGTATATAAGTCTAAGTGCTATTGCTACATACAATGATGCCCATTCAGTTTTGCATTGAGGTTTACAGTTTCTCTATGATTCATGCCTTGGATAATTCCAATTTCTAATGGTGATTTTTAATATTAATTTTTAAAGCAACAATGTTAAGGATAATACAGTAGTAACAGTTGCAAAGAATGCAACTAGGTTAAAATAAGATTAATTTTCGTCTACTTTATCGTGCATGCTTACATTTATTCTTCTTCTGTTTGAGATGTCAACGCAAGCGTATACATTTTAGCAATTACATGTTTATCGTGTGCATATAATTCCATTTCAAACTCGGTCTCGCAATGTGCAAAACGATAAATTCTTTTGTCTATTTTAAATCTTTCTCACAATCGTAAATAAGGGAATCATTGACAGTTATAGCCCTCTACCACCAGTTCTTCACTTGATTTAATTTTACATTCCCCTTGATAAATTTCTAGCATATCACAATACATTTTACCCCATTGTGTTTGCCTATTATTTCTAGTCTGTAAATTGCTTCTCGTGCTAAGGGCCGCAAAGGCATTTTTTGGCACAAAGTGAGTTTGTTTCTACTTTATATTTGCAACGTGACACATCAGACAGAATGATTTTTAAAAAGTGCATTAACCTTGACTTTATCGTACCACAATTATCCATGCCAAATCTTTCCAAGTCCAAAAGCATTCTATTTCTCAGCAACGCTCTTTTATCGAAACAAATCAGCAAGCTGAAAAATACAGTTTAAAATCAGGCAAATCAAATCCTCCTTTTTCCTTTGCATCATAGGTAACAAACTGATATTTAAATGGTGGTTTTCCCCTGCCACACAAATTTAAATCATTCCACCCAGTGGTGGAATTCAAATTTTTTTTACTACTAATTCTGTGGGCTTGGTGGGTGTGGCAGGAGTGTGGTGTGTTGTGGCTTAGTGGGCATGGGCGTGGCTTAGTGGGCATGGGCGTGGCTTGGTGGGCATGACAGGTGAAGGATACTGCAAAATCTCCATTCCCTCCCCATTCTGGGGCCAGCCAAAGGTGGTATTTACTGGTTTTCTGAACTACTCAAAATTTCTGCTACCAGTTCGTCAGAATCTGCTGAATAACATGTTGCATCAGTTGTCAAAATAAAATACTGTTTAAAATAAAATCATTGTTCTAGGAAAGGCAGCCATTTTTATCCTATAATTCTCTACAGAAATGATAATTGCAGTTTCTCTCATTTTACAGATCTTTTAAAAAAATCATTCCACATCTTAACATACTTATTTTGAAATGACATACAATTCATATTTACTATAATGATCCCCAGATAGTTTACCTTCCTCTCAATCTTAAAACTCATTGTATTTGTCAGTTCTGTTTGATCTTCCATTTTTGTATGTTTTGTTAACACTGTAATCTTTTCTTTATTAATCTTGAAATCTGCTAATGCACCAAATTCTTTTAATTTGCTCATTTGTATTTCAATCCTCTATAAAGGATTTTCCAGGACCAGGACCAACTCACCTGCAAAAACCCTTAGAAATTCCTCAGTTGGTGTAGCACTAATGAGATATTTTCATTGCTAATTAAATGAAATGTAGAACATCTCATGCATGCCTTTGATCTTTCTTAATTCTCACGCAGGTGTTGGACTCCTTGCTGTATCTAATAGGACAAATTGGTGATATCCAAAGAATGTGTAGAGAATGTGTTGAGTGTAAAATCCAGCAATATATAGACAATACTTGAGTTCCTTCCTTCCTTCCTTCCTTCCTTCCTTCCTTCCTTCCTTCCTTCCTTCCTTCCTTCCTTTTCCATGAAGAATGTATTTTACACTGGTTATGTTAATGAACTTTCACTATTGGCGTATGTACATTGAGAGCTTACGCACCGGAAACAAATTCCTTGTGTGTCTAATCATATTTCTATTCTATTCTATTCTATTCTATTCTATTCTATTCTATTCTATTCTATTCTATTCTATTCTATTCTATTCTATTCTATTCTATTCTATTCTATTCTATTCTATCCATTTCCATTTCCATTTCCATTTCCATTTCCATTTCCATTTCCATTTCCATCCCTTCCCATTTCCTTTCCTTCCTTCCTCCTCCCCCTCCTCCCCTCGTCCTCCTCCTCCTCCTCCTCCCCTCTTTCCCTCCCTCCTCCCTTCTTGTAATAGTATGTAGCAGTGATGGGTTGCCCCATCACTGCTACATACTAGTTCAGACCAGTTCGCAAGAACCGGTAGCAACCCCCCCCCCCCCGCCCCGGATGTCATCATCAGCGATCTGCGCATATACAGAAGGCACAGACACTCGTTTTGCTCATGCACGCATGATCCCGTTGCGAACCGGTAGTAAAGGTAAGTAGAACCCACCCCTGGTACATAGTATGTAAAATTACACTTCATAAATGTATGTTGTATCTTTAGAGTAATTTGGTTGCTTTTGGGGAGCCAGATTTTTGATACGACACATTGCAAGGCTTTTCATAATCCATTTGGAGTTCTCCCATCAATGACAACAATGGAGAAATATCATTTGAACATACAGTAATAGAGCTGGAAGGGATCTTGGAGGTCTTCTAGTCCAACCCCCTGCTCAAGCAGGAAACCCTATACCAGTGAGGGCTAGGCTTTTTGCTATCATGTGCCAAAAGCGGGGTGAGTGTGTGTGTAGGGGGGTCATGCGCGTACATGCCCACACCCATAATTCTATGTGCCCCATACATGTGTGCACGACACCCTCCCCCACCCCGTGCTCCCCATGCTTTTGGCACACGATCTCCCCAGGCTCCAGAGTCTCTCTAGGAGCCTGGAGAGGGTGAAAATGGCTTCCCCCCACCAGAGGCCCTCTGGAGGCCAGAAACAGCCCATTTGCCGACTTCTGGAAGTTGGCAAACGGGCCATTTCCGGCTTCCGGAGGACCTCTGGGGGATGGGAAAGGCTGTTTTCACCCTCCCCAGGCTTCTAGAGAGGCTCTGAAGCCTGGGGAGGGCAAAAAACAGGCATTTCCCCACCTTCCCAGGCCCTCTGGAGGCAGGAAACAGCCTGTTTCCCTACTTCCGGGTGGCCCAGAAGGCCCGAAAATCAGCTGTCCGGCGCCAGAGCTGAGCTCGTGTGCCCACCGATATGGCTCTGAGTGCCACCTGTGGTTCGCCATCATGGCCCTATACCATTTCAGACAAGTGGGTGTCCAATCTCTTCTTTAAACACCTCCAGTGTCGGAGCATCCACAACTTCTGGAGGCAAGTCGTTCCACTGATAAATTGTTCTAACTGACAGGAAATTTCTCCTCAGTTCTAGGCTGGGTCTTCCTTTAATGATTTTCCACCCATTACTTCTTGTCCTGCCTCAGGGGCTTTGGTGAATAAGTCAACCCCCTCTTCTCTGTGACAGCCCTCAAAGATTGGAAGACTGCTGTCATGTCTTCTTTAGTCCTTCTCTTTGTTAGACCGGATATATCTTTTCTGATACCAGAAAGATGGAAACAGACAATCTTGGCTTCCTAGTCGGTTCCTTTTTAAAGACATTGAGGCAGTATTGATTTTGCCATTTTAAGGAGCTTTCCAAAACGGGAATCCAGCTGTTACAAGTCTGATCTTCTGTCAGATTGAAGATGAAGCTTCTTCAGCAACCATACTAAACATTTGTCTCCTTGTTTCCCCACAGAATTTAAGGCGGATCTTGATTTTGATAAAGAACTGTAAAGGTAAAGGTTCCCCTCGCACATATGTGCTAGTCGTTCCTGACTCTAGGGGGCGGTGCTCATCTCCGTTTCAAAGCCGAAGAGCCAGCGCTGTCTGAAGACGTCTCCGTGGTCATGTGGCCGGCATGACTCAACGCCAAAAGCGCACGGAACGCTGTTACCTTCCCACCAAAGGTGGTCCCTATTTTCCTACTTGCATTTTTTATGTGCTTTCGAACTGCTAGGTTGGCAGAAGCTGGGACAAGTAACCGGAGCTCATCCCATTACGCGGCACTAGGGATTCGAACCGCTGAACTGCCCGCCTTTCGATCGACAAGCTCAGCGTCGTAGCCACTGAGCCACCGTGTCCCTACTTTTAATTTTTGTTTAAGGGCCTACCCAACGTTCAAGTTCTTTTATTTGGTGTGCTTGTCTATTTTTCCATCTGTTCTATGTTGTTCTTTGGACCAGAATAATAAACTAACAACGGAAATAACAAGAGCGTTCTTCTATCTTTGGCTTTGATTGTTTCACATTGACAAATGAAACAATTAGCTTTGGATATTTAATGAAAGAGCAGAAGGTAAAAAGTTAAAGGCAGAGATCCTGGGTTTCCATTTTGTTTGTTTTCCTTTTGCTTTGCCGGCGGCGAAAAAAATAAAAATCCCCCTCCTTCAGCTTCCTCAGATGAAAGATCTTATATAAGATGAGTGTTGAAGGTAATTGCTAATAATTATTAAAATCTTATTAGTTTTGATGTCCCGGGGCTTAGTTACAACCCTTCTTTATTTGCTCTGCCCTACCCTCGTCTTAAAATCAACCGTTATGGAAAGAAAAGGGCGTTTTCAGAAGCCAGATGCATTAAAATTTTAGGATTTAATTCCTCCGGCGTAAATGTTCCTGAGAAATCTTGCGCTATCCACCTCCCTGTGAGACAGGAGACTATAAGCTGGTACTAATAATATTAGCACATTCTGTTAGTTAGACTCAAGCCCTGGATCCAGGGATGGGATTCACACACTGGTGCAATCGGTGTACACACTGTAGCAATCGGTTTGCCCAGCACCGAAAATGTGCAAGGCAGTTTTCTCGCGGGTGCCATCGACGCATGCGTGCGACGTCAAACAACACGGCAATTTGCTCGTGCGGATCATCCACACATGCGTGCAGCACAGTGGTGGGTTCTAACTGGCTTTACTACCGGTTCTCTTCGTGCATGCGCTTCGCTCGCATGCACGCCAAACTTGCGCTCCACGCAAGCGCGTTAGGAATATGCCCAGCTGGGGTGTGGCAATCCACTCTGTCGCGCCTATCAGCTGGGCTAAAAATAAAGAAATAAAAGGTAGGAATAACGTGGGGGCAGGTGGGAGGGCCCAGCTCCCGGACAAAGAGAACCGATTTGGTGATGTCATATCGTCACCGCTACCAGTTCGGCCGAACCAGGCTGAACCGGGAGGAACCTACTACTGGTACAGCATCAAAAACACAGCGATATAGGACAGGATTGTGCCCAGGCGCTTGGTACAACAGTCCATGTAGTGACTGTTTGAAGTTACAACGGCGCTGAAAAAAGTGACTTTTGACTGTTTTTCACACTTACGACCATGGTTATGTGATCAAAATTCAGACGCTTGGCAATTGGTTTATACTTATGACGGTTGAAGTCCTAGGGTCACGTGATCCCCTTTTGAGACTTTCTCATCAGCAAAGCCAACAGGGGAGCCAGATTCACTTAACAACCATGTTACTCACTTAACAACTGCAGCGATTCACTTAACAACTGTGGCAGGAAGGGCCGTAAAATGGAGCAAAATTCACAGAACAACTGTCTCGCTTAGCAACAGTAATTTTGGGACCGATGTTGTCATAAGTTGAGGACTACCTATATTTAGCAAGGGAAAGGGTGAAGGTAGCATGGAGAAAACTATTGGATTTTGGATCTTCCTTTAAAAACTAGAGGGATAGAATCAAGATCATGTGAAATATTAGCACCGCTTTACAAAGCTTCAGTATGGCCACACTTGAAATCCTGCATCCAGTTTTGGTCATCATAATATTAAAAAGATGTTGAGACTCTGGAAAGAGTGCAGAGAAGAGCAACAAAGATGATTAGGAGGCTGGAAGCTAAAATATATGAAGAACGGTTCTCTTGCTTCAGCAGGGAGCTGGACTAGAAGAACTAATGAAAAGAAGGACTACGGGAAGCATGTGTAGGAAGTTAGCACCCATCCCTCTCCTAGATGAATGAAATATTTTAGGAAAATATTAAAAAGGCAGAATATTATACCTCCCTGGATGAGAAAAAGAGAAACATGTTCTTGGAAAGCAGTTCCTGCCTTTGTTAATAGGCCCAGAAAGACTGGGCCATCCTATCTATAAGACAAAAGGCTGGGCCATCTTATCTACAAAACAAAAGACCTTTACCCTCAGGACATGATAGGATTAGCCCTCACTCAAACCAAGACAAAATCATTAAGCCAGAATAGGAATTGCTTGGTTGAGTCTCAACCAAGCTTGGGACTCAAGGCAATTTACAAAGTTACCCCTGCATGGCCTCATAGGAGTCTGATAACCAATTAGAATACATTTCTTTCACAGGAACAGGAAGCGAGTTCAAAACCCAAGAGAGGGTATAAACCCCCCTCCTCTCTCTCACACACGCACCCATGTGTTCATTTGACCAGGACTCAAAAAAACCTATGTGGTCCTATCCACCATTAAACCATCTTTCCAAGCCGCCACCATGTTTCCAGTGTCTTCCTCCCCACTTGGAACTGGACCCAGATGGACATTTCTTCCAACATTTGACAGCAGTCTTGCAATATCTCAGGGGCTGCCCCAAAGAAGAGGGAGTCAAGTTATTCTCCAAAGCACCTGAAGGCAGGAGAAGAAGCAATGGGTGGAAACTCATCAAGGAGAGAACCAACCTAGAACTAAGGTGAGAACAATCAACCAATGGATTAGCTTCAGTTGGTGGGATTCAGCTGGTTCAGGATGGTAGTTAAATTGCTGGCTGGCTTCTCCCCACTCTGTGCCCCATTTTGGCTCCCAGGTAAGTGTAGTGAGTAAGCTGAAAACGGGGCACCAGGACGGTGGCATGTCCCCCTCACCCGTGGCCCATTTTTGCTCTCAGGGGGATGCAAGAGGCCGAGTGCTGCCTGTCACACCCCCTGGCCACACCCATCATAGCCACGCCCACCCAGCCCATCATTATTGTTAATTATTTGAATAATTAACTTCCAACTCTGTTATTCTACCTTCTGTGTACATTCTCATTCTGAGTGCTCTTGTTCAGTCTTTTACCATTTTTATAGAAACAGGTATGCTTTGAAAATTCATTTCTACTGTGAGGCAAGCCCACATTAGGAGGATCTCAATAAAATTTATTCCACTGTGCAGTAAGACTGCACAATGTTTCTTCTCAATAAGTTACCCAGGATGGTAGCAATTACTAATTAACTGGGATAAGAAAACATTTATCACTGCAAACCTTTTAAGAAAGATTAGCTACCGCACAGTTTTACGAGCTGATATTTAAATTTTGATAGAATATAAGAATGTACATTCATATATCCTTGGGAAATTAAAAATTGCTACAAGCGTAATGTGATCTTCATAAAATCTTATTCTAGATTTATTGCCCAATAATTGCAACTAATTGTTTTTACTTTTCCCCAGTGAAAAGATTGATTAGCATGTTTCCCCATTATATTCCTTTTTAACTGCTTCAATGTAAGGTTAGTTATGAAAATTAATTTTAAAACATAGCCCTGCTCAGTTTAAATCACCTTAATTTTCTTCAGGTGATTTATATTCTTCAGATTCAGCTGATATATATATATATATATATATATATATATATATATATATATATATATATATATATATATATATATATATATATATATTTCTGAGGTTTTCGCGGGTGTTTGTATGTAGGTCTTTGGTTATTCGGGTCTTCTCCCACGTAGAATTGAAAGTATCTTGGCGACGTTTCAACGAAGTCTCATTCGTCATCTTCAGGCTGGTGTTCTTGGCTTCGTGCTTTCAGGAGCAATGTGATCTCAGCAAAGATCTCAGCACGAAGCCGAGAACACCATCCTGAAGATGACGAATGAGACTTTGTCGAAACGTCGCCAAGATACTTCCAATTCTACGCGGAAGAAGACCCGAATAACCAAAGACCTACATATATATGTGTGTGTGTGTGTCTGTGTGTGTGTGTATGTGTGTGTATGTACAGATAATATCTCGGGTTTGTTCTTGTGTAATTGTAAACATATCTTTAGAAGGGTGGTAGCAATGTTTTGACGAAATCGCATTCGTCATTTTCTGGCTGATGTTCTCGGTTTGGTGCTTATGGGCAAACCCTTCTAAAGATATGTTTACAATTACATGGGAAGAAACCCGAGATATTATCTGTACACACATATATACCCGTGAAAACTTACACACACACACACACACACACACACACACACACACATATATATATTCATAGATTTTCACAGGTACAGGTATGCAAGGGGTCTTTTGCAGACCTCTTGCACAAGCCTGATGATGGCAGATGAGATTCTGCCGAAATGTTACCAAAGTGCTCTCAATCTTACACAGGAGAAGACCCAAATACATCAAGACTTGCATATATATACACATAATACACATACATACATATACATATATATATATATGTATGTATGTATGTATATATATATATATATATAATATATATATATATATATATATATATATATATATATATATATATATATATATATATATATACACATATATATGATGTCCGTAATCTTATTCATTTATTATTATTTATTACATTTATATGTTGCTGCGCTTGGGATTTGAGGTGACTCTGGGTGGCTATTCAGACAACATTCCTAAAAGCCACCTTAATGTGGGAACGCATGTTTTCATCACTGCGCAATTTGTTATGACTTTAGAATGACGGAGTTGGAAGGGACCTTGGAGGTCTTCTAGTCCAACCTCCTGTTCAAGCAGGAGACCCTTTATCTATGATGGTGAATCTATGGCACTGTTGTGGCCCATTAGCGGCCTGTGCAGTTAGTAGCTGTTTCCAACAGTGAGGAGGCTAGTGTGGTGCTGTGCCAGCAGCCTGTGCAGCTGGCACTCGAGTCGGACAATGAGGAGGCTGGAGAAGATGTGGTGCCAGAGGTGGGGATTCAGCCAGGGCCTTCAAAACCTCCAGAAGCTCCTTTAAGTGAAGAGGATGAAGAGGAGGAGCCTCTTCTCGATGCATGGGCACGCAGAGCTGCCAAAAGGCAGGAGTGGCTCCTCAGGAGGAGGTCTCCTCGAGAGTAAGGCTTGGGGCCTTACTCCAAATACTCCTATTTAAGAAAGCGAGACGACTGATGCAATTTGCAGGAAACAACTTCATTCAACTTCCTTCGCGTCTTGATTTCAGAAAACGTTTGATTTGGCTCTTGTTCTCTCTTATCAGTTTTCCTGCAAATTGCTTCTGGGCATTCTGCCAACCACAGTAAGATTACGGTTATTTGAAATACTGTGCCTCAGAACTGAATTATTATTCTTTGGATTTTTGTTGCCTGTTAATGAAGTTAAATTAGCAGCCCTTGTTTAGAAAAGACTGATATATTGTACTTGTGTTCAAACAACTACTAAGAAAGCTCATTAGTAGTCTTTAATTAGTAAATTAAGGTTTGTACGGACTTCGTTTGTGCTGCGTTGTTTGGAGTCCGTAGCTGGGGCAGAACAGGCACATGTGCTGGAAGTGGCCTGCAGAGCCATCTCTCCGGGCATGTAAGCCATTTCCCCTTAATCTTCTGGGCTCCGGAGTGCCAGCCAGCTGGTCTTCATGCACGTGGCAGCACCTGAAACTAGAAAAACAGCTGCCCGGTGAACATGCGTGTGCGAGAAACCAAAAGATCATCTTCCTGGCATGGCCATGCGTACTGAGTGGCTGCTCTTCCAGTTTCTGGCATGCGCATGCCCCCATTTTGGCACTCGGTGCTGAAAAGATTTGCCAACCTTTATCTTTACCTATAGGTTTCAAATGGTGATCATGTAACCTCAGGACACTACAATTGTCACAAATACATTGCCGAGCATTGTGAGGATGCTGCCCCAGTTGTAAGTGTGAGCCCAGCTATAAGTCTTTTTTTTTTCCAATGCTGTTGTAACTTCAAATAGCCACTAACTAGTGAATGGTTGTAAACTGAGAATCCTCTGTAATCTTTTTTTTTTTTTAAATTCCTCAGTAGCCTGCAGTCGTCTAAATCTAAATGGCCATTTCCTTGTTGTTAAGTTACACCCAGCCCATCAATTTTTATATGAATCAGATAATGGCTTTTAATGGGTTTGGCAGGCTTTTTATTCAATCAGGAAATGCGTCCACCTTTTCATGCTTTTCTCAGCTTCTCACCACGGCTTGTGAGCTGCTCGCTCTCCTCCCTTATCTTCCCTTTCATCTCTCTCTCTCTCTCTCTCTTTTAAAAATTTTATTTATTACCCTTCCTGTTTTAACTTGCAAGTTAAAGTTTAAACGGTAGGAACGCATCGGAGTTTAAAAAGAAGAATATTCCGATTGTCGCTTTATCGGAAGGTACGAAGGGAAGTGGAAGCGATTTCAGCGGAAGACATTAGCACCACTTAGCAGCTCTTAACGCTCGACTGGGGATTTGACCTGCTCAAAAATGCTCAACGGGGATTTGACCTTCGGTGGGATATGAATTGCCCTGAATATGACATTATCTCTAGGGTTTCACTTACGCTGGATTTTTGGAAACTGGCCAGGCAGCCTTGATAACAGTCAGACCACACACTAGAGAGATTGTATGAAACTTCCTCCCTCCCTCCCTCCCTCCCTCCCTCTTTCTTTCTTTCTTTCTTTCTTTCTTTCTTTCTTTCTTTCTTTCTTTCTTTCTTTCATGATGAATGTATTTTACCCTGGCAGTGTCGACTGGCGACTCCTAGGGAACGGGCTTTCTCTGTGGGCGCACCTACTTTATGGAATCAACTCCTCCTGGAGCTCCGGGTGGCTCCTGACCTGCGCTCCTTCTGCCGTGACCTTAAAACATGGTTATTTCGCCAGACCGGATGGGACGGAAGGGGTTTTTAAGGGGAATTTTAATAATTTTAACATTTAAATTTTGATTCTTGCTTGTAAAAACTTATTCCTGTGAGCCACCATGGGTCCTTGTTGGAGAGAGGGCGGCATACAAGCTTAATTAATAATAATTATATTATATTATATTATATTATAGTATAGTATAGTATAGTATAGTATAGTATAGTATAGTATAGTATAGTATAGTATAGTATAGTATAGTATATTATTATTATATTATATTATATTAATTTTATTTTATATTATATTATTTCTATAATAATTTATAGAGAAATTTTCTGACAGTGAGAACAATCAACCAATGGAACAGAAGTTGCCTTCAGAAGTTGTGGGAGCTTCATCACTGGAGGCTTTCAAGAAGAGACTGGACTGCCACGTGTCAGAAATGGTGTAGGGTCCCTTGTTTGGGCAAGGGGTTAGACTAGATGCCCAACAAAGTCCCTTCCATCTCTGTTAATCTGTTAAATCTGTTAAAAAGATGGGGGTGGGGGCTGGAATGGAGATCTGCTCTTGAACTCTATGAGCAATTTTCTTGACATCTGAACCCCCATTCTGCTACCTCGTAGTGCTGGAGTACTTCTCCAGTAGTACTGGAGAAGACTTTTGAGAGTTCCTTGGACTGCAAGGAGACCCAATCAGTCGATCCTAAAGGAAATCAACCATGACTGTCCTTTCGAAGGACAGACGCCGAAGCTGAAGCTCAAAGCATTTGGCCACCTAATGAGAAGAGAGGGCTCCTTGGAGAAGACCCTGATGTTGGGAAAGATGGCAGGGACAAGGAGAAGGAGACAGGTGAGGATGAAATGGTTAGATAAGGCCACTGAAGCAATGGACATGAGTTTAGGTAAACACCAGAAGAGAGTGAGGGACAGGTTCGGTGATCGCGCACTGTGCGTGCATGCAGTTTTACAAATACTAACTTTCTGTGTTACCACTTGGGAGTAACACAGCTGAGGCGTGGCAATCCGCTCTGCTGCATCAATCAGCTGAGAAGATAAAGGTAAATAAAGCCCAGGGATGGGTGGGCCGACCTGATCGTCGGAGCTACCAGTTGGCCCGAACTGTAGTGCTATGGTCTGTGGGGTTGCGAAGAATCGGACACGACTGAGGGAACAGACTTTGTCTTGTAGATAGGCTGGCCCAGTCCTGCTGGGTCTATTAAAAAAGGTGGGGGCTGCTTTCCAAGAGCATGTTTCTCCTTTAGGGGAATATAATGTTCTGCCTTTTTAAATATCTCTCAAAATATTTCATTCTTCTAGGACAGGGGTGGGTGAAGGGGTGGGCTGCTGGGGGTTCGCAGGAGTTCGGGAAAACCTCTAGCTAAGATTCTGTGCAGTTCGGAGAACCCCCAAATCCCACTCCTGGCTGGCCCCTCCCCTCCCCGCCTACCCCATCCCTCCCAGGAGTCCCCATGTGGTCTGTTTTGGATGCAGGTAAGTGCAGGGTGAGTGTGGAGGCTCGAGGAAGGTGAAAAACAGGCCTACTGGAAGTTCAGGAAGGCCTGAAAAGAGGACTCCAGAGGGCTCCTGGTGCCTGGGGAGGCTGTTTTCACCTTCCCAGAAGCGTGAGGAAAGCCTCAAGAGCCTGGGGAGGGCAAAAACACCCCCCTGTCATGGTGCAGGAGGCCGACTAGGCCAAGCCTACCATGGCCACACTCATCCAGCAACCAGGCAGAGACCTCCTTGCTAAATTTTTTGAAGTCCACCCCTGGTCTCCACCATGTATCTGGAGAGAGAAACCAGGCAGGCGGTGCCACCCAATGCAAGAAGAGACTCAGATTTGTCCAGGGTGGCAAAAGAGTCTGAAAAATGCCCAATAGCATCTTCTCTGCCAAAATGTTTTATTAAAAAAAGCTTTGTGAATTGGCAAACCTGTTTCTAGTCTCCAGAGGGCCTCCGGAGCTTGGAGAGGCCGTTTTCGCCCTCCCGGAGGCTCAAGAAAAGACTCCAGAGCCCGGGGAGGGCAAAAACATCCCCGTCCTCGCTGCGGTGCAGGAGGCCGACTAGGCCACACCCACTATGGCCATGCCCACCCAGCAACCAGGGAGAGAACCCCTTGCTATATTTTTTGAAGCCCACCCCTGGGTGGGTGCTAACTTTCTACAGAGGAATGTGGAGACAAAAGCTTTTATGACTAGCTGTCGCTTCATAACACTCTTCATGACTCCATTTTGTACCGTAAGGAGGAATGATCTAGCAACCAGCATAGCGTAGGGGCCTAATGCCTCCTACTAAGGCAGCAATTAACATCCAGCTGCCTGCAATTTCTGCAAGTTCAATCCTAGCCAGGCTCAAGGTCGACTCAGCCTTCCATCCTTTCTAAGGTGGGTAAATTGAGGACCCAGTTTGTGGGGGCAATAAGCTGACTTTGTATAAATATATACAAAAGTATGAAGGCTATTGCTTAATGCATTGTAAGCTGCCCTGAGTCTCTGGAGAAGGACGGCATATAAATCAAATTAAAAAAAAAAAACCACCCAAAGTTTTGTTTTGTAAGGAATCCCACCAAAGCAATGCTTCTTCCAGGAAAGTTATCATCCATCGAGGGAGCAAAAGGGAGATGGTGAAGCATGAAGAAGAGAGAACGAAGGCAAAGGTTCCCGTAAAAAAGATGTGGCATCTCTATGTAAGCACGCAATAAAAACGTACGTACCTTCCAACAGTTAAGCTAAACAGGCAAGAAATGTAGCTTATCTTCTTTGTCACATTTTTGACACCTGTAAAGAATCCCGTATGGGGATTTTAAGATGGAGACGGTGGCCAAAGCGACAGTATTTATGGCGCTATCTTTATAGGCCAAAGTGAAAAAGAACAGATCCAGTTCTATTTTTTTAAAAAAAAAAAAATCTGAAAACTGCGATGTTGAATTCTTCCTGCAGTGAATCCATCCTGCAGAAGGTAATGGAAGTTTATTTATTTGTATATATTATATTTCATGATTTCTTAACTGCCCATCTTGGTCAGACAGCAGCTGGGGGTGGGAGTGGGGTTACAGGTAGTCCTCGATTTACAAAAGTTCATTTAGGGACCATTCAAAATTACAAGAGCACTGAAAAGCATGACTGATGCCCGTTTTTTCACACTTAACAACTGTTACGGCATTCCTGCGGTCATGCAAACAAAATTCAGATGATTGGTAATTGGTTCATTTTTTTTAACTTTTTATTGAAACATGTAATAGTACAATTCAACATAGTGCAATGATTAACAACAATCAAGTAAATATGGAACACCACTTAAATAATTTGTATATATTCATGAACACCCCTAAACCGAGAAATGTTGAATTGGCAAATGGTTCATTATTTATGATGGCTGCAGTGTCCTGGAGTCATTTTTCATATTTATGACTGTGGAGGCATCCCCTATGGTCATGTGAATAAAATTCGGACACTAGGCAACTGACTTGTATTTATGACAGTTGCAGCATAAAATCAAGATCACGTGAAGTGTTAAGACCACTCTGTAAGGCCTTGGTAAGGCCACACTTGGAATCCTGCATCCAGTTTTGGTCACCAAGATATAAAAAAAGATGTGGAGACTCTAGAAAAAGTGCAGAGAAGAGCAACAAAGATGATTAGGGAAGGATCGGAGGCTAAAACATATAAAGATCAGTTGCTGGAATTGGGTATTTATTTATTTATTTAATCACATTTATATACCGCCCTACTCCCAAAGGGACTCAGGGCAGTGAACAGCCAAGATAAAAACAGATAATACAAAACATTAAAAAAACCCTTAAAATTATTAAATATTTTGGCCAAAACAATTTAAAACACCCAATTTCAAAAACAAATTAACATTTTAAAAAATTTAAAAGGAAGAGTTAGGCCAGGCCAGCTTGCTGAAATAGAAACGTTTTCAGAGCATGTCAAAACGTGCGCAGGTCCGGGATCCTCCGTATCTCCGGGGGGAGCTTGTTCCAGATGGTAGGTGCCCCCACAGTGAAGGCTCTCTCCCTGGGGGCCGCCAGACGACACTGTTTGGCTAACGGCACCCGGCGGAGCCCCTTTCTATGGAAGCGTATTGGTCGGTGAGAGGCTGTTGGTAGCAGAAGGCGGTCTCATAAATACCCCGGTCTGATGCCATGGAGCGCTCTAAAGGTAGTAACCAAAATCTTGAAGCGCATCCGGAAGACCACTGGGAGCCAGTGCAGCTCGCGCAGGAGGGGGGTCACATGGGAGCGCCATGCCGCTCCCATAACCACCCGTGCGGCCGCATTCTGGACCAGCTGGAGCCTCCGGGTGCTCCTCAAGGGGAGCCCCATGTAGAGAGCATTGCAGTAGTCCAGGCAGGAAGTAACGAGGGCATGAGTGACCGTATTTAACGAGTCCCGCTGCAGATAGGGACTCAACTGGTGGATCAGGCGGACCTGATAGATGTCTAGTTTAATGAAAAGAAGAACTAGGGGTGACATGATAGCAGCCTTCCAGTAACTGAGGGACTGCTATAAAGAAGAGGAGACCAAACCTGTTCTCTAGAACATCTGAAGCAGTGGTGGATTGCTATCGGTTCGCCCCGGACTGGGCAAACCGGTAGTGGTGGCAGCGGGAGGCTCCGCCAACCCACTCGGTGAACCAGTAGCGACAGGTTTTGAAACCTACCCCTGACCTGAAGGCAGGAGAAGAAGCAATGGGTGGAAACGAATCAAGGAGAGAAGCAACCTAGAACTAAGGAGAAATTTCCTGACAGTGGGAACAATTCATCAGTGGAACAACTTGCTTGATACAGGACTATCTTGATTAGTGTCTGTCCTGCCCTTCTGGAAGCAAAGATGCAGCAAACATATTCCAATTAATCAGTGGAATGACTTCCCTCCAGAAGTTGTAAATGCTCCAACACTGGATGTTGTTAAGAACAGACTGGAGAACCATTTGTCTGAAACGGTATAGGGCTTTCTGTCTGAGCGTGGCGTTGGACTAGAAGACCCCCAAGATCCCATCCAATTCTATTATTCTGTTATTGTGGATTCTGGCTCCACCATGCAGGAGTTGCAACAAAAGAATTAGACCAACCAAGAACTTCTTGGACAAATGTCTTGGGCAACCTGATTGAGGTTGGAGAATCCACCTGCTTGGTGGATGATATACCACTAACGATTCCCCGCTCAAGCAGGGGAAGCTATGCCATTCGAGATGAATGGTTGTCCAATCTGTTCTTGAAAGTCTCAAGTGATGAAGCTCCCACAACTTCTGAAAGCAACTTCTGTTCCACGGGTTGATTTGTTCTCACTGTCGGAAAATTTCTCCTCATTTCCAGGTTGAATCTCTCCTTGTTCAGTTTCTGTTAGGATATGGTATAAACCTAATGAGTTTTCCAGGCAATATATGAACACATGAAAATGTATCCTATGTCTTTAAGATGTAATGCTGAGTATTTATTTATTTATTTAGCGTATGGCTGGTCACACACAATATTAAAACACTTCATTTTTACAGGTTAAAAATGATAAAAACAATTTTTAAAAAAGCAGTAAGAAAACCTAAAAGGAAAACAGAAATAACATTTCGAAGTTTGATGTCGAGTTTGAGTCAATGCTGAATAATGGTACTGCTGAGTCATTGTAATAACTGCTGACTGGCTGCTGACTCCAATTATCCTAAATGTACTGCTGAGTCATTGTGCTGCTGGCTCCACCTATCCTAATTAGATAATCACTAGTTTAAATTGTATAGAAGAAGGGCACTGAACTATAGTCATTGTTGGAACTGTTACCATCGTGTATGGAGGTGCTCTCATCGTGGATGAATCTGCTACCACTGTGATTTGTTATCAGCGTGAACTTACTGTTTATTGCCTACTGCTGTTTTGTATGGTAAGAAGATTTCTGTAACTCTGGACTGATTTGAATGGCTAAAGACTTGGATTGACTAAAGACAGTTTCCATCCATTATTCCTTGTCTGGCCTTCAGAAAATCGCTTGACCTCCTCCTCTCTGTGGCAACCCCTCAAATATTAGAAGACTGCTATCATGTCTCACCTGGTCCTTCTCTTCACTAGACTAGCCATGCCCAGTTCCTGCAACTTTTCTACATATGTTTTAGTCTCCAGTCCCCAAATCATCCTGGTTGCTCTTCTCTGCACTTTTTCTAGAGTCTCAACGTCTTTTTTATAGTGCGGTGACCAAAACTGGGTGCAGTATTCTAGGTGTGGTCTTACTAAGGCTTTATAGAGTGGTATTAGTACTTCCCTTGATCTTGGCTGTATCCCTCTGTTAATGCAATTTAGGATTGCATTTGCTCTTTTGACTGCTGCTGCACACCGTTGGCTCATATTGAATTGGTTGTCCACTAAGACTCCAAGATCCCTCTCACAGTTATTGTATTAAACATTAAACAGTAACAGAGTTGGAAGGGATCTTCGAGGTCATCTAGTCCAATCCCCTGCTTTGCTAGTATAGATCTCTCATGCAGGAGATGTGCTGGTCTATATGTGTACTTTTGGTTTTTCTTACCTAAGTGTAGGACTTTACTTTGTCTTTGCCAGGGAATCCAGGAAGGGGCGATGGTAGCTTGTATCGGTGGCAACAGTGGCTCGCAGAAGGAACAAGTTCAATGGAATACTCTCATGAAAACTTTCTTTCATCCCTTTTATTTATCCAAAATGGTTTATTTTGGCTGCTCTCCCTGCTCTTCCACCTTCATAAATTCTGCCTATTTGCAAAGAGCCTTTGACGAAAGGCAAACAAAGGTTAACAATATGACTTTAAACGCCGAAGAAAATTAAACATCCACCCTCATGTAATTATAAACACAGATTAATAAAGAGAGACACCGCACACTATTTTATGATTTCTGTAGGCACATATTTTTTTGGAAGGGGGGGCAGGTGCACGCTTTGAGCAACAGACGGTGCAGTAAATTAATCTCATCCACCTCTACCTCCCATCAAGCGTGTTATTGATCCAAAAGTTTATCTGGTTGTACAACCCTGGATAGAGTTCACTTCCGCGGACCCACCACTTACAAAGAAACATGTACAGGCAGTCCTCGACTTACGAACACAAGGGAGCCCCAGATTTAGGTTGTTGTTAAGGGAGAAATGGGCATTTTGGCCCATTTTATGACTTTCCTTGCCACATTTGCTAAGTGAATTACTTCAGCAGAGGTGGAGGTCACATACTGTAGCAACTGCTTTGCCCAGTACTGGAAATGTGAGCTCGAGCGTACCCCATCCATACATGTGTGCGGCGTCACAAAACGCGGCAATTTGCTCTCGTGCGCCATCTGTGTAGATGCGTGGCATTGCAAAACACAGCAATTTGCTCTCGTGCACCATCTGCGTAGGCCTCTGATGATTAGGCAACTCAGCTGGGATTGTCAGAGGCTTTTAAAAGCATTTTTTTGGCCGAAGAGGTTATAGAAAAAAAAAAGCCTCTGACAATTAGGCAACTCAGCTGGGATCGTCAGGGGCTTTTAAAAGCATACTTTTCGGCTGAAGAGGTTATAGAAAAAATGCTTTTAAAAGAAAAAAAAAAGCCTCTGACGATTAGGCAATTCAGCTGGGATCATCAGAGGCTTTTAAAAGCATTTTTTTCAGCCGAAGAGGTTGTAGAAAAAATGCTTTCAAAAGTAAAAAAAAAATTGGCCACACACACCCAGTCACATTACGCCCCACCAAGCCACACCTACAGAACCGGTAGCAACAAATTTTACATTTCACCACTGGTAAATGTCTCAAAAGAAGAAAAACTCCCTTCCATTTCGGAGTTGCCCCCCTTTAATTCCTGGAGGACTGAAGTAATGCCTTCTCCAGCTGCTACTGTTTTCCTGACCCTTGAACGCCAAGCAGGATGCTCTGTTTAGTGTCTGACCTCAGCAGACATCAGAGAAGCTGCCGGGAAATCACCAAATTTAGATCGCCGAAGAAACAGAACGAGAAAGAAGCACGTTAAAACTTTGGGCAGATTTAGTACTATGTACTTTTCCAATGGGGGTTATGATTTGACTTTTCCTGTTAATTCTGAGGCCTCCTTAAATGGATTCCAACCAGGAAATGGCTAATTTAGGAGAAATTGCAGAGATCTTGTTTGCCAATACAGTATGTATGTGTGTGTGTGTGTGTGTGTGTGTGTGTGTACATATACATACATACAGTGTATCGGCTTAAAGGAAAAACACACATAAAACCTACGAAAAGTAAGAAAATAGACATTGTACCTTTACAGGGAGGTGTGGCTTACTGAGGATGGCTAATGAGCCAGAAATAGCTATATAAGTCTCTCACTATGCAGTACAAAATTTGCTGGCTGCCAAAATGAAAAGAAGGAGAAAAAACCCCCCAGAAAGTAGTGAATGTGATTTCACTCAATTAGGGTTCCATGAAAATCTCTCTCTCTCTCTCTCTCTCTCTCTCTCTCTCTCTCTCTCTCTCTCTCTCTCTCTCTGTGTGTGTGTGTGTGTGTGTGTGTATATGACTGGACAGCTTGTCTGGAATGGTTTAGGGTCTGCTCTGGTTCTGTTATTTAGTTAGTTATCCTTAACGGATGTAGTAACTATTATTAACTAATGCTAAAGGTAAAGGTTCCCCCCCCACACATATGTGCTGGTGTCTAGGGGGCAGTGCTCATCTCTGTTTCAAAGCTGAAGAGCCAGCACGAAGATGTCTCGTGGTCATGTGACCAGCATGACTCAACGCCAAAGGTGCACAGAACGCTGTTCCCTTCCCACCAAAGGTGGTCCCTATTTTTCTACTTGCATTTTTAACTTACTTTCAAACTGCTAGGTTGGCAGAAGCTGGGACAAGTCATGGGAGCTCACCCTATTATGCAGCACTAGGGATTCGAACCGCTGAACTGCTGACCTTTCGATCGATAAGCTCAGCGTCTTAGCCACTGAGCCACCATGTCCCCTAGGGCAGATGTATCACATCCTAATATATTTATGGAGTTTGAGGAGTGTTGGGCTGAACTTCTATCCATTCTTGTTAAGAATTCCTGGAGAAGAGGGGAAATCCAGATGATTATCATGAAGTATTGTACCTTATGATTCTTGACGAATGTATCAGAGCAGCTTACAATGCGTTAAGCAATAGCCTTCACACTTTTGTATATTTATACAAAGTCAGCTTATTGCCCCCACAATCTGGGTCCTCATTTGACCTACCTTAGAAAGGATGGAAGGCTGAGTCAACCTTGAGCCTGGTGAGATTCGAACTTCCAGTAATTGCAGACATCTGGTGTTAATCACAATGCTTCTAGTCTGCTGAGCTATCCAGGCTCACCATATGCCCCAAGACATGTGTGTCTAATCACACTTGGCTAATAAAGAATTCTACTCCGTGCGCCTTTGGCGTTGAGTCATGCCAGCCACATGACCACGGAGATGTCTTCGGACAGCGCTGGCTCTTCGGCTTTGAAACGGAGATGAGCACCGACCCCTAGAGTTGGGAATGACCAGCACATATGTGCGAGGGGAACTTTTACCTTTACCTTTGACATCTGCCCTTGTCATCAAGACAAGTAGCAATTTCCTGGAAGGATGACCCTTGCTTCTAGTACCAACGGATGTCAGATAATTAAAGTCCTCTAACACTGTGACCTCAGGCCTCTTTCTGTTTAGAAAACATTACCAGCCACTTCTCCCTGGTGAAAGGTCAGTAAACAACTATAAAGAGCAATTATGTTCTTCCACTCATTTCAGAGCTTAAATAGCCAAGTTCAGTCCGTGGCTTCCTCTACAGAGATATCTTTATTTTACAAAGCAATCTGTTCTCCCTTTTCTACTTTCGAAAAGTCAAATACTGTCTTAATAGAAAAACAGAGTTCAAAGGGATTTTGGAGGTCTTGTAGTCCAACCCCCTGCTTAGGCAGGAAACCCTACACCAGTGATGGCTAACCTTTTTGCCATCATGTGCCAAAAGTGGGGGGAGCGTGGTGGGGTCACATGCACGCGTGCCCGCATGCGTAATTCTATGCGCCCTGCCCCCCCGTGCTCCCCCCGCTTTTGGCATGCGATTGCACAGTGGGTCCGGTAGGCCCGTTTTTTGCTCTCCGCAGAGCCTTTCAAGGAGCCTGGGGAGCCTTTCTAGGAGCCTGGGGAGGGCAAAAACGACCTTCCCCACCCATCCACCCCCAGAGGCCCTCCGGAGGCCAGAAACAGTGTGTTTCCTGACTTCTGGTGGGCCCAGAAGGCCCGAAAATCAGCTGGCTAGCACACGCATGCATGCCAGAGCTGAGCTCGCGTGCCCACTGATATGGCTCCGCATGCCAGCTGTGGCACCTGTGCCATAGGTTCGCCATCATGGCCCTACACCACTTCAGGCAAATGGTTATCCAACATCTTCTTAAAAACTTCCAGTGTTGGAGCATTGACAACTTCTGGAGGCAAGTTAATTGTTCCACTGATTAATTGTTCTCACTGTCAGGAAATTTCTCCTTAGTTCTAGGTTGCTTCTCTCCTTGATTAGTTTCCACCCATTGCTTCTTGTCCTGCCCTCAGGTGCTTTGGAGAATAGCTTGACTCTCTCTTTCTTTGTGGCAGGAAATATGTGTGTCTGTGTGTCTTTCTCGGTATGTTTGTGTGCGCGCATGCACAGCAGTGAAGCTATTGAATTAAGACCAGGAAGTCCATTCCCAGCTCTGAAACTCCCTGGATAATTTGTGACCAGTCCTTCTTGGTAAAAGGAAGGCCGCGAACTTAACAAATAAAGAACCAAAAGGATTGCAGCAGCAAACAATTCTCTGAAGCACCTTCTAGGAATTAGACCTTATCTCTGTCCGTTCAATTACATTTTCAGTACTGTTCAGTGGTGGTATTCAGCGGTTGGGACCGGTTCGGGCAGGGATGAAATGCTCCTGGTTCGGAACCGGATCACCCGATCCGGTAGCAATGATAGTGGGTGGTTCGGAGAACCGGTAGCAAAAACCTCTGTGCCCCCACCCCCCATGCCCAGCTGAGCCATGCAATCATCAGAGGCTGTTTTTTTACTTTTAAAAGCATTTTTTCTACAACCTCTTCAGTTGTAGAACCGAAGTTGTAGTTAAATGCTTTTAAAAGTTTTTTTTTTAAAAAAAAAGCCACTGATGATCGTGCGGTGCAGCTGGGATCATCAGAGGCTTTTAAAAGCATTTTCTTCTATAACCTCTTTGGCCGAAGAGGTTGTAGGGGAGAAAAAAAATGCTTTTCAAAGCCTCTGACGATCCCAGCTGCCTTGCCTAATCGTCAGAGGCTTTTAAAAGCAATTTTTTACAACCTCCTCGGCAGAAGAGGTTGTAGGGGGGAAAAAATGCTTTTCAAAGCCTCTGACGATCCCAGCTGCCTTGCCTAATCGTCAGAGGCTTTTAAAAGCAATTTTTTACAACCTCCTCGGCCGAAGAGGTTGTAGAAAAAATGCTTCTAAAAGTAAAAAAAAAAAAAAAAAAAAAAAAAGTTGGACACGCCCACCTAGTCACATTAAATGCCCCCCACTAAGCCACGCCCACAGAACTGGTCGTAGCAAATTTTACATTTTACCACTGGGTTCAGGGGAACCAGTAGTGGTGACCTGCAAGTGGGCCAGCCCTGCCCCTACCCCTGCCTTGGTGCTATGCCATCCTATTTAACCACATTTCCTAAGCTGTGTGCGTGCGTGCAAGCCACAAGTGTGAGCAAAGCACATGCACGGGAGACCACACGCATTCATGGAAGGCGTGCTCACATTTTAGGTACGTGGCGAACCGGTGGTAAAATTATTTGAAACCCACCCCTGGTGCTGTTGTGTTATCTTTTCTCAGGCAAGCAAGCTTAAGCACCCTTAAGCGCCTATGGAAGATCTGTAAATAAAAACGAGGCCCAAATCGTTTTCAAAGCGACGCAATCAAATTCATCACTTTTTGCCAATATGGGGGAGAGCTTTAAAAGGCCTCATTTCCTCGCGCGATGCTAAAACCAGAAACGGCGTTATGGGTTCCAGATGCCTCGTTTAGGATAATTATTTTTATTTGCATGACGTCGTACGAGATTCGTTTCCAGAAACAAAGCAAACTGTAAAAGGTTTTTTTTTTTTTTTAAAAAAATAATAATTAAAAAAATCAAATCAAATATTTGCTATTGTCTTTTTCAATGTCTGGCCTTCCGCAAGCTTCCCCCCGCCCCCCCCCCCCCACTCCAATCACATACAGATGCATGCAATGTTGTCTTGCAGCCTTCACTTATGAAAACATATTTGCGTTTACAAATTTCCTAAGTAATTATTTGCATAAAAGAATAGGATTCGCAGACAGCTTCGGAGGAGCGTTGTAAATAATATTCCTCACTTGAACAGTCCTGCTTTTTTAAAAAAAACAATTCCAAAGTAATATTTGCTCAGTTATCCTTAGCCCAGGGGTCTCCAAACTGAGCAACCTGAAGACTTTGTGGACCTCAGCTCCCAGAATTCCATAGCCAGCTGAGAAATTCTGAGAGTTGAAGTCCAAAAGTCTTCAGGTTGCCCAGTTTGGAGACCCCCTGATTTAGCCTTAAATGATATTTGCTTTTTTTAAAGCAGCCATTGAACTCTTAGTCCAGGAGTGAAATCCAGCAGGTCCTGACAGGTTCTGGAGAACCGGTAGGGGAAATTTTGAGCAGTTCCGAGAACCAGCAAATACCACCTCTGGCTGGCCAAAGAGTGGGGAGGGAATGGAGATTTACAATATCCTTTCCCCCGGCGTGGGGAGAGAATGGGGATTTTGCAACATCCTTTCCCCAGAGTGGGGAGGGAATGGGGATTTTGCAGTAACTTTTCCCCAGGAGTGGGAAGGAATGGGGATTTTGCAGTATCCTTCCCCCAGGAGTGGGGAGGGAATGGGGATTTTGCAATATCTTTCCCCCAGAGTCGGGAGAAATGGAGATTTTGCAGTATCCTTCCCCCAGAGTGGGGAGGGAATGGAGATTTTGCAATATCCTTCCCCAGGAGTGGGGAGAGAATGGAGATTTTGCAGTATCCTGCCCTTGCCATGCCCATCAAGCCACACCACACCATGCCCACCAAGCCACGCCCACAGAACCGGTAGTAAAAAAAATGTGGATTTCACCACTGCCTTAGCCCCTTTCCAGTCCATTGCACACAGCTCCCCTTCTGCTCCTGGGGGCAAGGAGATACTTCAAGGGTGGATCTGGATTGACCAAATGGGAGGTTGGGCATTTCAAGAGACTGATTATGGCAACTGAACCTGGGGTGATATTCATTTACCTTCGCTGCCCGTTCGCAAAGGAATATTGGTCCCCTCTGAATTCCTTATCTGAAGGAATGTCACCATTAGAGTCGGAGACAAAATAATTTATAACCCTTTGGGGGAGCAGGGGAAGAGTTGTGAGGAGTTGTTTTTCGTTCTTTTTTCTTTGATAGGCTATTTATTTGTCCTGATAGTTTTCCGATTTTATTTTTGGCTTTTTGTGGTTTTGATTGAGTGGCATGTGAACCAAATTGGAAAAAAATAAAATAAACAAAGAAGTGAGTTGCAAGTACAGGGCGTGCTTGCGGGCTTCCAAGGAAGTTCAGTGATTTGGCTCAATTAAAATTAAAATCTTCCAGGTTGAGCTTAGGCAATTACCTTCCAAAGAAATACGCCAACTCATTTGAAGTTCCCTGGAAGGAACAGTAATTAATTTGCTCTTGATTTAGAAAGGATCACAGCTGATTGCAATTTCAGACACGATGCTTGCCTAAGATTTGGAATTGTTTCTGACAGTTGAATATTGTTTTTCTTACCATTTGAGAGTCACTCTTCAAAACAAAGGAAGCGTTCTTTGTTTTGGTTGTTAGTCACAAAGTCGTGTCCGACCCATCGCGACCCCAAGGACAACTTTTCTCCAGGCCTTTACCATCCTCTGGGATTCATTTAAGCTCACGCCAACTGCTTCAGTGACTCCATCCAGCCACCTCATTCTCTGCCGTCCCCTTCTTCTTTTGCCCTCCATCATTCCCAGCATTAGGCTCTTCTCCAGTGAGTCCTTCCTTCTGATTAGATGGCCAAAGTATTTGAGTTTCCTCTTCAGGATCTGGCCTTCTAAAGAGCAGTCAGGGTTGATCTCCTCTAGGACTGACCGGTTGGATCGCCTTGCAGTCCAAGGGACTTGCAGGAGTCTTCTCCAGCACCAGAGTTCAAAGGCCTCCATTCTTTGGCGTTCAGCCTTCCTTATGGTCCAACTTTCACAGCCCTACATTGCAACTGGGAAAACCGTAGCCTTGACTATACGCACTTTTGTTGGCAGAGTGATGTCTCTGCTTTTTAGCATGCTGTCTAGGTTTGCTGTAGCTTTCCTCCCCAGGAGCAAGCGTCTTTTAATTTCTTGGCTGTAGTCCCCATCTGCGGTGATCTTGGAGACCAGGAAAATAAAATCAGTCACTACCTCCATTTCTTCCCCATCTATTTGTCAGGAATTGAGATGGCCGGATGCCCTGATCTTAGTTTTCTTAATGTTGAGTTTCAAGCCAGCTTTTGCACTCTCCTCCTTCACCCTCATCAAGAGACTCTTTAGTTCCTCTTCGCTTCCTACTATTAGAGTGGTATAATCTGCATATCTGAGGTTGTTGATATTTCTCCCGGCAATCTTAATTCCAATTTGTGATTCATCTAGCCCTGCTTTTCTCATGATGTGCTCTGCATATAAGTTAAACAGGCAGGATGACAGTATACAGCCTTATCAAACTCCTTTCTCAATTTTGAACCAATCAGTGGTTCCGTGTCCAGTTCTCACTGTTGCTTCTTGACCCACATATTGTCCCTCAAGAGACAAATAAGCTTTCTTTGAAGGTAAAGGTAAAGGTTCCCCTTGCACATAGGTGCTAGTCGTTCCTGACTCTAGGGGGTGGTGCTCATCTCCGTTTCAAAGCCGAAGAGCCAGCGCTGTCTGAAGACGTCTCCGTGGTCATGTAGCCGGCATGACTCAACGCCAAAGGTGCATGGAACGCTGTTTCCTTCCCACCAAAAGTGGTCCCTATCTTTCTACTTGCATTTTTTATGTGCTTTCGAACTGCTAGGTTGGCAGAAGCTGGGACAAGTAATGGGAGCTCACCCCATCATGTGGCACTAGGGATTCGAACCACTGAATTCCCGACCTTTCGATCAACAAGATCAGCATCTTAGCCACTGAGCCATCACGTCCCACAAGCTTTCTTTAACTGCTCTAAAAGTAGCTTCATAGCTACACTCAGCCAGCGTGGGAAATTAACACAACAAATACTGCAAAGCAGTTGGAGTTTCTCCTTCTGCAGCTCCTGTTCATCCTTCCAAGTTCATCCTTTTTCAGCTAACCTTCTTTTCCATAATTTAAGGGGGGAGTTTCACAGAAAACAGAGGGGTCAATCTATTCTCCAAAGCACTAGAGGGCAGGACAAGAAGTAATGGGGTGGAAGATCATTAAGGAGAGATCCAACCTAGAATGTCAATGAAGATTCTCAATCATCCAGGTAGAGTTTTCCTGAAGTTGTGTGAACGTTTGAATCATTGCAATTGGATTAAATTTATATTT